>CM024960.1:8372806-9572806 GCA_014282245.1 Rhododendron simsii
CTCATGATAGATTCGCCCCTGTCTGCCGGACAAAAGACATCCAACGAAGAATGGGATGTCACCAAAACAAACCAAAAAAGACATCCAACAAAGAATGGGATGTCACCAAAACAAACATTACATAGAAAGAAATACCATCTAACCTCCTGATATACCATTCAAAATTCCTCTTGGAGTCCTCTATATATGTATGGAATACTCCTTAATGTAATACGTCCCTTTGATCCAAAAAGCCATTCTTGTCTTCACCAAGTCACTCGCGCGCCTCTCCTCTAATGTGATAGACCCGTTCCTGATCGAGGTATACGGGTTCACCCCTAACATGAAGTTTATTTAGTGTTAGTGTTATCAAGTCACATTCTTTTTTGCATCACAATGTCGAAAGACCATAATCGTAGAAGCAGCTAATTAACTTCGTTTATAGTGCAAGCGGTATCAAATCTCGCTCCAATCCACAATAGTGCTACTACTATTTGATACAAATACACATTTATTGGTATGGAGTAGTGCTTGTTAGTATATGAATCCATGCACATAGGAGGACAAAAAATCTAACTTCGGTACTCTCTGAGTCAACATGGTACGTATGATCCACGAGTGAAGATTAATAAATTTCAAAGATCATGGAGGATTCTGATCAACAAAAATGATTATGGAGGATTAATCTTCAATGTCGATCGGATACGCTTTCTTTCCTTCAATCTTTTTCCTTGCACTAATAGGAGTATTACTTCCTCCCCATATCCTGAAATCTCAAATTTGTGTGTGTGATGCCTCAATTTTTTTTTAAGCAAAAACGATTTATTAATCTTTATAAAGGATTACAAAGATTAAAAGAATCAAGGATACACCGGCATAAAGCAACCTACGACCTAAAGGAATGCAAGATGCCAACCGGAAAATGAAAATCAACTAAGACCGACCTGAAAACACCAAAACCTAACAAGCGAAAACGAAAATCAAACCATCAAACCATCAACACCAACCCAAACAAATCTGGAAAAGCAGCCCAAGCAACCAAAAAAGAAAAACCAACGCACAACGATCCAACCAAGGGGGCAAAACGAAGGCCAAACCTCGGAATTAAAACTCCAAATAGAGGGAAGCTCCTCTCTCGATATCATCAAGATCCTCCAAATCCTCCTCCTCCTCCATGTCATCGAGAGCGTTGATCCTTTCAGCTAATTCGTTTTCCTGCATTTCAACAAATTTCCTTAACAAGAAATTCCGCCCCCCTCTAGGCTCAATGCCTAGCCTATGATCAACGTCCAGAGTTTTCCGAGCTTCCATGAACAGAAGCGAAGAAGAAAGACCCTTCTTTTTCCTAAGGATTTGGTCATCGATTTTAACACCAATCTGCGCAATATGTTTTTTCTTTATAATCTTCCTCTTTGATCTTCTCACTGTCCTTTCCAATTTAAGGATGGCATTAGAGGACGAGCTATCACTGGAAACGCATCTCCCCACTCTTCTCTGCATACCAACCCCAAGAGATTGAAAATCATATTGGTCCTCTTTCAGAGATTGGATTTGTGAAGCCTCCTTAGATTGGTCCCCTCTTGATAGTTGGTACTCACCCCAAGACTGAGTGCGCCAACTATCTTCCGTCGGGTTCAAATCTACCATAAGATCTATTCCCTTTGCTTGAGAAGCTCGCAACCCATCTTCATTCATCGCAACTTGCCCAACTGAGATAGGAACCAAAGTATCCCTTGGAATCAAAGAGTCATGCACCTGTGAAAATCCATCATGGACCACCGTAATGTTTGCATCCACGAAGTCACCATCCTCTGCAACATTTTGAGCAACACTAACCTCAGTGGCTGAACCCTTCCAAAGTGTGACGCCCCATTTTGGATGTATATAAGTGTCTTTGACGTTTAAATTCTTCCAAAACCTTATCCCATCTCTGAATGGTAAAATTTGCTTTGATTTATACTCAAATACAACAATATAACAGAATACATCTAGTCTCCAATCATTAGGGATATGGGCAGGGAATGATTGGAGATAGACCTAACATTTGGCAATATATGCACAAATTGGCTGCTATCAGAATACCACTGAAATAGTGGCCCCCATAAACCTCCAAGAACCGAGGAGATACAGAGACGTATTGTTGTAGAATCATGCCCCCAAATCAAAGTCAAATGGCATCAGAGAGGGCAGACCTAGAGACCCAAATTAATTTATGTGCATATTACCATGCTTTTTTCGATCATTTATAGTCCAGAGCATCAGCATGCACAAAAAGAATCACTTTTCAAAATTGTTCATGCTCTAGTAATTTTGAGATTGATCTTTGACCTACGTACGTAAAGATTAAAAAAATGTTCTCTTTTTTCTATCCCCCCAGAAATTAAACACTTGTGTATGGCCCGTGATACTTGGTCCGACTTCCTCCTCCGTTGGTTAGTCGGTTTCCTAGCCTTCTCACTCTAACCTGCACAATAAACATATGACTAAGACCTGGCCAGGGGTTGCCCGGCAAGGCCCTCCGACGAGAGGATGAGAATGTGCAAAAAGCAAAGTAAGAGACCAGGGTTTTGGGGTTGAGTAGTCTGTGTATGTGTGTACCTCATAGGGTTGTTATCCTTCAGTATTTGTAGAGTCCGCCCGACTTGCTCTCTAAGCACAATCATATGCTCCTTGCACGCATCGGCAAATGTCATTGTGACATCACTGATAAGGTCTGGTAACCGTTTTGGCGTGAGCTAGCACCCCCATGTGCGCTCATCGTTATCCTTTAGTGTAACTGCTTCAGCACGTGACGAGGCACACGTCACCGCAATTGGCCGAGCCTGGTGGGCGACTTACAAGGAGAATATGCTAATGGGGCTTCCTTCTTGAAGGTGGCCGAGCCTCAATTAAAACTCTCATGTCGCCGTGTATAAGGTGAGTGCAATGCCGATGACTGATAGGCCTCAGCCTAGAGCCGAGTCCTAATTCAAGTACGACCACATGGACTTGGGCTAGTCATTCGAGACTAGCACAGACAATTATGTTCAGCCCGCTACAACTTGTTTTTCCCTTTCCAAGGTCAAGAGACTTCTTACACACTTCCACTTTATTTACTCCTACTAGTTTTGGAGGGAAAACAATTCTTGTGGGTATGATACTTCCTATAAATTTAACATTGTATGGGTATTGTGTGGTTCATATTGTCTTTTTTACAGTGTTTCTTTGTTTTTTCCTTTAACGACATGCATAATTCGCCTAATTGGTTTTATTTTGAATGCGTGTGTGTGCATTTTGAATAAATCTCAGCATGGCCAAGACACTGGAGCGGTACCAAAAATGCAGTTATGAGACACTGGAAGTTAACCACCATTCAGCCAGCCAAGAGATGGAGGTATATCGCTAAACTATTAACTGAGGACAAGCAGGCCTAGTGTCCGAGGAGGAGGTCTCAGGTTTGAGTTGATAGAAGAACATTCGGAAAAAAAAAAAATGCTTCTTGACATGCAATCAATCGATGCTTACAGTTTACGATATTTGCATTCTATTTATAAACGTAACGTTAATTTGCTTTGATGATTTTTTTCCCCCCCTTGCCTTCCAGCAAAGTAGCTACAGAGAGTACTTGAAACTCAAAGGTAAACATGAGGCACTTCAACGCTATCAAAGGTATACCAACTCCGTTGGGTGATTTGATTCAATCATTTAGGTTCTATAAACTTTTCGTTCGATACATTTTAGACACATGAAGTTGTGTGTTGCAATGATCTTTTGGACTAAGTTTGTTATTGATTTCGCAAACCTTTCATTTGGTAGACAACTTCTTGGGGAAGACTTGGGCCCCTTAAACATAAAGGAGCTTGAAAATCTTGAGCATCAACTGGAGACTTCATTGAAGCAGATTAGAACAATAAAGGTAATTAGCACAAATTACAGCTTCCCCATATCGATCTCTTCAAATACTAAAACTCCTTTCATAAGAAAAAATTATTCAAAATCCAACAAGGTCGATCGATCTGTTGCCAAAGGAAAGCGAAACAGGTAAATCTAAGTGAGAAAGCATATCGAAACTCAGGCATATTGTATCAAAGTGGAGGGCGATTTCGACTGATCAGACACTGCTGTTTGAATGTCAGAAAAAGAAAAATTACTGCGGTATTCAGTTGAGAATCAATCTTTGGACGACTTAAGTAAGTCGGGTTCTAGTTTGCTAGAGATGGTTTTGCGGTTCATGAAGTCAACATAATCTCACAATCTATTAATCATAATTCTCTTGGTTGAACTTAAACCAAAATTTGTGCACTTTATTTTGGGAATTGAACTGCATTACTAGTTGGTAAATCTTATGTTTTCCTAGCTAGTTCTGCCCCCAGATTTGAGTTCATACTGCCCAATCCCCGTAACTTTTAGTCGATTACAGCAGTGTTTATTTACTTCATAGAAATGAAGATTGAAGACAAATGGTTTCATGAATTCTCTATTCCAATCACCGACTGTCGGAGCCTTTTGCAAATTTTATACCAATTTTGATGCTTGTTTGTAAACATTCTTTAGTGCATGTGATTCTGACCTGGTTAATCTGCAGACCCAATCCATGCTGGATCAGCTTTACGATCTTCAAACGAAGGTACCCACATTTCCGAATGTAACCGAGTGTCTCTTTCAATTAAATTTCATGTGCTGCTTGCTCATCTATCCTCCCATATGGACCTTCTGTTTTCTGGGTTTTTTTTTTTTTTGGATTGGAAGTGGTATTCCTGCCTTGCCAACTCTTGTTTTGGCTTTCCCTGGTCTATGAGTTTCTGCGGTTTATAGCAGAATCAATCTACAGGGATTCATCAATCCTAATATAGATGATACATTTCTATTGGTTCTCTTTTATCTAAAAGTACACGAATTTATGTGCTTGTCGTATTGACATGGTACATGCTTCAAACTACAGGAACAGCTGTGGACTGAGGCTAACAAGGGTTTAGAGAGGAAGGTAATCACATCCATGTAATTCCCATCCTTGATAAGACAACATATGGAGAATTTAGACCGACTATTTCATGCAACGATGCCTGGCCAAACGCTGCTACTAGTCTTATCGACTTGTTCCTAGGGGCACAGTCCGAAAGGTGCCTTCAAACTGCCCGTGCCTTGTGTCGTCTCATACGCACATTTTTGGCCATCGTCATTATGTGTTTGGATCTTCAACATTGCATTTTTGTCATTATGTGTGTTCGGATCTTCAACATCACCTTATCTCTACACCTTAATAGTACTATTTAAGCTATGATCGGGGAATTTTTAAGTACAGTACTTTGTCAGACAAAAATATAAGATGCGTGTCTGACAAAGTTTAGTTGGACGTGTCCCAATCACATAATTTTGGAAATTCAAATATACCATGAACTACACATCAGATGAATTCGAACACTCACATGTCAGACAACCAGTGCCCGTATCGAGCCCAAGACCATAAGTTTTAAGAATGCACTTGTATGATTCAGGCCTATCAGAATCCCTTCTTGATTTCTACACTATTGAAGGGAGTTACTAAGACTTGATAATTTTGCAAGTGTTCACAAAAGATATGCTTTCTATTTTTGTGTTCGGCAGCTCGATGAAATTTACAGAGAAAACCACCTCCAATCAGCATGGGCATGTGGAGAGCAGAGTACCACATATGGTCACCCGCAGCATCATCCTCAATCTCAGGGATTCTTCCAGCCATTGGAGTGCAATTCCAATTTGCAAATAGGGTAATTCTTTGAACTTCCTACTCAGAGATGATCAGATTGCTTAATTAAACGAAACTTCGTAAACAAAAACACAAGCGGAGTGGTAGCCCAGCAGCAGGGACCAACGAACCTAACTAACTACAACTAACATCACTACCACTACCACTAATTTTCAAGTGAATATGTGTCGATGCCTGTGCAAGTAAAAGTTTTTGTTGAAATCTATTCACTCGAAACTATAATTTGGGATGCAGGTATAATCCTCAAGTCTCAAACCAGATAACTGCTGCGACAACGCAAGACCAGAACGTGAGCGGATTGATCCCAGGGTGGATGCTTTGAGATCAGGTTTCACTTACCAATAATGGGCCAGGTGAATGGTGATGAGATGATGATGAATGCCATATCACTACCATTTGTAACCCCATATTAATAAAGAACATGATGAGTGAATGGATTTGGGAGAGCTTGGAAACCCCTTGGACCCAGAAGGCATGCATGCATGTAATCTCTTGCTCTTTTTTTTTAACTTGTTGAGTATTTGCATAAGTTTCTTGTATTATTCAAGGAACCTGACATAAACTCATCTGTGATGTATTAATGGACCCTGCAAATGTGTAGTTCAATACATATCCATAAACCAACTAATTATCTGTTTTTGTCTACCATATTGACTACATATAAATCATGCTTCTCTCTTGAATCGTCTTAAATTCATTATGTGTTGCATCTCTATTTGGTCATGCTGCTGTGATGTAACATGCAGTCGTCTCCCGAGGCAGCATAAATTTCATGACAATCGCTCTTGAATTCAACATGTTTGTATAGGCATTCGTAATATTTGGACCGCCTAAATTCACAAGAGTAATTTTGAATTCGAAACATTTGTATGTTATGAGTTTTTGTCTTGAGGATGTTATGATTTCTTCGACATGTATACAAGTGTTATGAAAGTATACACAAATGTTATGAATAACATGCAAAAATATTAGGAATTTCTATAGAAAATGTTATGCAAGGTCACTCCTACATTTATCAATAAAATCGTGCAACCATAAACTCCCTTTAACCAAAAAGAAAAAAGAAGAGAAATGAATACTCCCTATCCCTATCCCTATCCCTATCCCTGTGAGACTTCTTGTAAAATGAAGTTATGTAATATTTTTTTTTCGGCAGACGAAATTTTATTAAACTCGAAAGGGTACTTCGAAAAAAAACAAGAGAGACACAAAGTGCTTCTCAACAAAACAAGAAGAATGAAACAGAAACAGACATCCAGCAAAAGGTTGGATGAGAAACAGTATCTCAGAAGGAAACTAAAATCTCAGCTTACAAATTCCATTCAAGTATTCTTTAAAATCCTCCACCGTATATAACTTAAGGTCGTGCTTGGTATTCATTCACATAGTCACCCTAGTTTTGATTAGGTCCACCGCATCCCAAACTCGAGTAGGTTTATTGTCGAAAATGAAATCATTCCTCACAAGCCAGATCGACCACAAAGTTGCAAAAAAACACGTTTCTCATATGAGATTAAATTCTTTACACTGCCGATGTAAACATTTGTTTCCTCCAAATCAATTATATTACGCCACGTCGAATTTATTCTCTTCCCAGATATCTTTCTCTAGACCACGAAACCTGTTTGCAAACCACCAGCTAGCAAGAGCCTCCACAGACGATGGGCAAACCCAATTAACATGTCACCATTCCATGATAAAAGACCAAACATCCCACATCCCACGAGAATTTACAATGAAGAAACAAGTGATGGGGGTGTTTCTAAACGCAGTGAACAAAAGGGACAAAACACCGAGGATCCGTAATGATGTTTCGATTATGTATTGGCCATTGCGAATGGAATAATTACTTGTGTTGAGGTGTTGAGGCACCGTCACGTGGTGCCTAATTAACACCTTCGTCTATCACACATTCTTATAGATCGTTCATACACTTAGTACTGAACCCCACAATAATGTTTGTTGGATAAGAGTATTGGTGTACCATGAGGAAGACCACTAAATAAATTTTCATTGGGAATGATCTGGAATATTCTAGTGGCCGGAGAAAATCGTGTGACATTTCCTTGACTGTGTACCCATTATGGGGATTCCACCTTGTCGCGGGAATATTATTCCAGTGGAGGCATGCACCTTTGATACTGGATCGTCAACTGCATTCATTGTGTTTCCAACTTGTTTCCTACCTCTTCGTCCTGAAATGTTGTATAGTCCGTCAAACGAGGATTTAAAAAAAATAAGTATTTTTTGAAAAGTGTCAACAATTAATTATATATTAATGAATTTTTTTAATTTTTTAAGCAACGTATAATCTTTTAAGTTCTCGTTTTGTTGACTGAACAAGCATTTTGGAATTATTCGAATGAGTATTTAATAACCATTCAGACCTTAGAATGTTTTCAAATCACTGAGTAATTTTTATTTTTTTTTTTATCATTTCTGGCGGAATGAGAGACATTTTGATGGATTGATTCATTTTTAAAGTTTTTAGAGGGGAAAGAAAAAGAAAAAAATCGCGATGAATTTTGGAAAGACGATTAACTTACATCGATGTCGAGTTCAGAAAATTGATCGTCAAACGCCCAAGAAACAAAATTTCGAGTTGAAAAATGTCGTTTTACTTATTTTCATTTTTTGATCATTTTTTTTTTTTTGATCATTTTTTGATCATCTGGTAATGAACTATTTGTTCATCAAGGCTGCGGGCTGCGGGCTGCGGATACGACAATCGCATATTGGGCTACAATTGAGCCCGAATGGGCCGAGCCCAACTAAGACCATATAGATGGAGAAGTGGGCTTTTCAGGACATTGTTCAACCATTCAAAATCCCCTTCAAAGTTCAACAAGTTTTCGTATTTCTTTTCTTGACGGAAAAAGTATTTAAAAAATATATTTCATTTATTCCATTTTTGCCCTTTCTTTGCTGTGACGTGCAAGTTCAACTATTTCATAAAGTTGAAGGCCATTTTTGAAAAGTTTAATTTCAGAAAGTGTAATTATTGTGCCCCTTAATTAGCTTTTTTTTTTTTGTTATATTATGTTGCCCCTTTCTTTTGCCAAATGATAAGATGTTAGAGGTTAATTGTTAGTAGTTATAACGGGAGTCGAGCACCTCCTCCATGAAAACTCGAAGTACCACAAAAAAAAGGGTGGTAATTAATCTTCAATCCAGTTTATCTTGGCTGTAATCTAGATTACGAAATCCGTGAATTAGGGGTTGGGCCTAATGGTCTTTGGCTCGGGAATTAGGGTTTGCTTCCTAGTTTCTAGGGTCTCATGTTCAATTATCTTTGCTAGCGATTCTTGGGGCTATATTAGCTCATGCGTGTGCATGGAAAAGATTGTGATTAGTCTGATGTGCTCACGCGTAAACTAGCTTGGGACACCCTGCGTTACCAAAATAAAAAATAAAATCAACCACAACCATTTGACATTTTGTTGAAGCCAAATATGGAAGCAAAGCAGTAGATTCGGCTGCTCATCTCGACAATCGACGGTTCGGATCTTAACCGAGCAATTAAGGATGGAACAGGAGGGTCTAGTGGCGGTGGCAGCCATGACAAGAATTTTAAAAAATGCAATTATTATATGTAAAAAAAAAATTATCCCAAACTTATATAGTATTGCCACCGTTATATTTTTTTTTCCTTATTTTTTGTTATATACTAGTTCTAAATCCTCTTTTTTTTTTTTCTTCAAGAAAGGAGACCCAAAAAAAATATTCCAAATCTAAATTCAATGGGCCAAAGTGAAACAACATAACGGATGAGATGTAATTAAGGGAAAAAAACCTCTACACTTTGACCCTAAATTAACTTAACCCTAATTAAAACAACTTAAGGGAAGTCTGCAATTTATCCTCTTGTTGATATATTGATTCGTCTTATATATATTGACATTGCCTGTTTCAACGGCTACGGCGGAGTTTGCATTTTCAGCTATGAAAATTGTGAAGACTAGATTGCGCAATAGGATGGAAGATGATTTTCTAGCAAGTTTCTTGATCACATACACTGAGAATGACATAGCTAGAAGTATTGACGCCACTTCTATCATCGATGTTTTAACAACATGAAAGAACATCAGACACTATTCAAGAAGTCTCACTTTAGTAGATAGATTAAATTAAAGTTAGTCTTTTTTCGTACTCTATACGCAAATGACAGACATCATTTACTATAGTTTTTGTTATATTATTTTAATTTTTTCTAGAGTCGATGACTATTAATATTGTAATGCTTTTTTATTTTTTTAGTGTACATTTTGCCACTGCTAGAAATAAAACCCTGGTCCCGTCCCTGCGAGCAATGGACGGTTCAGATTTAAATGCGCTCAGATTCGATCCGAGCCGTCTGTGCCGAAATGAACTGCCAGATCGACCGCTCTACGCCCGCTCGGTAGGGAGCTGTCTAGGGGCCATGATCACCTTTATATATAGTTTATATACTAATAAATGTGATATAGTTGTTCATAAATATTGTGTGGTTGGAGTAGAATCTACGTACATATGTGATCCTAGATTTGACCACTTGATAAGTACTTATAAATAGATCAATCCTGGGCATAATGTAGATCGATCGCTTCTTTAGAACTAATTCTTCTTTCCAAGAAGAAGAAGAATCAGATTACTGTAAGCATTGGTTATAGTTAGTATTTTTCTAATAGGGTTTTTTTCCTAGGAATTGGATTCTCTTTTAGCAAATGAACTTGAACCATTCGTTATTTACATTCTCCTAATTATAATTGTGTGATTTATCATATTCTTGCTGTGCAAAAATCAGACAATGACTAAAACCCTCTCCTAACTCAATTCTTGGTATGATGTTTCTGGCAGCCAAGAACTATATACTCCCTCTCCGTCCCACTTTCTTGTGACCTTATTTTTTTTTAGAATGTCCCAAAATGATGTGCTTGTTTCAAAAAATTTCAATTTTGGATGTCTATATTACCATTTTACCCCACATTTCTCCTTCTCAAATTCAAATTTTGAACTTGATTTGAAAGAAAAGTGGAGCAAATTAATGACATGAAAAGAAAGTTGACAAAAAGTCACAAGTTACGAAGGGGTAAAACGGTAAAATTGATATAAAGTCAATGTAATTATGATCTTTCCTTAAATTACATGAAAGTCAAAATAGACACAACATATTGGGACGTATGTTTACCTTTGACTTATTCAAATACGTATTTCATTCTGTTTACCCTATGTATCTCTATTTTTGTTTTTGGCTTAAATGGACAAATTATCCGTGCAAGTAATTAGGTTGATTTTATACCGATACGTACTTTATCGAATTACTTTTTCTCAAGAAAATAAAATTTTGACCTTTGCTTGGTAGGCAATGGATAATATGCAAATAATGTTAAACAAGTTCGGATTTCAATATTTATCTCATGGATATTAATTACATATATAACAATATATATATATATATAAACAAGAAAAAACAATTTCACCAACATACACAAAGTTGTTGCTAAAAACACAATTTCGTCGGCAAAAGTTTTTGCCAACAAAAATTATTGCGTCGTTTGCGATCTTATGGATACAAAATATAAGGGTTTTTTTTTTTTTGTGGCTCTATGGATCCATTGTAGGGAATAACCTGGGAGTCATGTAAAAGGAGAGGGACAATAATTTACCCATTTTGTTCCTTTTTTTGTGGGGTAAGAAAATCTGACTTGTTCCAATCATTCAAAAAGGATGGTCACCGCCTTCCTAAATCATAAGTTTCCTTACTTAGTAACATAAAATTACTGTACTACTTTTTATTGTGGATGCACACACATGCAGTACCATTAACGTTGTCATAAGGAAAGTCATGCCCAAAATAGCAGCACCTAAAACCTTTATTTATTTTAGCAATTAACAAAGAAAGAAAGAGAGTTAAAAAATAGAAATGGAAAACCAACGCCAGCTTCTTAACGCCATGGTCGGCCCAAAACTACGTGCGTAAAATAATGCAATATTCTTTTGGGAGTGATTTTCGCACTCCTCGAATTGTTAATCGCGCAAAAAACAACTCCCGTTGATTTTCGCACTCCCCAAATGTTAACAATTCGGGGAGTGCGAAGATCAACCCATATTGATTTCGCACGGTTAACAATTTGGAGAGTGCGAAAATCACGTACTCCAGTATTCTTTTTTGTGTGAGTTTTAGTTTTGACCCACCTGTTATTTTATGTGTTAAAATGCTTTCAAATTTTTTTTTGTCTCTAGAATAATAAAGGAAGACATGAACTTGCTGCATGTTTACAGCTTACACTAACCTTTGCATTTCCCTCATTTAGCCCATCAGAGGCTAGAGATGGAAAATGTTGCAAAACTACTTGCAATATATATATATATATATATATATAAAAAGTTCGGTTCCTATCCACACCTCTTCCCGTTGGCACCCGTCGGCACCTCCCCTTTTCTGATCGGATGAAATCCGTCCCGATCATTTTTTTTGGCCGATTTCTCACGGATACCGTTAAAATCACGCTCTGATCACATTAAGCGGCTCGGATCATCGAAATTCGATCGGAAAAGGGGAGGTGCGGACCAGAATCAAGTCAAGGATCCCTGACCTAATCCGAACTATATGCGAGTGTGTGTGTGTGTATATATATATCAAACTTGGGTTGGTACAAGTCAAATTAGGGCAAAAGTTCTCTCTGTTCTTGGCATTCATGATTTCGTCCTTTGCTTCATGAGAAGAAGTCAGTATTAATTTGCGAAACCCTAGCTGGTCATAAAAATACAAATTTGAGGTCCCCTATCTACCAGCTTAAAAACAACGCCAGGCCAAACCCTTGCTCCCTAGCTAGTACATTGATTAAGGGATTCTTTTTTCCATTTTTTTTTTATCAACAGTACATAAGGTTGTCTCACCATTTCGGTACCAATAATCGTGATCCTAACCCCTCCTTCTTGAGCCGTGAGGCAGCATTACGGGTGGGATCCGGAATTTCCATATTTTTTTCCGTACTAGGTTTCCTTTAATAAAGCTAGCTAGCATTGCCTCTCTTCGAGATCTCTCGATAACGAGAAATACGACTGACCGCGGTCTGAATTTTATATATGTATGTATATAGTAAAACTAATTCGTTTTTTAAATACTTCTTTGTATTCGATGGTGGGCCATGAATCTCTCAAAATAATGGAAAAGGTCAGGGCTTTTACACGCGTCCGTCCCTTGATTTACGCTGATTTTTCCTAAATTATTCCCGCTTTTTTGGTTTGTGCAATATGGTCCCCGGGTTAAAGCTTGGTTTTGGGAATATTAAAAGGTTGTTTACCAGAGTGAGTTTATGTACTATATTTATAATTTAGTCCATTGAGGTTGGTTTTGTATATGATGGTCCCCATGATTGTACAATCTTTGTAGTACGAGAATAAATTTTAAACGAAAATACAATATATGTTTGTTGTTAAGGGACCACTTATAGTACTGCTCTATTCTCTAGGTTTAATTTGCAATCCAAGTTTTATATATTTAAGTTTCATTCTATATACTCCACTTGTCCCGATTTGTTTCTCTTTTTTTTTTATTTATACATGTCCTAAATTGACTGTCCAATTTTAAAATCTTTTTTTTTTGGCTCGGCAAACGAAAATTTATTGCAAGCTTGAAGGGGTACATCGAGGTCTCAACCACAGTAAGCATACAACACTTACGCGATCAAGCACAAAACTGGAACTAAAAAGAGAACACCTGACATCACCCTCCAGCGAAACGTAGATTTTCAAATCAATGGATGGCTTAGATTATGTAGATTTTCAAATCAAAGGATTAGATGTGGTTTCCTTAATAAGTTGGAAACCCTAGATTGGACAAACAAATCGGGACGAAGGGAGTATTAATTAGTACATTTAAACCAAGGGGGATCACATCTCTGTATTTATTTATTTATTTATTTATTTATTTATTTTTACAAATAATCTTACACTATGCTATCCTAAGGGTGGAGTTTGAACGTTCATGAAATGAAGTGTCCATTATCTGGTCTATTAATTGCACTAGGAGGCACCTTCTATAGGTATTTATTTTGCATTATTTTTTAGCATTTCTCATGTTACTATAATCCTCAATTTGTTCAAATTGTTTGATCTAGATTCAATACATGTCACGGTGTCAATATTTTAACATCACACATTCATTAACAAAATATCGTAGTACGTACAATATTTAATTATCTTGCGAATGGATGTGTACATAGAATTGTATCATTTTAAATCGCTTTAAACTCATGATTAGCATAAAAATGCATGAAAAATGATAATGCCAAAATTATTTGTATTTGTGACAAAACTCTAATGCATAAAAGCCTTGTACATTTTCGAGTTTTATAACAGTTTTGTTTGCCAAGCAAAAAAATAAAAGCCTTGTACCTTTCACATGATCCAAAGGTTTTATGCGCTATAGTTTTAGCACAAACAAAAAATAGTTTTAGCTTTAAAAACACGCAAATGCATAACAACGAGACAAAAATTACATATATACAAATGCAAGAATTCAATGTTGTCTAACTAATATTACTGGTTTTTTTTTTTATAGAAATTATGAATATCTTTTATGCAATTTAAGGGGTGCTCAAATACTGGGTCATAATTATGAATTTGATCCCTGATAAAATCTCTGACCTTTTCAAGGAGCAGCCCCCATGCGCAACAAGCGATGAATTGACCCATTGTAACTTGAAGGTCACATGTCAAAACACATATGTGAGAACTCTGCTTGTAGGGGTAAAGTTGCTTGCACTAATCCTTCTCCCGACATCACATATGCGAAAACTTCGTATCGTTCACATCAATCTATGACGGGACGTCGTCACCTCAAGAATTGGCTCAACCTCATAATGTAGCTCGCCTACTTCCAACCTCTCTTTTCGTTCATTTAATTCTAGACTTTATAGACATCCAAGTGGAGAGCGTGTGCATGATGATAGCTAGGGTTGAATTTAATTGGTTCAATGGAGCTTTGGATCTAATTATTTGTTCCCCTTCCAGTTTTTGCTCCACTAGAATGTGTGAATCTTAATTGAAACTGGCCACTTGCACAATCTTATTGTACTCCATTTCGCTTTCTCAAATAAGTACTTAAAAAATAAGGACTTAAAAAATAAGGACCTATTTTTAAGATTAAAAATAGTGGACTTACAAAAATAATTTTAATTTTTTTTTTTGCAGAATTTGTTAGATCTCATCGAAATCTATTAAACAATATTCATATTGCATTTTTTTTTATTTCAGTAAGCCTACTAATTTTAAGCTTGAAAATTGTAAATAAGTACTTATTTTTTAAATACCAAATCCGAAACGGGGTACATAATAATACATAGTATATCTAAAGACATAAAGCAGATGTTGGATTGATATGAAGGAGCATCAACATAGGGGGTTTTTTTAAGCCAAAGAGTAAAAGGCTAGGTTTCAAATTGGACATTCTCCCTCTTCTTGCCCCATGGCTAGTAGATTCACATCATGTCCCAACCGAATTTCCCAACTTAATAGTACAAGATAAAATCATTTAATGCTATTATATGAATGGCTGACACAGGTCGGATAAGTCCATAGCAGGGACTCGAACCGTATGTATTTGTACATTAATAATAAGAAATATATTCCACAGCTATATATATATATTGCTACTTTCAGATGTGATGAAGAGACGAGATTGTGTAACCATTAGAAGAGATGAGATATGGCGGTTGTGCATGTAGATCTTATTCTTCTAATTTTATTCACGTAACCATTTGAAAATCTCTTCTCTTTAGAAGAACGCAACCATTTTATTCACAACCACCATTTCAATTTGAAAATTAGATCATTGGATAAAGAACTTAAAGTCATCCAATCGAGCTGACCGCACTTTTTAAAATTAATGAATTAATTAGCTATCAGCTACTTAAAAACTATTCTCTCCGTCCCATATTCTGTGTCTACTTCTACCATCTAGGACCCCTTACAAAATTGTTTATGCGTTTCAGTTTATAATGTGTTTTATATACAATATGAATTTTGTTTGATATATAACAATTAGTTCTAGTATATGATGTGTTCAAAAGTATCTAAAACATTATAGATCGTGAAATATAAACAATTTTTTGTGGGACACGTAAGTCAAAATTGGACAAACAAATTAAGATGGAATAAGTGATTTTAAAGTTATTTTAATGACTCGGATTATTTGTGTCAGATCCCGAAGCGAACCCAAAACGCGTTTTGTACTATCACTACAGAAGGTGTCGGTACCCATAGTCGAAGTCATATAGAAATGCAAAAATACTACCAGCAGAGACAATCTGCAGAGATCCACGCAGAGACAAATGCGTTTGGCCCCATTTGGGGTCTTGAAAAAATTTAGAAAAATATCCATAAATTTTTGAATATTATTTTATGGAGCCCTGTAAAAAATCAACTCCAGTGGATATCGAAAACTATTACTTTTGGATTCGTAGAGGCGAAACTGCTCGATTCGCCCCTACGAATCCAAAAGTAACACTTATCGATATCCACTGGAGTTGATTTTTTACAGGGCTCCATAAAATAATATTCAAAAATTTATGGATATTTTTCTAGATTTTTTCGGGACCCGAAATGGGGCCAAACGCATTTGTCTCTGCGTGGTTCTCTGCGAATTGTCTCTGCGCGTAGCAGAGCTCAAACAAATTCTCCAGCAAGATGAACGTTAGTAGAATCCCATGATCCGTACCTGTCGAGCCACACGGCAACCCACCAGGCCACCATGGACAACCGGCCCCTCCAGGCTCCAACCACTTACGGGTGTTTTCGGTAGTGAAAATTTATAAATTTTTATTTGTGGTTAAGAAGTTGTTAGATGTTTTTGATAGTGAATAAGTTGTTGAAAAATGTCAAATTGTTTCTGGTAGTGAATAAGTTGTTGATGGTTTGTAAACAGAGTTACTGTAACAAAAACAATTTTTGTTGAAACGAAATATGAAAATGCTGAAAGTTTTTTGTTAATGGAAACGAAATGAAAAAATGGGTGATGATTTTTGTGGTTTTTGTTAGTGGAAACACCCCTTATTTTTTGAATTGCTGTTTTTTCATTATTTGAGTGAAAAATTTTGTTTGCGTACAGATAAGTTCCTATTCAAAAGTATAAAGTTAAGTACTCCTTTCGTTCCATAATGTTTGTCCTGTCCGCAAAATGATAACGTAAAAATAACACAATTTTTTGCAAAAAATTTTGAATTTTTTCTTGAAATAAATACATTATTTTTGAATCTTTGTTTTGCAAACCAGATAAACAATTTGAAACGAAAAATAGTACTATTCATGAAAACAGGGGCAACGTTTTAACGAGGTTGGCACCTCACCCACCGAGTGGGCAACGTCGGATCTTGGACGAACACTTGGTTGTTAACAGTCATAAATGAGGGTCCAAAATAGATACCACCCGGCCCCATACCATTTTCCCTCTGTAAAGGTATATTTATTGGCACTTAATAGACCAACCCCATGATATGATGCCACATCTAGAAACTGAACTACAACCATGAAATATTGTTTTTTTTTTATCAGCAAAAAAAAAGATTCATTAACTCGCAGCACAAAATATAGAGATAATCGGGGCTTGGGTACAAGAACCTCTTCTCTTAACCACACGGAAGAAACTGAATTAGGCCCAACAAGCTGAGCTCAAACCAAGATAAAACCCTTAAAAAAAAAAAAAAAAATCAAAAGTCGGTAAGGAACCAAACCAAACAAAACCCAGCCCAAAAACACCATGAAATATTGTTTTTTTTTTTTTGCTCGGCAAAATGAAGATTTTATTGACTCAAAAAGAGTACATCGAGAGAGGAACTCACTAAGCACAAACGCTTATCGAGTGACGAAGACAAAACAGGAAAAGGAAAATAACAACATTGGACCATCCAACAGAAAATTGGATGGCACCAACCCTTACATCAAGTTACACTTTCTCCTTTCTCATTCCATCAAGATAGCCTTTGAAATCCTCCACCGAGTGCACCTTAATATCGAACATCACCTTAACCCACATTGCAACTCTGGTTTTAATTAGTTCCCCAAGGTCCTCAACTCGCCAAGAAGCATTGTTGAAGACAATATCATTCCGTGCCAACCAAACGGACCAAATTGTAGCATGGAATGTTGTTTCCCACAAAAAATTTTCTAGATTTTTGAAACCGCTACCTAACCACCATGTTAACAGCTCTAGCAGAGAGGCAGGGCACACCCAACAACCATGCCACCAATCTATCATCAAAGACCAAACATCCCAAGAAAAATGACAGTGGAGGAAAAGATGCTCCGAAGTTTCTATATGAACTGAACAAATCGATTGACTCTCCGGAATCAAATTTCTGAGGAGGAGGACCGATCTTGTAGCCACTCTATCCTGAAGAGCTTGCCACGAAAAAATTTCCACCTTGGGTGGGCAAATATTAGTCCAAATTGAACCCATCATCCGATTGGTTGAGAATCTCATTTGCTCCCATTTGTCATAAACCGACTTCACCATGAAATATTGTTGCCCTCATCAACTTGCTTTGTAATATGTTAACCGGACTGCTTTCATGGATTTGATTACACAATACTTCCCTCTGCAACCGCTCTAAAAATAGATATGCGAGTGCAACGTCAAATGCCACAAAAGACTTAATTGAAACTCTCTCTAACACCAGTTGGTTTTTGGAGAAATGGTAAAAAAAAAAAAACGGTCTCACATCTCCAACCCTCTACGACCGCTCTAAAAACAGATTTATGAGTACAATGTCGAATGCCATAAAAGACTTAATTGAAACTCTCTTTAACACCAATTGATTTTAAGAAAAATAATGAAAAATGGTCTGACATCCCCAAACACCCCCCTCCCCTCTAAATTTGGTAGGTCCAGATCGAAAGGGGGAAATTTGACTACTGTCTTAATCAAAACTAGCTCCCGATCGAACTCAAAACGAATCTTTTGTTACCCTCATCAACTTGCTTTGTAAATTTGGTAGGTCCAAAAAGGGGAAAATTTTGATTGCTGTCTTGATCAAAATGAACTATTAGCCGATCTAGCCAATCAAAAAAAAACTATTAGCCGATCTCGACCTAGCTAGGGCTGTCTTAATCATGTTCGATCTTTGTGGTTGTCGAAGAAGCCTAGCTAGCTCTCTTGTGGAAACCATTAGCATCGTGATTTTTGTGGCTGCATGTGGAAGCCTATATATATCTTATTTTGATATTGAGACTGAAGTTTTAACAAACCTGAAAACCGCTATATTAGACAAAGAAGAAAAGGGGAGAGAGAATGGAAGAGTGAGATCGAAGTTCAGGGCAGGAGTTCGGATTAGGGGTTGTTAAGGAGTGGTGACAGATTGGGAGATTGGCGGCATTTTGGGTTTGGGGGTGTTTAAGGTTTTGTTGGTCTTTGACCAGCACTTGGGTCTTGGGTATCTATGGAGGTTAAGTAATTTTAATTTTCTTGTGCCCTTGTGATTTTAATCTCTATAATTTTTGAATTCGGTGATTAATAAAAAAAAATGATCAAAATAAAAAAGAATGGAGTGAGATTGATTTTTTTTTTAATCGGCAATTTTTTTTATTATAAAAACGACAAATTGTACATCGAGAAAGCAAAGAGGGACAAAACACCCGCTTCATGATATTGATACGTGAAGAAGAGCGAAAGACCCAAAACAAAAACAAAGATAAAAAGTGAGATTGTAGTTAAGCAGGTTTGGACTTTTAATTTGAATTATACAAAAAAGAAAAAAAGAAAAAAAATAGAGTGAGCAACTAAGAGCAAAGTGATGTTCCCTTTCCTCTAGCTAGGCCCCACCAATGTTTACAAAAAGTATGGCGTGCTAATATTAATTAATTCTTCGGGACGAATAGGGTGGCTGTTTGGGCTTGGGTTTTTTTTTGTCTTTTGGGTGATTGGGGTTTGTTGGTTTCGGACCATCGCTTAGGTCTCGAGTAGTCTTGGAATTTAAATAATTTTCATTTTCATTTGTCTTTATCATTTTAATTTTTGTAATCTTGCAAAGATTAATAAAATTTTCTTTTGCCGATAAAAAAATTATTAATTCTCCAGAACGAGTAATTGAGAAGAGGAGACTCGAGCTATTTATATTGTTACAAAAAGCATGGCCTGCCGCTATATTATTTGCTATCTTTTCTATATTCTTTTCATAATTGGTCCATCTATTTTTGCAATTTTTGTTTCTCTTATTGAGAGGAAATAAAAAAGACAAAAAAAATTTACACAATACTTAAAATAGTTTAGGAAATAAAAATTTAAAAAGTTAGTCCAAAATTGACCTAATACTTGTCCATCTTTTTTTTTTTTTGGTCGACGACAGAAAGGAATATTAATCATAGAACAAGATTACAATGATTAAAAGAATTCAAAGCAGTATGACTTTTTTTAATCTTAAATGCAACTATAATAATGTACTATCTTAAACGCAACTGGAGCAATAATTATTTGTCGATATTTTAAGCTAGATTAATTGATAGGTTTGTTAAGAGTAAAAAATAATGACTTTGTTAAAGTAGTTGTTAGGGAAAAAAAGAAAAAGAAATTAAACAAGCATCCTATTTGGAGCTCCTCCTTAAGTTTCCATTCTTTCGTAGGTAGCTCACAAAGGGCGCCATTAATTGTTTCAGTCGTCACAGAGGTCGCCATTCCTTAGCCCCTCATCGGTTGTTAGGCATTTGTCACTTCTTCTATTTCATTTCCATAGCGATTCACTCAATATAGAAAAGCAATCTTTAGGCGTATTTCCTATCCAACCTTGGTTGGATAGTTTGTTGCACTTTTCATCTAAATTTCTTCCCCTCGATGTACCCTTTTCGAGTTTTATAAAATGATTCGTTTGTCGAGAAAAAAAAAAAAACTAGAGCCGAGCTAGTATCCGGCCTAAAGCTCTTGAACTAGAGGAGGGGTCTAGCATATTGAAATGACTGCCTTCGACTAGGATTGAGACTCCCTCCTAAAGTCTCAGGTTCAAAATCTCTAATGATTTGAATCATCAAGTTCTCATCCTTAAATTGCATAGTTTTCCTATTATGCCCTTATTAATTAATTCTCTCACTCTCCCTCTAAAATTCATAACTTTCTCATTTAATAAATTGCAACTATCACTTTCTCCATTTATGTGTGTGTGTTAAGTGGGTTAACAACAAAAGTATGGGAGGTCAATGGCATTTCAGAAACCTCATGGGAGGTCAATGAAAATTTATTCTTCCAAAAAATTTCCATCTCTTATCTTGAAAACTAATTTTCTACATATATAAGATTGCATATAATCAGCAAATTTAACAGAAGGAAAAGAACAAACAAGAAGCGCCTCACAAGAACAAAACTAAGAGGTGATCTCGCTAAATTAAATGGACGAAAAAGTTCATGTTTCTTACGGATTTCTAAACAATTCATTCAATTCTCCTCAAATGTATAAACTAAAATATTATTTAGCGTAAACAATTTGACTATTGTCATTAATCATTATATAGCGAAAACGCACTCTAGAGATACTCACACTGCATGGACATATATACCCCCAACAGTCCACACCGGACAGATGGGGTTATAAAAATCAAGACTTTATTCGGATTGAATTTTGAGAGAGATTTTTAAAAGTAATAAATGGAGAGAGCTGGATAGAGAAAATTTATTAAGAATCATACGCAGAAATTTTGAGTCCCCAAACAAAGCCCCAAATCACTTTAAAAATAAATAATCATATCACTTTCATCACCGTACAAAACTCTCCCAAGAATTCTGTGGCCCAGAACGCGACAGTAGCCAATAGAGTACCTTCCTCCAATCACAACTAGACAACACATCACCCCGAAACCGCCCTTGTTTTTCCAGTCCCCACTTCTGGTTTTCCTCATGACCAATGGTTTATTGAGTGTACACTTTTTTAATTTCCGAAAGCTTTTTAATTAATTAACTGATTGATTGATATTTTTTTTCCCCATATATATACATACCACCCACTGCACACTCTCCTCGGCCTTCTCACTCCCTCTCCTCACCCTCACTAATATGGAAAACAACATAGAATAGGAAGAAAGAACAACCCTCTCTCTCTCTCTCTCTCTCTCTCTCTCTCTCTCTCTCTCTAGATATATATATCACATTCCTCCCCCTACTTTACAAAACACTACCACTTTTGAACCTTCTCTGTTTTTCTAAGATTATTTTGGTGGAAAAAAGGATTATCAAGAAGTGGTATAACAAAATTTTTTTTTTTTTGGAAGAGAGAGAAAGATAGGGTTTTTGATTGTCTGGTGAAAAATGGGGAGAGGGAGGGTGCAGATGAAGAGGATAGAGAACAAGGTGAGCAGACAAGTGACGTTTTCGAAACGGAGGACTGGGCTCCTGAAGAAAGCCCACGAGATTTCTGTGCTGTGCGATGCCGAGGTTGCTCTGATCGTCTTCTCCACCAAAGGAAAACTCTTTCAGTACTCCACCCACTCCAGGTTTCTTTTTCTATCATCTTCTTCTTCTTTTTTTTCCTTTTTGTTAATTTCATTGCGTACTCCTCCTCCTTTAAAAAAAAAAAACCCTAATTGAACCGATTTCGTTCCATTTTTTCTTCATTTTTGTTTATTTGTTATGCCGTTACCTAGGGCCTTGTGGGCTTTTTTTTTTTTTTAAATTTAATTACTTTTTGTGCTTTGGTGCATTTTTTTCTTGGTGTCATTGTGATGTTAATCGAGTAGGTTTTGCGGGATTTCCTTTTCTGCCCCGGGAAAGATTAGTGTCATTATTTTTGAGGTGTTCTCATCCAAACTCCTGCTGGATGGGATCTGCTTTTGTTTTTTTTTTTTTTTTTTTTGTGTTTTTTGTGCTGGGATGAGCTTGTTCCCTATCCTTTCCTCTCGATGTACTCTTTCGAGCTTTAATAAATTTCCTTTGCCGAGCAAAAAAAAAAAGATTAGTGTCATTATTTTTTAGTCATTTCTTGATTTCATTTTTGTAGTTTGTAGGTATGACTAATCTGTTTAATTTTTGTTCAAAACACTCTGAATTAGTGATTTTTTTAGGGGTTTGGGGCTCTTTGTCTGGATTTTATTTTCTTTATCGGACCGCATGATATGATTAGTGCTTTCAACAACAAAAAAAAAAATTACAATTTTTGGATGATGTTAAAATTGGTGTTTTCATTCATTTTCTTATGTTAGAAATTTAGAATTAGTCCATTAATCTTGTGTATATGTACATAGTTTCTCCCGGTCTATGTACGCCCTCTTATCATAGGTATTGATAAGGGTTTTGATGCATTTCTTGATGTGATTATGGTGACTAATTTAAATGGTTTTATAGTTTTTTTTTTATTTTCCATTCGGATTATAGTTTTCATTAAAATTTTCCACTTTCTGAAAAAAAAAATTAGAAGTTATCTTCATTAGCCTACACTCCACTCCTATGAAAAATCATACTCTTTCAGTGACCTTTTGTGACTGTGACCCCCCTCTCTCTCTCTCTCTCTCTCTCTCTGCATCCATATCTGGATATGGTCGTCAGCAAGTAAAACATAAAGAATTGAAGCTTATACTGTAGATCTTAACCTAAATTAAGATATTCCAGCTGTTAACCGTGACACTACTGATGTTTTTTCTCGATGTATCCATTTTAAGCTATATAAAATGTTTCGTTTGCCAAGCAAAAAAAACCGTGACACTACTGATTTCCATATTTCTCCGCATTTAATTTTAGAAGATTGCACGATTAAAATGGAACCAAAGGCAAATAATTATAATTTCTCTGTTAAACAATTTTATTTCTCTGCGTTTACTATAAATTCATAATAAAAATATTTCTTTGTATCTTTTATTTCATGTTTATAGTGATTAATGCTTTATTTGTCCTGTAAATACTGTTCTTCTTAGCATAGAATTAAAAAACATTAAATTATAATTATAAAAAAAATTTTGCAACACCATACATATGGAATTCTATTTTTATTTTTTTCCGGATTTTATGTGGTGCTATTTTTTGTACTACAATTAATAGTTTTTCAGTCAGCGGCAGCGGAAAAAATGTTGTTTACGGCAAGTTCACAGTACGTATATATTGATCATAGTTTCATGTAAATAATATAATTTTTTGGTAAAACAAGTTGATCATTATCCAGTCAGGTTTTTTTTTTTTTTGATCCGTCAGTCAGGTTTTTTTAGTCCGGTCTTCTTGAAACTTTTGCTGTTTTGGTTGGCTTCTTGCCGTCCTTCAGTGGTCTTAAATGACTTATGTCGGTGTGTCTTGTTCTATTTAATCTTTGTAATCGTTTATAAAAATTAATAAAATCTTTTTTTTTTAGCAAAAAACAAAAAAAGAACAAGTTGATCATTAGGTCCAGATTAAAGGGGCCTAGAGCTTTGTGTCAGATCATGCCTAACCTAGCTAGTATGTGTTTTCACTTTCCTTCGTCAACGTACAGATATATGTCACTTATGCATAATGGATAGAAAAAATAAAAAATTGGTCTTAGGTCATTATCGGTACCTTTTTTGTTGATACTTTGTTCTGCAAATGAGAAATGCTACAAAATATATGACCCTCCTATTCGAGGGTGTACATTATGCATCCTTTTGAATCACCTCGATTATATAAGTTTTTACATGATAAATTGTACTAGCATAAATCTTGAATTCAAAACTTTGGTATAACAGTTGACATCATTTTGCATTTCAATTCATAAAATTTGCCTGTTATATATATGAGCTATTGTCTTGTGTAATTTTAGGCAATTTCTATGAATTCTACATAAATATTTTAAATTTTTATGCAAAATATTATGAAATACGAAACAATTCAATGAAGTGCATGTTGTCAACATACACAGAGATGGCCGCGTGTGTATTATAGCACTTCTCTTTGTTTTATAATGTTTACAATTATGTGCTCAATTTGGCTTCCTAGTTCTACCATATGCGGATTTAACACAATAATATGCGTCTAATAATCCTTTCTCTCTGGGAAAATTATTGATGAATTTGGAAGTTTATTTAGTTCCACTTCACTAAGTTTCTTGATATTCTTTCTCAGCCCTTTCTCATGTTTTGGGTTATAGGTAGAGATTGTAGTATATTTTGGCCGTCCAAGAAAAGAGATTGTACGTAGTATTTTTGTACTTGTATTGATATGGATATGCATGCGTATGTGTTTTGTTGCATTTTAATCTTTTAAATTGGGTAAAGTGCCTTTTTGGACTCTTTTATGATGCATACTTTCTTTTCAAAACCAAATGCCCGGACAAGCTCACGAGCACTTTGATTAATTCCGGAACTTTTAAATTAACAATCGGGCAAACCCTCCAATAGCCCCAAACTAGTAGTTCCCACTATCTAACAAAACCAGATGTATCCCTTTCAATGTACGTATCTGAACAAACCAACCAGCTTTATGTTGGATGTTTGTTTTAATTTCTTTTTCTTTCAAGTAAGTTTCTTTGCTTATCTCATTTCCCCCTCGATGTATCCCTTTCGAGTTTATAAAAGTTTCGTTTCCCGAGAAAAAAAATCTAACAAAACCAGAACCTATACAGCTTGAAAAATTCTTTCAGGCAAGCCCCATTGTAACAAAGGGCTATATTCTGGAGGGAGAGAGCTTCACATTTCTCCTTGAGCTGAGAAAATCTCTAATCCTAGCATGCAATTCCTAAGGCCACACCTGATCATGCCGCTTTGCTAAAGCATGGAAAATATGACGATTCCTTTCTCTCCATAATCCATACACCACAACTGCCGAAGAACATTTAAGACTAGTAGATCTGAGGCCCCTTTTCTTTCTTTTTTTTTCTCGGCAAAAAAAAATTTATTAATCTTTGAAAAATATACAAAAATTAAAGGGACAAGGGAAAGCAAAAGCAACCCGAGATCCAAAGAAACACGTTGGCAAGTGACCAACGACGAAAAGGAATACCACAAAAGACAGCAACACCAATGAAAAAACCAAAAGCTCAGCCCCTACAATGAGAAACAGGAAACGAAACGCTAAGAGAACAGCACCAAGCACAACCACAACACATTGAACCAGTCAAGCACATCCTCGATCCAGTGTATTATTTGATGCCTTTTGTAACTGTCGTGCTTCCATTTTGCACGTGGACTTGTTTTCGGGCTACCTGTTTTGGCCTCTACCCTTTTTCTCCAACATCGATCCAATGCTTTATTGGAGGTTTTTTCTTTCCCTATCGCATGTATCAATATCATGGTCTTCGGCTTTTCTTTTCCTTGATGTACCCCTATCAAGTTTCTAATAAAAAAAACGTTTTTTGTCTCACACAAAAGTATACTGTATGATACCCAAAAAAAAAAATAACATTGGGCAGATCCATTAGCTAGGGAGTATATACTGTATGATACCAACAGAATGAGAGTCTTGTTGTCCTTGACCAAGCCCCTATATCCGTTAGGGAGTTCCTGATTCGTGATTGCCTAAGCATTAAGCAGATCCTTGACTAGATGTTTTTTCCTTTGTTGTGTTTGTGTTGTTTGATCTCGAACTTACTAGCACTTCTGATGCTTGTTCTCGTTCTCGTTCTGGTTTAATATATTTGAATTTTCGCTTGACCGAAAAGAAAAAAAAAACATGAACATTTTCCCTTGGAGAATTGAAATTTGAAACCCTTGATGGATCTTCCAGGTAAAGCCATGATATCAAGGTACATCACTGGTCAAACTCAGCACCCTTTTCTTCTGCAATCGCACTTGCACCGTTACCTCTTTTTGCTGTACTGTATGGGAATTTGGTTTTGATGCTTTTTGCTAGTTAAGATTACTATTTTGCATTAATCTCAATCATATGTATACAAAAAAAATTAATTAATGTCGATTAACATAAAATTAATGGTAACAATATCATCGAACAAGTGGACATGTAATCATTTCAAGAAATATATAGGACATCTAAATATAGGGACATGTCGAAAGTAAACGTACGTGTTCGATGTAGGACGTACTGTATCTGAATTTGCTTTAGAAGAGAAGAAATATTTTTTTTTGGGGTAAATCATGATAAGAAATGTTGTGCCTATTGGTAAACACTTTGGCCTTGACCTTCCAAAGTTTGAGGTTGGCATTCTCAAATGTTTTTAGATCTTGAACTGAATTAGCTAGGGTTTTCGGTTGATGTGGGTGCACGAAAATATATATCTCTGCATTGTTAATTTGACCTAACTTCTTTACAAAGCTTTCCGTAAACTCAGTTGCCCAAACGCTCGTGTCCAATGTGTTTTTGGACTATCCTGATTGAAAACCAATTTTGACTGGTAAAAACTAATTGTTACCTTTCAAAATTGAAAAGCAATCTCAATCATTGATTGTGCGAATGGACGGACGAGATTGTGCAAAGCTGTGAAGAACTTATTCACGGCTCCTCCGTGAATAAGTTTCTCTTGGGATAAGCATCTCATCATCACATTATATTGATTGGTATATGGACATTTTATCTCATAAGGTCACACCTTAGTGTTGTATTTCAATGAGAGAGAGAGAGTCACATTTGGGGTTAGGGATAATCAGGATCGAACTAATGCATTCCACCACGTCAAGGTGACACTCTACCGCTGGTCTTGCTGCATCCCCTGAAGGAGAAAAAGCTAACCTATCCTTAAAAGAAGATGGATCATCTGGAATTAGACGCCCCTCCCCCAGCAGAAACCCTGGGCGGCTGTGGCAGAGAGAAGTGGGAGAGTTTAGAGAGGGAGAGAAAAACTTAGTTTTGAATACTAAACTTCACCATGATGCCTAAATGTGTATGATCAATTCTATCATTTTCCTATTTGTTTTCATTCTAAAACTTGATTTCTTGTTACACAGTATGGAAAGCATCTTGGAAAAATATGAGAGCTACTCCCGTGCAGAGAGACAACTTGTTGCAACTAATTCTGAGTCTCAGGTATCTATTTTCTTCAATATTCTGTTCCCTTTGTGGAAACATTAATGTAGTGTAAAAATTGCAAATGATTTTGTGCTAGCTGCAGCCCTTTATAGCTTTCAGTCCTATAGAATCTTACTACTCCCTTATCTGTCCCAAAATATTAGACCATCTTGGGATAGCGTGCCATTTTTAATTACTTATATCTTTCAATATATGTTAATATAGTATGTAATATAGATCTTATTTGGTAGATTTTCATTAGTTTTATAAAACAAAGTTTTTAAAACCACATAAAATATTATAAATCGAAAGAGATAAGCAATCTAAAATGACATGCATCCCTAAAAAGGTCTAACATTTTGTTTTTGTCGGACATCGTTAACACAAAACATTAACATTTTGGGACGGGGGGTATATTGTTTCACTTTCAATAACAGTTAGAGTTTACAGATATTGTTTTAGTTTAGTACTCCTTCCGTCCCATTTTCATTGTCCATTATTCTGTATGTCTTTTGCCTATATCTTTTAGTATGGATTTTAAAAAATATACAATATAGATCTTATTTGATAGATCTCAATTAGTTCTATAATACAAAATTATGAAAAAATATTATTGATTGAAAGATATAAGCAATTCAAAAATGACACGCAATTCAAAAATGAACAATGAAAATGAGACGAGTGGAGTATATGCATACCGGGGGAGTGACTTGCTGCACAATCTCTTTTCTCCAACTATGCTCTAATTTTTTTCAACTTTATTTATATTATAAATTACCTTTTTTTTGTAACAAAAAGCATATATGCAATTTAGTGGACATATATTTCTTTTATCCGGTTTGATGCCTTGTGTTTAGAGTTCTTTTAATCTTTGTAATTTTATTTTCAAAGATTAATAAAAAAAATTTACCATTAAAAGAAAATTTAAAAAAGGCATTTTAATTCTACCCAAAGCTTTTACAAACCTATCCAAAAGCTTAAGCTATTAGGTGGAGCTAGAGGCCCCAAAAAGTGATCACTCATTCTATTATCAAGCAATGTTGGACCGTATTCCTTAATATTTCCCCTCACATGTAGCTGTTTTAAAATCTGTCACGTGTAGTACGTCTCTTTTAAATCTATCGTCGTGTAGTCTTTTGTTGAGTCTGTCACGTAGGGTGTGGATTGCAAATTTTTTAACCTAGTTCATTTTCTTTTGAAAATTAAGTAACTTCACCAATGGATGATTTATAAACTAATGGATCATAAAAATACTGAAATGTCCTTTGTTTGTGGAATCCACAAACTAAAGTTGTAACTTAGGGTGTGAGGTGTTGTATCATCCAACTTCTCAGTTGGATGCTCTATCTTTCTGTACTTCTAGTCCTTTGTTTGTTTCCCCTCGATGTACCCCTTTGAGTTTAATAAAAAATTTCGTTTCCCGAGCAAAATAAATAAAAATAAATAAATTAATTAAAAAATACTAAAATGTCACAATTAACACTCTTGTTTAGTTTTGTATTGTATGCACTCTCTTGAATCACGTTGAATTCAAACCAATGAGGAGTTGGTTCAGTCACTAGAAACAAGACCTTATTAGACAAGGCCCATGTTCAAGTCCCCATACTACCTTATTGGGGATAAACTTATCCTTACACTACCCATACATAGTGAGACTTTAGTTTAGGTTCCTACATAAGTGCGGTGGGATTCCCTACAAATAGTGGTCTTGGTTGATGGCGCAACACTCCCAGGCGAAGGTAACGGTGTACCATACCTGCGTTTCTATTTTTTATACCAAAAAAAAAAGAATCACGTTGAATTCATGACATTTTGCTTGAACATTCATAACATTAGTCTTGAATTCATATCTATTAACGTTTATTACATTTGCACATAAATTCATGGCATTAACCTTTGAATTCGTATGCTATGGTTTTTTTTTAGCAAATGCTATGAGTTTTTAAACAAATGTTTTTTTTTTTTTTCTCAGCAAACAAAACTTTTATATCACACTCGAAGGGATACATCGAGGGAGCTCAACCACAGTAAGCACAAAAAGCTTACGTGATCAAGCAAAGGATAGGAAATAAGAACATACACCTTACAATGTCTTCCAACAGAACATTGGATGAATACACAGTACCTTACCTAAAATCACAAGCACGACTTACAACTTTAACAGCCTAATCCCATCCAAAAAGACCTTAAACTCCTCCACCGTATACACCTTAATGTCGAACTGTGCCTCTACCCACATTGCGACTCTAGATTTTACATTTCAACCACTTCCCCAACTGTCATTGTTGCGTTTTTTTTAAACAAATGTTATGGATTCCAATGCAAATAATATGAATTTTCATGCAAAAAATTGATAGCCGAGCAAAAAAAAAAAAAGAAGAAGACAAAATTTATTGATAAGGAAAAAGGATTACAAGAGGGCAAGAGAAAACAAGCATCACAACACAAAAATAACATCCTAACTATGTTGACACCGCACCTCACAACAATCATCTGCTACTTGAAAGTACGTAGACTTGTATAGCTCTTACAAAATGGGCTTAGCTTAATTGGTTCAAGGCTGCAACCAAGTATGTTAAATTATGTAAACGTTGCACTACATACCCTTATTTCACGGTATACACGTGTACGATTTGCACCCCCGAGTAGCCTAAATTTATAATAAATTTTTTGTCTTCACTGTTAAAAAAAAATTTGTTGTGCAGATAAACTGGACCCTGGAATACCCCAAGCTCACAGCTAGGATTGAAGTCCTACAAAGGAACATAAGGTACGTATACAGCCTAGGGCTTGTTTGGCTCACACTGCTTACCTTCTTAACGTTGGCAACTAAAATAAGCTTGTTTGGCAGTTGTCCAAGTGCGCGCTATTGCCTTTTTTTTTCCAGCAACAGAAGATTTTATTGAAAACTCGATACGGATACATCGAGGGTAAATAGTGAAAGAACAAGCAGGCATAAGTTGTGCTTATCGATACAATTCCTTTATGATGATTCTTAAATTGCTTCCCAACCATTTTCTAACAACTTTAAAGAGAATGATAGGGAATTTTGTTTCCGGTATGTACCCAATCGCGCGTGTGTGAGAGTTTGTCCTATTATTTTGGCGAACGATCAAAAGGAACGAAAAAATGTTCAAGATGATTAAATATTCCAATGTTTTGACTATATTTTCAATTTTATAGGCACTATGTCGGTGAAGATCTTGACCCATTGAGCCTGAGAGAGCTTCAAAGTTTGGAGCAACAGATTGACACTGCTCTCAAAAGAATAAGATCAAGGAAGGTAAAAAAAAACAAAAGCCTTTTAATTAATTTCCCCCCTCCAAATTCCTTAAATAAATAATTAAATTTAACCAAAAATCCAGACATTGATTACCCAATCTGTGACTGATTTGCTTGATTAAACCCTACTGTATATACGCAGAACCAACTTATGCATGAATCTATATCTGAGCTACAGAAAAAGGTAAATCTTTCATTCTTCTTGTTTTCTTGAAGATTTTTTTTTTTAACTGTTGACGCCATATATCGATCTATGCAAATTTTACGATTTTGTTGCATCACTATGTGGACTGAATTTCGAAACAATCTCAAACGAGTTTTAGATTTTGTTGGAACAAATGTGAATTCAGTCTTGGTTTGTAATTTCGCTAACTTTTTGTCATGGTATTACGGTAATTGATGACGTAAAATTCTAGGATATATAATGTGCTTACACAGTCGGCATATAACTTGTACACTACTACTCCTCCTACGATACATAACAAAAACTGTTGTAAGCCGTGAATATACCCAATTACAAAATTGGAGAACCATGCGAGATCTCTGTGTCTTAACTTTATAAGTACATGTATGAATTTAAGGCAATTCAATGGGATGCATATTGTACGCATACAAATAGGGTTGTGAATCTTAAAATCATTTCCCTTCAAATTTTTTGTCGTTATTGATGTAGAATTTCAATAACCGTGTCTGGTTTTTTTTCCCCTTGGTGTTGGTGGTTGGTTTCTTTCTGACCTCCATAGGGTACGGGCGCGAGCACATGATTGGTTTGAAGGGTTGGTGTCATCCTCATTAAGATGAACATTTTTTTACCAGTGCCTCATCCCCTATTAACTTGTTGTACTCTTCACCGCGCGTTACCTAAAACTTCTTTCTTTGATCCAAAAAATTGTGTATACATGTGTTATATAATCTGATCCCTCAACCCCAATGTTTAATTGTGACAGCAAAAGTCATTGCAAGAGCAAAACAACCTACTAGCAAAGAAGGTAAAAGTCCCTCTGATTGTTGTATATATATGCAGCCACTGCATTCTGTTTGGCATTTCTAAAGAAGAGTGGAATCAATGGAATGACTAAGGCTTTGTTTGGCATCTCTAAAGAAGTTGGATTTTTATTTTTTTTTTGGGAACAGGTCAAGGAAAATGAAAAGACACTAGGTGAGTGGGCACAATGTAACCTACAACAGAACCAAGGTGGACAAAGTTCATCCACCTTGGTCTTACCCCAGCTGCCTCGTCCTCCACCGTTCCATTCTCTAACCATTGGGTACTCTCTCTCTCTCTCTCTCTCTCTCTCTCTCTCTCTCTCTCTCTCTCTCTCTCTCTCTACACATTTGTAGCATGCAAATTGAGACATTACATAGACTATGTTCATGTGTCTAACTCTTGCAAGGATACTATTCCCATAGTACTATTTCACAATTTTTTTTTAGCAATATTACATAATTGGTCCATTTCTGTTGGCACGACGCCTCATTTTTTACGGTTAAATCAATCGAAAGTAATGAAAATCAAGAGCATTGATGTTGTGGCAATTGGCCAAATACCTAACTTCTGCAAAATTTGTTAAAAGAAATGGTTTCGACAACTTTTGACAAGGGGAAATTGTGATTTGCTTCTGATGCTTGTTTGGTGTTATTTTGTGAGATGAATGTGGGTCATGCTACTGGTTCATCATTTGCCCAATTTAATGATGCAAATCTTCTGCTGCAACTTAAATGGGATTTCTACTACTGTTGGTCGATTTTGGATTTTGGGGAGCACCTGGATATCAGACTTGGTACAGTTGAGGACACCCAAAACAGGAAACTCTTCAGGAAAACAAATAAACGGTCCAGAACTCTTTCTCGGAAGACTAGTACTCTTACCTGGAAGAGTTTCATTAATTCTGAACTGTTCATTTGCTTTCCTGGACCGTATAATTTCTACATGGATATTTGTTTTGCTCTTTGTATGTGGTGGTTGTCACAGTAATAATGTCCAAGGGTTGTAGCTCCCTGTATCTTTTAGTATCACTTTTGTTCTGCTTGACTAAACCACGGCCGGCTTCTTGCCAACTTGTTTGGTCCTTTGAGTCCCGGGCGACATATGATTGTCACTAAGCTTAGGTGTCAACATAGTTGGAATGCATGTTTTTTGTTGTGATGCTATTACGCCCGGCATCTTTTTAATCTTTTTAATCTTACTACATAGATTAATAAAATCCTTTTTTGTGTTTTAAAAAAAATGCACATTTGCTTATTTTATCGAATTTTAGGAATGGCAAGAGATGCCAATCCAGCGGAGATGCTCTTATATACGCGCAACTGAAACTGAGCATAACTATTTTTGCAGTGAACCTTTCCAAGCAAGAGGAGCCGACAACGGCGGTGCTCAACCTCATCCCCCTGCCAACACCATGATGCCGCCATGGATGCTCCGCCATGTGAATCAATAAAAGGAGGGAGGAGACCCCAATTTTCCAGCCGGTGAAGGACAATAAGTGAATATATGAATCACTGCAATATTGACGCTGCCCATATGTACATCCGTTGTAGTATCTTTTATCTCTACCACTAGTCTGATTGTATCGATACCTGGAAATATTTTCCATTCGATTTCTGCTGGCAGAAGGTGTACACAAAGCAGAGCATGGCAGTATTGTGTACGCGAGCAGACTTGAAACGAATCTGGTCATATATTTCAGGCGAAAAAGAGAACTAGACGCCAACAATTTTACCGAATAAAGTACAACATGCTCTCGTATGGACCCAAAACACTGCAATTGTACGCGGGGGACTATTTCACTGCGAGTGTGTTATTTCTTTGGTAAAATTGTTGGTGCCTCTAGTAAATTTTTATTACGAGATGCAAATTTCTGCTTCCACTTACTCTTTATGCAATCCACACAAGGGCTTGATTCCTCTTGACTTTGTCTGTAGGGTTTTCTACAAATGCACTAGAGGAGGGAGAGCATATGCCACAAATATTGTATATTCTATGGTAGTGAGATCAGTTGTCCAAACAGAAAATGTTGCACTCGAATACCGAGGATGCAACTTTTTCTTTCTTCTTGCTTAGCAAGAAGGTGGAGGAAGGATGACCGGCTATAACAAGCTCCCCTGGTGGTGATGACCAATTGGCCATAGGGACTTCAATTCTGCAACGGGCCCTGCGAAGGACCAATTATCCGTAGATTTCTACCATAGGATTAGTAGGGCCAACAAAGATGCAATGCTTGAGGGGCATTGTCCGCATGCCTCAAACCTACAACTTTAAGAATCCAAACCCCCCACATGCCTTGAACCTACAACCTTAAGAATCCAAACCTTGTGAGAGTGATACGTTTACCACTAGCTACCACCTGGTGGTTGTAGCTCCTATAGATTTGTAATCAAATACCACGTCTAATCCAATCAATGAAACAGGTCTTTAGAAATAATGAACCCCTGCTAATGTCTACAACAAAGCAATAACTGACTCACACTGACAATACAGAACAGTACAAAAATGGAACTGATCAGATTGATCACAAGTACCAAATTCTTGGTGGAATGGGCTACTACTGCAGACACCGCATACCCACCTCTTCATACCCCCTGTTGATTTATTTATAAACTACAACAAAAAATTGTTGCTTTCACCTCCAATAAAGTTATTAGGGTTCCCGGAGATATTCATCAAATACAAGATGTTTCCCACAATTAACATACAACAATGCCCCAATAATGAAATGATTTGTATATCAGGACCACCTTGAGTTTAATGTTAGGTTCTAACAACACCAAACTCATCGCCTTCAGAGTTGCAATCACCGACATCAAGAAAATGCTCCCTGTACATACAAGCAACAGGATGATATGGCTACTTGTTTTACACGTAGATGTCATATAATAGACTTTTTGCTATTAACAATGCTTGTTCTGTATTTGTTGCTCTTTTGTTAGCTTGGTTTTTAGGGTTTGTTGTTGTTTCGGGGGTATGCCCCTGTGATCTCTTGTAGCTTTGCGCTTTTTGGTGGCTATAAAATTTTTACTTGCCAAAAAAAAAAAAAACAAGGGGGAGCACACAGCTTTAATGGGCACAATATCAAAACCTTTTCTTTTCTTTTTCTTTTTTTTGGGGTGGTGAATTAAGGTACGAAAAAGTTGCATTTTGAGCTCTTGGGTATAGTGGATATATATATATATATATATATATATTTGGAGGAATCCGCCAAGTTAATTAAAATTCTACAAGTTTTTAACCTTTTTGTTCAAGAGCCGTGAAAAATGCTATGACTCTTAAAGGGTGATTCATGAAATGCAATGCTTGGTTTGGTAGGCTTCGTTTATTTTTGTTTCCTATCTGAATTTTTTATTATTTTAATTTCTAGCTGAAAAGCAACAGGGATAGAAGGACAAACTTCACGGAGATAATAACTACTTCAGTTGAACAAAGGGTTATCTATCATGTCCACAAGCCATTATGCTCTTAGAAGATTCAGTATTACCTTAATCTTCCACAAAGCCGTACAAGAGCATCTGATCCAGTTCTGGACGCAACATCCTCAATCTCAGAAGCATTTGCTAGAGTTATAGTGTCTGCAAGCCTAAGCTCACACAGTTCCTTCAAGGAACATGCGGCTGTCAGAACTGCTGAGTGGCCACCACCAGCAGCCAGTTTTCGCACTTCCCCAACACACCTACAGAAAGAGTACTTCATCAAAATAATAGTAATACCAGGGGAGGAGCAAGAATCTTCATTTCAGTAAAACTAAGGCCAAAAAAAAAAAATTTACCGGTCAAATTGCTTATTTTATGTTATTGGCTTTCTTCCATAATACATAGTACAAATGAACACAAATTTACGATTAAAAAAAAAAAAACACATACTTTTATATTTTACTAGGCATCAAGAAAAAAGCTGGTGAAAATTTTCGAGTAGCAAGGTAAAATTACTTTAATTGAGACCAACTTAAGTTTTTAGAGATCAATATACCAATTATATCATTCATATTACAATTACAATGTATAACTTTTGGGGATAAAAACTAAGTAAAACGATTTTATTCATCTGAAGAAAAAAAATCAAGAACTTAGCGTGTCTCATACCAATCAACTGGTGATGGATACCACGCATACGTAGATCTCTCATTTGCAGCCTGACCGTAGCTGTTGTAACCCCACCCATGAATTCTTCCATCTTTGGTATAAATAAGAGTGTGGGAATGTCCACATGCAACAAGTTGCACACCAGTTGGGACAACCAAAACAGGTATATTGCGAAAAATGGTTTTGGAGTCGTTAGGGACACATGAGAAGAATCCAGTTTGGGGGCCAAGGCCTAACTGGCCTGCTTGACTACCACCCCAAGCGTAAAGAGCTCCCTTTTCAGTTACAGCACAGGTATGTACACCGCCACATGCAATATCTTTTATGAAGATTCCATCTAGGGCTACCACTCGCCTCGGCAGTAGCTCCTTATCGCCATATTGAAGTGAACAATGCCCAAGTTGACCCATGCTTCCCAGGCCCCAGGTATAGCTGTGAGATCAGAGAAAATAATTCTGAGTTGAAGTACATATACAAACAAGATGGGACTGACGCGCAGCAAAAGAAAGGCCATAAAAGAAAAATAAGAACTCGTACTTGACCAAAAAATAGTCCATGACCACATGTCCAAAACAATACACAATTCTGTTAATTGGATCAATTAATGCATGTAGGACTGTATCCAATAACCCAGCCCAGCAAAAAAATAATCCACATTTAGATTTGATGGAAGGAAACACGTATTTTGTATATAAATTTTCAGAATGGAACTACTTCCTGTCAATAATTAGGGCATTAGGGCATACAACAAGTAAATATGAAGACAGCATATCAAACTAGGCAGCATAAACAAGCGAACACCAAGATTGAAAGGTGATTTTCATGGAAATATAAATTTTGTAGGTCCCCAAGCTAGGACAAACCAGAAAATAAAACTGTATCTCCATTCCATGGCTCCCTGTCCAGGCTAAACATGAGGTTCCTACGAGAAGTGTATTCCGAACTCTCCAACTATTTCACTTGGGCCATGCGGATAACCACATTAGTCATTGCCTAATAGTAGAAGTTAGCCCCATCAAGAAAGGTCCTTCGGATCACTTACACCTCTCCTTTATCCGAAATAGCTGCAGTGTGGTACTCCCCACATGACACTTGGGTGATCTTTACAAGCTCAGGGGCTTCATCAAGAAATTTTGCATATCCACTTATAACACGAGCCCCCTGAAGTCCTTCACAAGTAACACCCCTGCCAAGCTGACCATATTCGTTGTAGCCTGGTTTATCAGAACATTGACAAACCCAATTAATACGTTGCCTGATAATACCAGAACAAGGAATATGGAAGGCTTCCTTCCCTAAACTATGTCATCAGAAAGATCGTACAATGAGCAGCTACGTAAAGTATGATGAGCAATGCATTGATGGGTTCAGGCATGAGATTTTCCATCTTGGATCGACAAGTCAACAGAAAGTACAACTACAAAACTAAATTTAAGGAAATAACTAATAAGAGTACCCCAAGCTTGTAGCAGGCCATCTTCTGATAGAACCACCACATGAACAGCCCCACAAGAAACTTGACGGATAGTCTGCTTAAACATGGGAAACAAAGTCATCGAAATTCATCGCAAGTGATTGTAAATACAAACAGTTCAAGACATCAATCACAATTGTTATGAATTGCTATCAGTAAGCCAAATACAAGAATACCAAGGATGATGAAAGAAATACAAATACTATATACTCAGTGTGGTTTTTGTTACTCACCGTCACAATACAAAAATGTGATTGGGATAATGAAGTATATAGCAAAGAAATGGGCAATTCTTTCACAAATGAAAAGCAATTGACCGAAACAACATAAACTAAATGCAGACATTCAGATTAAGATATAGATAATCACTATAAAGTCTTCTACTCAGTGCTATTATAGCTCAATCTACATTGAAATAATATTTTGTACCGTGTTTGGAGCAAAGGCCCCCCAGTATAAGCGTGGATAATTTGAACCCTGCGACGGCAGAAAGAAAGAGGCAACAATAAGCATCAGAGATTCAGAAGAGCTAATCAACCTAAAGGGATATGAAAGGCAACCTGATTTTGCCCCCAAACCCAAAGTCTTCTAGTCATCTCAGTTCCTTTTTTTTCACGTGGTTCTGCAATAGCAGCAGTACAATGTGCTCCACATGATACAGCTATCACAAATTCTGTCTGCAGTTGCTTTACTTTCTTAGGTAGTTTCCTGCCCTTCTCGGTTCCGTCCCCCAGCTGACCAAATTCATTTGATCCTGTTTGAAACCATTCACATATTGTTACCGTGGTATTAATACTTGTTAAGTACAGAAAGACGCAGCATGTAATTATAACCTACCCCGTACAAATATTCAGACATCATCCAATCATAATAGAGTTCTTAGTTTTATGTAAGCATATACCAGACAATCAGACATCAATTACCTTTCACTGTATTTTGTTTCCTGTCAAACTCAGTGATTTTTATCATAATCTCAACAGTTGACAGATGTTCGGGATGTTGCCTTTTGGAAGAAAGTAGAATTTGCACCAACTCTAAGAATAGTATTTTTTATTTAAGAAATGTTTTCAGGGAGAAACGTTTAGGAATAAAGACATAAACTCTCCACTATTTTTACTTTACATTTGCATAATGAGATCAAACGCCATGCAGAATTAATCGCCGCCAAATTTCTATACATATTTAACAAGATAAACTACTTGTCATTTGAAACAAGTTAATGAAACCAGTTTACTGGTCATAATTACATATCAACTCAGAGTTCAGAAGCCAATCATTGGCAGTGGACTTGAGAATTGAGGGTAAGCAAATCATTGTTATCTCTTTCAAATTTATTAGACAGAGAATCAGCTTAGAAAAAACAAACCAAAGTTCAAGAAATGGGGTCAAAGATTCAAAATCTCACACGAGCAAAAGAAGTAAAAGGACAAGTAGGGTAGATGCATTAAACCCAGACAGCCAAACAATCGGGAACTAAATTAGGAAAGTGGGAAAAAAAAATTCTCAAAAAGACAGACCAAATTCATTTCCGAGTTATAATTTGGCAAGATTTCTCAAAAATTCAACTCCAATTGATTGCTAAATCAATTTCCAAATTATAGCTTTGCCAAACCTTGTTCCTTGACACAAGATTGGGCTCAAGCTAACTTCCATATCCCTCTCCCTCTCTCCCCCAACTCCCAGGACACAGAAATGGCTACAGCTAAATTTCTTCTCTCCATAAAGTATCTATCATTTTTGGAGCAACATCCCCAATTAAAACCTTTTGATAATGTAGCTATCCAAAAAAAAAATTGAATGTTAGACATTGCTTTTGGCTCTAACCCACAGAAATTCCCTAACAATTTCAAGGAGAAGACATCAAGAAAGAGACTAACCCCAAGTAAAAAGAGAGCCGTCTGAGGCCACAGCTGCAGTATGCTCCCGACCACAAGCAATGTCCAGCCAACAGTGATTAAAACCTGCAGGACATCCAAAAAGCTCAGGAGGAAGCTGCTTTGGAATCCTTAAGTTCCGTTCTTCACCCTTTCTGCCTGTTTGTCCAGATTGGTTATAGCCCCACACATATACTGCACTCTTGGTTGGAGGACTCACAACACGGGAGTTGCCAAAAATCTCATCAATATCCATTTATAACAGTCGCAAACCTGATAATCCAGGAAGAACACCATATTTATTGGTATCGGTTAAAGTTTTTATATGACACTTTTGATTTCTCTTTTTGTTCATTTCAAGTGGAAATCTGGGGGGGGGGGGGGGGGGGGGGGGGTTGTGGCGGCATATTTGTGACTGTTCATTTCCAAGAATTTGGTAACACTTTTTCACTCTTTCCTCCCTCCAACAGCACTGCTGGTAGGGCTGCAGGCGAGCCGATCCGAGCTTTAAAGTGTTACAAATGAGCTGAGTAACAACTTACAAGTAACTCGAGCTTGACTCATTTACTAGCGAGCCAAGCAGTGCCCATAACAAGTCAACCCTCGAGCTGCTCGCAAACAGCTTGGTGAATCGTTTGCAGCCCTAACCTCCAGCCACACTTGACCTCTCTTAACGAAAAACATGTTCCTGATACTTAAACATGTTCCTGATACTTACAAACTGAAAACCGGTAACTGACGGGCGTTACCAAACAGGTTAAGCAATTACAAACGTTGAAATAACATGCAAACGCACAATTAGAAAATCGAAGGCAGTGACCGTGAACAACTTCAAAAGCGAACAAATCACAATCCCAAATTTCATAGAAGAGGAAAAGATTAAATAAAAAATAAAAAATTTTGAAGTAACAAACTTCAATGAAAATCCTATATTTCCACAACGGGAGCGTGGTTCTGCAGTGAAACCCTAAATCCTATGTTACGACAATTTTGCCCATAGTTAAAAAAAAGTTTGATCATCTTTCTCCTCTTTTCTTTTTCTCTCATCAGTAGCCAAACAAAGGTCTTGAAAACTCCGAATTCCAAAAACAAAGAACGTGATGCAGAAAAGAGCAAATTTGGAATCGGAAATGACACGGCAATTCTATTCGAAACTGTGAATGGAAATGCGACGTACCTCGATTAAGCGAACAAGAAACGCAATCAGGGTATGGATTGAGAAGAAATTTTTATCGATTGAACGAAAATCGGTGGAAAATTGTCGGCACTGAAATTGTCGGAAAGTTGCGAAGCGCTAGGGGAAATGTCAAGTGGTCGTGCGCTTCGGGGTTCCAATACTCTCGCGGATCTTGGCCCACGGAAGGATTACAAAAAGAGTGATGCTACATCTACATATACCGTGTACATACGCATTTTGAATTTGTCTCGAGTTCTAAAAAGAAGATCCGAGTCGCTCATTTTGTCTAAAATAATTTATTTTTTTGTTCCTAAAAGAATAAACTCAATCCGATATTGGTAAAGGCATTAAATAAACATTAACTTTTGCCGCAGAATCCAGACCTGAATTATAAAGCAAAGTTAAATGTTTCGTAAATGTCTTTACCGATATTGGATGGAGTTGATCTTTTAAGGAGACCGTAAATGAAATATTTTGAACAAAATGAGCGATTTGTATCATTTTTGTAAGACCTAAGACATATACAAAATGCATGATGTATGTACTCATAGACTTACTGTTTTTGTAGAACCTGAAAACGGGTCCAAAATGAATTTGTATGTGGTGTATGCTCATGAATATATGTGACTTTTCGTTTAAAAAAAAAAAAAAAACTACTCCATAGGAGCACATTTTAATATTGTGCCCGAAATAGTTACATATATGTGAATGTACGTGCTTAGGGTGATATTAAAGATTGAAAAACTGAAATATTCGATCGAAAAAGTTCGGTTTGGTTTGTATGTACATGACATCTCTATTATAAAACAGAAGGGTGTGGGGACAAGTTGTTAGAACGGTTTAGATTCATTTGATCCAAAGATCCAAAGCCTGTAGTGCATCCTCCCACTTTCCGGTTAAGTGTCCATGGCTTTCACCTAAATCACACAATTGTCATCCCCTTTCAAGTTCCAACAAGGATGCGTAGTGCCGTAGGCACGGGTTAGCACTAGTATGTACATATAACAGTACTTTAAGGCTCCGTTTCCGAATCAAAAATAAGTCTTTATTTTTTAAAAAGGTAATTTTAAGCTAAAAAATTATGAGTTTATTAAAATCTAAAAATATGCAATATGAATTTTATTTGAAAGATCTCGATGAGATCTTTATATGATGCAAAAAAAATTTAAAATTTATTTTTCATTTACTTTATTTTTGAGTTTGAAAATGTAAAATAAGCTGCTTATTTTTTTATAAAGGTTTCTGGAACGAGGCCTAATTCAACAATTTTAAGAGGTTTGGCGAAGAGCAAGCTCTGCTATCGCTAAGGGTTATTAAAAAAATAAGTACTTATTTAAAATTTTTAAACTTAAATATAATATATTTACGATAATAGTTTTTCAATTTTTATTGCACCGTTCAAAAGATCTCATCGATATCTATCAAATAACATATTATAAAAAATATACTTTAGTAATTTTTTTAAGCTTGAAAATAGTAAATAATCACTTATTTTTTAAGAATCCTTAGCAGAACATATGCTGCGCCCGAAGAGATCACAAGACATTCAAACTTTAGGGCCACTATAGGTTTGTCAATCATTAACTTCAGAACTCTAAAATTTTTGAGATGCACGCAAGCTTTTCAAACATGCAATAATAAAAAATAAAGTTTTTTGCTTGATAAAATAAGAAAGAAAAAATAGAACGCGACTTCAAATCACCAAAGGGCCTGAAGCCCATCGGTTATCTCCACGAGTTAAAATTCTTTCCGCTCTAGTTTTTCACCATAGCCCGTTACAGGCACTACCAAGTATTTTTTGTTATAATCTAAGTCGTTCATCTTGTAGAGCTCGCAAAATAATACATGAATGCAAAAAATGAGTTTCGTCGGACATCAATAAGTATATTAAAAATTGAATTTCGGTTTAGGAAATGGACAGTCATAAACAGTTTACTTCAAAATCTATGACCCTCTATTCTGTAAATCAAAATTCAAGTTTTAATATACTTATCGTTATCTAATTAAACTGATTTTTTTCATGAGTATACTACTCTATGTGCTCTGCAAGATGAACGCTTCGGATTATAACAAAAAAAGTTTTGTAGGGCCCACATGCCGTGGTGGAAATGGCAGATAGAATATCTCCTGGGCCTCCCACAAGGAAGGCTAGGGTTTGAGTCTCGTCAAAGGAGTTTGGAATTCAGGACTATGATATGGATGAAAATTTTAACCGAAAAACCGAACCGAACGATTTTTGGGAAATTCGGTCAGTTTTACTACCACCATGGTTTGGTTCGGTTTTGAAATTGTCGAAAATTTACATATCGGTTCGGTTTCGGTTTTAGGGGAAAAACAAACCGATTCCACCAAACTGAACCGATTATTGCTTTCAAAAAAAAAACCGATTATTGATGTACCCAAATGCAATAGGTCAGATCTTATCCGTTCATTCACTTGGCCAAAAACTAATCCCTGCCATTCACCTACAAGCAAGATAAAAAGTAACCCTAATATAAATCTCACCTGTTGGCTACTCATCTCATTCTAGAAGCCAAGATCTCAACCAATTTTATGTTTCAAGAGGTTTGAAATCGTCCTTGTTCAAATATTGGCGATTGTAAACATTATTACCCTGAATCTTTCTGGTTGTTTTTTTGTTCTGTCGATTTCATTTTTTGTTTGATTTGTCATTTATGGATGTTTTTGCGTTACTCATTTTTTGCTCAAAGCTTTTCTTGCTCAGAGCTGTTATGAATGTTCTCATTTTCTCCTCCATCTGCTACAGTTTTTTCCTCTTTAAAATCGATTGAACCCCGTTCCGACCACCAACCGAACCGAACGATTATTCCTAAGAATCGGTAGTGTCGATGGGAAGATATCCAAAATCCGACTCAGTTGGTTCGGTGCAAAAAGTGGGAAAAAACCGACCGAATTTCATCCCTAGCCGCCTATGAACAGCTACTGGATTCCCAATTATTAACTAACTCCCCCGTTTTTGTTTTTGTTTTTTTGACAAGTAACTCCCCCGTTAGCTCCCAGTCTCCCACTGTACAATATTTTGGCAAAAAATAAAAATTGAGCACAATAAAAATAGTGATTAATGCAATTGTTGGAATCTGGGGGAGTGGCGCGTAATAATCAAAGATATAAAAATACACCTCCTCAGCTGGCAAACAAAAAAACCCTAGAAGAAAGTTACTTAACGCGTCCACACAACGCCACACGCCTTCCCTTCACTTGTGGCGGTGGGAGTTTGCTTCGCGTTGTTCCTCTAACCTCCCTACCTCCCTCCTCCCTCCCACACGAAGAAACGAATCCTCTCTTCTCGAAAGCTCCCACCTTTCTTAGGGTACTGCTCTATGCTTTTGAAATTTCTGATTTGTTGATTGGCTTTTTGTTTCCTACTGATTCTGTATATCGCGCAGAAACATATATACACACGTACGTACCAATAGAGGCAGGGAGAAATGTCGGATCGCTTGACGCGCATAGCCATCGTCAGCTCCGATCGATGCAAGCCCAAAAAGTGTCGCCAGGAGTGCAAAAAGAGCTGTCCTGTTGTCAAGACCGGTAAGCTAAGCAAAAACGTCTTCTTTTCGATTTGTTATTGTTGCTTTTTGTTTATTTATCCTTAAATTTATACTTTTTGTTGTCTCCTTTTACATCCTTATTGATCCACTCTTCGTTGCTGGTCTAGCTTTAATTATTAGTGAATTTTGATCGTCTTTTGTTAAAACACGTCGTTTGGCTGTCTTAGATCTCTCTGGTTTGACCAAACTAAGACTGGAGTGTTAGAAGCATCTGATGTGAATTGTAACTTATATTGTGGATGTTGAATAATCGTTATTGGTATCTCATTTGAACCAGATTTAGAGATTTTCTATGATGTATTTTCATCTGTGGGACTGCTACTGTGGTAATAATCTTGCCGAATTGGGTTCTAGGAGCTTTGTATGTTAAATATTGTGGGGCTAGATCTCTGGCTAGGTAACCCTTCGAGCCTCTGTTCCAGCTGCACCTTCACCCTCACCTAGCCTGCACAAGCAAGCACAATTACAAACCAAGTCGGAGGAACTCCGGAATGGTCCTCCGGCAAGAGAGTAAGAATGTGCAGAGCAAGGAAGGGAAAGTACTTGGGTTTAAAGTGTAGAAGATGATGTACCTCTTTAGGGTTGCCTTACTTCCTTTATATAGAGCGTCCTTGCTTGCTCCAAGTTTAGGGATGTGCCTCACACACCTCAGCTAACGTCACCGATAAGGCATGTTTGAGCTGTCACCCCTATGTGCGCTCATGATTACTTTGTTGCATAACTGTTTCGGATGATGTCATACCCGTCACACTAGATAAGGAGCACGGGGATGAGCTGGCATGAAGGGCTGGGCCGTGGCTGAACATTAGGCCGACCCAGCAAGTCGGACTTCGCGATAGACGGACAAACAACCCTTAGATGTCGGACCAGGCTCCTCCGTGGCCGAACTCTGATGCCGAGCCTATAAGCCCGTTCGGGGGTTTGATCGTCAGGTAGATCAAAGTGATCGGTCCCGGCCTTCTGCCAAACCATGAATTTCGGCCCACTACAATTATGTTTTGTATAAAGTATTTTACTCTACTTACAAGGCTAATTTATGGGTTTTAAAAAGGAGAGTATTGTTCACCACTGTCCGCCTGTATTTGCAGGTAAACTGTGTATTGAGGTCACTCCTCAATCTAAAATTGCTTACATCTCTGAGGAGTTGTGCATTGGATGCGGTATCTGTGTCAAGGTTTGTGGACTTCAATGTGCATTTTCGGTCTACATCTGTAGTTTATCAGAGTGTGGATTGTTAGTTAGTGCATCTTACCATTTTTTTTACTGGTTCGTGTAGAAATGCCCATTTGAAGCTATTCAAATTATCAACCTACCAAAAGATTTGGATAAAGACACAACTCACCGTTATGGCCCCAACACCTTTAAATTACACAGGTTAGTTCATAGGTGCAGTTATGCTGCGTAGTGGTTTCTTTTTACTTCCTGTTTGAGAAAGTATACAATTGCAATTTTGAAATTGCAGGTTACCAGTCCCGAGGCCAGGGCAAGTTCTTGGCTTGGTTGGCACAAATGGAATTGGGAAGTCGACTGCCCTTAAAGTTTTGGCTGGGAAGCTGAAACCTAATTTAGGCCGTTTCAAGGTACTCCTCTTATATATTTTGGTATCTCTATTTGGCCTTGTGGGTTCATTTTTTACCCATGTGGATGCTACTTTTGCAGAATCCTCCAGATTGGCAAGAAATCCTGACATATTTTCGGGGGTCTGAGTTGCAGAATTATTTCACTCGTATTTTGGAAGATAATTTGAAGGTGCTATCTCAGTTAGGATGTCTTTATCATGTCTTTGCCTGTTCCACCTGTTGATTAAATATTGACTGTTTGATGGAGTATGATATCTGGATTGGTTATGCATAATTCATTGATTATGTAGTTGTATGTAACATTATGCAAAAAGATTATCGAATTCATTTTAAAACAGAATCTATTCCTTAGCCACTCTGCTGAGGTGAATCTATCCTGTGATTGCTCAATAAAATATGACATCATTATGATTGCTCATTAGAAGATGTTAAGAGATGAAGTGGGGAAGTGAGTATTGTTCACCTTTTTATGTCAATTTTGGTGAATTTGGAAAAGCTACCACTTGAAAATGTCACAAGATGATTTATGTGGCAATTGGTAGGGAAACACCGTGGACATAATGATACACATGAAGGAAAATATTTTGATAATCAAGGCTAGGTTTTTCCATTCCCTTTCAATCCAACTATTTTGTATACACTTCCTCACGACACAAGCCACAACACTTTCTGTGATGCAAAGAAGAGTGTGTCATTTTGTTAAGTATGCGACATTGACATTTCTTCGTGCTTGCTCAAGAGGGTGTCATTTTGTTAAGTATCCTACCTCTGATGTAATTGTGTTTCATAGGCGATCATTAAACCCCAGTATGTTGATCACATCCCAAAAGCAGTGCAAGGCAATGTAGGGCAAGTGCTCGAACAGAAAGATGAAAGAGAGATGAAAGAACGACTTTGCGTTGATCTTGAACTGAATCAGGTACTGGATCGTAACGTGGGGGATTTGTCTGGTGGAGAGCTTCAGAGATTCGCTATTGCTGTCGTTGCCATACAGAATGCAGAGATATACATGTTTGATGAACCCTCGAGTTACCTTGATGTAAAACAGAGGCTCAAAGCTGCCCAAGTTGTTCGATCTCTGCTAAGGCCTAACAGGTATATGTTGTCTTGATTTCTGATTAATCTGAATGTTTATGAGATTTCTTTCTCGTATAAAGTAGAAATCTGTATTTGAATTTCAGTTATGTAATCGTCGTGGAGCATGACCTCAGCGTCCTAGATTACTTGTCGGACTTCATTTGCTGTCTTTATGGGAAGCCTGGTGCATATGGGGTTGTTACCCTTCCTTTTTCTGTCAGAGAAGGAATTAACATATTTTTGGCGGGATTTGTCCCCACAGAAAATCTGCGGTTTCGCGATGAATCTCTTACTTTTAAGGTAAATTGGTCACATCTTGGTTATGTAGTGCCTAATATAGCACCCAGTGTTCACTTGTTTTTGGTTCCCACAGGTTGCTGAAACTCCGCAAGAAAGTGCTGAGGAGATTGAAACATATGCACGTTATAGGTACCCGACGATGACTAAGACTCAGGGAAACTTTAGGCTTCGAGTGGTGGAGGGTGAGTTCACCGATTCTCAAATTATTGTAATGTTGGGTGAGAATGGTACGGGGAAGACAACATTCATCCGCATGCTGGTAAACTTTCTTGTTGATTTAGTTTTCTACTCAAATTCATAGCCAGGATTGTGATGTGGTCTAACTGGCAAAATATGCAGGCTGGTTTGTTGAAACCTGATGTCATAGAGGATTCTGATGTGGAGATACCTGAGTTTAATGTCTCCTACAAGCCCCAAAAGATCAGTCCAAAGTTTCAACATAGTGTTAGGCACTTGCTACATCAAAAAATACGTGATTCCTATATGCATCCCCAGTTTGTGTCCGACGTGATGAAGCCTCTTCAGATTGAGCAGTTAATGGATCAAGAAGTTGTGAATCTTTCTGGTGGGGAGTTGCAAAGAGTTGCATTAACTCTGTGCCTTGGAAAGGTATTTTTTCTCATTGCAGAGTGCTGCACTGCCAAATACAGAGTATATAACTTTTGGCAGTAATCTTGTTATTTTCTCTTTATTTGTATATGTCAACATATCTCTCTCTTAACGAGTTCTTTGTTCTAATGGACCAGCTCTTTTGGTAAGTATTGAACCCTACTATGTGATAAATTAGTCAGTGGGCAAGATTTATGCCTTCATTGCATGGGGATATTACTCCTCTATGCCTTGGTGTGAAGAAGGCACTAGAGGAGCCACCTCAAAAATTGCTTCTTAGTGGTTGAACTTGGGTTAGCTCTATATAAAGAGAGAAGAAACCACGATTATATAATCACTGTCTTTACAAGCATGCCGTCCATTGGGATTTCTATCTGTCTAGCTCCCACTAATGAGTGGTGGAAGGAAAACCTAACCTAACCTAACCTAACAAAACTAATTCTTCGCACAGCCTGCAACGCAAGGATTATCAATGATCCGCGACTTCAAGTCAGGGGAAAAGTATGAAATCCACCCCCAACCTCTATTATTGTCTGGTTTGCGAATCATATCCTACGGTTCTCGACTTGCATCCTAAGGTTCTGTTCGACACACCAAGCTATCGATTCGTTTTGGTGAGGCAAATCGCTAGAACACAAAAAATCTGTATGATACAGCTACAAATCGTCCGATTCAGTTCAATGCACCTAAAAATCAATTCACTTTATCAACATCCTTCACTAGTAATAAGTTCTGCTAAAAAGTGAGATGCTTGAATAAGTGTGGCGATCTGAGTGTTGAAAGCCTTTTGAGGTGAGTGGTAGAATTGTATGGACTACTAGAATCTGATTAATGGAATTCACATTCCGTGTAATTCTATGGTCTTCCCTATTAGAACATGTGATTCTCAATTCATCACTTAGGACAAGCTTCTCATTGATGTAGGCCTAAAATAATTACTTCAAAGATAAGTCTTTCATCTTTCTAATCCGAAGGTATAGATATGAATTTTAACATATGACAGATTTTATGCGCGAATCTGAACATTCAAGATTTGATTCGATTCAGAATTCGGAATAAAGGACCACTGATTTTTTTATTTGATTCACGATCTGAAAGTTATGCTGCCAACTATCCAGCCAATGCCATTAGGACTCCCAGGGACCATTGTAGAGGGTCGGAGTTTCCAAATAGTCAGCAGTGTACCCAGTCATAACCCGTAAACCCTTTTACAATAGAAGCACATAATTTCTTCGGCATGCTAGACATTGCTGTCTTAAAGGCAAAACCAGAGGCTGGTGTCCCGAAACCAGGAATTTAAACTAGAACTCCTACCCTTCCATGCAGAACCCCAGCGACCAGTGACAGAAGCACACGTTTCATTGTCTTGACAACCGTCACTTGACAAAAGCATTTTGGGGTAGTTCCTAGTTATAGATTAAAAGGCATTAGGATTTATAATAAGATTCAGGGCCATTTATTTGGCTATGGAGCTGTGTGTTTTCCTTGGCTTGTGAGCATGGTTTTCTTTTGGATTCCTTGTGGGGTTTCTGTCTGCTTACATTAATATCTGACATATGATGTGTGTCGAGTATGTTGCAGCCTGCGGACATTTATCTGATCGACGAACCTAGTGCATATCTTGACTCTGAGCAGCGTATTGTTGCCTCAAAAGTTATAAAGAGATTCATCCTCCATGCGAAGAAGACTGCATTTGTGGTGGAGCACGATTTTATTATGGCAACTTATCTGGCAGATAGGGTCATTGTGTACGAGGGGCAGGCATCAGTAGATTGTACCGCAAATGCACCTCAGTCGCTCTTGACCGGGATGAATCTTTTCTTATCTGTAAGTGGTTGTTTAGTGTTTTTTTGGGAAATTATTGTGTCTCTTTCCAATCTAACTGTTATGCTGGAAGAAGAGATAGATTAAAAGGGTTAGTGCAATATGAATATCACTCATCTGGTAATCCATTTGAAACTGGAGAAAATTAACTCTGTTCACCGTTAGGCGACAGATTTTTGTGCTTGCAATTGTTTGGTCATCTCCTATTTACCAATTTCCTCACGCCGGCATTCTGTTTTGTCTTTGTGTTAGCATTTGAACATCACATTTAGGCGGGACCCAACAAATTATCGCCCGAGAATCAACAAACTGGAATCTACCAAGGACAGGGAGCAAAAATCTGCCGGATCCTATTATTACCTGGATGATTGATTATGAACAGGTAGTAGCTCTCTCTCTCTCTCTTTGTGTGGGAAAACGTGGATATTAAAATGAGTATAAGATGAGTTTTTTCCTGCTGCAGTGTCTGGTTATCCAAGTCAAAGGACATCTATGTCTGACATCATGGGTGCTTGGAATTCGATTTTTGATTGAGAAAGAGGCGAGGCCCTTCTGCATGATAGTCATCATCGGGTGCAAGGCAGATGAGAAAGTTGGGAATAATTTATTGATTTCCATTTAGTATTTTAGTTTCTCCGTGTTAAGCATTGTATCACCGATTTTGACCATTTTGGGTGGGTGTATGGTTCAATGTTTGTACTAGTGTCTTTTTTTGGGATAGCATCAATCCGAGTGTTCGGCTAGATTTTTTCAAAACTAGCTAGTTTTGGAATGTGTTCTAGCGACTTAGCTTGGCACTTTGGTGTATGGCTTGGCCTGTTTTTCTGGGCTGAGCTTGTTTTTGGGCTTTAACATTTCTGATTAGTCAGATAAGGCGCATAGGTGTTCGGGCTTGGCCCATTTTATGGGTTTGGCCCTCGGGTGTTTTGGGCTTCAGTCTTCTAGGTGTTTATCCAATCTTCGGTTGATTCCCCCTTCCTTCTCTCCCAACTTTATGTATCCATTGTCAAAAAATTTCTAATTGTCAAAATTTCTAATAATATTTTGCTGCTTAAAAAAAAAGAAAAAGGAGTTCTAACGAGTTTTATAATTAGAATGGCACTTCGCAGTTGGTTTCGTGAAGAACTTGCAAATTTAGCTTGGGACTACTTGTTAGTACTATCTCGCGGGGTACAATTATATTGCGAAATGCAACTCTGTTGTTGGACGGAAACACAAAATGATGATTTCTGGATTGAAAAGCAAACTCTGTTCGTGTTTTTCTGAATCTAAACAGCGCAAAGTACTACACGGAGCATGAACCATTTTCCAACAAATGTATTATCATCAAATTTCAGTTCTTTTTAATGGCGATGGTCTTACTCAGATTGGACTTGATCTTGGCCGGTAACACAAAGCCTTACCCTTATCTTTCCGATCAAATTGTTGCTGCCATTCCGGCCTATTACTACTAATTTTGGCGGGTGGATATGATTTGGGTGGAAATGTAATATGATATGTTTAGAAGGGTAGCTCTACCTCTTTTTCTGTCAATATTGTGTACATTAGTGGAGGTGTTATAGCCCCTATGGATGGAGGGGTGAAAAAAGGGAGAAGAAAGGAGTGTGCTCTCTCTTATTAGTGAGAAAATAAAAGAAAATGGTGTAATTTCTCACCCTCCCTTCTAAATAACAGTGAGAAATCAAATTCTCACAGGCGACTTGTCTCTTTCCAGTGACTCTTCGGCTAGCTGAAACTCTCTCTCTCTTCTCCTGCAAACTTGGTACTCTCTCTTTTCTTTGGCGAAGCACAACCACTTGTCTAACGAGGAAGTGGATCACACGCTCCCCTTACTCACGGAATTTCGCCACTTTTGGCGCTTGGGAGGGGTTCTTGTCTCCCTCCATCTCTCACCCTCTCTCGCGTTGTTCCCCTTCTAAACGAGGGAGAGATTGAGCTCTCTCCTCGTCTCTTTTCTTCTCGCGCAAACTCTAGTGTACCAAATGGGCTGTTAGAGTTAACACAAGGGGTCCAGAGGCTATTCATAGCCTTGGCTCCCAAAGCCCCGCCTCTCGTGGGACTCGAACTTTAGTCACCACTGGGAGAAGGAAGATGAGTTACCAACTTCACTAGAAATGGTTCTTGAGTGGCCCCACCTCTTAAGAAGAATGGATTTGTAATGAGATGTTTGGATGCTTTTCTTAGAAATGGATATGGGGGTGGATATGATGGGATTATATGTCAAATGACTGAATTGCCCCCACTTAAATTTTTAAATGATCAAAATTCGTTTATTTAATTATGATTACAGTAAATATAGGGCTGCTCGTGGTCCGGTTCGGTTCGGATTTCTAGGAATCCGAGGACCGAACCGCTAGTCACGGTTTTTACAAAATGAAATCCGTGTCCGGACCAAAAGTCATACGGTCCGGTTCCAATCCAATCCGTGACTCACGGATCGGTTACGGTTTTGTCCACGAATTTTAGCAAAAATAAAGCTCAAGCAAATATCCCACTCTAAAATGAAAGAATGTTACACTAATAAGATTAAAACTACCAAACAGTATTTGTTACATAAACTACCAAATGCCTACTTCAGAAATCAAATTCAAAAAATCTAAACACTAGTAGATTGTATCATTATAGTACATAACATAAAACCAAACCAAAAAAAAAAAAACATGAAAGGGGGACAACTATAACACCAAAGAGGTGAAATTGTATCTTTCATCCAAATGCAGTGCACGACAACCGGCAATAGTTTAACATTGAAATACAAAAATTGGTGGAAAAAAGTTTTAATATTCCTAACTATTAATTATATAAATACATATATATTTGTGTATATATATATTATTTATATAAAATAAATATCTCACGGTCCGGTTCGGTTAATCCACGGTTTCGTAATAAAAATCCGTGGACCGAACCGCGAGTCACGGTTTTCTAATTTTTCAATCCGTGTCCGGACCATTAATCCACGGACAAAATCCAAAAGGTACGGATCGGTTCAGTCCGAACCGGTTTCGCGGTTCGCCGGATTTTTTGAGCAGCCCTAAGTAAATATGTAAAACTTCACTACTCTTTTTACCTCTGTCCGTCCACTTCTCCAATTGGTTACCCTTACTACCAGCAACGAGAGCGACTCCGGCGATGATGGGTACAACACGTCGGCGATGATGGGTACGACGATGGCGGGTCTGGCAATCGAATCAGAGCCACCCCAAATCTGCATTCAAAACTCCGGCCATGACCATGCCGACGGCTAAGGCAACGAACAGTACTCTCTCTCTCTCCATGTTTTTCAGTTCTGTTGTGCTAGAGTTGAGAGCATGTTCGTCATTTGGGAGCCCGGATATAGCAACGACAGGGTACCCCCATCGTTACCAAATCCACCTGCGGGTGGATTACAAATCCGGGGGCAAATCCGGGTGTGGTTTTTCGCAGCCAAACACCGGAGATGAGGAGGAGAGGGAGATTAAATCAGGGCGCCTGGCATATCCGGCTGCAAATCCGGCCGCCAAACACTGTTGTTGTTGCCTGAGATGCCCCTGCTGACTACTGTTGCCGTCCCCCATTCTTCAACTCTTGTACTCCACTATATACGCATGCTGTATGTATGTAGAGTCAACAAAATTCTGCAGCTTTCATTCCATCTTCCCAATATGAAGACTGGTCCGTTTAACGAAACGAATCTGGAAAAAGAGAACATATATATATATATTGTGTATATATATATATATATATATATATATATATATATTATAAACAGAACGCAATGTCCTCCGGCTTGGCTTCTCTGTCGTTCAAACCCCTCTCGTGGCTTTCCAATCTCTTCTCATTATGAACAGTGTTCATGGTTTTTGTCAATTTCTTTTTGGCTTGAAATTCTCTTCAGAGTCTGTTTATATTGCGAGACGCCGTATGATATATTATTCGATGCGTTAACTATATACTTGCTCAAACATGCATGACAGAGAACAAAACTTTAAATCTAATTGTTCCTGCAACAAGTGAAAAAAGGCTATGTTTTTACTTATGCTAATGAGATTGAATTCTTTCGATTCATTGTTTCTGTGTCTTGTTCTTCCAGTTATTTAATCCACTTATGCTGGTTATTGTGGTATATTGATTGAGTAGTTATTGTATTGAATGTGGCCACCAACTAAGGATGGACGGAGGCCAGGGACGGATTTGTGTGGGGGCACGTGCCCTCACTCGAGACTAAAATGATTTTGTTATTTTTTTGTATATATTAGAAAAATTATGAAAGTTTGCTACTATATAAATATACACACATGCGTATATCTCAAACATATACATATAGAATTAGTTTTATATTTCAATTTCATCATATGATGCTTACTTGTTGGTTTACGAATTGTTTGTCCATTTGGAGCTATTCTTTCTTGATTTTTAAACATCGAGGAGAAATATATTAAAATTAAGTCATTAACAAAACGATCTCGATAATTCTAAAAATTGCCGATGTTCATGTAAAATATACCCTAAAATTTTGCCTAAGATTTTGTGCTAATTTTTACATAATTTGATTGAAAGTATGCGTTATAAACTTTTGTAGTTAGTAATTAATCCCTTAATTTTGTACGATCCTATTATGGTTGACTAGAAAAAATAAACTTTTGTCATTATAATTAACAAGGTGCCCCCACTAGGCTACATTATTGGATCCGTAGCTGATGGAGGCGACTAGATAGCTCAGGAAATTTTTATTCACCAGCTGCATTGTTGAGTCTTGAATTCGGAACATGCTTTGATATTCTTGCTTGAACGCAACTAAGGTGTTGCCATGCTGCTATAGAAACTAGACATTTTTCCTTTGAACGTCTAGTAAGTAATTGTTTAGCTTCACCGGATTAGACAGCACTCTTTGTTGCAAACAATCAAAACCCACTAATAAAAACTCTCTCCTGACTGATGATCTATTATTTAGGTATGGAGATTTTATTGGAAACCCAAGCCTCAAATGCAAGGGGCAAAACGATAAATCTTTAGAGGAAAGCTTGGACGTAGTTTGAATTATTACGTCTGCATGTAAGGAAACTGGAGAATTGGAAACTGCATAATTATATGGGTGAATGTTGAGACATAGCTCTTAGATCTGCACATAAAAAGAAGCTGGGTGTAAACACGCATTCTGTTTTACGATTGTTGAAGTCATTACAAGGTGACATCATCTTTTTGTATTTCCACATATGGAAGTGTCAGCTGAAATAATGTGCTAATCCCTCACACAACTACTTGAGAAACACGAGCTGAGAGTTAGTCATTAGTTGCCATTTCTAAGGATTAGATAAATCAACACCAGAGCAATAAATTGTTTCATTGGAAAGTGTGTGCTTAGAGTTATTCTTGAAGTCTGTCGACTCTATATATCCTAATCCCATCCTTATTTTTTAACCCTAAAAACTGTAAGTTACCATTGAAAACTGTTGTACAAATTCCAAACAAATGTGCCTTTTGGTCTATGCCTCAAAGGCCAAAAGGATTTTGCATATCAGAAGAAAAGAGTAGGAACTGGGATCATATAATGGTATTGTATTCTACTGTTTACTTGTTGCAGTTTGTGCACTAAGAAGGGAAATGGTATTAAATGCAGTTACAAAGGGGAGTGCTTAGATGTACAATGCACATTTAACTCATCGCTGGGTTGAGAGTTTTTCCTGTTTCAGAAGCATCTAAGGCCTTGGATTTATGTCTTGAGCATAGCTTACTCCCTCACTGGCGGACTGACACCTTAATACACTGCTCTTCCTGCTGACTTGCATTGCGTTGAGGTGGATCTTCTCAAGAAAAACCCTAATAGGTTTTGGTTAAACATGGGACAATATGAAGGAAGATGGCAGAAAATCGTCTATGAGAAAGACTTTTGGTATTGTACGTCTTGTTCCAAAGAAGGTCATGCAAAGTCAAACTGCCAACTTCATAGCTTACTCCCTCACTGGCGGACTGACGCCATAATACACTGCTCTTCCTGCTGACTTGCATTGTCTGGTGTTCCAATTCCGTCATCATTTGGCCCGACCCCCACATACTGCTGCACCACCAGCACTGATACAGCTGCTGCAAAATCTGCTGATGCCAGAAGGTCACCAATTACTCCAAGTTCAGGGCACTCACTCCACTCAGTGAGTCCTGCTGTTAGTGGCGATATTATTCCTTCTCCTCTTCCAACTAGGAAAAGATCATGGATGTTGTCTAGTGCCCTTATTACCGCCACTGTCTCCTCTCCACTGTTCACCACTTTTTCTATGTAAGAAAATGATTCGTCAGTAGCCTTCATCATCCTGAACTCTTTTATGCAGTCATCATCAAGCTGCTTGTCTTGCTCTTTGCCTATTTGCAGAGTTAGTATCCCAGTATCATTGAGATCATGACTCTGGTCCATTGTCGGCTCAACTGCATTCGGACCCGGAAAGAAACGAATAACATTGAGGCTATTCCCAGGATGCTCAGACATTCTCATTGCGTACGATAGTGCCTCTCTGTCATCTGGCCCACCAAAGAATAGCACAGCAATGTTGTGAGATACCTGACCCGCCGTCAAGCTTTTGGACCCACTTAGTCCTCTGTCAACCAAAATCCCAATGGAACAGGGTGCATTTACTAGTACGTTCTGATTCAACATTTGGATTTTGGAGTTGGCAGATTCCATCCCACCATCAACTGTCGGTTGCTTATGGAATGGAACGATGATGAAGGCAACTCGCTTATCCTCTGCCAAGTTGCAAATCTCTTCATGCATTGTGGAGTAAGGGGAAATGGAAGTGAGAGATTGGACAGATACAAAATTGGTGTGCTGCTCCAAGGTCTTAAATGCATTTGTAATCTGGTCAGACTGCGCCTGCATTCTGTTTATGGCTGTACTGTCGGATTTTTGAGAGTTGTGGACAATGAGTGTAGCAGAACCATGACCAGTGAGTTCAACTAGGTGGAGTGAGAAGACAGATATTGGGGTTTTCTTGGTGGGATGGGAGGCTTCAAGGAGGCTGATGATTGTGGGGGCATTCCGAGGGGTGTGGATGCATGCTAGTATTCGCATCTCGGCATCTGCTTTTGTCTTTTGAATTGTTCTCCTTTTGTAAGGTACAAATTTCCTTGCTGGCCTATAAATTTGCATTAATAGAGGTGTGATGACTGCATTCATAAATATTGTTGTGATCACCATCATTGCGTATGCTGTATCATCTATAACCTGCAAAACATTGGTTTCTCTGGATGTCATGCCCGATAAACAAACAGATACACACATACAGAGAGAGAGAGAGGGAGGGAGGGGGGGCGGGGTTGGACCTTCTGATCTTTCCCATGGTTGAGGCCAATCAATTCAGCGAGGCCTTTGGAGTTCATGAGCAAACCAAGAGCAACTCCTTCACGAAAAGGCATCTTGACTGAGAGTGCAACGAGGACAGTTCCAGCAACTTTGGCAACAGAGGATAGAATACTTGCCATTATTAGTGTAAACCAGGTTGAGGCTCCCTGGATTTTTGAAACATTAGTCTTTAACCCACTACTGACAAAGAAGAGAGGGAGCAGAAAACCCGTAATGAAGTCTTCAAGCCTTTCTATGAGGGTGACTGCAAGAGGGCCGTTTGGAAAAACCAGGCCGAAAACAAAAGCTCCAAAACTCGGATGCACTCCAATGGAATCTGATATGAAACCAAAAATCATAACCCCACCGAGAGCAATGGATATGGTGAAGTTGGTGAAGTTTTCATCCTCTGGGGTACTTCGCCTTGCTAGCCATGAGATTCCTGGTCGGACTACGAAAATGGAGAACATGACAAAAATTATGCTACTTGCGATCACCCAGAGGGTTGTTGAGAAAATAGTTTGTGACTCTGCTGTAGAAATGACAAACACTACGAAAGCTGCTCCGAAAGTGTTATTGAAGAGAGCAGCTGACTGGACTATTTTGCCAATCTCCATGTCGAGGAGTCTGAACTCTGAAAGGATCCTTGAAACCACAGGAAGTGCAGTGATGGAGAGAAAAATGGAGAAGAAGATAAGGAATGTGTCTTCCTTCATGGTTGTTTTGTGATGCAAAAAGAAGGAGAAAGCACAGCCTATGAGGAAAGGCAAAAAGATCCCAGAAATGGCAAAGACGAAGGCCTTTTTCCCATTTTTCCGGATGACCGAGAGGTCCATTTCTAGTCCAATTATGAAGACGAAGTAAAGGATACCGATATTGGCTATTGTCTCAAGCAATGCCAGCGTACTCTTAGAAAATGCGACATTAGCTACCCACTTAAACCGTCCCATTGCTGATGGACCCAAAATTATGCCAGCCTGCAACCATTGAGCAAAACAGAGATGAAGTAGAAATATTATTTCAAGGAGTGTGTCAGAGCCAATAAATGCAACAGAGTATAAGTTAGTATTCAAAATTCAAGGGGCTAAAATTGAAGCAACTTCTATAACTACTAGAAAAATTCATGTCCAACGGTTGATGTGGGAAATTCAGGGCCAAGTGCGAAACACAATGCATGAAAATTGCTATCAATACCTTGATCATTATTACCCAACGTATGTGAGTGCAAAACAAAAAAAAAAGTTGTTAAAAAGTCATCCCTTGCATCCTTTTGTTCGCAGATTTAACACAATTTGGTGAGCTGAGATTGTGTTTTTGAACTCGTGTTTGGACGTCCTTAAACAGGTGCTGACTAAGGAATATCTTGCTTTGTCATCTTCTTCAGGTCATTGCTTAGCTTTGCTTGCTAAACTTTGTACACAAACGCCCACACCCCCCCCCCCCCCCCCCCCCCCATTCCTTTGTCTTACCTTTCTTTCACGTGTCCTTATTTTGTGCTCTGATTTTTAGGTTTTTAGCTGTCTCGTTCGATGACCGAAGTGTATCGATGAAAATCACCATGATAGAAGACATATTTCATTTTCTTATACCAAATTGCTAGTTGTCAATTGGTCAAAACCATAGAATAAAGACCTACATGGCAATGGAAGTAATAAGTGTCATGAATTACGTTCAGAATGGTACAACGAACTTTGTTTGAACTTGTGTGAAAATATAGGATGTCAGCGGTGGATAAACAAGGGTAGTAGAGAGCCTGTTGCTGAATTAGCTAAACGAATCTAAACTTGAAGACTAACTCAGCCTAGAACATAGCTTGGAGAACCTGTCTTTGCACTGTTATGTAGAACATTTGGAAAGAAAGAAATAGGATTTTGTTTTGCGCCATAGTTTCACAATTACCCAAATTCCTAAAGGTTTTCCATTCCTCCAAAATATTGTGGCATGATTACTGTCTAGTTGTGAAGCGTATTTGGCCTCCCGTGGGGAAAATAAAGCTGAATGCATATGAAAGTGTAGCAGGATATCCAGGCTGAAAGAAGCTTGTGGGTTTATGGATACTATGGCAAAGAGAAAGTGGAACAGCTCATTAAAGCTGAAATTTTGGAACCTATATGAGGCCAACTCTTATCGTGGAGAAGAATTTCCTGGAAGTTCAAAAATTTTGCTATTGATTCTCATATAGTTGTCTCATGTCTGGTTGATCCAAGATGGTGCTGCTCAGAAGTTTTCTCCCAAAGCGCTTGTGGAGGATGCTAGAGTTCGAGTCCTCATGACCAGGTGCAGGTGCTCTATGTGTCAATACAATTGTCTTATTCTTCTTTTTTGGGTTTCTGGGAGATCATTCATTTCTTCCTATGTACCGGACACATAAAATAAGACGAGGAAATGAAGAATTTCAGGGATCTCTAAATGCATTTTCACGTTGAATCCACTCTGTGTTAACATTCTAATTTACTTTCTTGAGTTTTGGTTCGTTTAAATCTATAGGTTTTGAAGTAGGCACATTCTATCTGAAAATTCATTATGAGATACATTATTGATCGTTTAATATCCCAATGTTTTCTTTTTGGTTCCCTTAACTGACAAAATATGTGGATGAATTTGGATGATTACAACTTTTGGCGTAATTTTTTCTTTTCTTCTTTCTAATATGATGTTCAGAATTGCAATAGGACCTTCGGTTTGCTCTGATTAGTTGCAATGAGCTTCCTCTGTTCCTCGTAGCTAGGAGTAGATGACACAGGAAGCTCTTTCAGAAAGTCTTTTTTTGTTCTGCTGAATGTAATGACTCATCAATGTGGTTATACAAAACACGCAGGTAGTTACTCCCTCCGTCCCAATTTAAATGCTCTCTACGTAAGTGTGTCATTTTAACTTTCAAAAAAATCGTATTTTTCATATTCTTTTTTGGAACTTTTTTGCACCGTTTGAAAGTACTCATTGAGATCTTTTGAACATTGCAAAACAAAGTTAAAAGTTACTGTAATTCCGAAAGTACTTTATTTTTAGAGGTCAAAATTACGTGGTCTCTCTTAAGGGGCATTTAAATTGGGACGAAGGGAGTATATTACAAGCAACCAGGCTATTACAATTTATCACAATGTAATTCATGAATACCCAATTTACCTACGCATATACATATGCATTTATGGAATATATAATTACATTTGACAACCATGTAATTATGACTTACACACAGCGCATTTAGTTATGCATGCAAAATTGAGCATGAAATGTCTTTTGGTAAATGTGTGACAGGAAGCTTACGATGAGCTCTGCCAAGATGCGAGGCTGGTTGAGAGGCTTAAGAAGAAGCATGAACAGGCGACATGTGAGGACGATGAGCACCAATTGGAAGATGAAGATAGGCAGTGAAAATCCCATTGGATCCTCATGCACAAATATTCCATTCGTTGTTATCATGGTCCCCGAATAACATACTGTTTCGTTCCCGAGCAGGCCCGGAGCTGCCATGATTGGCGGCATTTGGTGCGTGCCCATTGTTACGTGTCCTGGAATTCAAACACCACCGCCCTCCTCGAAAACAATTCTGGTCACCAATTCACCTTGTTCGGTTCCGCACCCAGCACATGGACGTTTCTTCTCATTTGGCAAAAATCAAATGAAACTGGAAGAAGATAAACAAAGAAGGGAGGAGAAAAAGGAGGAGGCAGAAGACCAGATGGTCAAACTAGTTGTTTCTATTTCTTGACCGTTGGGATTGAAAAAGGAAAGTACAGCTCAGTCTTGCTATTTGTGGCTGCGCCCAGCCCTATTTTGGCTCCAACTGATTGTTTTGTCAAAGACATCCTAAATAAGTACAACCTGGTCTTGTCTTTGAATTTCGTCAACTAATCCCCTTTGGCTGTTAGTAGAGAATATCGGAAACTCTAAGGCCACCGACCATGGCCACCGACTTGATGCCCTATTGACAGCAATTCTCGAATTTGTTTCATCTGCCTCAACACGTTAGCAATTGTATACTTGATGCATGCCCTATTGACGGCAATTCTCGAATTTAGATCTTTCGTAGGTCTTGCTAATTATGAACTGACGAAATGAGCCTATTTATTCAAAGCAGCATGGAAAGCTGGGCGTATTACGTAAAAGTTTAAACACGTGTTTTGTGAATAGTAAATTTTTCCTCCCATTTTCTTCTCTTTTTCCTTTCTCCCATTTTCCCAAAGTTCCAAACAAAGCTTAAAGATTTCTGGTAAATTTTGTCCATATAGCAGATTGGCAGGCTTCAATACACCGATAGAAGAGATGTTGACAACCCATTCTCCTTTATCACCCATTTCTCCTTTGTCTTACTTTCTAGCTAGGCCAGGTAATTACGGAGTATTTAACATTTCTTTTTGCAATTCCTTGAACGAAAACTAGGTAATACGAAGTCAAGGCCATATGTACTTAGTTCGAGTTCTTCTAAGGGAGTACTTATATTTCAATTATAGCTTACTCATTCATCTAGCGCGCGTATAGTTTCCAAGGAACCAATTCACCGGCGACGAAGACATCTTCTGCCTTCAGTTTTGCGGCGGGATAAGTTTGAGTTGGTGCGGCGGGTCATCCAGGAGGGTATGCACTGTGTTCATACCTAGCCTCTCAACTTCGGCCTCTCCAACCCCTCTTCACTGAGTGTGTTCGACGGGTCCAGCTCTGGCATCATGGTTCCAGGCGGCTTTTCTTTTTTTAGTTTTGTTTTTTTTTATTTAATTTTGTTAGTTTCTGTATTTTGGGACCGGTAGTGTCCCCTCTTATTGTATTGTGTATACTTTGGTTGGGTTTGTTAATAATATTGGGATGATCGGGTTCAGTCACAAAAAAAAAAAGAAAAGAAAAGAAGTTAAAATGATGCACAAGTTCCTTTAAAACGGGTACTTCTCATAAGTTTGTTGTGAACAACTCGTATCACCGTATGCTCTTATGGCGTTTCGGCCAAAACAACAACAAAGAACCTTTTTTTCTCAAAATCCAAAACCATATTGCACCCATAGCTCAGGAAGATTGAACAAAACAAAACTAATTTTCAACCGTTTCGAGTTTATTAGTTTTATTTCACCCTCAATCTTCGGGATGTATCGAACTAAATGTTTCTTGAGACATTACAACGTAGTTACGTAGAACCGCTTATCTTAGACAACACAAAGGAGGACAACCGCATCATAACTAGTGATTAATTTATGCACCAGAATTTTTTTGGTTGTCCTTATTTAATTTAATTTTTTTTGCAATTGTTAATATTATGCTAAATTTTTATGTGATATGAGTGATTAAGGACGAGAGAAATTGAAAATGTAAAAAAATTTCACTTTTAAACAAATATTTTGGGAAATATTAAGAAAAAGTAAAAAAAAAAATGACTTTTTGATATTTTCTTTGGATATTTTCCAAAATACTTGTATAAAAGTTAAATTTTTTTACTTTTCCGATCCCTCACGTCCTTACTCACTCATATCACATAAAAATTTGACGTTAAATTAACAAATGCAAAAAAAAAAATTGAATAAAGACAAAATCCAAAAATTATGGTGTATAAATTAATCACTAGCGTGGAAGGAAGAGACCTAACAGATCTAATAACTTTATGTGGTCACTGAATTGAAGGTAAGGTTTTTTTTTTTAAATTAATAATTTCGTTGCTCTTCCTATCTTTCTTTATTTTGATTATAAAAAAAATCATCCTCAAAATCCAAGCCAAACAAATTTTTAGATTCCCAAATCTTTAGAATTTTAAAATTTTATTGTTCATTGTCCGGCCCCGCGTTTACAAAATCGTGGTTCCGGAGGTACCATCAACCCGATTGACTAGTCTTGAAACAGCCACAGTTCTTAAACCTGCCACAAATGCGTTCACTTTCTCTACCAAAATTCTCGATTCCCAGAAAATTCCCAGGTTAGTTTCTTCTCCTTTCCAAACATACAATTGATCGCATGACACCTGCAATCAAGATGCTAATTTCCATTCATTTGGGTTCCTCGTCGTTGTTTGCTGAATTTCTGAAAAGTTGAGCGAAATTCGTATGTTTTCTTTTTTGGACTCTTTCTTGCTAAACTGATGGAAGGAAAACCCAACTGCGAATTATTGAATTTCTGTCGTCTTTACTGTGTTTTCTAACGGTGGGGATTGTAAGGAACAACTCGACTTGTTAAGAAAGTTGTGATTTTTGTGGCCACTTGAGGTTTGCCCGGCTGTTGACTTCAGTGCCCGGAATTTTTCGAGGTGTGTGCAAGCTGCTTCAGACATCCGGTTATCCCAAAAAAAGAAAAAGGAAGAAAGTTGTGATTTTTCTGTTTATGCTTTGCGGAAACTCCTCTATGTAATATTGGATTACCCTATTACGGCGCGGTGTTGCATGCCTGTGCATACAAACTTTGTGAAATCTGAAAATTTGGAAGTCTCTCTTATTGCCAGGAGAATTTAACCTCATTTATTAGGGTTGCATGTATAATCTCAACTTCTAAGCAAGAGGAAGAGGTAAACGTTAAGTATGACACAGGGAATGTCATTTGAACTTTGGAATTCGGTTTGTAGTTGACAGGTGAAAATGGAACATAGTAAATGTTGACATACGGGTTGAACAGCTTGTTGTAGCTGTAAATGCTGTCTACCTTAAGAAAGTGTGTTTTGTCGTTTGACTCCATCGTGCGTTAGCAGGGAAAGACAAAATTACGTGATGTGTAAGGAATGGATGCGAATTTGAACTAAAATTTGTTAGCGTAGATAACTTTGAAAGACTAGCGAAGGAGAGATTGAAAAGTTGTTTCCCGTAGAAATCGGAAAGCTAATGTATTTGGAGTACCATGTTATCAAAAGAAAATGTCGCCACTGTGAAGACTCAACCACAGAAGTCACAATTTACTGGTGCTTACACGAGGAAAGGGTTTAATCTGCCATCCATTTCCTGTTCCAGTAAAATTGCAATCAATGTAATGGCACTTCTACATTTAAACTAGCGATTCTCCCAGAGAACATTTTTATCTGGAAATTTAATGCAGTCGTCAATAACTTTTGAGTCACCTTCAATCAAGCGTGCTCTGTTTATTTATGACTTAGAAGAGGCCATTACTCGAAGCTGAGATGTTTTGTTCGTTTGCGGTCTTTCTACCATCCGTTTCAGAATTTTCTTTTCAAAAAGTTATTTAACTTACTTTTTTCGAAGTTTGTTCGTTTAATTTGTCAATAAAGTTAGAAGTTGTTTTTGGCAAATTCTTGTTAGTTTTACTTATTGTGGAAAAAAAGTTTTGTCGATGAAGAAAAAAATAGTCACTCAAACAAATACTAATTTGAGTTTTCTTTTCAAAAGAACCATTTCTATGTCCATAAAATTGTAGGTTGTCCAGTAGCAATTGCCATTGCTTCTAAATGCATAAAGAATGAAAGACTAGTCGTTAATCTTAATCTATTGAGATTGTGATGAGAAGTGAAATCAAAGATTGCAGATACCAACAGGTTCATGGCTCAAGCAGTGTCTAACAACACTGAGAAGAAGCTTATCAGGATTGATATAAGCTCAGACACTGTGTGCCCATGGTGTTTTGTGGGCAAAAGGAATTTGGACCATGCCATAGCTTCTTCAAAGGATCAATATGATTTCGAGGTTCTTCTCTCCGTTCTACATTGATCCTAACTGTTCCACTTACAGTTCGTGCTTCACTTTTATTTACAATCACTATTTTGCAGATTATATGGCACCCCTATCTGCTTAATCCTTCTGCCCCCAAAGAAGGCGTTAATAAGAAAGAATTTTACCAAAATAAGTTTGGGTCTCGATCAGGACCTATCATTGCTCGGATGACAGAGGTCTTTGCTCTTATTCCTCACATAATTATTAGCAAAATTATTTTCCGTCCGTCTATACTGATTTTCTTGAATTTGCAGGTTTTCAGGGGTTTGGGGTTGGAGTACAACATTTCCGGTCTCACGTAAGTGCGGAATAATTATGTGTGTACAAATTCTGTGCTAGAGAGGAAAACTGTGATGTGTGAAGATGCATTTGTGTAGCACTAACAACGGTTTGGATATGCAGGGGAAATACTTCAGACAGCCACCGACTAATATATTTTGCCGGCCAACAGGGGCTTGATAAACAACATAACATCGTGGAAGAGCTGTTCCTTGGCTACTTCACACAGGGAAAGTATATAGGTGACAGGTTAGAGCTGATCTTGGTCAACTCCATTAACCTTGGAGCTATTTTTCTGGCTTGTTGCAGTGGTACCTCTTTGTTGGTGTTTTGTGTGGTTATTTTTGCGTTTCCTATGCTTGATTTTTCCCCCCAAAAAATGTGTTTGTTGCTGTATTATAATAAAGTTAGGTTTGAAGGTGTTTAACTTTATCGTAATCAGAATGCATTGGATCGTTGTGATACATGCCATCTCTTTTCTTATCGGTATTGTGAGTAGTACTTTTCATCGATGACATTTATGTCATCTATGATCATCAGAATCCATCTTGGTTATTTAATCAGCTGAAATTTTTTGTTGAGGGTTAAAAATATCTGAAGTATGTAACCATTCAGGTTCAAAAACTACAAGAATTGGTCATATAAGTTGATAAAACTAGGATATACCACAAAATGATCTTTTGGAGTCAGATCATCACAAGTTGGAATCTCACCTTGGAAAGAACTGAATCATGGAGCTTTGTACATCAACTTCAGTGTAACATATTATCTGTAATAAACTGATGTAATATGGAATAGATTTGATTATTTTTGTAGAACCTCTTGCCGCCACTAACTCAGGTAGTATAATTTTTTACAGGGAATTCCTGTTGGAATGTGCTAGAAAGGTCGGGGTAGAAGGAGCAGCAGAGTTTCTTGAGGATCCAACTAATGGTCTGAAGGAGGTATGGTCTTCGACTTTCTCTGCGTTCCACTTGATAAGTCGGAAGATTCCAGTGGCGGAGCTAGCATTCTTAGTTAGTGAGGGTAAAATTTTAAGTCAAGTAGTGCACTGAATATTTTCTCTATGAAATAATTGAGTAACAAAATTTTTTTTAAAGATGAAACTTGGAATTTTATATAGTTATTAGTAAGACACGATGCAATCCCACTAAATTTTTATGCTTCCAAAGCGGTGCATGAATGATAATGCCATTTTTTTTATAACATCAATGACAGTGCCATTTAAAGTACTACTAACTGTTTTTTAATATTATTTACTAGTCATCTATTGATTTTCCCTTTAGAGAGAACGAGATGTTGTAGTCATAAGCGTAAGAAGGCTATATATTTTCATTGTGTTTTTAGAGCAATTTTATGCCTTTCCCAAATGAATGGAGCAATATTGTAAACTTTCTGGGGTCAGATTTGGAGATAGATTTCAAACATATATAAAACAACGGATCTTTGTAATATTGAGTGGGTCAATTGACCCCACTTGACCACACATGGCTCCACCCATGGAAGAGACGCCGTGCGCATGGAAGAGACGCCGTGCGCATGTGCTTGAGAGAGATAGACCAGAAAAGTTGCTAAGGTTTGGAAATATGTGGTTGTTGTGAGAAGCAGCAGTGAACTTTATTTTTTAAGTTTGGGGAGTCATAAAGTTAAACATTGGTAATGGGAACAGATTTCTTTTTGGAAGGATCCTTGGTACGTGATAGAAATCTAGAAATTTCGTTTCCCTGATTATTTATCTGGTAGTTTGTAGTGTGTAAAGATAAGAAATTAGTTGAGATTTTTTCAAGGAGAGGTGACAATGGAACATGGGTGCCGCTTTTCAGAAGAAATTTATTTTCTTGGGAGGAGGGGTTATGGAAATTTGGAAGCTCATATGCAAATCTGGTAAATAGGGAGGATTGGTTATCATGGGAGATAACCTCAAATGGAGAGTTTTTGGTTTAATCATCTCATAGTTGTAGAGAGAGAGAGAGAGAGAGAGAGACAGAGAGAGATTTCACGGAAGCATCCAAGTGTTGTGAGCATCGTTTGGGGCAGTATGGCACGACCAAGTGTGCAGTTTTGTGGTTGGCTTGCTTTGGCTAGGTCGACGAGAGAGAGAGAGAGAGAGAGAGAGAGAGAGAGAGAGAGAGAGAGAGAGAGAGAGAGAGAGATTTCACGGAAGCATCCAAGTTTTGTGAGCATCGTTTGGGGCAGTATGGCACGACCAAGTGAGCAGTTTTGTGGTTGGCTTGCTTTGGCTAGGTCGACTCAAAACATCAGAGCTGTTTTTGATCGGAACATCAGAGCTGTTGTTCAGTCTGGGTATCAAGTTTTGTGGTGGTGTCATGTGGAAAATTTGAATCATTTTACTGTTACCATGTCACAAAGCATTTCTGAGTGTGGAAATTTTAGAAACCAATCCAAATGTTTTGGTGTATTTTTAAAGCCAAGGAGCCTAACTGGGAAGATGCATTTGGTATTATAAATTTTAGAATTGAAGAATGGATTAGATGGATAGAATTCCAGCATCATTCCTTAAATTATAGTCTACAAAGTACAACGCATTAAGGCCCCTAAGCTGTTACTGATTGGCTTCGTATTTGATGCGGATGGGTGCAGTTTTTGCAACTGGTTGCTGCAGTTTAGTTTTTTGTGACTGATTGCTGCAGTTTTTTTTTTTTGGCTTCTGGTTGCTGTAGTGGTTTGCAACTGATAGCTGCACCAACTGGTTTGATGCAGTCTTTCTTTCTCTGTCTTGGTGGTTGTTGGTATCTTACCAGCTTGTTTTCAGGCTTCCAAAAGCATTTACTTGTCAGGGATTGTACGTTCTACTATAGCGTTGAGCGTCCTTGGCAATTGTTGTCATAATAGTCCATATGCTCTGCTTGTATTCGTTCTGCTTTTTGCTGATTTTACACACACGGACACACACACAGAGAGAGAGAGAGAGAGAGAGAGAGAGAGAGAGATGCAGTAGTGGGTGTCTCAGTAGCGCAAGTTAATCTGTAATTGTGTTGAGGCCAAATGGAGCACTGCATTGGTCTTTTTCTTGTTTGTTTTTCGGTTTTCAAACAAACTCAGGAAAATCTATTAAATCCTCTAAACACAAATTCCATCTGAAACCATACCACAAGTTTTTCTTCCCTGCTGCCAAAAGTAAAAAGAATACTTTTCTGGTTTGTTTTTTTCCCCCTGATTGAACTTGCTCGTTTTGAACTGTTGAAGGTTAATGAGGAGCTTGAGAAGTACTCCCAGAGCATCACAGGAGTCCCATGTTATGTGGTGGGTGATTAAAATATCGCATCTACTTATTCAACTTCCAATGCGATTATGTTACGTAGTTATGCTAGTGCAATGACCGACATTATTGTTTTGGCAGATCAATGGGAAGTTGCAGCTTAGTGGCGGCCAGCCCCCACTTGTCTTCCAGAGAGCTTTTCAAACTGCCGCGAGTGGTGGCACCTAGAAACTATCTTTGATTATCTGGAGTCCTGAATAATGGTGTGGTTGGTTGATAAACACATGTATTTTGTTTGTTTTGTGTGGTTTATATGGCTATTTGTGAACTTCATAGAGGTAAGAAATAATAACACAGTGTAAGCATGAAATTTGGATTTGTGGACGTGATATATATAAAACATGTTATTGCAGTACATGTAGCTCTCTCTCTCTCTCTCTCTCTCTCTCTGGTACAATCACTAATGCCTCAACAGAGTCGATACGAGTAGCTCTGACTGCTACATTGTTCAAGCTTGTTTTGAAAAATTTATCGAGCTTGATAAATCTATTCATGCTTAGCTTGTTTATCACGCAAGCTGATCTCACGATCTCTAGTATTTTGATTTTTTAAGACATCACAAGTTGGGTGAGTTGAGTAATACCTTGTTCGAATTTAGTTTAAAAACTTAACTTACTTTGGAAAATATTCAAGTTTTGTTTGCTTGCGTGAGAACACAAGCTTTACCAATCGAACACAAAATCAAACTTGAGTAACTTGGTTTGTTTATCAGCCTTAGATGCAAGTGTATTAGAATGCTAGGAGTCAACAGATGCTTAGATATGTTCCTTTTACAGTTATCATTATCTTGGCATGAAGAGATTGCCAAGGCTATTAATTCCAACGTCTTATAATTTCGTAATTTGACTTTCTAGGTTGCTAGGTCTCAGCTTGATCTTCATCAGGGCAGACAATCAACAAATTTATGCTCTTGTCATGATGTTTTAAACATTTTCTTGAAATAATATAACTAAGTTCGAACTTGCAAGTACAAGAATGTATTATCGCCATCCCTGATCAGTAGCTCAAAAAGAAATGAAAAGGAACCAAATCCCATTTATAAACATCCACATCAAATCGCTGGGCGAGTCATGTACAACATACATACAGGAGAATCACAAACCACCAGTGCACAAATCAGAGATGACATAACAAGCAGCATTTCCCACTACAGAGAATCAAACTGCAGCCGGGCTTCTTTTCCGAGTGAAATGCAGGAAAAGAAGAATGGAGTAAAACAAAGGATTCGAATAAAGATTAGCTGAACATTAGTTTTTTACATTCTTTCCATATGATAAACACTGCGGTATTCACAATGACAAAGTTCTGTTTCCAATCTTTTAGTCTCCCATCCTGTTTGTTTGCTCGTCTTTTCTTCTTTTGTGGTGAGTGCATGCTGGTTTCATCCAAAACATGAACCTTAAACGTGACATCATGTGCTTTCATCGAATACCATCACCTAGAAAAAACAACAAAAGCTATAGGAATTATCATACTTCAAGGTACTGATCAAATGGTCCACCGAATTATCTTTAATACTCGAGAATTAACATCTAGAAGACGATTTGAAAATGACAAGCCAAACAAACTTCATCAAGTCACCAAGACAAGAGGAGTTTCCATGTCAGGCACTGGGCTCAAAGGGTATCAGTTTGCATCTACGATGTCAATAGTGAAACTCATCTATGACACAGAAAGCACTTCCCAAGTTTCTCAAAGTGGTCAAAGACAGAAATATGGTCATCTACCGAAATTGAAATGTTCCAAAATATGTATCTGTATCATGATGCCAAGAAGCTAGTCCAGCAGCACCACGTACTGCCAGCCAGCCACCAAATGAAGATTTCCAGGAATAAAAGTGAAGATTCCCTACCTACTACCTCAGATACAGTTGAGACCGATTCTTGTAAGCTCAATTATAATGGGTTTTCCTATCTCTTCAAACATCTATGATGTATTTACATGCATCTCATACATTTGTTACTGGTCACAACTGGTTGCTCATTTCTACTGATGACATTATATGTATCAACAGAAACATATTCACTAACTCAAAAAAGATCAAGACTATAGTGGCCGGTGCTATCATTCCACAAACTCTCTTGCAGCATTAAAACAATCACGAAACATCCTACTTCCTTACCACATATTTACCCAAGCACATAACTTGCGGATGTTTGAGACACTACAAAAATAGATATAACTGTGATTTCGAAAAAGGTTTTGATCAGCTTGATATCTCAATTTGGTATTTGTTGAAAAATACCATCGAAACTAACCCCAAGGGGTTTGGCTGAGTAGGCATAACAGCCACCAAATGGCTTGCTCCCAAGAGGTCGCAAGGTGAAATCTCATGAAGGCCAAACAATCCAAACCATGGGCCAATAGAGGTATGCCCGGTCATTAACTTTAGAGCATTGGGATTAGTCGAGGGGTACACAAGATGGCCTGACACCCGGTTATAAAAGAACACTATCATGACTCGCAATAATAAAAAGAACATCAAATAGCACAAACGCAAGGGTGTCTGCAGCGATAGATCGAATATTTTGAGTACGAGCTCTCATAATAGTATGTGATAGTCGACAACAATAAATATATTGTGCCAAATCATAAATGATTCACTCTCAATCAAACTAATTTGAATGGCCTGAAATATAACGTTACCTTGCCACAAACTGGACAGCTTTCACTTCTCTCCATCCACTCGTATATGCAAACCAGGTGGAAATGATGAGAGCATTTCATCGTTATCTTGGGGTTTTCCACGGTATATTCTGCATACAGAATGCATTGAAGTTACAAGAACGTTGGAACTACTACTTTAGAAGCGTACTATTCTGTTTTACATCAGCATTTATCAAATAGAACCAACAAACATAAAAAATAGCAGTCAGGAGACAAAAAAAAAAAAGAAAGAAAAAATCATTGCAATAGGCCTACTAATAAAATCACAGCATACTGTTTCAACTGAATTTATCTTTCTTGTCCCCATGTATGCTTTGTCCTAATCCTTATTATTTTGACAGTGTAGCAAACGAATACGGTCCATCCTAAATTGAGTCTTATCCATTCATCTCTGTCCTATCCATCACCCATGATATAACTGAAAATAAAATAAAGCTACTTAATTTCACCTTCAAGGCAAGTTGGACAGACATCTTCATCTTCGGGAGAAGAATAAATATGTGCAAATCCAGTCGCTGGTTTCTCTGTTAAGAGCTTGATTGAGGACTTGGTATGGGATTCTTTAAATCCTTCTTCACATGTCGACTCATTCCATTTGTCTCCACTACTCAAGGATTCTGAATCTCCATCGGCCTCACTTCTAAGTGGTTCAGTTTCCTCATGTGAATGACTTGAACCTTTCTCCCTTCTTGAGACCAGTCCATCCCGTTGCAAGCGGGAATATCGTGGATCAACATTATAAGGCAAGGGCCTTGGAGGAGGACGATACATATCACAAACAGAGTTGTCCACAGGGGTTGTGGAGATTAAAGTACCACTCCCCTGAATGGTTGAAGAAACAGCTTGTTCTTCCCCTCTTCGAAATAATGATGCATACTATCCAGGAAAAACAAAAAGAAACAGTTGGAATTGCACCTCAGGGAATGAAAAAGTCAACATATTTTATAATTCCTTCTTACAGTGATTCATTGTTAGTCCAATGCAACTCAATTGACTCTCGTAGCCTGCTAAGTTCCTCTTGATTATTTTCTTATTAAGTCAAAATCTTTTGGTCCTTAATTAACTTTTATCGAATTTGGGTAAAAATAATACTTTTTCATTCTGCCTCAACAAGAGGAATCGAAAACAGAAAAAAAAAAAAAAAAAGGCCATATCTGGAAACAAAAAGAGAGAAAATAATTAGCAAACATAGTCCCTCTATTTTGCTTATTTGTTGCTTGCTATTTATCTTCCAATTATTTTACATTTTCTTCAAGCCTCGTCAATTCTAATCGCAGATACGAATAGGAATGCAAAAAAAAATTCGATCAAGATATGTGATAAGTTCACTAAAGTAGAAAAGGCTTTATGTTGCAATTCCTAATCTATGAGCTACAAGTACCACAGTCTGATAGAAGCTCCTACTCTGAGGAGTTAATAGATACAAAAGCAGTATTGGGATATGATGCCTTCTTCAAGCACTTGACAAAAACTATTTTGGATTTAGCAATGCTGCAATAGAAAGTACGATGTTTCTTAAAAAGACACAGTAAGAAGCACTCTAAAACATACCACACGCATGATGTTCTGAACAAAGCAACGAAAGCATACACAGTTCCTATAAACTGAACTGTTTAGATTGACATAATCTTCGCAATCCTCGTGCAAACAACAGCAAACAGCACCCATACTAGCAGCGTCAGCCTATATTGGCAAATGAAAACCTTCACCTAGTGCTCCAATCTCGTCAACAAAGCCCAAGTCTCCTAAGCATTTCCGTCAATAGTGTAACTATGGGGGCAACAGGAGAACAATAGTGAAGGGGGATACAGAGAGGGACTGGTAAGCATGGACTCCGTGAACCAGAAGCCCAAAACCTAATGCCTTGCAAGCTCTAGAATACCTCTCTCTCCCTTCGCCTGCAAAATATGAGGAAAGTGGTTATTCTAGATAAGAGGCATCAACAAGAAACAATAGTGCCATCCTGCCATCATGGTACACTACATGATAAAATAGCTCTCATTTAGAAAACTCCTTAGGCTCCGTTTTGATAGATGTGGATTTCATAGATTTGATGTTCAATTTCATCACAAGAAGAATAACCACTCCTGTCTGTCAAGACTCAAGTTTAGACTCTGACCACCCCTTTGGATGGTGAGTAAGGATGAGATAAGAAAGGAGAGCCCTTTCTCACAATATCTCACCATTTTTTGTGATATTGGGTGAGAACGGAGAAGGGCCAATCAAATTTTTAATTTTTTCTACTTTTCTCTCCATTTCTCATCACCAAAATGCTCAATCCAAATGAGTGATTTGATGAGAAACCATTATCATTTCCTTTCTTTTCTGATGAAACCTCTCCATACAAAGGCAATTGATGATTCTTATCTGAAGATTGTTACATATCCCTTCATTTGAAATCCAAGTCTAAGCCAAATAGAGCCTTTAATTCCAGATTACCCAATAACAAGAACAAGAAATAGGAACGATTCACCGACAATGGGTCTGCCCTGAATCATCAATCGATCAGTCGATCGAAAGAGACCCAGTTCAGATTACCAGTTTTGACAACGATCGGAACCTTTAAAACACGACAATTAACAAAGAAACAAAAGTAGGTGAGGAAAACGATAGAAATGGGTACGATTGGTATAAGGTACGAAAGAAAGTACCACCTTGAGAGTTGGGAGTACAGAATGGCGGCGGGAATGCGATTCGTGGACACAGCTACAAAGGGTGTTGAAATCGGATGTCAGATTCTTTGGACTCTCTGTTTGTCATAAGAGACTGGGTAGGAAGGACGACGGAGTGTGGATTTTTCGGCGATGAAAATGCTCGATAAAGTGGGATTAACCTCCACCTTCTTCATGTCCTGATCCTAATGATAAATAAAATGAGTATTCACGACGGATTTATTCCGGCTCCGAATAATTTTGATAGTCTATTTCAGGAATTAATAATTGAGATTTGTTTTTTAATTATGATCGGTAATAATTAAATTTTACTCGTCAAAATTGATTTTAATATGAACTGTACAAAACATTTTTGAATGCACACGATTGAACGCCATAAACTTTATTTACGAGTTCCAGGATAAATTACAGTTTACCCTCTCTATCTATGGGTCGGATACACTTTAACCCCTCTAACTTATTTTTTTAGCCCTTAACCCCCTTTAAGTAATGAAAACCTTATTCTGTCTAACTTTCTTAATAGAGAGGCATAAAGTTACGAATTTGCCTTCCATGAAAACACGCCTCTACAAAGGCCAAAGAGGGATTTCGTTCCCTAACCCTTAAAAACATGCCTCTACAAATATTTGGATTTTGAAGTATTTCTCTTTTGCCAATTGTAGTTCATTCAATTCCACTCCAGAGGTTCACCCAAGTTGACAGATAGACACAGATTTCTAGAGAGAGAAAGAGAATGTGAAAACACCCAAATCAAACACCCATAAGGCAGCGGCGTAGGTCGCCGCACGAAAGTGGTGAAGCCTATGCCAAGACAACGACGAGTTGTGGCTGTCATCACTGGGGGAGTTCTTGGATGTCAAGTGGAAGTTCAATGATGTCACTCTGTTCGGCGCTTCTGATGCGGAGCTCGCAGGCAGCAATGGTCAGATGCGGGAGGGAGGGATGTTGTTCACCGGCGAAAGGGTGTTGCCGCCATAGCAGCGGAGGAGGAGGAGGCGACAAGTTTGATCTGTAGTGGTGGTGCGGGAGAGACATACATGTGTGTGTATATCTAGTAGGAGAAGGAGAAGGGTATTTATGTCTATAATGAGGGCACATGACACTTCCCATCCAATTTCTAACGGAAGTCAGATGGAAATGAAGTTTCCATTGTTTAGAGGGGTTTATATGCTAAAAAAACAAGTTAGAATGGGTAAAGTGTTCCTGACCCATATTTACATGGGATAAAACAGTAATTTACCCATAAAATAACCTAAAACCGTACTCACGCCTAATATCTTGTGGTATTCAACTTGGATTAACGTGTGTATAAACCTTACCTCGAACAAATACTAATAAAATGTTTTTTTTAACATTATTTATTTATTTATTTTCGTTCATTTCTATCACAATTTTTGAATCTATATTATAAAATAGAGCGGGTTTTTAACCAAAATGTTCATACATACAAACAAAGATGCATTCACATCCGTTCAGTCGTACTTAGTGATAAGGTTATATTCGTTGGATCAAATAAATGAAGTTTCCTCATGTATTAACCACATTGCGCTCTCTCTCCCTCTCTCTCTCTCTCTCTCTCTCGTAAATTACTCTCATTAAGGCATTGTATTCAAAATCACCCATTAAAGCATTATTCAAATGAAACCAAAATCATAACCTTTGTACAAAATCTCGAGATCACCAAAATCAAAACCAACATTCCATTCCCTATTTCTTCTTACATCACGGAAATCACAGAAAATAGAATTTTCTATACATCATTCATATGATTTTCTACTTCACCAAAACCACCGAGGTGAGTTCTTCCATAGACAGTTACTTTTTCATTAAGATTATGATGTTTACTCTTTTTAAGAGTATGGTGTTTACTCTTTTTTAAGTGTTTTTTCAATTATTGAAAAACGCAAAAGAATTATGCCCATTGCTTCCGATTCTATTCTTCTTTTATGTGTTTAAAAATGTTTTAAGTGTTTTATCTATTATTGAAAAACGCAAAAAAAATTATGTGCCATTGCTTCTGATTCTATTATTCTTTTATGTGTTTAAAATTTGTGAAGCCTCTTCCCCTACTATTCTTCTTTTATATATTTAAAAATTGTGGAGCTTCTGTTATAAAATAAATGTCTAGAAAGTCTAAAATCAAAATGACAAAGAAGAGAAAGATGAGAGACATGACATGTGTACATAGAATTGTACGCGATTGGGGTGTTTAGTTGAAGCCAGGGGCAAATTTTTTCTTTTTGCTCGGCCAAAGGGCATTACCTATGCTTCAATCATATGAAGTTTCAAATCCACTATTGTTGCTTTATGTTCTCCATGTTTTTTTTTTTTAATATTTAGTATAGTACTTCTCAAAAAAAAATTTATGTGCAAGCATACGATGATTAATAACTAAGAGTTTTTTTTTTTGTCTTTTAATATCTGTTGACATATCAAAAGAAAGAGGAGTACAAAATTAATTAACACCCTATTCTTTAATTTCTACCTTGATAATTGTTGCAACATCACTTTTTTGCATCGAGACTAACATTTTACCTGTAGTGTAGCATGTGGTTTGATGAGTTATGCTTGGGTTGTGACTGAGTGTTCAATTGGTTTTAGGCTAAGTGTTTATTTCATTTTTGGGCTAGGTGTTCCAAACTACTAGAATTGGATGTTCAATTGTTCATACATATTTGGGTTTGGTATTCAAAGAAAGGCTAATTCAAAAATTTTACATATATTTTAAGAAAAAGCATTTTTTTTGGTGTTTATTATGTGACCATTTTTCTTAAGCTATACAGCCGCCTCTAGCAATGGATATGTTGCGTGTCGCATAGTTGAATTTGTTGGACACAGGTTGGTACATTGCATGCAAGTTTTGTAGTATTAATTTGTTTGTGCTGATTGCTTGAGCCATATATTGCACGCGAGTTCACTATTTGTTTTTATGTGCTAATTGTTCGAGCCGTGCCTTCAGGCATGGGGCATACACTAGTAATAAAATAATTCAGTTTATAAATTTTCATTCTCCATTTTTGTAGACTTATTTTTCTTCTTCGTTTTGTGTGTTTTGTTCGTATTTTTTGAATTTTTATCATATTCACATAATATTTTTTGGATTAAATATCTGTCGCGATGATAAGAGTCTAAAAAATTTAAAATTATGACAAAAATAAAAAAAGTGTTCACTAAAGATGAAAAAAATATCAAACAGATGTCTTATTTGTTTAAAATATCATCTTATTTAAAAATGGGTCCATATTTTTATACCTTTTTAATTCGTCTATTGTTGAGATGAACGGTTAGCTTCAAAAATTACGACGAAATGTTAAACAAAGAATTACGAAAAATAAAAAATATCAAAATAAGTTTAAGATTTATAAATTTACAAAAACGCAGGAAAAAGTTATGAAAAATAAAAAATATCAAAATAAGTCTCAGACGCAGTGTAAGTTTACAGGAACAAAGTATATAATCCATGGATCGATAGGGTTCAAACTTCCAAGAGTAATTTTCAAGTCTAATGGAATATTTTCTAAACGGACTAAAAAAAGTCCAATTCAGCTCAAAAAAATCACAATATCAAACCAATGGGTTGGGCGTACTCGTGGGCTAATGGGCCGGGCTGCACCCGTACTAACCATCAAATACGGGCGAGCGGGACCTCCCATTTGAACTCTCGTGTCTTGTAATTTTATGTTTATATTAAAATTCTGTCCAATATAACCTGATTTATTCAATTTTTTTGTGTTAATGTATAGTAATATATTCGAATTTTGTGTCAGAAATAATTAATGCTGACTTAAGGGGTGTTTCCTTTTTCAAGAAAGTAATTTTTTGAAAAAGAAGGTAATTTTAAACTCAAAAATTATATATTTACACAAATAATTTTTCTATCAATATAAATCTTGTTTGATAGATCTCATTAAAATATTTTAAACGGTGCAAAAAAATTTAAAAAATTATTTTTTATTTTCGTTATTTTTGAGTTTGAAATTACCTTTTTTTTCTAAAAAGTTTTTTTTTGAAAAAGGGGAACACCACCCTATTAATTTCATGTCAGATTCTTACGTAGCGTAGAAAATTTCCACCCCTACCTGACTTCGTTCGGCACTCATCAGTGACTTGTATCTATCCGTGTACGTATCACCACATTCTGCCGTCGCCTCCTTCGCCGGCCAAGCACATAATAATCACCCTCATTGGTAGATCCACTTTCTCTCTCTCTCTCTCTCTCTCTCTCTCTCTCTCTAGATTTTCTCTCTTCAGGGTTTTACACTTCCTTCCTCGTCGCTCTTCAAACTCTCGGTCTACTTCCTTACACTCAGTACAACTCAGTACACGCATCTGTTATTGTATGTAGATTTCACAAGTAGGGCTCCAAATTCGAATTCGAGATGGAGATCTAGTTAAAAACCTCACATCTCATCACATTGCAAAACCCCAGGGTTAGGTTTGCTTGCGACCAAATGCAAAGCTCCTCCTCGACCAGCTCGGTGGCCCAACCGGAGGCCATCCTCGAATGGCTCCAGAAGGAGATGGGGTACCGGCCCCTGGGCCCCTACACCGCCGCCAAGGCGGCCATGCCGTCGGTCGACTCGATCCGCAAGGTCTGCCGGGGGAACATGATTCCGGTGTGGAACTTTTTGCTGAAGAGGGTGAAGTCGGAGAAGACGGTGGAGAGTATCCGGCGGAACATCCTCGTGCACGGCGGTGAGGACGGAGGAGAGGTTAAGTTGGATCCGGTGGTGAGGGAGGGGGCGGGGGCGGGGAGGGGGAGAGGAGGGAGGAGGAGAGATAAGTTGGGGGGGAGTGAGAGGGAGGGGGAGAGGGAGAGGGAGGGGGAGAGTAGTAGGGAGGTCGCGGCGCAGGAGAGGGATGCAGCGGAGAAGGAGGTGGAGAGGCTGAGGCACGTCGTGAGGCGGCAGCGGAAGGAGTTGAAGGCGAGGATGTTGGAGGTGGCGCGGGAGGAGGCAGAGCGCAAGCGTATGCTTGATGAGAGGTCAAATTACAGGTTGGATATCTGTAGCCAAACTCAATATAGTTTTGTGTTCAAATTTGATGACTTTTTGTGGTGTTTGGAACATGCTATGAAGAGCTATAGTTACCAATTTTGACACTTGCTTGGACATTCTGTGGAAAACGAATTTTTGATGGTAAGAATAAGAACCTCAGAATCAGTGTTTAGAGAGAATAATGGTGTCATAGAATCTAGCCGATGTAATTGTAGTGACGCATGATTTCTCGATGAGTACTGCTAAAACCGGCAAGACTGTTTTGTATCCAAAGGATTGTGACACTATTATTGCTTAGAGGGGAAACGCGAGTCGTAGAATCTGATCAACGTAATTATATTAAGCCATTGATTCTGGCTGTTTACTATTAAAACCACGAAGTATGTTAGTAGTAAACTCATAGAGAGAATGCTTGATGAGAGGTCATATTACAGTAGGAATAGGATATCTGTAATTGAACTCTGTACTGTATTTTTTTTTGCGCTCAAATTTGATGACATTTTGTGGTGTTTAGAACATCCTGTGAAGGAGTTAGAGCAAGTCCACCCGTTGGCGCCAAATGACATTGCCAAGGTCATTTTTTGACTTGCTACTGTGTCAATTGTCAAAAGGTCAAAATTGTTGCTGCATCGGTTTGGTGCCGTTTTGGCACTATCAAAAATTCATACCATTGAATTGAACTCATTCATTTTTCAATGCCAATAAAATGGCTTGGACAGAATGTGAGCTCCAAAGATGGCATTGCCATTCTTTGGCATCAACAAATGGCAAGGGTTGGATTTAGATTTTGCCAATATGTATGGCAATAGCGTTTATGAGGTGGACTTGCTCTTAGTTACAAATTTATACTTTCTTGGATATTGTATGGGAAATGAATTTTGGATGGTTAGAACGCAATAGCGCTTGCTAAGTAGGAAAGTTGGGTGGTAGAATTTAAGCCATGATTTGTTGATGATGACTATTAAAACCGGCAAGATTGTCATGTATCCAAGACTCCAAGTTACGGCAACACTTGGGTAAATCTGACTGATGTAATTCTGTTACGCCATGGATTTTTGGTGGTCACTATTAAAACCACCAAGTCTGTTGTGTACTGTATCCAAATTATTGTCCTGCTCTGCTGTGTTTAATGGGTATATGCTTCGTCATAGACTCTGCCTTGGAGTTCATTTTAGAGAAGCAGTGCTTCTGTATTTTTATTGTTGAAAATGAAAGCATACAGTAGATTTTATTCAACCCTTTTTTCTATGCTATAAATGGCTGACAATTGAAGTTCAAACTTCGAGCAAACTGGATGACTTGGAAAACTGGATGAATGACTCGGAAAACGAGCGCTTTAAATCGATGGGATTCTAGAAAATAAGAGAACAGATCTCTGAAGAACTTATTTTTTTTTGATTTTGACGAGGCTGGATTCATGGACGGGTGTGCATTATCCTATCGCAGGCACAAGCAGGTGATGTTGGAGGCATATGATCAACAGTGTGATGAAGCAGCAAAAATATTTGCGGAGTATCATAAGCGACTTCGTTACTATGTTAATCAAGCTAGGGATTCTCGAAGATCAAGTGTTGATACTTCTATTGAAGTTGGCAACAGTTACAGTGCAAATGGTGAGAAAGAGGCAGTTTATTCAACTGTTAAAGGCACAAAATCTGCAGAGGATGTGATCCTCATAGAAACCACCAGGGAAAGAAATATCAGGAAGGCATGTGAATATCTTGCATTTCAGACGATTGAAAAAATTCGGAACGCTTTTCCGGCTTATGAAGGAAATGGTATCCATTTGAATCCTCAGTTGGAAGCTGCTAAGTTAGGCTTCGATTTTGACGGGGATATACCTGATGAGGTGAGAGATGTAATTCAGAATTGCCTGAAGAGTCCTCCTCTTTTGCTTCAGGCTATTGCTTCTTACACCCAACGGATGAAAACACTGATTACGAGAGAAATAGAGAAAATTGATGTTAGAGCTGATGCAGAAACATTAAGGTACTTTTATCCTATGGTCTCTTCTTTTGCTTGTGCATTTTGGTTTTCAACCACTTCTTATGGTTGCAAGACTTAAAAAAAAACATTTGAAGAAAGTTATAAACTAACAAGTTGTAGAGTTATGAGCCCCTGCTATCAATTAGATTTCTTAAAACTCTCTTATCGATCTATGGTGTTAATCTATTGCTGCACTTGTTGCTTGCTTATATACAACATTTTGCAACCTCTGTTTGAAGAAGCTTGAATCATGTTGCTTTGTCCGCCACAAGGAGTATTCCGAGCTCAAGACTCCCCTTTCCCCTCGCGTGTCTACATTTTTCAAATCGTGCATCAAACCTTGTTAATAATGCCATGATTTATGCGATGACATCAACCCCCACCGCCACCCCCTCTAGAAACAACTAGGCCTAACCTCTATGGATTGTCACTTATCTATGGAGCACGCGGTACGGGTACGGGAAATGGCAAAACCCCAAAAAAGTAGGGTACGGGTACGGCAGGGGTACGGCGAATATATATATATATATATAATTATTTTCTATTTTTTATTGCATAAAATGAAATATAAACTTATTTTACCAGTAAAAAGCAAAATCAGTATAAATATGCATGTCTACTGCATATCTATTAGTATTCAGAATTTCAGATACATATATACATATACATTACACTACATATATACAGAGAGATTATTTCGATCGATAAAAGAAAATATATAGAGAGAGATGAAGAGAGAGACAGACAGAGAGAGAGAGAGAGAGAGAGAGAGAGAGAGAGAGAACTTATATTTTTTTTCCCGATTTGGAGCCCTAGATCGATCTCCAAGATCTTTGCCGTGTAATATTGTGTTTATAAATGACAAATAAATTACACAATAAGCCCACATTTTATAAATATTTACAAAAAATCCCAGAAATTTTGAAAAAAAATTCATTTTGGGCTAAAACGTACCCATGCCGTACCCAAAATTACCAAAAGTACCCGACACTATTTTGCCGTACCTGGTACGTTTTTGCCGTACCCGTACCTGTACCCGTACGACGACATTTTTGAAGTACCCGTGCTTCATAGTCACTTATAGTACATGGACCTCCCATTTCGGGGGAAGAACTCCGGTTGACATGCCGCGGGTGCAGGATATGCTCCTAGTGCTAGTAAAAATATAATCCAATATGGTATTCATCTCAGTAGCAGCAAGAGGAGGAGGAGAAGGGGATAACTGAACCTAGGATTTGCACCAGATTGAAGCATGTCGGAGCATCACTTAGGATTTGTTTCCTACTTGTTTGCTGCTGCCTTTCGTTTTCCAAGATGAAATATAAAGGGCTTCTATATGTTGTTACAATTCAAAAACCTTGTTTATATTTGGCCCACGCGTCTAAAATTATTGGTGCCAGCCCAAATGTACATTACATACTTAAGTAATTGCGTGGGCAAAAATTAATGTCATATTGTCATGTAGCAAGGTATGGTTGGGCTATGGCTGTTTAGTCCTTATTGGATTAGTCATTTCGAAGATTTGAAGTTTTATTCTTCTTATCCATTTGTTTGACCCACACAAGGCCAAACTTTTTAACTCACGTTCATAAAATAATATATCTTGGGAAAAGCTATTCCGCAGTACCTGTACCAAAATTTTGATCCATATCCACGGTCCTCTTTTGAGATGCTTGACACCTAGATATACCCGCATCCGTGTCCATGTAACATAGATTATCATATGAAGCGCACTGTTTTATCCAACCCCCACTCGTCCAGAAAACAAGAAAGTAAAGTAGCTTTCCTTTTGAGCTTCCTGATTTGTGTTCAGTAATGATACCCACATTAGGGCTTTTAGCTTCTCACTTTCCCCTTGTGAGAGGCTAAAAGTCAAAAAAGAGAGAGGAAGCCTAAGCTGGAATGTGAATATTGTTTCCCTTCTTTTGACAATCTTTTGTTGCTGATTTATTGTCTTGAACCTTACCCCGAAGGCTATAGTTACCATTTGGACTTTGGTGTTCTCATGGTTTGGATTACAGTGGGTAACGTCGAGGAATGTTATGGAACTCTTGATTGCTTGGAAAGCAGCTAGAGTGGGAAAGCGTAGGAAGCGAGTTTGGGCCATGATTCCCCTATGTGTGATGTGGATTATTTGGCGTGAAAGAAATGCAAGATGTTTTGAAGGGGTTGAAAAACCTTTGTTTAAAATGAAAAGTTTTTTTTGTTGCATGGCTTGTATAATTGGGACAAGGGAGATTGTTATCCTTCTCTTGACCAATTTCTAGATTGGTTTGAGCTTTTCCATTCCAGTATGATTGTATAGGGCCTTTTTATCTTGTGGCCTATTTTTGTATACGGGGCGGCATTCCCTTAATGCCTTCTTATTAATATTATCTCTTACTTATCCAAAAAAAAAAAAGTTACCCTCCTTATTAATATTATCTTTTACTTATTAAAAAAAAAAGTTACCATTGTTAGAGCTTGTCCCACATTGGTTAAATATAACCTCCAAACCAAGTATATGAGCCTGGGCGGCCTCTCCATTCATTGCCAATTGGTTTTGAGTTGGATGCTTGAACAACCATATACTGATTTCCTTAGCTGTTTCATCTAGGGAGGGATAAGTTGTTACATTCAAGTGTATATCTTTCGACATCGCATTGTTGTATTGCCATGGCAACCTTGCCTCTTTTAGTCTATTCATTGGTTTGATTATTATCTTTTCACTCAGGTACAAGTATGAGAATAATAGAGTAATGGATGCTTCTTCTCCTGATGTAAGCTCACCATTACAGTATCAACTTTATGGCAATGGAAAGATTGGAGTTGATGTGCCTTCGAAGGGAAGTCAAAACCAACTTCTTGAAAGACAGGTCATCTTTTTTATCTGTAGCCTTTTTTATGTTTCTTTCTCGCCCTTTTAGCTATGCACTTCTTCTGTAACCTGCCACTTTGCATATATCTTCCGTATAATATTTTGTGTGTCATGGTTGACACCGTCTTCCCGAAGTGTGGTAACTCCATTGTTCATGGTTCATTTATTCTTCAGGGTAGTTTGCATTTTTAATTCTAAGTCATTGATTTCATCTTTGTTTAAGTTGGTTCCTTATTTATCTCGTAGTTGATTGTACAGTTCCACATCTTGTGTTTGTCTGATTGGTGGTATTTTTTTCCTTCTTGTTTGACATCTTACATGTTTTCTCTCACAGAAAGCACATGTTCAGCAATTTGTGGCCACTGAAGATGCCCTCAACAAAGCTGCAGAAGCTAGGACAACTTGTCAGAAACTTCTGCGACGTCTGCATGGAGGTGGTGATGCTATATCTTCACAGTCTATTGTTGTAGGAAGCACATCACAAAATGTGGGCAGTCTCAGGCAATTTGAGGTAATACTAAGTTGGTTATTTGATTTAGGAAACAACGGCTGTAGAAGGAACTAAGTTGAATTCCATGAGCAGTGTAACTTATTTGCTATTTTTCATTGTGATGCTCACCAACCAATGCCTATGTTCTTATTCTTTTCCTTGTTCGAATCTTTGGATTCTTAGTTCAATCCACTTCTGCAAGTAGATTATGTTTTGTAACATTTTTGCGTACATCTTTTGGCCTTCAAGTGGATAGGTTAATGTAGCTTTCTTGATAACTCTTATGTTCTTCTTTTTTGTTGATTTGTGGTTTGCCTTATTGTTGGGCATGTTTACTTTTGGTTTTGAACTATCTAGGACGGGAAGACATCATATTCCTCGGGAAAAAATAAGCCTTTCACATGATTTAGGTACCATTCAGTTACATACTAGACAGGCCTGGCTGTAGGCGTGGGCAAACTAGGCCACTGCCTAGGGCCTTCAATTTTTTGGCCCAAAATAGGGCCTGCATTTGGTAGATGCGACATTACATACTTTGAACTATTTCTGAAGTAGTAGTGATGGCACAGCGGTAGAAGCGCTCCACTCCCATGATGTATTTTGAGTTCGAGTCTTGTTGTCAAAGTTTTTCATTAGAATCAGAATAGAACTTCAGGTAGCGCAGAAGTTTTGAACTTGGTGGCCCAAAAATCTTGCACTGCCACTTTGCCACCATGACAAGGCACAAGTTAGGAAAATTTGTGGAAAAAAGATTATTATACGTAAACTTGTAGCCCTAAATTTTCTTTCCCTAACATTGCAGGTTTATGAGTTTTTATTTGGATTCGATTTAGAATATGAAGAATGCTGCATAATTTTCTAGTTATAGTTATTCTAAATATTTTACAAAATCCATCATTTAATTATATTTTTGCCTACTATATTTACGAAAACATATAGGGCCCCATGTTACATTCTTGCCTAGGGGCTAGGGCCCAATAACGTCTACAGTGGCCCCTGATACTAGCGCTGCCCTAGCCTTAGTCTGCCCAAGGTTGGCATGAAGTGGATGGTTATATCACCTCTTCAGAACATTCAGCAAGAGGCTTATTTTTTTTCCATGTTGGCGGCGTGAATCTGAGGGAATCAGCTTAACATGCTTGCTAATGGATTAAAAATGGATTATTGATGATTGAACTGTAGGAGCTTTTGTGAGCCAATGCTGCTGTCTCAGTTAGATGTCACCTTATTGTTGGGTCATTTGAATTTTATGGTGCATTCCAAACCATTCACGAATAGCTTGGGCTTATTTTGCTAATAGGCTAGTTCAAGGAATTTCAACCACGAAATGTGACGAGTGCAATTATCTTTAAGCATGGGTCTTGTTAAGCTCACCAATGTCACATACCATCTCCTGTTTTTAGCTTGTTCCACGTTTTATTGATTTTGCATCTTCCACCCATTTTTGTCATTGTTTCAAGATATCCTCAACTTCACATCACAAATTTTCACTTTAACTGCTACAATAATGGCTTTATTACTTCTCCCTTATCCCGACAGACTTCTTGCAATTTAGTTTTGTTCTGTGCAAGGATCGTTTGCATACATCAGGGTTGGTGCCGCGGTCATTGGACATCCCATGACCATTATGTGGGATCGATTGATCTTGTAGTCTGCTTGTTGGTGTAGGCACAATGCTTTCCAGTCATCCTAGAGATGATTAACATTTTAAGAGTACTTAGACATAGAGATAGAGAAATCCATTGAAAAACAACTCCAGATAATGTCCAAGACTTGTAGCATGCTCACTACCTCTTTGCACCCAAGGAGCACATCCGCGTGATCTTTGCAACCTGGACATTAACAAATTCTGGGTGCAATCCTTGTGTGGACATGTCCTCTACTGCCATCGCTACCTAGGCTTAAGCATTCTGAAGAAGCAATAACTTTTAGTAGTAGATAATTGGTTCTTGTGCATTATTGATGCTCTGGATTTTGAATGAAAGAAGCCAGGTAATGAGCCAGAAATTGACTCGGGTCTATGCCTTCCCTCTCTGATGCCTTTGGCTTTGGTTAGGGAGAATGGTTCAACAACATAAAGTCCCTTAAGTTACTCGATTTTTGGAGGTGTAGGAGGCCGCTATTTCAGCACTAAAACTTTCAAAGATCAGCCACTTTGTGCATATATTGCCAAAGAGTAGGTCTGTCTCCAGTCTTCCCCCGCCCATACCCCCATCGATTGGGAATTACACGGGTATTGTTGTTGTTGTTGTAGTAGAAGATATTGGTTATCCTTTTGTGAGTTGACCTGGTAGAGCTTGTTTCTGAACAGTTACTTCTTCTCTTTGTGCAGTTGGAGGTTTGGGCCAAGGAAAGGGAAGCTGCTGGATTGAGGGCTAGCTTGAATACATTGATGTCTGAAGTACAACGCCTGAACAAATTATGTGCAGAGAGGAAGGAAGCTGAAGATTCTCTGAGAAAGAAGTGGAAAAAGATTGAAGAATTTGATGCCCGCCGATCTGAACTTGAATCCATATATAATGCCCTACTTAGAGCTAACATGGTGAGATAGCTCTACTTTAAGTATGTCTTATGAAACTGTGGACAAGGATTGGGTATTAGTTAGATACCCATGGGCATGGTATTGAGTCTGTAATGATATCACCTTACAGTGGCTGATATTTAACATCATCAGTGTGTTGTATCCCTCAACACGAGATGTCAGATTTTTATCTTACTAGTCATTAAATTAAAATTGTTACTTTGCTAAATATTAGTGCTTAGATGAACGGATTTTGATTTGTCAGAGAATTTTCTTTAGCAGGACTGCTCGGTAGAAGCAAAAAAGAAACATGGCTGCTGTTAGTACTAGCTGTTTATCATTGGGTTGTGTTCTGAACTTGCCAAACATGTAAAAGCAAAATACTTTACTATATCGACAATATTGTTGCGAGGGAGTGACATCAGACATCTCTTTAGGATTTAACCTCTTGAATAACTTTTTGGAGGTTATTCCTTATGTAGAACGTTTCTCTCTTTATGTTTTTGGGCAACACATTATGCAGAATTCATACTTTAAGGGCTGTTTATGTAGGTGAACATGCATCTTTATATTTATGGCTTCATTCTTTTGCATGTGATGAGTAAGATTAATCCATGTAATGCTTAGACCCATACCCACACAATACACCCATTGAAGGTTAATGTAACGGTGATTCTTAGTATATTCCTTATGTTCATATCTTTCACCCTGCAGGATGCTGCTGCGTTATGGGGCCAGCAGCCATTAGCTGCTAGGGAGTATGCATCAAGCACCATTATCCCAGCTTGCACAGTTGTTTTAGAGATGTCGAATGATGCAAAAGATTTTATCGATAACGAAGTGTCCGCCTTTTATCGGAGTCCTGATAATAACCTCTACATGCTTCCGGCGAATCCTCAGGTCTTGAAACCAGTACAATTTCGTGCATGATTTCATCTCATATTAATTGCTGCTACCTGTAGTAAGTTGCGATTATAATTCTTTGAAGGTGCCATTTTGATTCTACTGATGGAAAAACATCAAATGTTTTTCAATTCTCATTCTGTTCTCTGCTAATGGGTTGGAATTCACTTTGTATTCCTCTTTACAGTAACATATCTAAGTGATAGTCTAAGACTTTTAGGTAAATTGCACCTGTTGTTTCATTGGATTGATAAAATACAATGCTGGCCATGATTTTTTGTTTCATGAGATATATCATCGGTCATACGCAACAACAATACTTTAGTACCAGAAACTGGTGGATGAAGTTGATAGAGTACGGACCTCTAGTTTTCAGGTCTGGCACAAAGTGATTAGATGTGGCTGCTCATAAGTGTGTTTTTGTACCGTTCTGGACTTAAGAATTCCTATTACGAGAGTAAAAGAGTATATTATACAATCAATTGCTTCATACATCTGAAGTCAAGCATGTGGCTGTAAGAATACTCGTTCAACATCCTATTTACCAGGAAAACCTTTTTAGAGGTGTTGCTCAGGTTATTAAGGCACAAATGGACACATGCCTAGTGGTATAATTATTCTGTCCACTTGGTTGTTTTTTCTGTTCATGCGTGCTGTCTTCTACTGTGCTTAATGCCCCGTGGCTCTCGTTTCAGGCGCTCTTGGAATCTATGGGCGCTAATGGATCTACAGGACCTGAAGCAGTTGCTGCCGCGGAAAAGAGCGCTGCTCTATTGACTGCAAGAGCTGGTGCCAGAGATCCATCTGCGATTCCTTCCATTTGCCGCATTTCCGCTGCCCTTCAATATCCTGCCGGTCAGCTTCTATTCATTTTTGCAGAAATATGCTTTAGTGTACTGCATTTGGATGGCGTCTTTGTCAGTGTAAGCGTACACTAAAAGTTTTGTGCCATGATGAAGGCTGCGCAGATATGATCGCCTATCTTGATTTTGTCTCGGCATTCTAGCAAGTTTTCAGAGGCTATGGGATTCATTTGCAAATTTTGGAAAAATTGTGGTTACCAATCACATATGTTTAATTTGTATCAGTGGTTTGGGTGTTGATTGTAAGGGAACCTTGTGTATAACCTATCTAGTGAGGGGGATAGGGTGCGTATGGAACAGCAATGCTCGACTATGAAAGAAACTTTTTCAATTAAGTTTGATGTCTGTACTGGGGTAGATGGGGCCTTCACAGGTTTGTGGAATCTCAAAAAGCTATTACGTTTTAAGTTTTAGTGAACACATAACATGAGTCCAAGTAAGATGTTTTGTAGTCTAGAATTGGGAGCTGACCCAATTTTTGATCCACCACTTCAAAGCTGATCCTGGTGACAATATTAGGAGAAAATTTGCCATTATGCGAACAAATTTTCTTAAAAAAGTAAAAGTAATTCTTTTCTTTCCTTTCTAAGTTCTAAAGCCTACTGGCAACGCATAACAGATCACTAAAGTAGGAAATGACAGAACCATACCAAAAATGCTATGAAGTGCTTCGAGTATTTCCCTTGTGTTCTTCTACTGATTCTTACTGTTTATTGTCAGGTTTGGAAACTTCAGATGCTGGTTTAGCGTCGGTATTAGAGTCCCTAGATTTTTGTTTGAAACTTCGTGGGTCTGAGGCTTCTGTGTTGGAGGACTTGGCAAAGGCCATCAATTTGGTCCATATACGGCGGGATCTTGTTGAAAGTGGTCATGCATTGTTAAATCATGCTTATCGTGCACAACAAGAATATGAAAGGTACTGCTGAACCTTTTTTCCCCTTATATGTAGGATATCGTACCATGTTCCCATCTGAAAGGTTTGTATATCACCTTGAGAAGCTTTTTTCCACGATGTCTATTCGTTTTATCTATAAGAAAGGAAACCCGGTAACCCATCAAATATAGAATAGTTGACTGCTATTCCTTTTTTGAGGGTTGGCATGGTGGTTGTTGCAGCCTCCTAGAAGAGGTAATCGCAAAGTCTCCAACGTGGTACCGCTCTGCATTATGCTGCATGTGAAGAGAGGAATTTTAGATCTTTGAAGAATGGGAAAGTTCCATTCCAGTCTTGGAAAGAATGGCCCTTTCAAACTTGGCTGGCTCACTGCTATGCTGGCCACTTAGTTGAGGAAGTTATGTCTTGGGGCTGTTACTGTATGTGGCAGGCCACCAAAGTGCCTTTGGCAATCAATATTGAGGAATATGTCCTTTTTTCGCTCCCTCTCTCTCTCTCTCACACACACACACACACACACACACTCTTGGATTTCTGTGCTCAAAGTTCCACGCCCCTGCTGCCTGGGATATAGGAATACAAAAATTCATTGGTCATTGCACATTTCCTTTTTGTTTTTAACCTTGATGTTTGTTGACTTGCATCCTTGCAGGACCACAGATTACTGTTTGAATTTGGCTGCTGAACAAGAGAAAACTGTCGTTGAGAAGTGGTTACCTGAACTAAAGAGCGGAATTATGAATGCACATAAATGCCTTGAAGATTGCAAATATGTCAGCGGCTTGGTAAGTATTATCGCTCTTTAAATCATGATTTTGTATCTCGCACTGCTTATTGGTCCTACTCCTACCTAATAATTTAGATCCTGGATTTGTTTTGTTTCTTCTTTCCCTTGCCCTTTGGGTGGTCGGAGGAAAATGCCTCGAGAAATGTTTTAGGATCGAAGTTCCTTTAGTTCATTATACACCATTTGACCTTCCATACTTAGTGTCCGTCTCCGCCTGGATTTGGTTTTTTAAATGGGTTTTGGCTTCTTGGCACCCTTTGTTTGTTAGTGAGAAAGTATTGCATTCTATGAAAATAAATTGTTCTTCACATGTGGATGGATGCCTTCCCTTTGTACTTGGTGGTTACAGTAGTTTTTGAGCATGTGGATGATGGTTCGACCATTCACCGTAGTTTTATTTTTCAATACTTTCTGACTGGAATAGTCAGTAAACCTAATGGAACTTTGTATAGAGATGCATGAATCTGGAGAGTGCTTCAGAAAAATCATAGCTCAAACAAGCATGCCAAGTGTAGCTTTATTTCAGCTGTCTATAACCTTTGTCATCTTCTCCTGATCAAGTCCTGTACCAGCTAGGGTTCAGTTTATGAAGTTGGTGTCTTTTTATACCTTTTATGAACATTGTTACAAACTTACATGTACTCCAACTCTAGAGTACTCGCTGTGACTCTAGTCGAATTTGGATGGATCTTGTACGGATGTGTGAAGGCTTGTATTTGATTACAAGATTTCACATGGATGCGGCCATGCAGGATATGAATGCCCCTTTCGCCAAAGTAATTAATGATTTCAAGTACATACCTATGTTAAAAATGCCCCTTTCTCCAATGTAATTAATGATATCAAGTACACACCTTGGTTTTAACATCGTCTCATGTTACAGTATCTCAGAATGCATATCCAAATGTCCAAGACATGTTCAGACCCTGTTCCCAACTTGTGGGTACATTTCCCCACATTCCTATGATTAAGGATCTAAAGCTTTTGGACGGCTGGACACACCCACGCTGGTATTGATACCCGAGTCCATGTTAACCTAGTGAGGAGGTGATCAGTGATGATATAAATGATGTTTTTGTAACAATTTCGGAGATCAATAAAATTTCTTTCTGCTGTTCAAAAAAAAAAAAAAAAATGATGTTTTTGGGGTAGCTTGGACAACTTGTGGGGAAATGTATAAATTTTATCGCTTCTGTCTCTTAATTGGGAATCTGTCTTGTTTTCCACTTTTATAGATAATTCTAATATAGTTTTACCTATTACATGGAATGAAGACCCTTATGGTATGAGGAATGGGAACGGGGCGATGTATGCACCGGATCTAAAATGTTGTTCACACTGTACAAACATTAAATTAATCAATTAAATACAACCTCCAAAGCATTGTGTCCCATCTTTTTGAAATTTGTTAAGCCAAAAATCGACCTTCTCCAAATTTTAGTTCATTTATGTTTGATTTTGTCCTCCTAAGGAATACTTTTGAGAAGATATAGCAAAGTAAGTCCCTGGATCTGTTTGGATAATTCTGAACCAAAAGGATCGTGTTTCAGGACATGTTCTGAGACGTAAATCAGTTGGGTATTAGCAAATTCTGGTAGCATTGGCACGTATGCCAACTAAAGTGCATGCATTTGCCCTTAGAATAATTACATTGAGTTTCTAGTTACATAGCATTGTCCTTCCCTTTATATACATGCCCACTGAACATTCTGTCATTGACTCATTAGTAGATACTAGATAGTATTATAGAACTGTGTTCTGCAAAATGGACACAAGTTCTACTAATAACATGCCCATACTATGTTCGGAATGTGATTTGCAGTTGCTTGGTGGTTATCAGAGAGTGGTTTTGAAACTTTAGTTTTTCTTTGTTTTGTTTTTCTAGAAACCTGGTTGATCTTCGTTGTTATCTATTGTTTATCTATTGTCTTGATTTCCATATTCTCTTGAAATTTTATACGCTGAGATCTTCATGCAGCTTGATGAATGGTGGGAACAACCAGCATCGACTGTTGTTGATTGGGTTACAGTTGATGGGCAAAACGTTGCTGCTTGGCATAACCATGTGAAGAAGCTTCTTGCCTTTAACAAGGAGCTTCTTTGAATAAAGCTTTTGAGAAATCAGAGCATTGAGGGTTTTGTGAAGTGTCCCCGATTTACATCTGTTCTTATTCCACTACATTACCAACTTGGGATACCATCGAAATCAGAGATGTGTGTTTAAGCAGTTCATAGCTAGCCGCTGATGCACACAGGGAGCAAAGTTGTGGCAATGGTCAAGGATACGAGTTGAAATTTTGTTTGGGGAATGAAATGGGACAGCTGGAGCATCGCTTCCCTTCTTTTTCTCTTGTTCACTATGTATAGATGTTTACCTTAGGAAGAATCATATGTATACTAGGCAGGTGGTCTCCTCTACAGAGATTCCTATTTATAATGGGAGGCTTGATTATTTCCCATAGAAGTCCGCGTGATTTAACAGTAGAGACTGGCAGTGTGATTAATTGTAGAAATTTCTGTTTGTACCTTGTTCTTCTGTCCAGTGTGGTTTGTTCTGATCGAGTTCGAGCATATTGTATCATGCAACCGGTCAAGACAGTGGTTGAAAACATTGTTTTTTTTTTTTTTTTTTTTTTGTGTCGAAAAAACTGATGTTTTCCTTGATGGACAGTGATTACGAAATTGATATTCTTCCTGTATTGACAACCTCAGGCAAGTGTGTTTAGTACTGTCGAAGAGACTTCAGATCATGTGTTTTTCTGTCCTCTCTTTCCTTGGACTTTCCGATCATATATTTGTTGCCCATAGGTTAGTAAGAGGTTTCCTTGGTAAAAAAAATACTCTTACCAGCTAGAGGCAATCTTCTCTAACGGTGATAAAATGTCTCAGCAGCTGGACGAAAGGAGCCTCAGTGGGTCCAACAACGCAGAGCCGCAAGCGTGCGTTTTCCGGATACGGGGTTGAGCCATAACTTACACTTTAACCCCACCGAGGGCATAGCGATAAGAAATCAAGGTTCGTTTGGTTCACTAGGTTGAAGGCCGATAAGAAATCAAGGTGTGTTTGATTCACTAGATTGAAGGCCGATGTTGGGCGGTACCAGAATGAGACCCTCGTAGCGAGCCTATAATAGATGTATCTTCCTGGGGTTGGGGACTCCTATTTTCTCAACTTGAAGTAAATTAAAAAAAAGGGGCAAGTTAGGTCTAGCGTAACAAAACAAAAACTCGACTTTATCAAGGGATTTGGGAGATAGAATCAACAGGTTTCATTATCCACAGTTCAATACTTTTTCTACTTCCTTCTAAGGCTAAAACACTATCTCTCCGCCAAGCTTTATGCCCCAATCAATGTTCACTAGAATGAAATGGACGCAAAAATGTATAATAGAGATTAGAAAGGATCAGTTATTTCGGGGGTCACATTAGCAATTACAAACGAACGTGGAACAGAAAGATAACTCCGTAGTTTTTTTTTTTTTCTGAAATGGAAATAGTCATTCATTTTATCTAGGCTGATAGTGATTCAATTTGAAAATGAATAATCATTCATTTGTTGTACCATGCGTGCATGATTGGGTGAAAAAGAGTGAATTAAATGGCCATAGCGCAAACAAAAGAAGTTACCTAACCTCTCTTCACATGAATCTTAGGATCCTTTTTCTTGTAAAGTTTGATAAAGTGATGAAAGGGTTTTTCTTCTTCTTCCTGATCACATGATCATAAAGAAAAGCTTGTTGGGATGTTTCTTTTCGCAGTACCCAAACAAATTAAAGATCAAAGTACGATCCATAAAGTCACATGCCTCCATTTACATCCTCATTTTGATTTCGGATGGTCGAGGATCAAATTTAAGGATCTGATGAAATCAACAAAAAATGTAGGCATCAGGCCCGAGAAATTTTTCGATGCTCGATGGGTATATCTCACGTGGTACCCTTTTGGCACATTTGAACCGTTCAATACAATTTTGGAGGGCTCAGATTGAAACCCTCCCTCTCCTCTCAACCCAACACTTTCTCTCCTTTCAAATTCGAGCCATCCAAAAACGCAATGAACGGTTCGAATGCGCCGAGTAGGCACTACGTGATACCCACCCGGTACTGAAAATTTTCCACCACGCGAACACCTCCCAAACTAACACCATAAATCATTTCCAGGACAAGCTGTGTGCCGGACGCGGGGCCCCCCGGCCAAGTAGAAAGTACAGTTTAAAAAGTTGAAAAATACGACGGGACAGGAGAAAGTAGTTAGTTAATGAAAATAGTGACATTGCGTGGCATGCTGACGTACGTGCAATGTTATCAATACTGTTCTGTATTGGCTGATATGTACCGTTTATGACAGAATTCTATACCATACACTCCTAATTTCGTTTTGGCTCAAATACCGGCTGGTACCGGACATACCGGTCAGTGCCGGCCAATACCGGACTACTTTTAAAATTATTTTTTTCTTCAAGTACCGAACAATACTGGCCAATACAGAATGGTACTGGGCAAATACGGGACGGTACCGGACAAATACCGGATTTATTTATTTATTTTTATTTTAAAAAGTTTATTATATTATAAATTCTTTTAAGTAGGAAAATAACATTGATAGCGATCAATCTGAAATGATACACGGTATTTGACCGGTACCGGTACTTACCGTACAAGTAGGAAAATCAGTACCCTGGCCGGTACTTTATTCAGAACATTGCATACGTGGTGCCACGCCACCAATCCAATCATGTCTAGCTTTGTGCCTGAAGCGGGTGCGTGGTTGAGCTGGGCAACTGCTCCGCATTGACAAAGCTCGGCCTCGGGAACACAAGACTAGACATGAATGGATTGTTGATGTATCACATCAGCGCGCCACTTGATGGCCATTATATAGAAACGTTCCTTCAAACGTAGACAACCAAAAGTTGCCACATCACATTTTTAAATTATACAAAAACTAATAACTGTGAACATAGAAATAGTTTTTTCTAATAATAATTTTGAGACTAATAAAAACTATTTATTAGAAATAGAAAATAAATTTTAAACTTTTTTTGAATTTTTTTTATAAAAATAGTTTTTGTGTAACTACGGTTTTTCAAAAAATTAATTTTTATATAAGAAAAGGTTTTGAGAAAAAAATTTCTTCTACAAAACAATTTTTCAAAAAAAGAATTTTTTTTAATTTTTAAAAACAGTTAAAAAATATTTTCTGGGGGCAAACAGTTAAAAAAAAAAAACAATTTTAAGTAATTTTTTTTTTGAAAACATCGTTGAAAAAGAAAAAGAAAAAGAAAAAGAAAGAGAGGGGAAAAGGGAAGAGATATAACGTTTTTTTATGTAATCATGTGTGTATTTGATTGAGAATATGAGGTTAATTAAATTTGGTTATTGACAAAATATTGTTAGTTTTGGTTCTCCAAAGTCCAAAATTTGATTATTTCTAAGGAGGTTGCTAAGTTTGATGATAGCATTGTGAGTCATATTTTGCACAAATAATGCTAACTTTAAAAATTTAGCACTTTTGGTTATGCCATTGTGGACACTCTTAGTACTCTATCATATGCTTGCTGCTTACTAAAGTCCAGCAGTTTATACAGCACGTTCATGTATGAAAACAATTCCATTAGGGTACTACTTTGTCATAGCTCATGAAATTTGTGGCCATTCTGCCCATTCATATAGGTCTCGTTAACCAACTGGGACCCAAAAATGCTCCTAGATGCAATCCTAACACCGACAAAAAAAACACAGAACCAAGCCAGCAAATATGCTGCTTCCACTCTTTATCCACCTTTCTATTCCAAGATTTCCTTCTCTTTTTCTGTTTTTGGGTGGCGAGGCAAAAATATAGCCTGCATTGTGCATCCAATGCATTTACTTTTTAGTTGACCGGCTTTTGCATGAATTAGGCCTGTGCAAAAAAACCGCTTGCTCGCAGACCCAACTCGAAGGGTTTCGGGCAGGGCCGAACATGTGGTTCGGACGGGTACGGGTTCAATTTCTGTTAAAAATCAGATTTCGGTTCGGGGTGCTGTGTTTCTTTTCTTACCCGACCAATTCATATAGATTAATTTGGTTTTTTGTTGGACCCGACCCGACGGATCGGGTTCGTGGACAATTCCTATCCCTATTCGGTTCGGTTTGCGGGTTTAAAACACTTGTTTCCCGACGTGTCGGGGCGGGGCGGGGTCAAACACAACCCGCCCGACCCATGCACACCCCTAGCATGGATCATATAAAGAGGTTTGTTGGGTCATCATTTTTCGAATAAGTCAATTTCATTCAAGCCGGAAGGCAAAGATTACATCACAAAAAAACAGGAATGCACCAACTACCTACTCCGGGATTACAGAACATGTTGTAACGAACGCTATGAATGCAAGCTAAGAACGAGAAATTGAAAACTAAACAAGAAATCACAAAGACACAAGATATACGTGGTTCCCCAAGATGGGTACGTCCACGGGCGAGGAGAGGGAGGATTCACTAACCAACGTGAAGAAGAGATACAAAAAGCCGGCTATAATCCGTAACTCTAAAAAGGCCAAAAATATGAAAGCCCAAAAGATACTTTAGAAGTTCCCCAAAGGCCCTATTTATAATAGGCTACAAAAACAGGAACAACATAATTAACCAATGTGGGACTAAGGAATACAAGGCATTCCTAACAATTCTCCACCTTGACTTGAATTCCACTGAACCAAATCACCAAATATAGCTCTCCCCTTCTAACCTCTCACTCGCCAAATGCCCCCGAGGGGCCATCAACTGCAAATACCAAGCAAGCCCAAGCAATGCTTGAACTTGGCAACCGGAACCGGTTTAGTCAACATATCTGCTGGGTTATCTGTCGTACCCACTTTCTTCACCTCAACTTGCTTCTGTGAGATGATATCCCGAACGAAGTGATACCTGACATCGATATGCTTGGTCCTCTCATGATACATCAGATTTTTAGTCAAATGTATAGCACTCTGCGAATCACAAATTACTGAACTCACACCCTGTGCAAGACCAAGCTCACAAAGCAAACCTCTCATCCACAATGCCTCCTTCACAGCTTCAGCAATGGCCATATACTCCGCTTCTGTTGTAGACAGCGCGACTGTAGCCTGTAAAGTAGCTTTCCAACTAATGGCACTTCCGGACAGAGTAAAGACATAACCTGTCAGAGACCTCCTCTTATCGTGGTCACCGGCAAAATCCGAATAACATAACCAACAGCATGATCACCAGAATTGGCAATCCTAAATAATAAACCAACACCTGCAGTTCCGCACAAATACCGTAGTATCCATTTCACAGCTTCCCAATGTGCCTTTCCTGGACGCCCCATATAACGACTAACGACACTAACTGCATGTGAAATATCAGGACGAGTACATACCATCGCGTACATAAGGCTCCCAACTGCGCACGAATATGGAACCTGAGACATATACTTCTCCTCATCCTTCGACTGTGGTGACAACTCAGCTGAAAGTCGAAAGTGTGCTGCCAAAGGGGTACTGACTGGCTTCGAGTTCTGCATGGCAAAGCGCTCAAGCACTTTAAGAACATAAGATTTCTGATTCAAAAATAATTTGCCAGCTACTCGATCTCTGCAAATCTCCATACCCAAAATACGTTTTGCCGCACCCAAATCTTTCATCTCAAATTCACCACCTAACTGTTGTTTCAACCTGTTGATTTCTGATACACTCTTGGCAGCAATAAGCATATCATCAACATACAACAGTAGATAAACAAATGAACCATCTGGAAGCTTTCGAAAATACACACAACTGTCATACTCACTCCTAGAATATGACTGGCTTATCATAAAAGTGTCAAACCGCTTATACCACTGCCTAGGGGATTGCTTGAGGCCATACAAAGATTTACGAAGTAAACAAACGTGATCCTCCTTACCAGAAACAACAAATCCCTCAGGCTGACGCATATAAATCTGTTCCTCAAGCTCGCCATGCAAAAACGCAGTTTTGACATCAAGTTGCTCTAACTCAAGATCATAACATGCAACAATAGCAAGTAAAGTGCGAATGGAACTATGTTTTACAACTGGTGAAAATACCTCATTGTAATCAACACCTTCCTTCTGGCTGTATCCTTTCGCCACTAGCCGAGCTTTAAACCGAGCATCTTCTACCCCTGGAATACCTGGTTTGCGCTTGAAGACCCACTTGCATCCAACAATCCTCTTCCCTTTCAGCGGTTCTACTAACTCCCATGTCTGATTCTTCTGAAGAGACTCAATCTCCTCACTCATAGCAACAGACCACTGTGCAGACTCAATGCTCGAAACAGCTTCCGTATAGCTTGAAGGCTCATCATACTCAACTGTCTCAGCAACTGATAAAGCATAGGCCACCATCTCAGAATAAGCAGAATACCTTTCAGGAGGCCGAATCTCCCTCCTTGGCCTATCTTTAGCAATAGTGCGTGGTTGCTCAACTAATGCATCATCCTCTGTGTCTGAACTCTTGAACTCCTCTTCAATTGGCTTCTCAATGTGCTTCTTCCCTGAGTCGGAAGATTCACTCAAAAACTCCACCTGCTTTGGAACACTCTGTTCCTGAACTGTATCATCAACCTGCTTAGACACCTTAATCATAGAGTTTTCATCAAAAGTAATATCTCTACTGATCAAAAACTTTGAATCTTCAGGACACCACAATCTGTACCCTTTCACACCTGCCTGATAACCCAAGAAAATACACTTCTTGGCCCGTGGCTCTAACTTACCCTCATTCACATGAGCGTAAGCTGGACACCCAAACACACGCAGCATAGAGTAATCAGCTTGATGACCTGACCATACCTCAAAAGGAGTCTTACACTCAATAGCAGTCGACGGAGACCTGTTCACCAAATAGCATGTCGTGGAAACGGCTTCGGCCCAAAATTCTTTGCCCAATCCGGAATTGGACAACATACAACGTGCCTTCTCCAAAAGAGTCCTGTTCATTCGTTCAGCCACTCCATTCTGCTGAGGGGTTTTTCTCACTGTGTGATGCCTCACAATGCCCTCATCACTGCAAAACCTATCAAACTCGCCAAGACAAAACTCCATACCATTGTCAGTTCTCAAACGTTTTATTTTCTTACCAGTCTGATTCTCAATCAAAGTTTTAAACTGTTTGAATGTATTAAAGGTGTCACTCTTATGTTTCAACATATACACCCAAACCTTACGAGAGAAATCATCGATAATACTCATAAAATAACGAAAACCACCTTTAGAAGTTACCTCTGCGGGACCCCAAAGATCCGAGTGAAAATAATCCACCGTGCCTTTGGTGCGATGAACAGCTGTACTGAATTTTACCCTGCATTGCTTGCCGTAGACACAATGCTCACAGAAATCCAGCTTCTCAGTTTTCTGGCCACATAGCAAACCCTGTTTGCTCAAAACTGTCATCCCTCTCTCGCTCATATGCCCAAGGCGCATATGCCACAAACGAGTCAAGTCTGAATCTGAAACCTTGGATGAAGCAACCGTTGCTGCAGCACCTAAAACTGTACTGCCCTGGAGTGTATAGAGGTTACCATGCTTTTGACCCTTCATCAGTACCAATGCACCCTTCGAGACTTTCAAAACTCCACCTTCACCGAGGAATTTGCAACCATGAGAATCAAGAGCACCCAGGGATATAAGATTTTTCTTCAAATCCGGAACATGTCGAACCTCAGATAAAGTCCTAACAATACCGTCATACATCCTAAGCTGAATCGTTCCTGAACCAACAGTCTTACAGGCCATGTTGTTGCCCATCAAAACTGTACCACCATTGACCGCCTCATAAGTAGAAAACCACTCTCTATGCGGACACATATGGTATGAACATCCAGAATCCATAATCCACTCGGTATTAGAGCGAGAATCGCCCTCTGTAACTGATAACACGTTATCTGACTCATCTGAACTTTCAGCAATTCCAGCAATTTCTTTACCCCCTTTCTGGTCTTCTCTTTCCTTCTCCTTGAGTTTTAAACAGTCACTTTTCCAGTGCCCGGGTTTCTTGCAATAATTGCACTTTCCCTTCTTCTTACCTGATGACTTGGATCTTCCCCTATTACTTGACTCCACCCTTTCTGTTGTTCTTCCCCTAACAAACAAACCCTCCGCATGTGCATCACCCTCACCTGACACTTTTTTCCTCAATTCTTTCGAATATAGGCTGGCCTTAACATCCTCCATGGATATTGTGTCTTTGCCATACAATAGGGTTGTAACAAAGTGCTCATACGAAAGTGGTAAAGAACATAGCAAAATTAGGGCTTGGTCTTCATCCTCAATTTTACCCCCTTTCTGGTCTTCTCTTTCCTTCTCCTTGAGTTTTAAACAGTCACTTTTCCAGTGCCCGGGTTTCTTGCAATAATTGCACTTTCCCTTCTTCTTACCTGATGACTTGGATCTTCCCCTATTACTTGACTCCACCCTTTCTGTTTCCACCCTCCGCATGTGCATCACCCTCACCTGACACTTTTTTCCTCAATTCTTTCGAATATAGGCTGGCCTTAACATCCTCCATGGATATTGTGTCTTTGCCATACAATAGGGTTGTAACAAAGTGCTCATACGAAAGTGGTAAAGAACATAGCAAAATTAGGGCTTGGTCTTCATCCTCAATTTTACTATCAATATTTTTCAGATCCATAATAATACGATTGAACTCGTCTAAATGATCTTTAACAGGTATACCTTCTCGCATACGAAACGTATAAAGACGTTGTTTAAGATATAACCTGTTGGTGAGCGACTTCGTCATATATATGCCTTCCAACTTCAGCCAAATTCCTGCTGCTGAAGTTTCTTCTTCCACCTCGCGAAGAACGTCATCTGCCAGACTCAACTGAATAGAACTCAGAGCTTTGGCATCTGTATCATCCCAATCTTCCTCTTTGATTCCAGAACTAGTCTTGCCTAACAAAGCCTTGTGCAATCCTTGTTGGGTTAACAGAGCCTTCATCTTTACTCTCCAAAGACTAAAACTGCTGCTCTGCCCATCAAACTTCGCAATCTCGAATTTAGCCGCCATAGCCACAATCGGAAACGAAACCCTAGTTTTTGCAACCTAAGGCTCTGATACCAGTTTGTTGTAACGAACGCTATGAATGCAAGCTAAGAACGAGAAATTGAAAACTAAACAAGAAATCACAAAGACACAAGATATACGTGGTTCCCCAAGATGGGTACGTCCACGGGCGAGGAGAGGGAGGATTCACTAACCAACGTGAAGAAGAGATACAAAAAGCCGGCTATAATCCGTAACTCTAAAAAGGCCAAAAATATGAAAGCCCAAAAGATACTTTAGAAGTTCCCCAAAGGCCCTATTTATAATAGGCTACAAAAACAGGAACAACATAATTAACCAATGTGGGACTAAGGAATACAAGGCATTCCTAACAGAACACCCTGCAAAAATAAATCAACACTTCGTGCCGATATGAGAATCCCATCCGGGACTAGACAGAGAGAAATCAAGCGAAATCTCAGTACAGACAAGTATACAATAAAATTAGAGGTCATCATTAAAAACTCAAGAAGAGGTCTTTCATTTCGCTTTCTCGCACACCTGGAACTGGAAGCACACATGTTTAGAAAGTTCAATTTACCGTAGTATATATATGAAGGGCTTGCATGCTTGACATCCTCATGAAAGAGTTCTTCTGAAGGGATGGGAAATTCCAGAATGCCTAGGTTCCTGACCATAATTGTTCTCATTTTCACATTCCATGATTTGTCAGAGGCTAAGCATAATAATGAGCACCCCTCTGCAGTTGTTGTCGGCACTGTTTACTGCGACACTTGCTTCCAACAAGATTTCCTCAAAACCAGCCACTTCATTTCGGGTTCATTTCGGAATTCTTATCTATTAATTTGAATTTATTCCCATTTTTCGAATTTGGGTTTTTCCTTTCTTTACCAATCTGTTGTCTGCAATATGTGATCTGATTTTTTTAAATTTTTTTTTTCCCTTCTTGTGCTTAGGAGCCTTGGTTGCAGTAGAATGTGGAGGGACAAGTTCAAATCCCACTTTCCATGAGGAAGTGAAAACAAATGAACATGGAGAATTCAGAGTCCATCTACCTTTCTCGGTATCCAAACATGTCAGGAAAATCAAGCGATGTTCAGTGAAGCTAATCAGCAGCAGCGAGCCGTATTGTTCCATAGCCTCAACGGCAACAACTTCATCTTCACTCCATCTGAAATCAAGAACCAAAGGAACTCACATTTTCTCGGCTGGTTTTTTCACATTCAAGCCTCTGAAACAGCCAACACTGTGTAACCACAATCCAAGTACTCACAATTCCAAGGAATTCAATTCCGGGGAATTCTCAACTCCAAGTCCAGGAATTCCAAATTTCACACCAGCTACGAAAGACCCTTCGGAAATATCTGAAGTGTCAAATGGAACTGTAGCCTCACAAATCTGTTTCCCTCCAATACCACGAATTCCAGGACGGCCACCATTTCCATTTAAGCACCCACCTTCCCTGCTACCTCCTAACCCTCTGCAACCGCCGCCTTCAGTAATACCTCCTAACCCTTTGCAGCCTCCTAAACCACAAATCTGTTTCCCTCCAATACCACGAATTCCAGGACTGCCACCATTTCCATTTCAGCCACCACCTTCCATGCTACCTCCTAACCCTCTGCTACCGCCGCCTTCAGTAATACCTCCTAACCCTTTGCAGCCTCCTAAACCACAAATCTGTTTCCCTCCAATACCACGAATTCCAAGACTGCCACCATTTCCACTTCAGCCACCACCTTCCATGCTACCTCCTAACCCTCTGCAAACGCCGCCTTCAGTAATACCTCCTAACCCTTTGCAGCCTCCTAACCCATTGCAACCTCCGCCTTCACTAATACCACCTAACCCTTTGCAGCCACCGCCTTCACTAATACCCCCTAACCCTTCATTAATACCCCCTAACCCTTTGCAGCCACAACCTTCACTAATACCTCCTAACCCTTTGCAGCCACCGCCTTCACTAATACCTCCTAACCCTTTGCAGCCTCCTAGCCCTTTGCAGCCACCGCCTTCACAAATCTGTTTCCCTCCACTGCCACGAATTCCAGGACTGCCACCATTTCCATTTCAGCCACCACCTTCCATGCTACCTCCTAACCCTCTGCAACCGCCACCTTCAGTAATACCTCCTAACCCTTTGCAGCCTCCTAACCCATTGCAACCTCCGCCTTCACTAATACCTCCTAACCCTTTGCAGCCACCGCCTTCCATAGTACCTCCTAACCCTTTGCAGCCACCGCCTTACATTGTACCTCCTAACCCTTTGCAGCCTCCTAACCCATTGCAACCTCCTCCTTCACTAATACCTCCTAACCCTTTGCAGCCACCGCCTTCACTAATACCTCCTAACCCTTTGCAGCCACCGCCTACAATAGTCCCTACGAACCCATTTCAGCCACCCTCTTCACTGCCTTCGATATTTCCTCCGAACCCCTACCCACCAGTGCCAGGTTTAAGTCCACCATCCCCTGGCATTCCACCACCCTCTCCTTTAACGAAAACCTATCTTGATTAAAATAGAGTCTGTCTGACTATAATTTCCTAATAATAAGCCTTCGTTTTGTTTCTTTTAGTTTTGTTTTAAATTTCGTCCTTTGGGTTGCGATAAAATGTCCTTGGGACTTTTTAGGAATAGATAGTTCTATGTATTGGATGTTTATGATTCGTATGCAGCATATTTGTACTAGTGAATAAAGATGAACTGGTTCACTTTTGAGACTTATGGGCTTCTAATAAAACATCAATGAGTAATCACTTCCATATGGCATTGATGCGAACCGGACCTAGTCCAACTTCTGCCAAGTTTGAATTTGTGTACAGTTCAGATGTTTTCGCTAGTACCAATAAAGGGAAGGAAGATTTGAAAACAGGCTACGCAAAAGCAACTAGGAAAATTCTTTTTATGATAGCCCTGTCATGCATGCTGTGGTGTAGCCAGGGCCGGCCCCGGGGTAAGCCCCGCAAGCCTTCGGGCTTGGGCAACCCCCCGGGGCCAGGGCAACCCAAAAAAAATTTCGAAGATATATAATATATATAAAAACTTTGATGAAGAAATGTAACAAATGACACTTTGGGGCAGCTGGTCAACTGCTTGTTTTAAAACCTTGGTCACGCGGGAAGCTGTTTTGCAAAAGGATGCTTTTGGTCTGTTGGTACTTGGTACATCACATGCTTGAGGAACCTGTTCAACTTGCAACTCTTGTGCGAAACATTGGATTTTTTTTTTTTTACCTTCTCACTGAAACTAAGGCTCTATTTGGAACCTAGAGAAATAATATAAGTAATTAAGAAGGAAATTAGAGAAAACTTAGAAGAAGGTTGAATAAATATTGAAAATTTTCTCTTCTTTTTTTTATGAACCAAATAAGGGAAGGAAAATTTAAAAATCTTCCTTTTTTTACTTCTTTCTACGAGTCCACACTGAGCCTAAGACTATATTAACAACTTTATGTTTGTCACTAAATTTCTTTAGCTACACTTTAGTAAATGATATTTTTGTGACAATAATTTTGATAATTGATTTTGGCATTCCACTTTTTGATAACCACACTCCAATTTTGTATTTTGATAACTATACTTTTTGAACACTAAGAAATAAATATTGGAGTGTGGTTATCAAAAAGTGGAGTACCAAAATCAATTCCTATAATTTTTTGTCACTAATATAGTATAGTGACAATTTTTGCATGTCAATGCAAGTTAATTTTCTTGTAGTGCGATAAGAAGATGTTTCTTTTTTAAAAAAAATCGGATCGTACTAATAACAAAACACTGAAATGACAAGAATCGAGTGAGGTTTCAAAATAAAATTCCGGATCTTTTAATAGAAAGTCAAGCAACGGAAATATGCAATGGCAAAATCACTAGTAGGTTCGATTTCTAACCTATATATGTAATGCAAGAAAACAAAAATTTCTAATTTGAATTTTTAATGTAATTCAAGCTAAAAGCACAATATAACGCGCGTTAGCACAAAACGCAGCCGAAATGTTGGATTATCTTATGAATTGCTGCTTATGCTCTTTCCGCTCTTAGTTCTTGACAGAGGGCTCAAGATAAATAAGCAAGATTCGACATACCTCTTTTCCCTTGCAAAGTGAATAGAAAGAAAAGATCTTACCTTTTTGTTTGTGTTTTTTTTACTTGATTATTTTTTTTTATGACTTAAAATTAAGTGGGACAACCAAATTTGAGGTCGGGCTTGGGCAACCCAAATGTCGGGGCCGGCACTGGGTGTAGCCGGTGATCACGTTAGTCTCCAGTTCGGTCCCGGGATGCGTCAGATTCCTGTTCTTCTCTTACATGGACACATCAGTGTCCACAACTGTTCGATGTTGTCCACCGCACTGCTTTTTTTCCTTCCAGAAAAAGTTCAGAATAACCCCACTTATTCTTTTGCAGCCATGATCTATCTCCTTTAAACTTCCTGAAAAGGCAGATTTTTGTTCCAGATCTTTGCTTTGTACCCCTTTCCTCTTGCCTTTCACCCTTTTTCTTGAGTTCATATTTTTCCAGACTTTGGTTTCTAAAACTTCTCTTTACTTAGTTTCTTCCTCTAGATCTAAAGGTCCAGATTTCCCTGAGCTTTCCTTTTCTCTTGCTTTCTTTGTTTTTCCCTGGAAAAAGTTCATGATTTCCCCATACTTCATTTCCACTTTTCTCTATGCTAGCATGCTACGTAGTGTGTACGATTTCCACCAATTTAGTGAACAAAAAATGAAAAAATAAAGATGGAACAATTTTTAAAAAATTAGGTAAAGAACAAAGTCACGAGGGAAACCCCCTACAAACAAAACACAACCAAGCAGACGGGAGACATGGGAGAGATCAGAGGTCTTGACACTTTTACGATGTGAGGCCTAAGTCGGACTTCAAACTTGATCCAATCAACAGAGGAGGGAGCCCAATTTACAAGACTCGTCGCTTTGCCATGACGTAGGCCCCGGGCATACAACATTGTATAGGATAAGTTGGTTGAGTTTTTGATAATAAGAAACAGATTACTTTCTCTATATTGCGAGTTTGTAAATTTTTTCTCTTGTTCTTGTTTTTCAATGCTCAATTCCCTGCATCATGAACCCTTATTGCATTCCAAGTAGAAGAGACTTGGTAGCTAGATGTAGGTCAGATGGTCCAGACAACAAAGTCTGGAGTACAAACTGGGACTGAAATGGGGGAAAGGCCAGGTCCAAACATCCTAATAGTCCGAAGGTGGCGTTGGTTCTTGATTACATACTATAACTCCACTTAACCACAGAATTATGCTTAGACTCAATAGCCAACAGATGTCTAACAGAATTGATTATGAACATGAGAAGTTTCACAGAAGACTGTAGGAAGAATCAAAAGCATTCTTATTGTTGGCATGTACAGTAATTTTCTCCAAATGAGGAGGGCCAGTTTTGAAAACAAATAAACCAAAAATGAAGAACAAAGAAAAGGCTAAACGCAAGTCATAAGATAAACTAGGCAATTCTTCTCAATTCCCACATGTTTTCAATACTAGAGAGCACGCATGGGTCACTCCAATTGATACACCAAACATCAAATAAATGGTCGGTTGGTATACCCATAAACATGGTTAATTAAAATTTGATCAACAAAAAAGGCCATAGCAGACCAAAAACAAAAAAAGGCCATAGCAGACCAAAAAGCAAAAAAAGGCCATAGCAGCACCAGGCTCCTGCTTATAGGGGAGTCTAAAGGAGGAGGTAAGACAATATTGGATCTTGAAGTATGACTATGAACACTAAACCAATACTTGGTTTCACTCTCAGAGGAGAGAAGGATCTCAACTATCTTAGTTCATTGCATCATAATCATCAAGCTTGTCATTATACTCCAACACTTTTCTCTTTATCTTGGATGAATCTACCCAAGTGATGAAATCTTCCATACTTCTCATCACAAGAAATGCTGGGTCTGTTACTGTCTCTGGACCCACTCGGATATGCCCTTGCTGTATATACGTGACTGCTTCTTTGAGGTGTTCAGCATATTTCAGCCTCAATAACACAGTTGAGAGCCTGCGCCTGCAAATGAATATATATGTATAACACAAAAGAATTGGATAATATACAAACTTCGAACACAAGAAAAACAATCCATGTGCAGCAAACAGGTATGTCATGTCATAATCAAGCGCGTCAATGGAATACACCTATAAGGGAAATTATCTCTAAAAATGTCAGAAAAGCTAATGTTCCTATTGACAGTTAAAACCAAAGAATACCACCATAATGGTATATTTGTTCCCACAATACTAGAAACCCCGAATGCATCTCACTTACTGGCAGAAGGATGAAACGGATAAGCGTTCACACAGGGCCAAGCTTTTTCTAGACGGTATTACACCAATATTATACCTGGATTGCCAAGAAGCACGCATCAAATATAGTACTGTAAATAAAAATAAGGAAAGAATGTGATACTTAGTTTAACGAAGTGGTTCCTTATATTCATGTATGTCCTGAATTGTTATTTAAACAAAAGGCACATCTGTGACCATCATAACCTTAGGGCGGGAAGAAGATAAGAAATCGCGAAGCATTCTCTGGCTTTCCCAACCTGTTGTTTCTAAAGACTGCACTCTCTTGGCTGGATGTTGGTCTAGCGTAATACGAGGATCCCGTATCCAGCAATTCAACCTATACGAAGGCATCATTATCAATGCCCCTTCGCTAGGTTGGAGCTATCAATACTAGTATTTTGAGCCTGGGCGGCCTTTCCACTAATTGCCAATTTTTCACTAATTGCCAATTGGTTTTAAGTTGGATGCTTTAACATGGTTTTCAGAGCTAGGGTTTCAAAGACTTTTGGACAAGAGTCTCTTTGTTTAGTTGTGATCCCAAATTCCCAATGTTATGGATCCTTTGTTTGCCTCCCTACGTATGGGTCACGGATCGTACATGCGTGGGAGGATTAGAGCTTGCCTCAAATTGGTTAATTATAACCTCCAAAACTAGTATATGAGCCTGAATGGCCTCTCCATTAATGCTCAATTGGTTTTGAATTGGATGCTTTACAACATGTAAACATAAACACCAAACCATCTGTGCAAATTCACAATATCTATGCAAAGGACAGGCCAAATATCCAAAGCTTTTAAACCTAATAAAAGCATCAAACGTCTTCCTACTATCTTCAGAACCCATTGTCTTGAACGTATGCAATTCCACACGAATCCTTCGCAATATTTTAAAACGGGATAATACATCACTGCGTACAAAGTCATTCAAAGCACAATTCATATCCGTATCACTAGTCCTCGCCAAGAATACAGAGGAATAAGACGGAGCAGAGGACCCACTTGGATTTCTATACAGAACAAAAATAATATCACTAAGTATTGTATCACCAGCATCTTCAGGATTCTCGGCAACATGCAATCTACCTCGGATATACAAGCTTCAGGTTTTAAATACATGAGCATGACGCTGATTATTAGCCTGACCAAGTTCAGGATTAATCAAATAATCAGCCCATGTAGAGTAGTACTTAACACCCTTAACTTGACAATCATGATCTAATATACCCTTATCTAAAAGGGCAGGATGTTTCCCTAATCTTCTTCTTACAGTTGGCCTACTAACATAGAAACTAATTCTACGAGGCCTATATCTACTTCTTGCATACTGAAACCTTTTCGCAACTTGCAATGGGGTTGTTGGAGTTAACCCCATCTTTCTTTTTCTCATCCCCTCCATGTTTGTAATCCTCACAGGCTAATTTCAAACCATGGAATACATGATCCAATTCAGCCTGCAATGTATGCATCCAAATCATAAGAGCCAAACTGCCTTGGCCCTCTGAACCCTCAATGCAAGCCTGAGAAACTCTTCTCAGAAAAAACATGATGCCTCTATTTCCCTTGCTGCAACTTTCAATTTTAAATCCATTTCCATCCTGCAAAAGTAAAAAGGACCAAACGGTCTTATATACTTTCTTAGTCACAAAGGAAATATTTTCTTTATAAGGGCTTGTGTTGTCCATTAAACTATTCATTGGGTCCACACAACTACCTCTGTGGACACCTTGATTTGAATTCAAAAATATTTTCAGAATTGAAAAGAGTTTTAAAATCGTTGTGGTAATTATTATATAATTGGGAACATGTTTAGAGGTGGAATTAAATGTGGATTGGTTCCTAGAACTCCTGTTAAATTGAATTACAAAAAACAGAAGTATGGTGGGAACAACATTACCAACTTGGGATACCATCTAAATCAGAGACGTGTGTTTAAGCAGTTCATAGCCGCTGATGCACACAGGGAGCAAAGTTGTGGCAATGGTCGAGGATACGAGTTGAAATTTTGTTTGGGGAATGAAATGGGACAGCGTCACAGCTGGAGCATCGCTTCCCTTCTTTTTCTCTTGTTCACTATGTATAGATGTTTACCTTCGGAAGAATCATATGTATACTAGGCAGGTTAATAGTTCCTGGATCCTGGGTAGGTCTCCTCTACAGAGATTCCTATTTATAATGGGAGGCTTGATTATTTCCCATAGAAGTCCGCGTGATTTAACAGTAGAGACTGGCAGTGTGATTAATTGTAGAAATTTCTGTTTGTACCTTGTTCTTCTGTCCAGTGTGGTTTGTTCTGATCGAGTTCGAGCATATTGTATCATGCAACCAGTCAAGACAGTGGTTGAAAACATTGTTGTTTTTTTTTTTTGTGTCGAAAAAACTGATGTTTTCCTTTGATGGACAGTGATTACGAAATTGATATTCTTCCTGTATTGACAACCTCAGGCAAGTGTGTTTAGTACTGTCGTAGAGACTTCAGATCATGTGTTTTTCTGTCCTCTCTTTCCTTGGACTTTCCGATCATATATTTGTTGCCCATAGGTTAGTAAGAGGTTTTCCTTGGTAAAAACAAAATACTCCTACCAGCTAGAGGCAATCTTCTCTGACGAAAGGAGCCTTAATGGGTCCAACAACGCAGAGCCGCAAGCGTGCGTTTTCCCGATATGGGGTTGAGCCATAACTTACACTTTAACCCCACCAAGGGCATAGCGATAAGAAATCAAGGTGCGTTTGGTTCACTAGGTTGAAGGCCGATAAGAAATCAAGGTGCGTTTGGTTCACTAGGTTGAAGGCCGATAAGAAATCAAGGTGCGTTTGATTCACTAGATTGAAGGCCGATGTTGGGCTGTACCAGAATGAGACCCTCGTAGCGAGCCTATAATGGATGTATGGTGTTGGCGGTACCAGAATGAGACCCTCGTAGCGAGCCTATAATAGATGTATGTTCCTGGGGTTGGGACTCCTCTTCACTCAACTTGAAGTAAATAAAAAAAAAGGGGCAAGTTAGGTCTAGCGTAACAAAACAAAAACCCTACTTTATCAAGGGATCTGGGAGATAGAAGCCACAGGTTTTATTATCCACAGTTCGATACCTTTTTTACTTCCTTCTAAGGCTAAGACATTATCTCTCGGTCAAGCTTTATGCCCCAATCAATGTTCACTAGAATGAAATGGACGCAAAGATGTATAATAGAGATTAGAAAGGATCAGTAATTTCGGAGGTCACATTAGCAATTACAAACAAACGTGGAACAGAAAGATAACTCCGTAGTTTTTTTTTTTTTTTCTGAAATGGAAATAGTCATTCATTTTATCTAGGCTGATAGTGATTCTATTTGAAAATGAATAATCATTCATTTGATGTACCATGCGTGCATGATTGGGTGAAAAAGAGTGAATTAAATGGCCATGGCACAAACAAAAGAAGTTACCTAACCTCTCTTCACATGAATCTTAGGATCCTTTTTCTTTAAAAGTTTGATAAAGTGATGAAAGGGTTTTTCTTTCTTCTTCTTCCTGATCACATGATCATAAAGAAAAGCTTGTTGGGATCTTTTTGTAGTACCCAAACAAATTAAAGATCAAAGTACGATCCATAAAGTCACATGCCTCCATTTACATCCTCATTTTGATTTCGGATGGACGAGGAACAAATTTAGGCATCCCGCCCGAGAAATTTTCCGGTTGACGGGCGGGTATATCTCATGTGGTATCCGTTTAGCACATTTGAATCTTTTAATACACTTTTGAACGGCGATTGAAACCTTCTCTCTCCTCTCAACCCAACACTTTCTCTCTCTCTTCAAATCCGAGCCGTCCAAAAACGCAATGAATGATTCAGATGCGCCGAGCAGGCACCACGTGGTACCCACCCGGCACTGAAAAATTTTCCACCACGCGAACACCTCCCAAACTAACACCAATCATTTCCAGGCCCAGCTGTGTGCCGGACGCGGGCCCCTCGGCCAAGTAGAAAGTTTAAAAAGTTGAAAAATACGACGGGACAGGAGAAAGTAGTTAATGAAAATACTGACATTCCGTGGAATGCTGACATATGTGCAATGTTATCAATACCGTTCCGTATCGGCTGGTACGTACCGTGTTTTATAGAATCTGGTACAATACACCTTTAATTTCGTTCCGGCTCAAATACCGGCCGGTACCGGACATACCGGTCAGTACCGGCCTATACTGGATGGTACCGGACCACTTTTAAATTTTTTTTTTTTTCAAGTACCGAACAATACTGGTCAATACCGGACAGTACTAGGTAAATACCGGACGGTACTGGACAAATACTGGATTTATTTATTTATTTTATTTTAAAAAAGTGTATGTTATATTATAAATTCTTTTAAGTAGGAAAATAACACTAATAGCGATCAATCTGAAACGATACACGGTATTTGACCGGCACCGGTACGTACCATATCAGTAGAAAAATCGGTGCCCTGATCGGTACGGTATTCAGAACATTGCATACGTGGTGCCACGCCACCAATCCAATCATGTCTAGCTTTGTGCCTGAAGCGGGTGCGTGGTCGAGCTGGGCAACTGCTCAGCTTGACACAGCACGGGTTCGGGAACACACGACTAGACATGAATGGATTGTTGATATATCACATTAACGCGCCACTTGATGGCCATTATATAGAAACCTTCCTTCAGACGTAGACAACCAGACTGCTATTTTGAGGCCAGGAAACGTACCAACTTGAGTCCGGTTAACATGCATTAAGTCATGAAATCAGCTTTCTGCTGAGATTATGAATCCTAGAACATGTGTTTTTGTTCTGTTGTTATTGTTGATTACGGGAATGATACTGATTCCGGAGTAGGACTATCTCGATCCGACTGAATCAAACTACTGTCAAAACTTATGCATCTCACTAGGAGGTTAGGAGTTCGAGTTTTTCCATCTGCGTGTGAGTGTTCTTTTTATTTGTATTTGTTTGGGTTACTTTTCCCCTTAATGGAACTAGAAGTTGAGTTGGGCTTACTTATCTTGTTGGTTCAGTTATTGGGCTTGGTTATCTCGTGAACTCTTACGTAATAGATGTATTGTCTCATGATTTGTACTTTGTATTTCATACATGATGTAATGATATCTCCTCCCGATTGGCAAAAAAAAAAACTACTGCCAAAGGAGAGAATTCTGGTGCTCAGGGCTATGCCCGAGACTCTTCTGTTCCTTTTAGGTTGTCAAAAGAAAATCTTTTGACATTTCTTTTAACAGCTGTGAGTGCTTGTTGTAGGTTAAATTGTGGTTTAACTTTGCAAAAAACTGAAGCTACAAATATCGAATCGGCCCTTCTGGATTATAAGTTGTTTAGGCCTAAGCGGAATTAAAAGCTGCGACAAACAAGCTGACACAAATATAGCCAAGGAAAAAGGGCTAAAATTATGTTACGGTGTCGTTTATCCCCTAAAACAACAAACTCCAAACTTGTCACTCCATTCTATACCGATTTTCGGTACTGCTACTTCTCTGTGTCGCATTAGTACTCTATCATGTGCTTGCTGCTTACTAAAGCCCACCAGTTTATACAGCACGTTCATGTATGAAAACAATTCCATTAGGGTACTACTTTGTCATAGCTCATGAAATTTGTGGCCATTCATATCGGTCTCGTGAACCAACTGGGACCCGAAAATGCTCCTAGAGGCAATCCTAACACCGACAAAAAAACAAACAAACAAAAGAAAAAAAACACAGAACCAAGCCAGCAAATAAGCTGCTTCCTCTCTTATCCACCTATCTATACCAAGATTTCCTTCTCTTTTTCTGTTTTTGGGTGGCAAGGCAAAAATATAGCCTGCATTGTCCATCCAATGCATTTACTTTTTAGTTGACTGGCTTTTGCATGAATTAGGCTTGTGCAAAAAAACCACTCACCCCGCGGACCCGACCCTACCCGAAGGGTTTTGGGCGGGGCCGAACATGTGGTTCGGATGGTTACGGGTTCAATTTCTGTTGAAAATCAGATTTCGGTTCGGGGTGATGTGTTTCTTACCCGACCCAATCTGACCAACTCATATAGATTAATTTGGTTTTTGGTCGGACCTGACCCGACAAATTGGGTTTGCGGACGGTTCCTACCCCTATTCGGTATGGTTTGCGGGTCTATAACATTTGTTACCCGACATGTCGGATCGGGTTCGGGTCAAACCCGACCCGCCCGACCTGTGCACGCCCCTAGCATGAATCATATAAAGAGGTTTATTGGGTCATCATTAAAAACTCAAAAAGAGGTCTTTCATTTCGCTTTCTCGCACACCTGGAACTGGAAGCACACATGTTTAGATAGTTCAATTTACCATACTATATCTATGAAGGGCTTGCACGCTTGAAATCCTCATGAAAGAGTTCTTCTGAAGGGATGGGAAATTCCAGAATGCCTAGGTTCCTGACCATAATTGTTCTCATTTTCACATTCCATGATTTGTCAGAGGCTAAGCATAATAATGAGCACCCCTCTGCAGTTGTTGTCGGCACTGTTTACTGCGACACTTGCTTCCAACAAGATTTCCTCAAAACAAGCCACTTCATTTCGGGTTCATTTCGGAATTCTTATCTATTAATTTGAATTTATTTCCATTTTTCGAATTTGGGTTTTTCCTTTCTTTACCAATCTGTTGTCTGCAATATGTGATCTGATTTTTTAAAATTTTTTTTTCCCTTCTTGTGCTTAGGAGCCTTGGTTGCAGTAGAATGTGGAGGGACAAGTTCAAATCCCACTTTCCATGAGGAAGTGAAAACAAATGAACATGGAGAATTCAGAGTCCATCTACCTTTCTCGGTATCCAAACATGTCAGGAAAATCAAGCGATGTTCAGTGAAGCTAATCAGCAGCAGCGAGCCGTATTGTTCCATAGCCTCAACGGCAACAACTTCATCTTCACTCCATCTGAAATCAAGAACCAAAGGAACTCACATTTTCTCGGCTGGTTTTTTCACATTCAAGCCTCTAAAACAGCCAACACTGTGTAACCAAAAACCAAGTACTCACAATTCCAAGGAATTCAATTCCGGGGAATTCTCAACTCCAAGTCCAGGAATTCCAAATTTCACTCCAGCTACTAAAGACCCTTCGGAAATATCTGAAGTGTCAAATGGAACTGTAGCCTCACAATTCTGTTTCCCTCCAATACCACGAATTCCAGGGTGGCCACCATTTCCATTTCAGCCACCACCTTCCATGCTACCTCCTAACCCTCTGCAGCCGCCGCCTTCAGTAATACCTCCTAACCTTTTGCAGCCTCCTAACCCATTACAACCTCCGCCTTCACTAATACCTCCTAACCCTTTGCAGCCTCCTAACCCTTTGCAGCCACCGCCTTCACAAATTTGTTTCCCTCCACTACCACAAATTCCAGGACTGCCACCATTTCCATTTTACCCACCGCCTTCCATGCTACCTCCTAACCCTCTGCAACCGCCGCCTTCAGTAATACCTCCTAACCCTTTGCAGCCTCCTAACCCATTGCAACCTCCGCCTTCACTAATACCTCCTAACCCTTTGCAACCTCCTAACCCATTGCAACCTCCGCCTTCACTAATACCTCCTATGCAGCCTCCAAACCCATTGCAACCTCCGCCTTCACTAATACCTCCTAACCCCTTGCAGCCACCGCCTTCAATAGTACCTCCTAACCCTTTGCAGCCTCCTAACCCATTGCAACCTCCGCCTTCACTAATACCTCCTAACCCTTTGCAGCCACCGCCTTCACTAATACCTCCTAACCCTTTGCAGCCACCGCCTTCACTAATACCTCCTAACCCTTTGCAGCCACCACCTTCACTTGTACCTCCTAACCCTTTGCAGCCACCGCCTTCAATAGTCCCTACGAACCCATTTCAGCCACCCCCTTCACCGCCTTCGATATTTCCTCCGAACCCCTACCCACCAGTGCCAGGTTTAAGTCCACCATCCCCTGGCATTCCACCACCCTCTCCTTTAACGAAAACCTATCTTGATTAAAATAAAGTCTGTCTGACTATAATTTCTTAATAATAAGCCTTCGTTTTGTTTTAAATTTCGTCCTTTGGGTTGCAATAAAATGTCCTTGGGACTTTTTAGGAATAGATAGTTCTATGTATTGGATGTTTATGATTCGTATGCAGCATATTTGTATTAGTGAATAAAGATGAACTGGTTCACTTTTGAGACTTATGGGCTTCTAATAAAACATCAATGAGTAATCACTTCCACATGGCATTGATGCGAACCGGACCTAGTCCAACTTCTGCCAAGTTTGAATTTGTGTACAGTTCAGATGTTTTTGCTAGTACCAAAAAAGGGAAGGAAGATTTGAAAACAGCCAGGGCCGGCCCCGATGTTTGGGTTGCCCAAGCTCGACTCCAAGCTTGGTTGCCCACATACTATTAAGTCATAAAAAAAAAAACGTATAAGTAAAAAAAAAAAATCAACATTACATTGTGATTTTAGCTTGAATTACATAAAAAAAAAAAATGTAACTTTGGTTATATTGTTTAATGATTACCACAATCTAATTTAAAGAAAACAACTTATTCTTGTATTTCTTGAAGTAAAATCTTCAATTATTGTACTTTAGCTTAATGATGTACTCATTTTCAATTAAGATCCTAGCCAATCCACTTAATTTCTCATGTGACATGGTAGTCCGAAGGTAAATTTTTATGTGACTTCAAGTCTTCAGCTAAAGAAAACTACTCTTCGCTGAAGCAACTGTATTTACAAATCAATTTTAGCAAAAAAACCCCGACTATATAAGGTTAAAATTATGCGAGTAATATTTACCAATATAGACATTTTAACGTCTATATCAGTTATTGTAATCAAAAGAAATATAAAAGTAAAATAGTTTGATCAGAATAAAAGAAGATATATTACAACAAAGTTTATTTACCAAATAATTAAACCCTTTAACTTTTAATAGTAGAGGTCACATGAAAAAATAAAAGGGAAAGAAGTAATTATAGTTGGCCTATATGAAGAGATGTTCTATAGCTCGTTGACCAAAAAAAGAAGGGGGGAGGGGAGCTCCATTGGGACTTGGGAGGATAAAAAACACCCTATATTTTTTTTTGGGTTGCCCAAGCCCGGAGGCCTGTGGGGCTTACACCAGGGCCGGCCCTCAAAACAGGCTACGTAAAAGCAATTAGGAAAATTCTTTTTATGATAGCCCTGTCATGGATGCTGTGGCGTAGCCGGTGATCACGTTAGTCTCCAGTTCGGTCCCGGGATGCGTCATATTCCTGTTCTTCTCTTCCATGGACACATCAGTGTCCGCAACTGTTCGATGTTGTCCACCGCACTGCTTTTTTTCCTTCCAGAAAAAGTTCAGAATAACCCCACTTGTTCTTCTGCAGCCCTGATCTATCTGCTTTAAACTTCCTGAAAAGGCAGATTTTTGTTCCAGATCTTTGCTTTGTGCCCCTTTCCTCCTGCCTTTCATGCACCCTTCTTCTTGAGTTCATATTTTTCCAGACTTCGGTTTCTAAAACTTCTCTTTACTAAGTTTCTTCCTCTAGATCAAAAGGTCCAGATTTCCCTGAGCTTTCCTTTTCTCTTACTTTCTTTGTTTTTCCCTGGAAAAAGTTCATGGTTTCCCCATACTTCATTTCCACTTTTCTCTATGCCAGCATGCTACGTAGTGTGTACGACTTCCACCAATTTAGTGAACAAAATTTGAAAAAATAAAGATGGAACAATTTAAAAAAAATTAGGTAAAGAACAAAGTCACGAGGGAAACCCCCTACAAACAGAACACAACCAAGCAGACGGGAGACATGGGAGAGATCAGAGGTCTTGACACTTTTACGATGTGAGGCCTAATTCGGACTTCAAACTTGATCCAATCAACAGAGGATCCAATCAACAGAGGAGGGAGCACAATTTACAAGACTCATCGCTTTGCCATGACGTAGGCCCCGGGCATACAACATTGTATAGGACAAGTTGGTTGAGTTTTTGATAATAAGAAACAGATTACTTTCTCTATATTGCGAGTTTGTAAATTTTTTCTCTTGTTCTTGTTTTTCAATGCTCAATTCCCTGCATCACGAACCCTTATTGCATTCCAAGTAGAAGAGACTTGGTAGCTAGATGTAGGTCAGATGGTCCAGACAACAAAGTCTGGAGTAGTAAACTGGGACTGAAATGGAGGAAAGGTCAGGTCCAAACATCCTCATAGTCCGAAGGCGGCATTGGTTCTTGATTACATACTATAAATCCATTTAACCACAGAATTGTGCTTAGACACAATAGCCAACAGATGTCTAACAGAATTGATTATGAACATGAGAAGTTTTACAGAAGACCGTAGGAAGAATCAAAAGCATTCTTATTGTTGGCATGTAGTTTTCTCCAAAGGAGGAGGACCAGTTTTGAAAACAAATAAACCAAAAATGAAGAACAAAGAAAAGGCTAAACGCAAGTCATAAGATAAACTAGGCAATTCTTCTCAATTCCAACATGTTTTCAATACTAGAGAGCTCGCATGGGTCACTCCAATTGATACACCAAACATCAAATACATGGTTGGTTGGTGTACGCATAAACATGTTTAATTAAAATTTGATCAACAAAAAAGGCCATAGCAGACCAAAAACAAAAAAAGGCCATAGCCAGCCCCAGGCTCCTGCTTATAGGGGAGTCTAAAGGAGGAGGTAAGACAATATTGGATCTTGAAGTACGACTATGAACACTAAACCAGTACTCGGTTTCACTCTCAGAGGACAGAAGGATCTCAACTATTTCAGTTCATTGCATCATAATCATCAAGCTTGTCATTATACTCCAACACTTTTCTCTTTATCTTGGATGAATCTACCCAAGTGATGAAATCTTCCATACTTCTCGTCACAAGAAATGCTGGGTCTGTTACTGTCTCTGGACCCACTCGGATATGCCCTTGCTGTATATACGTGACTGCTTCTTTGAGGTGTTCAGCATATTTCAGCCTCACTAACACAGTTGAGAGCCTGCGCCTGCAAATGAATATATATGTGTAACACAAAAGAATTGGATAATATACAAACTTCGAACACAAGAAAAACAATCCATGTGCAGCAAACAGGTATGTCATGTCATAATCAAGCGCGTCAATGGAATACACCTATAAGGGAAATTATCTCTAAAAATGTCAGAAAAGCTTATATTCCTATTGACAGTTAAAACCAAAAAATACCACCATAATGGTGTATTTGTTCACACAAAAATAGAAACCCCGAATGCAGCTCACTTACCGGCAGAAGGATGAAACTGATAAGCGTTCACACAGGGCCAAGCTTTTTCTAGACGGTATTACGCCAATATTATACCTGGATTGCCAAGAAGCACTCATCAAATATAGTACTGTAAATAAAAATAAGGAAAGAATGTGATACTTAGTTTAATGAAGAGGTTCCTTATATTCATGTATGTCCTGAATTGCTTAACCTAAAACTTCGAACTTCAGCAGCTTCATTTAAACAAAAGGCACATCTGTGACCATCATAACCTTAGGGCGGGAAGAAGATAAGAAAACGCGAAGCATTCTCTGGCTTTCCCAACCTATTGTTTCTAAAGACTGCACTCTCTTGGCTGGATGTTGGTCCAGCCTACTATGAGGATCCCGTATCCAGCAACTCAACCTTTTCGTAGGCATCATTATCAATATGCCCCTTCACTAGGTTGGAGCTATCAAAACTAGTATTTTGAGCCTGGGCGGCCTTTCCACTAATTGCCAATTGGTTTTAAGTTGGATGCTTTAACATGGTTTTCAGAGCTAGGGTTTCAAAGGCTTTTGGACAAGAGTCTCTTTGTTTAGTTGTAATCCCAAATTCCCAATGTTATGGATCCTTTGTTTGCCTCCCTACGTGTGGGTCACGGATCGTACATGCGTGGGAGGATTAGAGCTTGCCTCAAATTGGTTAATTATAACCTCCAAAACTAGTATATGAGCCTGTATGGCCTCTCCATTAATGGTCAATTGGTTTTGAGTTGGATGCTTTACAACATGTAAACATAAACACCAAACCATCTGTGCAAATTCACAATATCTATGCAAAGGACAGGCCAAATATCCAAAGCTTTAAGACAAAAGAAAAACATTAAACCCATAACCTTTTGAAGGAAATAACGAATTGATTGGTTAAAAGATAACTCACAGCTTTTCCAGCAGAGCATCTGTCATCTCGACACGATAAGGGTCTCTTGGGTCCCTCTGCTTCAATATGTTCACTAGTTTCTGGACATTTCTGCAGAGACCACTGTACCTGATTCATTGCCAAAAACAACAGTATACAAAACAAACAGGTTACAACAAAGGACTTCCAACAATTAGAAATTGATCAAATCAATTAACCCTCCATTAAAAAATTTACATAACCAAATTTTTTTCACAATTTCCAGATCAGCACTAAAAATGGCTAAGTTAATGCCAAATTTGGCAGTAAAAATGGCGTTGCCAAAATGTGGGCATAAATTTGGCACAAGGGTGAAGTAAGATTTTGCCATTCTTGAACACCCGAAAATATATTTACTCAAGTCCCCAGTGAACACCAAACAAGATTTCATTTCATTATTCCTTTTTTTTAAGAGTTTCTCAATTCTTTATTGATCTACAAAGTAAAGGAAATGTAAAATTCATGAGCAGTCGACTTCCCTTCAAATTACGAATACCCTTAGTTAATTAGGTCAGCAACTTGGAATTCATAAGGGATTTAATTGTCTATGGATCATTCCATTTGACAATTTACGTCCCAGATTTACCTCGACCGTTACAATGCTTCATTGCCGAATTTTGATTTCGAATGCTTCATTGCCAAATTTTGATTTCGGCATGATATTTGGCACAAGGGTGGACTTGCTCTAAACTCGTTAATAGCAGTTAGTATAGAAGATACCAACCCTAGTTTGAGACAAAACCCCAATAGCAATAAGAAATCTATCGAATCAATTCATTCTGCTTTCACAATTTCAAATACACAATATTACCACAATCTCAAAATCAGTACTAGAATGTGCACTTAGAGAGGATAGATAATATATACACACATATATATAGCGCAAGAGAGAGAGAGAGAGAGAGATGATTGGTACTTCTTGTAATCGTCTCGGTCGGTGACATGGTAGCGCTGCATGACCTGAGCTTCCCTGTGTCCACCTTCTCTCTTCCATTCCAGGAAATCAACCTTCTTTAACAGCTTCTTCTCGTGAAACTTCAGCTTCCTACTCATCCTTCCTTCTTGAAGAGAGAGAGAGAGAGAGAGGATCAGGCGCTGCTGAACTCCGTTAGGGCTCTCCTACGAGACGAAACGGTTTGGGTTTGTTTGTTTACAGGGTGATGGCGCTTCGGTTTCCAAGATGGGCCAACTATATATTCTTGTGGGCCAAAATTGGCCCATATAGCCCCAGATAGTTAGGCCCAATTCCATTTGAGGAACTTTTCTTGATTTCATTTGTGCTGTAAAAAATTTTTTGATTCGAGCTTCTCGTTTTTTTTTTTTGTATTCTCTACCCCCGAACTCGTATTCGGTCTATTTTGCAGAATGTGTCGATAGAGCGCATCAGGCTCGCTCTTTGTAATAGCGAGCCTTGAGCGCAACGAAATTTGTTTTCTTTATGCTTCGTTGAATCATTAGTTAACTTAAATAATTAGGTTTAACGGTTTTATAGCTGCACTTGAGCGCAACGGAATTGGCGACATCAAATCTTTTCATATGTGAGACCCAAAAATACATCATTAGGTCACCATATTTAATTCTATTTTCTTCTGTTATTATTTTTCCCTCTCAAACATTTAGTAAGACACGATTACATATTGGGATAGCTGAATATACTCTGAATAAGCTACAAGGTCGAGTGCAATATTACCAATATTGCTACATCTTTACCAAAGTGTTGCACTCACAGAAGAGTGCAAGCGAGGCCCGAGCCCCTGCACACCCCTCAATTATCCCACTAACTATACTATACATTCAGGTGAATTTAGAAAAGTTCAATAGAATCGGCCCCTGCAAATCTCTTGAGTAAAAAAAGTTGATAAAATATCTATATATGTTTGAAAAATAACCCATGAAATTTCAAGTTATCGACAATTTTTGGGTCGTGTCGTTATAAAATTATACTCATGCAATTATGTATATGTAGATAATCTCGTGTTCTTCTGAGAACTCGTAATTAGTAATTAATATTTATATTGTAGACTATAGTTTCTGTTCTCAATGTAAAATTACATGTGACTCGGGCTCCCGCTTTGAACAAATTCTGCTTCCGCCACTGCAGTGGCTCACAATAGGATCAAGAAACTTTACACTGGACCAAAAATAACCTTCGAAGTTATTGATCTTATTTTTATTGTTATTATCTCATCATTTTGTATAGATTTGAGCACGGTAGTTTTGATATAAATTTGGTGGGAGTATATTTGGTTAAGGGGAAAATTGATAACTTCCATCATATTCAAATTGCTATGGTTTATTTATTTATTTATTTTTAATTTTTTTGCCCCAAACTAGTGATGCATGGTATCTGCTACTATTGATGGTAATAAACGAGTTAGATATACTGATATAGATCCAGTCACTGAACATGGGTACATAAATAAAACCAAATTAAACTAAGCCTTGTGTTTCATGAAAATGTGTACATTTATACCAATAAGGGGTTGGTATTAGTGATTAGAAATTTGGATTTGGTTGAACAATGCTCAAGTTCAAATCTCCGTAATCTCTTATTGAGACTAATCTTACTTCTGACATCACCTACACGTGGCGGGACCTTAGCTTAGGTCTCGACATAAATATTAAGAGCGGTGGTGGGACAGATCCCCAACTGATAGCGGCGTGATGTGACGAGACAATACTCTCTGGCGGAAGTGACATGGTATACCATACTTGCAATTTCGTTTTCGTGAACAAAGCTTAGGTCTCGACATAAGTACTAAGTGCAGTGGGATCCCCAATAGATAGCGGCGTGGCGTGATGAGACAATACTCTCTGGCGGGATGTGTATATATAGGGTAGTAAAATTCTGCTATTGTGTACAGAAGAAGACTGAGACCATTATTATACTTGAAAAGATCGAGCACTCACTTTTCCTTCATATGAATAGAGCTAGTGGGAAGAGAAGTACTACTATATTTGTCAACATCACTAGAACTGCCCTTGATCATCGGGCACAACGAGGACCACCCTCTGGCTCTGCCAACTCTCCATTTTTTGTACTGGTTTTCAACTGCAATTCAATTTTAGGAAGTTGATCGACTTGGAAATCAAACGTTTTCCATCAAGAAAAAGTTCGTTTTTAATAGGATCTTACTGAAATTTTCTCTCAAAACCTAAACTGAACAACATGCTACCGGTTAAAGTTTGACAGAATGGGCGGCTTTGTTTTCAATTTTTTTTTTTCCGATCCGAAGGAGCAACTTCATTTGTAAAAGCCGTACAACATCTACATAATTTCCATCTAATACAGAGATAAGGATAAACAATAAGCGTAAGGAGGTAAACTAATGCCAAAGTCCTAATCGCGAGCACAAAGCTCTCAATACGGTACTGCCGAGACTAACCAACCAGAGGCTGGAGTGGCTTTATTCACTTGGGCTCTCAGAACCACCTCCTCTCTCTCATGGCACGATTTTTAATAAATTTTCTCAAGAGTTATTACCCTAAAAATCTCTCTTAAAACCTTTACCGAACAATCTGCTACCGCTTATGTTGACGACGCATGGTGATATGTCATTGGTTTTGAATGAAAAGTCATTTTTTGTAGTGCAAACCATATATATATATATATCAAAGCCAACAAAACAAGCATTCTCATGCTCTGCTTTTCAAATTACTGAAAATGAGACTGTGCCTACTATGCTCCCCTTAAAGGTAAACCATTAGGATCCAAAAATGACCCTGAACCAGATTGAACTTGAACATGAAGAACACCCCCATGTCATGGATGATGACTACCAGTACTTCATGTGACTCAACAAAACAGGTTTTCCTCTGGTACATGTCACATGCATGCCTGCCCCATGCAATAAGGGCATCTTCCCCTTTGTCGTATGTGTGCACTATGCATAAATCTCACCGTTTGGCATTTAATAAGTGATTTTGGCACTCCATTAAATGGGGGAGCCTGTTGCGCATAACATGTGTGTTGTGCACAATCCGAGCCGTTGGATCATGGGTCCAACGACCAGGATCTCATTTCGGTAATGAACGACTGAGAGACGTCCATTGCCGAGATGAAATCCAAGCCGTTGAATGCACAATCCGATAGGTTACTTTTATGTCTTTATCCTATGTAAAATTACCAAATTACCCTTTATTTTTTAGTGTTCATCCACTTTCTTACACATAAGAAGGGCATTGTTGTAATTTCAAATAAAAAATACAAAAGTGGAGTGCCAATGGCTAAGAGCTTGTTTGATAACCTAAATTCAGCACTTAAAACTAAATCAATTAAGTAATAAGTGATTCAATAGGTTTGATAACGATATTATACATTGCTTAACAAATTAAATGTATGCTAAAAAGTTGAAAAAAATTAAGTGGCTTTGACCTACTTAATTTTGGCTTAATTCTTGTGTACTTGCATTTAATCACAATACCACCACAACAACCACTCTCACCACCACCATCACCACTCCGACAACCACTCCACCACTTCGTCACCATCACCATCACCATCACCACTCCGACAACCACTCCACCACTTCGCCACCATCACCATCACCACTACCATCACCACCACCACCACTACCACCACAACCACCACTTTGCCGCCGCCACTTCGCCACCGCCACCGCCACCGCCACCACCACCACTCCCACCACCACTCCGCCGCCACCACCACCACTCCCCTATCACTCCATCACCACCACCACCACCACCATTACCACACTGCCACCACCACTACCACACCGTCGCCATAGCCACCACCACAATGCTACCATTGCACAACTATCAATCCACCAATGCCACTTATTGTCACCATTACACCACCACTCCGCCACCACCACCACTCACTGCCACCATTACATCACCATCACTCCACCACCACCATTACACCACTATCGCCAGCACTCTAACACCACCGCTGCCGCCGCCACCGCCACTCCATCACCACCAACACACCACCACCATCTCCACAATCACCATTCCACCATTATTATAAGTACATTGTGACCATTAGTAAATTAATAGAGAATTGGAACTAAAATTAATTTATCATTTTTTTAATTCAGTACTTAATATATTTATCAAACAGCTTTTCAGCTTAAAAAAATTTAACATTTAGTACTTTATTTTTTAGCATTCAGTTCCAATTTTCAGTTTTATCAAACAGGCCCTAAAAGTATAGCGCTAAAATCCATTTCCTTTTTGGTATAGGAAGATCGGAAGAACTTCACACTACCATTAGCACATGACATTGTAAATGGAACTGGGGCGGAATTAGGATTTTCCGGCGACTACAACAGGTAGTTGCTCGATAAACTGACTCTGCAAAAAAAAAAAAATTCATTTTTTTGGCTAGATGTTGAACTCGTGATCTTATTTTGCTTACCTCTTCAAATTCTTCTCGTAATGTATAGATCCAAACAAAAGATTAACATTCTAGCCCTCTTTCTTTCTCTAGGTAGGAGGCCAACATTACTTAAAACAATCAAATTCCCCCAGAATAAGAGTGTCACCATTCTCATTTAATAGTACAACTTCACCTTTTAGCAGTATTTAGTATTTACAAGCCTCCTTTCTTCTTTTTTTGAGGGTGCTCGGACCAGTTTACACGCATCTCAACTAATTTCCTTCCTAATTCGGTCAAAGACAAGTCATCCACACCAGCAGGCAGAATTAGAGGATTCACAAGAAATTACTATATTGCAGCTTGATCTCAAGAATCCTGATCAATTATATAAGGAACAAACTTACCAACCAAGCCGTTGAATGCACGATCCGACAGCTTACTTTTATGTCTTTATCCTATGTAAAATTACCAAATTACCCTTTATTTTTTAGTGTTCATCCACTTTCTTACACATAAGAAGGGCATTGTTGTAATTTCAAATAAAAAATACAAAAGTGGAGTGCCAATGGCTAAGAGTAAGTTTACCAGATTCGGTAAACAGGCTATATATCTATTTTACCTAACTAAAGTGGGAACTTTTCAACTGCAACAGCATCGGTAAAGTAAAAGGTAAAGTTCCTTTGGAGCTTCTTTTACCGTGGAATTATTCATTCGTTTCCATTGTTTATTCTTTTTTCTTTTTTTTCTCTCTCCCTCTCTCTACAACCAAGAAAGAAATTGTTATGGAATGAAGAAAGAAATAATATTTTAATAGAGGATAGGAAAAATAGATAGTATTAATGTGATGTTAAAAGAAATATGAGTAGGTAAATAAAAAATCCCACTGTTCACTAGTACTTTTACATAAAAACTGGTGTACATGCTCTAAGGATAGTGCCAAAATGAATTTCCTTTTAGGTATAGGAAGATTGGAAGAACTTCACACTATCATTAGCACATGACGTTGTAAATGGAACTGGGGCGAATTTAGGATTTCCGGGCGACTACAACAGGTAGTTGCTCGATAAACTAACTCTGGAAAAAAAAAAAAAAAAACATTTTTTTGGCTAGATGTTGAACTCGTGATCTTATTTTGCTTACCTCTTCAAATTCTTCTCGTAATGTATAGATCCAAACAAAAGATTAACATTCTAGCCCTCTTTCTTTCTCTAGGTAGGAGGCCAAAATTATTAAAACAATCAAATTCCCCCAGAATAAGAGTGTCACCATTCTCATTTAATAGTACAACTTCCACCTTTTAGCAGTATTTAGTATTTACAAGCCTCCTTTCTTCTTTTTTTAGGGTGCTCGGGTCAGTTTACACGCATCTCAACTAACTTCCTTCCTTATTCGGTCAAAGACGAGCCATCCACGCCAGCAGGCAGCATTAGAGGATTCACAAAAAATTACTATATTGCAGCCTGATCTCAAGAATCGAATCCTGATAAATTGTATAAGGAACAAACTTACCAACCAACCGGACTAACCCTTTGAGGCTACCTAAGCCTTCATTCAAACTCACAATAATACTGCTAAAAGTTTGCTAGTGCGCCATCCCACACTAAAATGTGGATTTTTTGTGGACCAAAAGCTGGAATGAGCCGTGCCTATATCAACTAGTAATTGTGTTCATTTATTGATGTACTATGTTATCGTGTAATCAATATATGATCATGGTAACATTTTTTTTGTAAATCATCTTCTTACCAAAAAAGTGAGTGAAAAAAAATTGGTTACGAGGGGATTCCGTAAAAGTTACGTTGAAGAGGAAAGTCCACTTTTACCCTCTGTGGTTATCACCATGTGCGGATACCCCCCTTGTGGTTCAATACTGACCACATAACCTCCCTGTGGTTTTAAAAATGTGCGGATAGACCTTTTGCCGTCATGTTTTCCATCCATATTAACGGACACAACATTAAAAGACCGTTATACCCCCATCAAGTCTCTTCTTTTAGCATATTTACAATCTAACCTTCTTCATTTTTTATGCCAAAAATGAATCTAATGCCATTCTAACTTTAATTTAGATTAGTCACATTATGCAAGCACCAAATTCCAAGGCAATTAGAGGATTGAAAAACCTCATGGTCAAATCGATTTTTTTAGAAATAAAATTTCAATTTGAATGACTAAAAACTTTAGATCACTGGGTACTACCCTGATCTAGGTAATCTTTCATCAGAGATCTCTATTCTGCTTTAATAGTTTGCTAACGACCATCCCACATTCTAAAAGTGTGTGATACCTTCGTAAAGTGGAACGAGCGCCTGATCGCAAAGGTCTATCGTTCATTTTATAAACATGTTATGCTGTAATAATATATGTCATGTTAAATTTTTTGGAGGTATTCTTACATGCAAAAGGGAGGAGGAAAAGGTGGACGGGGATTCCGTAAAAGTTACGTTGAATGTATTTGAATCCTTCGATTCGGTATCACAAGTTTTGAAATTGCTCTATCCGTCCATAGTATCTACTGTCGAACATTGTTCGTGCAAAAAATCAAGGTAGTTGGGTGACTCTAGCTAGTCTTTGAATAACGAATAGAACAAAATTAAGCCAGTCGGGTTATGTTACTATATATCATATGAAAATGAAGTATGGTGGCTGAAATTATCCAAGCATCTCGATAATTTTGCGGATGATACGTTGTGCTGCCGTCTGATCTATGGCGGGCACATCGAGACCTAATTACAGTGTCCATTTAGATAGGCGAAGCCAATTCAAATACCTATTTAAATTGTTCCATGCACATATTAAAAGTGGGCATCATTTGGTGAGAAATACACAAATTTCTTTCGTAATATATTGTTTGACAATTATAGGCTATGCTACAATTGCTGTCAAAGGGATACGATTAAAAATCAATTGAAGTACGAAGTTAGAATCGTAAGAATTTGCAAAAACACTTTCATGTGGGAATGGATTGTATATTGTTCTCCTTAGTTTTTCTGGGAGCTTTTTGGGCTTTTTGAGTTTTGTCTCTATTCAAATATTTTTCGCGTTTGTTAGTCTTATACAAAAAGTTTGGTGAGTTCTCGGTTACCGGGGAACTTCCATTTCTTTTTCTTTCTTTTTTATTTATTTATCAGACTTCCACTCCTTTTCACTTATCTTGAGGTAAGATGTTTAGTATTGATTGACCTTCTGTTTTACGATGACCACAACTAGGAAGAATTAATTTATACCTACTACAAAATTTAGATAAACTGATTAGAGTTATATAGGCCTCCATTAATGGGATAACTTTTCGGTAGTCTTTTTGGTTATTTTCTCTTAATTTTTACTAGATTTAGGTATAATTTTTACATCATATCGTTCGGCTCAACGAAAGAAATTGAAAAAGGTATAAAAGTAAAGCCCAAAATTTAAAAAAAAAAAAAAAAGTTCACTAAAGACGATCAAAAAGATACTAAAAGACAAATTTTTTCATTTCTGTTGTATATAATTTTTTTTTCAACTTTAGTTTCATTTTTGCACTTTTATAATTTCATTTGTTGAGACAACGATGTGACACAAACATGTACTAGCACAAAAGCGTGTACAGTTGATTTTCTTTGATTAACATGACAATTGTTCTCCTTTATCTGTAATTGTTGATTGGTGTTAGTTGCTTTGAAGAGAACGTAATTAAACCAAAACAACATAGATACTGTGTAATAGAAAAAAAAAAATAGATACTGTGTAATAGAAAAAAAAAAAAAAAAAAGGGTCAGTACATACATACATGTACATAGATGCATATAATTGCATAAGTACATGCATCTGTTAAGCTGCATTTGTTTTTATTTATTCTTTTGAAACGATAAAATATTATTAAAAAACTTGATAAGGGCACATCAAGTGGGGGGATCAAGTGGGGGGAGAGGGGAGGGGGATCCAACCGAGTGAGTACATCAACTGCATTTGTTAATTACTTTGCATAGATGCCGAATAGAATCCTTGAGGAAAAACAAAACCTTTGAGTCACATAACTTTATTGGTAACTGAACGCCCAAAAAATTATACCGTAGGAAAATTTATTTTTTTCATTTTTCATTATTTCCAGTCATGGCCCTACTTTTTGCTGGATCTGCTCTGCAAGAAAAAGAATCGTAGTAGTAGGAAAGTAAAATATAAAGCCCGTTCCACAACATCTTAAAAAATAAATACTTATTTTATGTTTTTAAATTCAAAAATAATGTAAATGAAAAATAATTTGTCAATTTTTTTGTACCATTCAAAAGATCTTAATGAGATCTATTAAATAAGATCCATATTGCTAGAAAAATTATTTGCATAAACATATTATTTTTGAGCTTGAAATTACCTTCTTAAAAAATAAGCACTTAAAACGAGTTCTGGAAGGGGGCCGAGTCCCGTAACTTATTTGAAAACTGAAAACCCTAAACATTATAGAAAAATTGATTTTGCCATCTTTTTGTCATTTGACTAGCCCCTAAAGTCTTAGGTTCAAAACCATTTCATGTGCTATCAAATCTTTTGGAGTCCGCCTGTGTGGAGCATTTGTTCCGACTTCAAGTGGAGCCCCTATTAGTGGAGTTAGGTTTATGGTCCCCAGAATAATCTGAGATGCATGTAAACTGTCCAAACACTTCATTATGGAAAAACAAAACAAAAGACTCCTATTAAAAATAGTAGTACTACCATTTTCACACATTTTCCTTTATACTAGTATTATTTTCAAAAATGATACTCACATAACATCAAACACAATCTCTTGTGTTTGGTGTTGTATGTGTGCATTGTTGTAGTATTATTTTTTGCTCTCTCTCATTCCTTCCCCTAATAACCAAATATACCTTAAAAGAATCCAAATTTCAAATTTCAAAAATGTTACTAGTACTAAAAAAAACTCAATACATAGAGTTTTTTTTTGAAAATTATTTCACACTCCTTTTTAATTTTTATCCACATGAATTTACAATATTATACTTAAATATGTAAAAAAAGTGCATTGAATAAAGGGTAAAATAAAAAATTTAAGTGGATAAAGACCAAAAAAAAAGTGTGAATTGTATAAAAAAGAGAGTCTAAAAATCAATTCTTTTTTTATATTAAAAAAATCTATATCTAATAGGAGTCGTAATCTACATGGTGAGAGAGAGAGCAACACGGAGTGAAATTACAGCAAGTTCACACTTCCATGACAACAACAATTCTCTCCTTTTCCAAATAGACACCCAATAAAAACCAACTCCTCTCTTTCTACAAGACTAGGAAAATCTTCGAAGGTTGAGAGAGAGACTCTCCTTCGAAAAATATTTCCCATTTCCCCATATTTTGTCTCTACTTCGCAAGTACTAGTCATGGGTGTGGAATGTTGAACGTTGTAGCGAAATCCGAGAGAGAAATCTGTTTGGAGTAGCAAAAAGGAACAATCTTTGATGGGCATGGGTGTGGAATGTTGAACGTTGTAGCGAAATCCGAGAGAGAAATCTGTTTGGAGTAACAAAAAGGAACAATCTTTGATGGGATTTGTTCCTGAGAATTGGGTTTCAACGCTTTTCCCTTTTATTTTCGTGGGTTCTCTGTGATTTTCTGAGCATTGTGTTGGGTGTTTTATAGATTCAAGACTTCGATTTTTGTGGGGTTTTGCAGAAGTCGAAAACCCAGTTGGGTTTTCCCATGATTTGCTGAGCATTGTGTTGGGCATTCCATTGATTTTAGAGTTCTCCTTTCTTAGCATTTATTTACAGTTATACATACAGTCATGAATATTTAATTACTGGGTAGTTTTTTATATCATTTAAGTCCTTGTTTGGTAGAGGAATTTGCATTATGTTAATTAAACCTTAAAGAGATTCGCCTTGGTTTGCGTAACAGACAAATCATTCAATTCTTGGATCAGGTTCACTCTCACACAGTTGTTTCACCACATTAGAAGTTCTACCAATTAAACAATCTGAGAGTCTGTTTGTTTCCAATTGTCTTCTCCATATCAGAAGCATCAAAAGTCCACATGTTGTGTCCATTTTTGCGTTGAATTTGGGCATTGGAGTCAACCATTGTGGTAAATTTCAAGTCTTTTGTGGTTTCCACATATTATTGATGGTGTGGACAATGTGTAGACTAGAGAATTGTGATGGAAAGTGCAAGTGCAGGGATGAAGGGAGGGGGTTTAATAAGTTCTTGGGTGAAGGGAAGGGGGAAAGGCCCAGATTGATAGTTTTTCGCGGTGGCCGGATGAAGATGTGGATGATTCCTGGGATGATGACGATTTTGTTGTGGACTTGTGTTGTCCAGATGATGGGATTGGGTGAGGTTTTGGGGCCCAGATTGTTGAAGGGTTGGCCTTCTTGTTTTAGTCCTCCTTCAGAGATGTTTTCAAATGACAAATTGCCTTCTCCTACACCCAGAGTTCTTCCTCCAAAAAGTGAGTATCAGGCTTTTGCACTTTTGGCTAGTTGTTTATTTTAACTTTTCTGGGTTTTTTCTTTTGTGATGGGGAAAACTTTTCTGATTAGAGTAATTGATTTTGTGAGCAATTCTTGAACTTTTTCAGATTGTTGTAATTTGATTCTATTTCCAGAACAGTTTTCAAAAAAAGGCTTATTTCTGAAAGAACAAACCATCAACCTTTTAATACTACATTTATTTCTGACTGAAAACTGCTTTTGTTAATCTTTTGGGTGTTTTCTTGAATTGGGTTTCCTTTCTACAACAAAATTTCTTGAAGTAAGTTTCAAAATCCGTCGACAAAACGAGTTTCTTGAAAAGTGTTTTGCGAAACTGATTCTGGAAACATAGCCAAAGTCAGCCCCAATAGTTATTGGCTATCAGCTAAGTAGAATTGGTATGTTTGAGATATTTGATACTGCCATACTGGGATATTTGCGCGCCAATTGCTGGTTAAAAACTATTTCCAGTATTTGATTCTGGAGATATATAGGAAAGTAACTGTAACTTGGGATTGATGTATCTGTTTTGAGATTTTTGACCTCCAGTACAACTTCTGTCAATCTGCTTTTGTTGCATTTATTTGTGTTTAATTTCTGTTGTGGTTCCTCAGTTCAGATGATCCAACTTGTTCTGTTGCAGGGTTGGCTTCTTTTGTGCGCGAGGAAACAACTTTTGTTTTATTGATGTCTTATGTACTGTATTTATGATAGCTGTTTTATAGAAGCTTGTTCTTTCCGACGAGAACCAATTTGTTTAATTTGCAAAACAAACTTGCTGACCTGATAATTTCCTTTGGTATCAACTGTTTTGGGCATATGACTCATATGTTGGTTTCAAATTTTCTCCTGTTAACTTGTAATTGGGAGGATTCTTATATGAGCTCTTATAGGGACTTTTTATGGCAGGAATTTATAAGAACAATGGTTATCTTATGGTCTCTTGCAATGGAGGACTCAACCAAATGCGAGCAGCAGTATGTTGCCAGTTACATTTATCATTATTTATCACTGACTATTCAAAATTTTTGTTTTCTGTCATTCATTGAATTGTATTTCTTCGGCTTTTGCTCTAACTTATGCATTTTCTCTCCAGATATGTGACATGGTTGTGATTGCCAGATATCTCAATGTCACTCTTGTTGTCCCAGAACTGGACAAAACCTCCTTTTGGGCCGATCCAAGGTTCGCTCAATTATATCTGCTGCATTTAGTTGAATTTTAAAGTATCAGAACTGTTTCGTTTTTCTTAGGTAGTGTTTGGTTGATTGGAATGAAGCTCAAACAGAATGGTCATTCCCTTGGGCTAGTTATTCCCATGTTTGGTTTGGTAAAAAGATGACAGAATGAAATGAGCATTCTGGGTTAGGTGAATTCCCATTCAAACAAGGCTATTCCTTTCCAAAATCAGTCTAGCAAACCGAACACTACAGGTTATTTAGAGCTGTTAATATTATGTACCAATGTGGCAGTGAGTTCCAAGACATATTTGACGTTGATCATTTCATTACATCATTGAGAGACGAGGTTAGAATATTGAAGGAGCTACCACCGCGGCTCAAAAAGAGAGTTGAACTGGGAATGTTCCACTCATTGCCACCTGTTAGTTGGTCCAACATTTCCTATTACCATAATCAGGTTAATTTCTTTATCTAGGTGCTGGAAATAGCTGCTGCTTCTTTTTTTTCACTATGTCATGACTGACTTTTGAAATCTTCATAATCAGATTCTTCCTCTGGTGAAAAAGCATAAAGTTGTGCATCTGAATAGAACCGATGCTCGCCTTGCTAATAATGGGCTTCCGATAGAGATTCAGAAGTTGCGATGTAGAGTAAATTTCAGTGCTTTAAGATTCACTCCCGAGATAGAGGAATTGGGCAGAAGGATAGTCAGGATTTTAAGACAAAACGGCCCTTTTCTTGTCCTCCATCTCAGATATGAAATGGATATGTTGGCTTTCTCTGGCTGCACACGTGGTTGTAGAGATGTGGAGGTGGAAGAATTGACAAAAATGAGGTAATCTTTTATACATTTATTTCATCTGTATGCTAAACCAAATACTCAATTCTGAAGGTTATGTTTTTATTTGGCTTTCTCTATTTGACTATCGCAACGACACATTGCTAGATATGCCTACCCTTGGTGGAAGGAAAAAGTGATAGATTCCAATCTCAAAAGAAAAGAAGGTTTGTGTCCTTTGACGCCAGAGGAAACTGCTTTGACATTAAGAGCACTGGGTGTTGATCGTAATGTTCAAATTTATATCGCCGCTGGAGCAATTTATGGTGGAGAAAGGAGAATGGCGAGTTTGGCATCTGCATTCCCAAATTTGGTCAGTAGATGGAAGTGAGTGTAAAATTTCCACATTCACTCGGGGAAAATTTTGAAACAGCTTGTTTTTTTTGTTTTAATGAGACAGGTTAGAAAGGAGACCCTGCTTCGATCCTCAGAGTTGAAGTTTTTCCAAAACCATTCATCCCAAATGGCAGCACTTGATTATCTTGTATCTTTGGAAAGTGATTTATTTGTTCCAACTTATGATGGAAATATGGCTAAAGTTGTAGAAGGCCATCGGAGGTACTATATTGCTGCTAATATGTATACTTCTTTTTCTAGTTGTTTTCGCTTTTGGGTAAATTGAACGTCTCATGCGAGATTGTGCTAAACTTTCCAGGTTTTTAGGGTTCAAGAAGACGATTCTTTTAGACAGGAAGCTTCTAGTTGATTTGATTGATAGACGCAGTAATGGGTCATTGAGATGGGATGAATTCTCGTCAGTAGTTAAGGAAGCTCATGCGCATCGCATGGGGAGGCCAAAGAACCGCGTTGTGATTCCAGAGAGACCAAAGGAAGAAGATTACTTCTACGCGAACCCACATGAGTGTTTGCAACAGTTCACAAGTAACCAGTTGAGAATTACATAATATTGGTACCTTTTTTGTTGCTAGTGGATGGTTTACCATTGATTACACACTGCTTACGCAGTTTGGCTCCTTAGGTTGTGTTTGGATCAAGGATTTTTGGAGCAAAACGACAAATTTCGGAAATTGGTTCTTTGGTTTTCTATCATTTTAGTTTTCCTTGAACAAAATCTCCATAAATCCTTGCTCCAAATATGACCTAACATTTAAGAGTAGGAGTAGGAGAATGATTGTTCCCTGTTTGTTCAAGGGGAAACATCATGGAGGTTTGCCCCCAACAAATTTTTACCAGCTTTTTGACAGCAGTTACTGGGTACTGAATTTGATGTATAGAAGATCACCATGCCATTGCAGGAAAATTTCAAGTTGTTATTTTTTTAGTTTTTCAGATGGGGGTTTTTCAATGAATATTCCCCGTCAGATTATACATACTTTGTTGATATGGCTAGTCTCATATTTCATTATCTTTGCTTGGTAGTGACATACATACATGCATATATATCCGAACGAGTTGTTTTTTTTACGAGATTACTTAAAAATATGTTTTAAACAAATTGAATGGCTCCGATTATTCGCGTGGGGCTCCGATTAGTTTATATATTCTAAACAACAGAGAATGATTGTTGGAGGGTAGCATGATCTGATTCTTTGAAGATTATTTATATCTCTACACAGTTATAAAGTGTTACTATAACTTTCATGATTGTACTGTTTTACCTAATTCCAACTGGTCTGGTTTGGCAAGGCAAAGGATCTAAGCAGACAGGAATTTGAACCATGTATTTTCTTCTGTTACTCAGTTGTCCATGTATTTATGTTCTATATCCATATATCTTGTTCTCTGTTGTATTATCATACTTACATGATCCTCCTAAAGATTTTAGCAGGGGAAATTAGCTTACTCTGAATGATTGCATACAATGTGTAGTATTTAAGATCATATAGTTTCTTCACCTAAGAGCATCCCCATTGTAAGTAAATGGGTGTGGATAAACAAATTTAACAACAATGCTCAAAAGACACCCCACATTGTAATAAGCAAAGTTATAAATTTTTTAGCAAATAACCAGATTTCACCCATTCCATAACCAAATTTAACAACTTTTACCAATAGCCAAAACTCAATAACGAAACTCAAAAACACCTCATATTGGAATCGTCTCATCAAAACGAATAATTTGGTGTGGTCGGGTGCGTGATTGGAACTCGTTTGCAATTGGACAAATGTGCATTGTCGGGGTTTTTTTGGTTAAGGATGCAAAAATAACCAATGTGGAAGTAGAGGTTGTTAAACTTGATTATGGACTAAATGGATAATCAAATGCTGACGTGGTACATTTTAATTATTGCTTTTTACTATTACCATTGCGGATGCTTTAAGCAATTACTAACCTTTATTCACCAGGAAAAAAAAAAAAACCAATAAACTATAGTAGCAATTCTGAAAGGTAAAAAGGGTTTGAATGGTTTTGCCAGCCCCATTTGTGGGCTCGCTCTGAATCTGCTTGGATGATCGTTTATCGATAGATAATCAATAAAAATGATTTTTGGGACAGTTAATGTTCTAGAAGTTCTTAAATAAAAGGGACTTTTGCCGGCCAATCTTTTTTTCCCTGCCATTTTACCCTAAAGGGTAAATGAGCTTTGATCCTCTTGGCGCTCCCTTGATTTGCAAAACAATGATTCCAATCATCGAAATGGCCTACAAATAGACCTCAACAACATGGTTTAGGAGCATTGCTTCCTTTCAATAGTGAGGGAGAGAGAAGATTCTGGGGGTTCCAGTTTTCAAGAAAAAGAACTTTTAGAAAAAGAAGGTAATTTTAAGCTTAAAAATTATGTGTTTACGCAAATAATTTTTCTACCAATATGAATCTTATTTGATAGATCTCATTAAGATCTTTTAAACGGTGCAAAAAAAATTTAAATTTTTTTTTTGATTTTCATTATATTTGAGTTTGAAATTACCTTCGTTTGAAAAAAAAAAAGTACTCCCTCTGTCCCTTTTTAAGTGTCCTGCTTCGTAACTCCAACTTGTTAAAAAGACATCATCATTATACCTTTCACATCAACTTTTTTCTCTATTTTTCCTACTTACCCATCATCACTACACTTTTACTCACTAACTTTTCAAAATGAAATTTACTTTTAGGGACAAAATAGACAATGCACCAATTTTTACCTACTAACTTTACAAAATAAACACTTATTAAAAGACAGCACAAAATGAAATATTGGACTCTAAATAAGGGACGGAAGACGTCCTTTTTTCAAAGTGGAACACCACCTCTATGATCCAAGGGGAGTTATAATTGGTGATCCAAGAAAAGGGTGTTCTGTTTTGTAGATTATTGAGAAGTGTTTTGACCTTTGGTGTGAACATCGAGGAAGCCACTTTCCCCATGGTCCTGGTTTTGGATTGGGAATACTTCCACTAGGAATGGAAATTTGGCCACTCAAGGCGGCATCAAGCTGATTGTTGCGCCACAATTTCAGTGCTAAAGGGGCTATTGATCCAAATTTCAAAGCACTCATGAACATAATATGGACTTCTTTACCAAAACCGAGTAGTTGGGGTCTGTTCATCAATGTCAAGCGATTTTTACTTTGAAGAATAATCGGGACACGAATTCAAATACAGATGTGTCAAGAGCTATGTATGTGATGCGTGTGGGTTTTACGTGCATTAGACAGATCCGTTGCACAGCTCCTTTTACATTCGAAAAAGACTAACCGCTTTGCAACGTCTTTGATTAGGATTCTAAGGGCTCGTTTGATTGCTCGACTAGGAAGGTGGGATTAATATTAATGGAACACGAGGGCACACATATTTTTCATTATTCCTTATTCCCGTGTTTGGCACATTTGAAAATAACTTTGGACTGATAAAGGGGGATTAACTAATACTAGGGGAAGGGGTGGTATTAGATTGTCCCACTTCTCCGGATTATCACCCTCCGCATCTAACAGTCAAAAATAATCTCCATTGCCTTTATCTCACTCTAACCAAACACAATACAACTAATCCCAATATTTACGTAATTTCATCTATTATTCCGTAGACCCCACTTTTCTCCTTTATTCTCATCGTGTATCCTATCTTTTACAATACTCTCCGAAAATAATCCGACATCAAACATGCACTAATATTTATTTCGGAGAGCGGAAAATGTACTAAAATGCGAGGATATGTTTTGGAGTGTGAAAATGCTTGATGTTCTGCACTTCCTTTTTTGTCCATCTCTATCTGTCCTTCAATCAATGCACAATTGGCGGTGGCCAACATAACCATTCACTCCCTAAACCTAGTTGTCCTTCAATGAGTTTTACTATAACCCAACTGGAATTGGGTTTGTTTACTACCCTCCAGGGTTGAGTTCTTTATGGATTTCATCGGTGTCTATTTTTACTCATTTGAGCTACCACCCATTTGTGATTTGCTGTTACAGATATGCTTGCAGTATGTGCTATTTTGAGTCTATGCATTTTAGCCTGAAATGCTCATGTCTAGGAGGTGTCGGTGGTTTGTAATTCTTTCCAAACAGTTGTGATGAAATCGCTTTGTAAGTGCCGTTTGGCTTCATGAAAGAAATTTCGGGTGTTCAAAAAGAAAATGGAATTGGGTTTGACAATTTATTGTATTTCGAAATAGGTATGATTTTGGTGCTTAGTTACGATTGTAGTGATCCCATGCTGATGTTTTTTTTTTCCTTTTATATCTGCCTCCCATGGTGATGTTTGCTAATAAGCACAAATTGGAGCCAATTCTTGTTTGGTGAGTGAAATCGACCTCTACAAAGTGCACCAATGAGTAAGATCCTTTAGTTGTGGTGGTGGAACGACTTCTATAAACTAGTAGTTGGATTTTCTGTGGCCCATTCTACTTCTATCCCATGGATAACTTGAGAAGTTGGCCGCAGGGAGTGTACATTAGTGAACAAATAACAGTCAAAGATGTTACTAATTGCTCCCTTAAAAACATCTCTGGCCCTTACCCATTTTTTACCTAAAAGTATGAGTAAACTCTCTCTCTCTCTCTGCACACCCCACCAAATAAAAGACTTAGGCCCCGTTTCGGAAACCTTCTTAAAAAATAAGTATTTATTTTGCCACTTCTCATTCAAAAATAAGAAGAGCCATTCCAGAAAACCCAAATAAAAAGTTCCTTTCATATTTTCAAACTCAAAATAATGTAAATGAAAAAAAAATTTCAATTTTTTTTTGCATCGTATTAAAGATCTCAATGAGATCTATCAAACAAGATCCATAGTGATAAGAAAATTATTTGAGTAAACACATGATTTTTGAGTTTGAAGTTGCCTTATACAAAAAATAAGACTGTTGCTATGATAATGGGCGCCAGCGGAGGGAAATCGTCGTACCGGCGGCCGCGCCGGGCCGTCCGGTGGCCGGAGGCGGCCTGGTGCGGCCGCCGGTACAATTTCCCTCTCCGGCGCCATTGGTATGTATATAAATTCTGAAAAATAAGCACCTCCTTCTTATTTTTTGGTGAACAAGCCTTCTTATTCAACAAAAAATAAGTTCTTATTTGGTTTCTGGAACGCAGCCTAATTACCCATACAATCAAAAGAAACATCAATAGCCCTAATCTATCTATCAAAGAAAAACTAAAATGTACTATTTTATTCACCCACTATTTATTAATCCCTCTGTCCCTTTTTAAGTGTCCTAATTCGTAACTCCAATTTATTAAAAAGACATCATCATTATACCTTTCACATCAACTTTTTTCTTCACTTTCTCTACTTACCTATCATCATTACACTTTTACTCACTAACTTTTCAAAATGGAATCTACTTTTAGGGACAAAATAGACAATGCACCAACTTTTACCCTCGAATTTTACAAAATGGACACTTATTAAGGGATAGCCCAAAATCGAATACTGGACTTTAAATAAGGGATGGATGGAGTACTTGAGATGAGAAATATTTGCTATATACTATCTTAACCTAATATTAGAACCTTCAATTGAATAGGCAATATACAATCGGATCAGTTACATAAAGGATGCTCGCGTCTAGGTGATGGCGGTTTGGGTACTACCAAATTTTGCGATGAAATTTTCTTACAAGTGCCGCTGGGCTTTCTTGAATGAAATGTCTGATAAAAAAAGAGTTATAGCATTTCTATGACCGCTAAGTAAATTTCTTTAGTTTTTTTTTTTGATCCGCAAATTTCTTTAGTTTTACTCCCCAGAAAGATAAAGAAAACGACAAGAAATTAAATGGAGACAATTTCATATGATACTAGTATAAATGAGATCAAGATGTTTACTACTTGGAGATTGTAAAAGAAGATATAACTTGGTATAAATTTACAGCTAATTACATTTCACAAAGAACAGACAAACAGAAACAGCCTAAGAACTTTGACATTGGTAAAATGAATGCCATCTGAACAAAAAGCAGCTTCACAATGTTTGCATGGAAGCCTTTTGAGGTAGAAGAAGAGGATAATATACGTAACAGGTTCATCTGGGGGTACAGCATCCACCTGGGAAAATTGAAGCATCACATAAGCACCCGCGTATAACCATCATATAGACGAAAACTTTATTGGAAAATGAAAAACAATTCCAGAGAGTAAGTAATGGGGTTGTTAAGCCATACTAGTTATGTTCGGTCCTGAGCCTTTTATGAGCTTGACCAGAGTCATCATAGCTGCTCCCAAGCCCATGGACTGCCCTCAACTGATTGCCAGCAGAATGGTTCTGAGGATCCTGTATGCACAATGAAATTCTTGACAAGATTTTTAAGAAAATAAAATCTTTTAAGTTCTATATGTGTTTCAAGTACGAGAAATGTTTATGCACTCCCCTTTTTTTTACAAGTCAGGTAAATTTACAAAATTGTCCTTCCAAGTGTGAAAAGTGAAAACGCGAAAGGACAATGTCCTGAATTCACATGTACAAACATTGAAGAAATTGAGCGCCAACATAATAATAAATTAAAAAAAGGACACATTTACATGCATATATCTATTTTTCCCTACACATGGTCACCTAAGTAGTGGGATAAGGGCCTTCTCATGATAAGACAAACGCCTTGACTTATAGATGAGGCCTAAAAAATATATATTGGAGATTTTAGAGATACCTTTTCACCAAATGTAGAAGTCTGTCCAGTATTTGCTCGTTTTCCAACATCAAGCTGAACTGAGATGCTGGCCTGTGACAAATCGACTCCTGAAGATTGCAGCGCTTGAGTCAAGGTATTCAACAACCTGTTCAACAAAACCCGAAAACAGGAAATGGGAAGATCTGTTCTTTTAAAACAAAAATTATGTGAATTTCCTGCGCTAGAAGGTATACATAGTAATATGAAGCACATATTCTCAGGGAAAGGAGTTTTGAGTTGTGCACGTAATTAGGAAAAAAGGCAATAAAATTCCAAATACTCCAAGAAAACAACAAAGATCTACCAGTCCAAAGTCACTACAGGTGGATCATGAAGTGCAATCCCTATAAGTAGCAACTAGCAAGGAGAAGAGCATTTGGATCAACAATTCTTTCCACAGCACAAAGGGAGATAGGAGCTATAGGATATATTTGGAGTTCAATATGAAATCCTATTTTCTTGCAAGACATGTTCAGATAAGGGAAAACTCCAGAGATTGCTTCAAAAGTCAGATTCTTGCGTTGGTAATTGTAAAATATCACCCCATTCCCAGCTTGCCCCGCTCTCACGTTGGCCTTTATACTTGACTAAGTACTCCGCTGCCTAAAAAAACTGGGAATAGCTAATAAATAGAAGGATATCAGCTAGACATTTAGGGTGGCCAAATAACAAATTCACCAATGTTCCTAAAATTCACATATTGTGAACTGAGCAGCACAAACTTTTTTTTTTACGCAATATGAATAAACAAAGAGATGCATTTTCTAGAAAAACATAACAGTTGTAGATGAATTTGTCCCCCCAAAGCCAAAATCTTCACAAACAAAGACATCAATTGGCGAAACACGAACTCCAAGGAACTTAATCTAGGTGCTTTTAGTGCTTACCCTTGAGAGTAGGCATTCGAAAAGCTAGCTTCAGCACTTCCAACTTTGAGCTCTTCCTGTTCACCAAGAGCATAGCTTGGAACAGCATTCTCAGTTGTAGATTGTCTAACCTGCCAAAATTGCGATTGGGACTGGGAAGCCAACTGCCCAGAATAAGAAACAGATGTTTGATGAGCTTGTGTATGCATATCCTCAAGAACACCAGATTGCAATGGTATTTGACTTGGAGTTGCTTGATTCGATGCCATAGGGGGATGATTTAATGCATCATATGCATCAGCCTCACCCAAGTCAGATTCTGCTGAGTTACGTGCATTAGAGAGCATGGCTGGCATGACAACAGTATTATCTTCCTGACCAGATCCATTCCTCATGAGTTGCGATGGATCCATACAACTTTCTACAGGCGCAGAATTGCTTTTCTGCACGCAAACACATGATACATGAGAGAAAGTCCACGCCCTTTATTATAACTCGTGTTGTTCGAATTAGCACATAAAAATTCAACCTAAAACCAAGAGGAAGTGAAATCCCTTTTGAAAGATCAAAAGCTAACATAAAATATCATCGACCGAGAACCAGACCCCATAAGTAATTAGGTTATCAGAAACAACCATATGAATAAGAAAGAGAGGTCAACGGATACGCGTATCCTAAAAGTGAATTTCCCATAATGAACTTTAGGATATGCGTATCCTAAAAGTGAATAAGAAAGATGGAAGATGGAGACGTCATAGGTATCTGTGTCAACACAAGTATTTGACATAATGGAAAAACATTGCTACGGCCTCAAAGTACTTATAGCTCAGAAATGCAGAAGCACCCATATTCGTGAACCAGAAATACATCTTCTAGCTAGATGTAATCATTCAGCTGCAATAAAGGTAAGACTTGGTTAGTTGAACTGTCCAAGCTTCCACAGAGCCCCCTAACAGCATCAAATACCAATACACCACCAAACAAAACTGCAGGGCTAGAATGGCAGGCCAAAGCATGGCAGGCCAAAGCATGGCATAGATCAAGACAGGATAAAGTACATATTGTAGCGGGCTGAAATATTTGAAGGATCAAAGAGTTCGAAGGGGTGACAATGTGGACCCATTGTTCAGTTGTCTTAGTTTGTCTGTCAGTCGGGTTGTGCCCCAACAGTATTCATCATAGGTTTACCAAACGTCAGGCGAGTCTCAGGCACCTGGCCAAGCTTCGGCTCCCTATCCGAGCGATGTGTTCACGAGTAGCTCGGTAAGTCTTTCTGCCGCTCGGTGAAGTATAATTACCCTGCGCAATTTTTTAGGTTCGGCAGGCGTTTCTTATGTTCGGCGGACCGGTAACCATTCGTCGACGTGTCCTTTCAGGGATGATGTACTGCTGTGGTTGTTGTGGAACATTTTGGAAACTCCAATTGATAAGCGGGGTGTCTTCCATGATAACCGAAGTGACGTCTCTGCCCGATGTGACATCTCTGACATTGACTAATGCGGCTCTGCAATCCTCGAAAGGCACAACCGACTTGTTCAATACTCCAGATCTTTGCCTATAAATAGAGAAGTGCCCCTTCTAGGGCAAGGGTCTAAAAAAATGTTGACTACTACTCTCTTCTCTCCCTAGCATACATTCTTACTAAACTTCTTATCCCTCCTCCATTTACTGACTTGTTCGTCAGAGCTTCTTACCGGAGGAACATCCCCCTCCGGTTTGCAGGTACGAAGATCACCACGTCATCCCCTACGGTTCAACAGCGGGAAGATAGGTTCAAGAAGGTCTCGGTTGATTCAGCCCCCCACACATACTAAGGGTAGCAGGAAAAAAGTGCTTATTAAGGGTTTGGGTTTACCCATGGCATCAACTTTGAGGGCACCTGAGTCCAACCTTGGTACGGCCCTTCATACAACTGTAACTTCTCCTGTAAAAACTGGACGTACTCAATAACCTGCATATAGATAACCATCCTTCAATTCATTTTACGGGTGAAATAAATTGGAAAATCAACAGAATCATAGACATAGATCAAAAGAAGTGGTGGACGGTGGACCTCCAATAAAAGTGAAGCTTTGTCTCTCTTCTGATCATTTTGAGGTAGGAGATCCTTCAACATCTGAAATCTGGACATCAAACTAATAAGCCCCGAGCACAACTAATTTACAAAAATATTGCACACAAGAAAGAGCTAGATGTATTCAATCATTCTTTGCAGGATACAATCACCAGAGTTACTAAAGAGGGGATCAACACAGAATTCAAGTGAAGGTTTGTGTAAACCTGGCCATAAATGATAACTAACCAACTAAGTTTACAAATACTGCATAAATAGAGCAAAACGCATTCCATCATCCTTTGATAACAGAACTAAGCGCTTTAGAACCCAATTTAGGGGTTAGGCCTTTAAGTAATTTGACCCTCACGAGTCATGTTGATTCCAATCATCTAGAATCACTAGAGAAAAAGTTGGTAAATCACCCTGCAACTATTAATTTGAAGATCAACTCACAAAATCGTGGGATCATAGTAGTCCTTCAACCATTCCATTTTAGAATGGCTTCTGTTGCATAATAAATAATTTTGTTATGGTGATAGAACGTTCATGACATCAATAACTTTTTTTTCCCAAAATCGGGGCATTTGGCCATACACCTCCCTATGCCACCTTCTCTCTAGCCCATAAATCACTACCTCTCTTCAAATCTCTCACTATCCTTTACACACCTCACCCCATCGAAGTCCAAATTCCGACGAACAAGGAACACTCTAGTATATCTCCAAAAGGACTAACCCAAACTTTCCCAACATTTTGGGATTACAAGTTTGTCAAGAATTGCAGGTAAATACTAGTCCACCCTGGAAGTACATGTTTTCTAGCAGCCAATGAAACCCATCATTGTATGCAAATCGCTAAAGAATATTCCAACAAAGGAACACCATATCCTACAGCTCAAACATGTAACCAGTAAACATACTATACCAACATCCATAAACCCCAAGGGGTTGGCCTGGTGGTCAAGGCTTAGGATTGAAGGGTTTGCTCTCAGGTACGAGACCTCACATGTGCAATCAACTCCTTTGGGGCCATATGGAGTAATTGCTCCGGCTTTAATTGGGCTCCCCGCAAGTGGGCGGTGGGATTGGGCCCCAATGATTAGTCGAGGGCAGCATAAGTTGGCCCGGACATTTGAGTTATCAAAAAAATACTGCTCCAACAACCATAGCTGCTATTCTTACCAATTTACAAACGCATATAACTTCTCAATAAACAAAACGTTTGGACAAATTATAAACCGAAGAGCACTCACAATCAACAAAATTGCACAACAGAAAAAAAGACTGTATCGTACGTGCCTCTCGTTAATTTTGCACCTCCGACGCTGTTCCGTCTCGGAATGCTTGGACCGAGGCGCGTTGCCCTTCTGACCAGTGCCTTTTCCATCTGCTTTTGCTGTCGATCGCATATTAAATTCGGTACAAAGTTAGAAAAATCAGTACCCTATATAGCACGTAAATACACGAGTCTGTGCGAATAATCGGTAGATAAAAAGCGTGGGCCCTGGCGAAAACCTATATGAGAAGTAGCATCTGTTGTTCTGGAGACAAATTCCTCATCTTCGTCTTCTTCTTCCTCTTCGTGGTGGCTCTTCAGACTTCTCACCATTTCACCCGAGGTCCGATTCTTTTGCACTGATTATCTGAAATGAGAGAGAGAGAGAGAGAGAGAGAGAGAGAGAGAGAGATGGCCGGCGATGACGCTCCGGCGGCGAGTGGCCCAACTTCTCCGGTACGGGTCTGGAAAATAAGAAATCTGTAGAATTAAGGTGCATTGGAGCCCTAACGAGCTGCTCTCTTCATGTATCGTCTAGCAGGCCCAAACCCTTCCGGCCCGTTTAAAAAATAAAACTAAAAATCTCAAGCCCGCCCACCCTAACTAAAAATCTCCGACACTTATTATTTACCTAAATTTGAGTAAAATTTAGAGTAAAAGTTTCATTTGATATGGAGCACGCGGACGGACAAAGTTAAATCTAAGAATAAACTTGAATAAAAGCTTTCTTAATGGCATAGTTGTAAATTTCAGTGGGAGGAACCGCTAAAAATTTGAGTAAGGATATAGTTCTCACCTAATTTTGGTGAAAAATTTGAGTAAAACTCTAATTTGGTATGAGTAAGGATTGGAGTTGAATTTTGGGTGTTTTTCACTCAAATTTGATTATGAGTTTAAATTTGAGTAAGGAGTGGAGATTGTCTTAGTAAAGGGCAATCCCAGTGCACGAGACTTTCGTCATTGTGGGGTTTGAAGAAGGATTGATGTACGCAGCTTTACCCCTGCAAGCAAAGAGTATGTTTTCGCGACTCGAACCCATGACCTCTAGATCACAATATAGCCTACTGGAGGAGCGTGGTGTGCAGCCCCGTGCTGCAAGTGTTGTGCAGGGCAAATTGACGCCGCTCCAGTCTTGCTCCGATGATCAGAATCGTTCACTTCATAGAGCTCGTCGTGTAGAATAAGTATACCAAAAATCAACTCGATCGGATATCATTAAGTGTCTCATTTGAATATTATTATCTTGAAAGAATGGATATGAAACACTAGATAAAATCCACTGTTTTTTTGGTACCTAATAATTTCAAGATAATAATGTTCAGATGAGACACTTAATGATATCCGATCGAGTTGATTTTTGGTACACTTGTTCTACATGACGAGTTCAACGAAGTGAATAATTCCGATTATCAAAACGAGACCAGAGCGACAGCAATTTGCTGTGCACAACACACTATGCAGCACGGAGTTGCACAGCATGCTCCTCCGGTCCCAATATAGCAACTTTACAGTTGTGCCAGGCTCGCCCTTCACATGACAAGACCAAAGCACAATTTGTATCTCTTAGATCAGGAATAACAAGCAAAACATAGGCTTGTTCGTTTGGGAGTCTCAAAACCCCTGCACACAGTCCCCCTAAATTTTCTCTATCTATCTCTCTCTCTCCACTCATTACTCTTAAAAAACATCCCTTAAAACCCAAACCAAACAGTTCCTGTCCTGCTATGACATTGTGTGATTTGACAGTAAAGGTTGAACAATCTCCTTCAGCTACAATCCATTCTCTGCAAGTGATCCAGTGAGAATGGATTAAAAAAAAAATTGATAACGAGGACAAATTTCTCGCGTTCGTATGAGAAATGAAGGAAAAAGAATTTTATGCCATACTAATAAGATAACAAATTGGTTGACGAAAGAGTGATAACGAAGCAAAGAGAATTTCATTCGCAATTTTTTTTGGGTCAAACGGAAACTCATTTCATTCACAAATTGTTCTGTCATGAATGGTACAAAAAAAAAACCGCTCTTCTTCGGGGAACACAATTTCCCTTTTTGTTTTTTTTCTTGTGGATAGTACACGAAACTCATTCCTCTACATACGTTACATGATTTCATTTATGCTGCTCATTTTGCTCAACTGCACTTGTTGAAGCTCAGTCCGGCACACCAGGCCGGCAGCATCTTCTCTAGAAAAAGACATGGTATCATCTTTGGAAAGGCGACTCTGTTTTATCTTTGATATAGCCTGTGAAACTTCCGCGATTGAAGGCCGCCTTCTAGACGTTTTGCGCAAGCATTTGTGGGCAACGCTAGCAAGGTTCCTCACCTCTAAGATCTTACAATCTCCAATTAGTCGCTTGTCAAGAATTTCATCCACACCATCTGGACTCATACCCGCCTAAGAACCAAGAAGAGAAAAGCAACATCAAGATTAATAACCCAATTCTGGTAACAACCGCCCATAATACGGTGGATAAAGTGAGAAATGACAAACGCGTTTGGAATCGGATGCACATTGTGTGGATATATATACACACTTTTAAATTTACACATATACGGAGACTATCCACCGAATGCTCGCATTACTATTGATAGAAAGAACAACAATTATGACACTATAAACAATGATAATAAAAACTAAATTCCCACTGAAATCTGAAATTCGCCAAGAACGATTGCTATGTAAGAGAAAAAAGAAAAAAACTTACGAGATTGACGTATTCCATCAAGTTTTGCTGCGGGTGGATGGCTGTAATGAGCTCAAAGAGGATAATACCGAAACTGTAAATGTCACTCTTCGTTGTGAACTTGTTTGTGGTTATGTATTCCGGATCTATGTATCCGTATGTACCTTTAATGCCCGACTTTCTGCCATCAGAGGCCTCTTCCTTTGACAGTCCAAAATCAGCAACCTAGGGAGAGGGCAGATAGTGTATGTTAAGGCAAACAAAAGATCAGAAGATAGAAAAACAAGGAAAGCAAACAAAACCCTCCCATGAGTAACAATCTTTAACAAGCATGCAGTAATTATAACCCGATCTGGATTTCCATACCCATAACATTTGATTCCTTCTGTATCAAAATTGATGTTAGAATCTAGTATTAGAAGTAGTCCTACATTGCTTGTTTACTTATTCAATATATGAGTCATCTATATAAATAAGATTGTTATGTGTTAGGGTTATTTAACACGCTACACACTTTTCCTTCCTAAACAAAATAGTATCAGAGCAGGTTTACCATCCACCTTAGCTATACAAAACCCTAGCCGCACCCTCTACCGCCATCATCATCTCACCACGAAACCCTAAAATCACAACCTTAATCCTGGCCTCTATCTTAACCCTAATCTCTTCCACCCATCGAAATCCCAAACTGAAATCTATAGCCATTAACCACTGTTCACCGTCGACACTGTTCATAGATTACTATTCATCGTCGTTACTGTTCATTGCTATTTAGTACTGTTCCATCACTCATGGCTGGTCAGATATGTTCTCTGATACTGGTATATTCGTATTGGTACTGTTGGTAGTTGTTTGATGCTTATTTTAAGTTGGTGGAATATTGGTGGTTGATTCGTTGGTTGCCTCTTATTACACGGTGACAAATTTGCAATGAAATCTGATTATGATTTTGCTTCCGCTGTCTTTGGTGGGTTTGGTTCTTCATTCAGCCATGGTCATGGTCGCAGACATGATTTTGGGTATCGTGGTTGGGTTTTTGGCCATGCTTTTGGTGAGCGTGGTAACATATATTGTTTTGTCGTCTATTTCGTTGACGTTGGTAGTTGGTTGATGGTAGTTAACGGTTGTTGCTGTTGGTTGTTGAAATCGTTCGTTGATCGTTGAAGTCGTTCATTGGTCGTTGCTATTGAAAGTTGTTCCGTTGTTTTAACAAGTTGGTTGTTTTTCGTTATTGCTGTTAATAGTTGAGGTAATTGTTTCATTGGTTTCTATGTAACAAGCTAGAGAGTCTCCATCTTGCGGGGAGTGTTAGAATATAGTATTAATAATAGTCCCACATTGCTTAGTTTACTTATTCAATATATGAGTCATCTATATAAATAAGATTGTTTTGTGTTAGGGTTATTTATCACCCTACACACTTTTCCTTCCTAAACAACAGTAGTCATACATACTCAACAACTAGACACTCGGTGTTTGTAAGAAAAATCTGATCGCTAAAAGCTGATCCTTAAAATCAGAATTAAAAAAAAAAACAAGAAATTGATGCTGCTTATAATCAAATTTTATGCAGAAGCTGTGTTCTTTGCCCAAATGCAATAGCTTGAGCCGTGGCAAACAATTGGCACGACTTATGAGACGCCAGAAAGCAGAAGCTGCACTTAACTATAGCAAGCACAATCCAATGAGCATAAGATGCAAACAAAACTATCGCAAGAGTACATTTGTATCTTATCAATTTATTCATGGAGTACACAATACATGACAGTTGGCTGCCTTACCTTGGCTCTCATCGATCTGTCAAGCAATATGTTAGCTGACTTCAAATCCCTATGGATGACAGGGGGGACTGCCTGTTTCAGGAATTGTCATTACAAGGAAAGAATTAACGAGTGATTCACATAGCAGGTACATTTTGACCACCTATTTAACATACCCCATCATGAAGATACCCAATTCCATGTGAAATATCAAGAGCAATTTCAAGCCGTACGTCCCAACTCAATACTTCTTCCTCTTGACCTAACCAAAGCAGGATAATATATTATTCTATCTAATATAAGAGAAGATACAACCACGGTTTGTTAATCATCGGAGAATATGACAACTGTAATTTAGTCCAACCATGTCCTTGACAAGTGGATCTGATACTACATACTTTAAAAAGGGGCTCATGACCTTACTGTATAGGTGGTCTGCTAGGCTTCCGTTTCTCATGAACTCATAAATTAACATGTGCTGGCCTTTATCTACACAGTATCCTACCAAATTCACCAGATTCCGGTGATGCAGCCTACCAAGTAGAGATACCTACAAAAAGACATGGCTACACTAAATCAACCGCATAGTATGTATCAGGTAGCTATTTCGCCATTCTTAAAGTTTTGTTTCAGTATTTTTGTTTGTCTTCTCCGAATTTTAGTTAGATTCACGAATTAATCATTTGTCTCGACGAGAGGAGTCTAAAAAGTAAAAAATTATAACCAAAAGCAAAAACAAAGTTCACTAAAGACAAAAAAAAAATAGCAAACAGATGATATTGTTTTCTTTAGTGTTGTCTTGCATGAACTTTTTAAACTTCGGTCCACCTTTTAAATTTTTATTATTCCTCTTGTCGAGACGAATGATTAATCCCAAAAATTACGACAACAATCTAAACAAAAAATTACAGAAGTAAAAATACCCAAAAAAACACCTGACCAAAAATTTAGGGAGAACAGGGTAGGAGCAAGTGAACAACTAGAAATCTGAAAATAATGAGGGCAAATCATGAATAGGCCAGAGGATGCAACACATTCAATGAGGCAGAGAGTACTTATTTACCCATGGGTTTCCAATTATCCAAGTTCTTTTTTTTTCCCATAAGATTCCTATATCCAAGTTTGCAGCGTTACAAAGATTTCCCACCGTAGCATAGCTAGTAAAGGTGATACCTTTTTAATCAATTAAACATCCATGTCCAGAAAATAATGCATCATATCTTTCTAATACTTAAATTGACAGTTGACACGGAACTAACAATTATATCATGACTGATCTAGCTTCCGGTAAATATGATCTAATTCAGTCTTTACCTCTGTTTGGAACTCTTTCTCCCCTTGCTTTGAATCAGAAGCCAGAACCTTCACGGCAACCACTTCACCTGTAGCCATTGAGGCTTTATAGACAGGACCAAAAGATCCCTGTCCCAAAATAGTGGTGAAGTTTTGTGTAGCTTTCTGAATATCCCTGGGAACGCACAAAGGTTTAGATCTGGCACAAGTAAATGTTCATAGCATACCTATATAGTGGTATACAAATACAAATAAACATGCAGCTATACATAGCACTCTACAAGCTAAATTAGTTTTAAGCAGTTATTTTTTACGCAAATTTGTCATGTTGTAAGCCACGTGGAGACAAGTGTCTACTTGGTCCCGTTCCGCTAAGGTTCGTATTTTTGAAGTACTTATTTCTCATTTTACGAGACAGGTAATTCTCTCACAATACATCACCTTTAATTCAAAAAATAAGTGCTTATTTCCTCGACTGGCTAGGCTCCAGCATGTGCATGACCTAGAAATTGAAGGAGAGCCCAACATGAAAGAAAGTTTTGGCACAGAAGTCACCTAACAATCTACCAGTTTTTAACTCTGAACCCATTAACATGTTCAAAAAGACAAAGCTATATATCCTAGACAAGTCTTTCGTTGTCGAAGAACTGGTTGTTGTATAAGAACTGCTTAGTAGCCTACAAGATGAAAGTACGGCCCTACTAAGACCACCTATGGAGTCCAGCAACCTCATCCACAATTGAGTGATAGAACATCGTCAAGTTATGCTTCTGTGAAGGGTCAGTGACATTAGATTAAAGAAAAGATGATGGTTCATCCCAAAAGTAAAAAACTGGTGAGATGTTTCCTTTCAGTGGACCTCACCCCAAAAGCGCTAGCCAAGGACATAACATTGGGTTCATTGCTATTAGTTTGATATCCAACTATCCAAGAGCACCTGTGCAAACTCCTATATGGGAGGGGGTCGATATACAAAGACCAAAAGTGGTTTCTACTTTAATTGTTTTCTTGATGAAATATAATGGCTTTTTCGTTCACATCAGATTGACAATTTATCTATACCAAGTATAAGTAGAAAAACAGATTTGAGAAGATAACTTAGCAGCTTACTGTCAATTCTAGGTAATCTTCTGTTCGTAATGCTTCATAGAAGTTCTCTACAAGTTCTGGAGTATACTGTTACATATATTGCCAGGAATATGCGTTAAAGATAATATTTTGTAGCTATCCTACAACCCACTTAATTGGATATGATGGAAATTCCAATGCATGAGAAAACTGAGAAACTGCAGCCTTGCAAACTTATAGAAGTCAACATGCTCTTGGATTGCATAATGACCGGATGTAATCACACCTCATAACCGAAGGTTGGACATAAGAATACCATAAAGGCATAAACTAATTCATCCTACGGTATTCTTATGTCATGTTCAAGAGTCTTGTTCAGCTCAAAAGAACAAAGCCCAGTCAGCCACCTCTCTTGCAGAATAAGAAACCAACCGTACAAACAAACTGTACAAATGCTAAGACCAATGATACAAAACAGCAATTTCTTTCCTTCCTCGTTTTAATGTTAAAGTGGGTAATGTCATAGTTCAGCAGGCAAAATTTAAAAAATTTGATGTGGCACCCAAAATGTTCAATGCACTGTCAAGCAAAGGAAGAAGATTCTAGAAACGTAATAAATAATGCAAGTTGAATATGGTTTCCGAAAGATTAAAAAGTGCAGGATATGACATACTTGTACAAGTATCTTGGTATGCCAGATGCTGAAGCCAACCCATTTTTACTACGGTAGCTCCACCAAGAGAAGTGAGAACCCTTGGGAAGATAATCTGATCCCGTAACATATTCAGAAACTGAGAGACTTGCACTAGAGTCAATACTTGAATCCAGGCCATTTTTGCGTATCGGAAGAATCATTCCACTATGGTCATTGTTTGCATTTTGCAAATGAGAACGTTTTTTGAACCAGCATATCCCCAAAAAAGCTAGAACTGCTATCAAAATGCCAAGAGCCACACCAACGGAGATGCCAATAACAACCAATTCACCTTTATGAGCCATTCTTTGATCTTTTTAGGAACTCAGGCAGCGAGAACATCTTGGAGGAAAATGCTGCAGGCTAACAAGCACAGATACTGTCTGAAGTCGCCAATTAATAAAAAAGAAAAGGAGACAAATTAAGGAACAAGAAACATGTCTGCTAACACATGCTGAGCAAAAACTCCTAGCAAGAAACACTGTTGTTGTTGATATAATAAGAAAAGTATACTTCATGTGTGGCTGTATTTGAAAAGAAGAAGATATGATAGGAGTAGTTCTTGATGCAAACATAGACATTGTGGTGGGACATGGTTACTACCAAAACTGTCTTTTAACTGGCTCAATTGCAGGTGATAACAAATATAAAACTACCATAAACCCACCGGACAATATGTGCAAGAGGAAGTGTTAACAGATTTAAGAAGTTTTTGTAATGGGATTTGATTAGTGTTGAGTCAGTTGACAGTTTCAAGATGCCGATAGTCGGGAATGTATTTTAATAAGCTAGGTAGACTCAGAGTATTAGAGTATGAAGGCAGAAGAATTGGCATCAAGAGATGAAAATATTTCTCTTTTACATGCTTCATTCTTGCAGGACATATTTATGCTAAAGAAAACAGTTATGTTGTATCCAATTACAAAAGATGAGATGGGGGAGATGGAGAAGCTCACATTAAAGATTTTTATCATCTAATTATCTTTATGGTCTCTGCTATTAATGTTGTTGACATGTTGTCACAATTTCGGAAACAAACAGATGCAAACATCAAAACTCAAAACCAATTGATATCTAAGTAAGACCCTGACACTTTAACGGTCACAGGAGCTCACCAAAAGGGGTAGTCGAAAGGTGTGAGATTTAGGTTCACCCCTTTTTGTTAAATACCCAGGATCACCAATGTAGACTTCCGAAACAGAACGTTGCGTTACAGAACTATGGTTCAAATAGAGAAGGCAACCTTATATAGGGTGCTTTTATAAAAACAAGTTCTTATTCCTTTTTCAGTTGGATTTGGTTCATTTTGGTACTGGTACACTCATTGCTCAACCCAGGGTAGGGTACGATTGGTTTCATTCGGAGTAGCAACTAGAAAAGAAACAACACAACAATCAGGTTTCGACTAATCAGACTTTTTTCACGAGCCAGCGGCCATGAACCTCCATTAATACCCATGTCTTAGGGTGAGTTTCCCGTAAAAAGTTTGTCTATACCTTATGGGCTTTAGACAAGTTGTTTCCGCTATTTGGACTTTTAGTTGATGTACGTGAGGAGAATGACCTATGTCAAGATCCATGTTTTTGCGGGCTTCAGCCTGTTTAGACAACAAGGGAAACTTAGCCTAGCCTGAGTATTATTAAAAGGGCATCCTTAAAACGTTAATGACAAGAGAACAATAACAAACCACAAACCCAACAAGAGAACATAAGAAACAATAATTAGATATCAAAACCAACAAAAGAGAACCATGTAGCAAAATTCCCAGAACCAACTAGCAGTCTAGCACAATGGAGCTTAATGATCAGCTAACAATCAAAGTGGATACATGGGTTGACCTAAACCTCAAAAATTCAACACTCAAAAACCTAAAGGAACATGCTATAAACCCAGAAAAAGTAAACTACCACAAGAATACAATACCTGAAAAAAGATAACTATCTGAACTGAAAAAAAGTGCCCATGAGTCTTGATCAACAGCTATACCTTACCAGTTACCAGCTGTGTAGGCGTGTAGCCAATGGATTGATGTTGAATTTCTGGGTGTGTAAGAGCTGTTTCGTTGTGTTGACTGGGTAAATGACGGAAGACGGTCATAAAGAAAAAGGGTCTGTGGAATTTTGATGGAAGAAAAGGTCGAGAGAGAGAAAGAGAGAGAGATGAACACTTGGCTGGAGTATATGGAATAACAAAAGCACCAGCCTTTGGGGGAGTTTAGTGAAAAAAAGATGCTCCTCTCCTGTTTATAAAAATCACTTCAGTTTTGCAATTTCATGGCCCATTCCAGATTTATTTACTCACAGTATAATTTATTTGCCAAGTAAATTTTGATGAGCGAAACCTTTGACTTTTTAGAACTCGGCAACAAATTCAATGGAAACAAACACGTTGATGGGACATCGAACAATACAATTTAAAAATATACCTATTTAATAGTAAGAAAACAAACTGATACCCCTGACCTCAATCTATATAGTTTATATATTTACATATTCTAATCATTATTTACAATCGATCAATGCGATGACAGACACAGATTACATTAGCAATGAGCTCTACAAAGCAGACGGTTCTGATCACGAAAATTGGTTCGAAATAAGCTCTGACTTTTTACTCTAAAAAGTGATTGTTTCTCAAAATACTTGGGTAAAATTGAAAAAATTTTACTTTTCCGATTTGTCTCGTCGAAACGAATCAACAACTCACAAAACTTTTGTGTAAAAATAACAAATGCGAAAAAAATTCAAATGAAAACAAAATTTTCAGATTTAAATTAAGTCTATAAGAACGCAGTCAGTCGTATAAAATTAATACTACTTAAAAAATACTCCACTTTGTGTGGCAATAGTTTTCTTGAGAATCTTGTGTTACTTGTAGCGCTGTATGAAAACTGTTAGCCAACAAACTACTCCACCCGGCCATCCCATGGGCGACGTCAAATGTCAATTGAAATTTGAAAAGATGCATAAAGTTGGTTGGGTTAAATTTGTTTGGTGTTCCGCGAATTTTATTTGGAAATTGACTTCTACACTTTTTTTTTTATCATATACCCTTTTTTTTGTCTTTATTTGATGTGAATTTACTCCATTGTCCCTTAATGTATGAAAAAATGAACTTGTGAAAGGATAAAAAGATAAATTCACATGAATAAGGACAGAAAAAGGAGTGTATGTAATAAAAAAAGGAGTGTAGAAGTCAATTTCCTATTTGGATTTCCCTAATTTGCCCTCCAACATCTTGGCTATGTCCTCGAACTCAACTTGTTTATGCATATGCCTCATTGATACCCCTACCCCTATTACCATGTACCCTTAGTCTAGCGTCAGGTGAAAATTAACGGGGTTTTGAAAATTTTCATAACCCCTCTCGTGTAAAACTATATGACAATTAAGCCAGTGAACAAAACTACATTGCAATGACCAACTTTATATATCAAAATACAATAAAGAAAATGTTGGAGACCAGACCAGCTGTAACATGCTAATTGGGCCATGTACGTACGAACTTAACTCCGACTTCGGTGAATGCATGGTCGCGTACATGATTTCTATATTGGATGGACGAACATTAAATTAATAGAGCTGACTTTAGTTCTCAATTCGACTATATATCATGGGTTGATGATAAGTACTTAGTCTAGAAAACATGTGACATGGGGTAAGCCAATAACAAGTTTGAAGGAACTTTTAAAGCCTGAGAATTAGTGACAATGGACCAGCCCTAGAGTAATTATATATGTACAGTTCAGATCAACAATAAACACATGGTAGGACCGAAAAAGATGGTGGTGGAAAAGTGGGATTTTTCACCGCCGGTGGAAAGAATTTAATCTCTATTCCAAAGGACTAGAATTTTAATATGTTGTTATTGTAGCGATATGGAACATGAATGGAATTTCAACCACTGGTCTACAGTTTGTTCAAGATCAATTATCCGCCATCTGATTTTTTTTTTCAATCGTCATACATCAGCGGGGGTTAGTAGGGGGTGTTAGAGTTAGCACGGAGTCCAGAAGTTATCCATAGCTTGGGACCCTAAAGGTATTGCTCCAGCAGGAGTTGAACCCAGGACCTTCCTCATAGGGGAGAAATGACATACCAACTGCACTAGGCGAATTGAGGAACAAAAAAAAGAAAGAAGAAAGAAACTCTATTGAGAATTGAGGTTCAAATTTTACCATTAATCAAACGGAGGCGAATTGATAATTAATAAAGTTTAGGAAAGTGATCTGTCAAATGGAAAAACCTCAGAGAGGTAATTCATACTTTGCCTTTTCTTTTCTTTTTTTACATGAATCGGTGAATGATCAACAATCTACGAGTTGTATACTTAATAGCATTACAGTGGGACAACATCTGCCTACCACGGCCAAGTTTCAGTTCATATTTGTTTTTTTGAGTAAATAAATTAGCCCATTGCAAACAACAACAACATATTAGCCCATTGCAAACAACAACAACAACAACAACAAAATAATAATAATCATCATTGTCGAAGAATGTTGGAAATTGTCCCTCATCGGATAATTATCTCCTTCAAAATTAGTATACGAATCTAGGGGACGCGGGGGCTCTACTGTGCCCCTAGCACAGTAGGTGCTGCCCACACCCAAAAACGGTACCGTTTTTTGGGAAAAAAATAATTCCGCCAACATATTTGTAATTCTATGGAGCAAAAACGTGATTATAAAAGCCTTAGAGATAAAATTTAATCATGTCTCTTTAGAATAATATGATCAGAATAATAAGATCTTCACACTGGTTCAAACGGATTGAAAATTGAAGCAGATAATTTTTTTATCTATATTTTTAATATATAGACAGTCTACAAACAAAAATTAAGTACTCCAATGTTTAATCCGTTTAAACAAGTTTAATGTTTAAGTGTGAATATCTTATTATTCTGAACATATTATTCTAAAGGATTATAATTAACTTTTGTCTTTAAGGTTCTAATAATCATGTTTCTGCTCTACAGGATCCTAAATAAAGAGCAAATACTTAATTATGAGAGTTCTAGAGAAAAAAGTTAATTATGATCCTTTAGAATAATATGTTCAGAATAATAAGATATTCGCATTTATTTAAACAGGTTAAAAATTAAAAATTAGAGTACTTAATGTTTTTAGATTGTTTATATATTAAAAATACAGTTAAAAAATTATCTACTCCAATTTTCAATCCGTTTGAACCAGTGTGAAGATCTTATTATTCTGATCATATTATTCTAAAGAGACATAATTAAATTTTATCTCTAAGGCTCTTATAATTACGTTTCTGCTCCATAGGATTGCAAATAGGTTGGCGGAATTTTTTTTCCCCCAAAAAGGGTACCGTTTTTGGGTGTGGGCAGCGCCTACTATGCCAGGGGCACAGCAAAGCCCCTGCGTCCGTTTGAACCAGTGTGAAGATCTTATTATTCTGATCATATTATTCTAAAGAGATATAATTAAATTTTATCTCTAAGGGTCTTATAATCACGTTTCTGCTCCATAGGATTGCAAATAGGTTGGCGAAATTTCCCCCCCCCCCCCCAAAAAGGGTACCGTTTTTGGGTGTGGGCAGCGCCTGTGCCAGGGGCACAGCAGAGCCCCCGCGTCCGAATCTAGGCGGTCTCTCCACTCATTGTCAATTGAATTTGAGGTGGATGCTTTAACATGGTATCAGAGCTAAGTTTTCAAAAGTTTTAATTTCCCCTTAATTTGTTTATGCCATAATTGCACTTTGTTTTGTTGCGATTTAGATGTCCCGGATCATTTGTTGACCTCTCCACGTGCGATTCGGGAATCGCACGTGAGGGGAAGTGTTCGAAAATTGTCCCACATCGATTAATTAAACTAATACATATGAACCACATAGATTAATTAAATTAATACATATGAACCTGCGTGGCCTCTTCGGTCGTTGCCACCTAATACTCATCCTCCCCAGCTTTATGATCTCTGACCCAAGCAGCTGCTCCATTACCAGACTTATTCATGTCCCACCCAACCATCTACTGACAAAAGACTCTGCATCTCCATTGATCACATTATTCCCATCCTTGGAAGAACATGACTTTCTGAAAAACTAAACCTGACCTGATCCCCCCTTCTCAGAACCCTCTTCAATTCTTTGGGGACCATCACAAGCAAGGAGTTGAATCCTAAAGGCCTCGTTTTATTCGGGACTATAACAGATAGGATTAAGAGTAATTTCTGGGATGAGTAGTTCTGAATTATTTGTCTTGACACGAATTTTAGTCCGGAATCCCATGTTTGATGCTTGCAGGATCAATTTTGGGATATCCCATTTGTAGGCCAATTCTATGTTTGGTTCTCTCTCAAATTTTTGCGATTAATTTCAGGACTAAACAAGTCCAGTATTAATAATCCGGGAGGTATTTGCGTGAACCAAACACGGAAAAACGCGGAATTAGGGGCGGGTTGCCGCCTAATAGGCCCAAGAGTACTAATCTCCATCACAACTCCAGTCAGGAGATGCACCGGTTAGCTGAGATTAGTTAGTGATTAAATTGGGTTTAATGAACGGTTGAGAGTTCTTAACAACTTTTTAATGAACACTAATGACAATAATGTACTCCACTTCACGGCTACGATGAGAAAAAGGCCCGGTCATCCTATCTTAATTCAACTCATGAGCGTGCGAAAGTGTGAGCAAAATCAAGAGCGATGACTTAAATTAAGCGTCTTTCAAAACTACCTCAAACTACTAAAATTCGCGAGAACAAGCACTAAGCAGGAGTTCATTATATATGGTGCTACAGTGCTCTTTGTTTACGAATATCGTGATGTCATTAATTTTTTTTGTTACTAGAAATGGGAGTATTGCATGTATGGTATCCTCCTGTCATTTCTGTCAGGGAATATTGCCCGTCACACTGCGCCACTATCTGTAAGAGACCCAACCTCGCTTATATCAAGGCCGAAGCTAATTAAAGTCACATCATGTTTGTGTGATGTAAGGAGTATGTTTAAACACCGCCACCTCATTGGTATGTCTGGAGTTGATAAATATATAAAAACCTTAATTAATTTCTTAACTCGAAATGGTTACGATTTTTTTCTACTGGAAATAACTAAAAAAAAAAAAAAGTAGGGTGTTTCTAGGAATTTGACTTGTGGTTTTAAAGTAAAGGAGGATAATATCATTAAATAGGGGGCTACAGGCCAACCTTTTATTAACTGGAAATTTATTTTAGCACTCCAAAAATTGATGGAGGGGCTCTTAAACGACGTTATTTTGTGTATCAACACAGTTTAATTTTGGAGCCCCTCCATCAATTTTTGGAGTGCCAAAATCATAATCCGTACGTTAATTGCTTTTCGAGGTGATTCAGCATTGTACATTTAAGGTGTTCCTTAAACGATATAATTGTCAGATAATTATTATCTGATCACACAAACAATGATATAATTATAATTAATATGGGCATATATTATCGAACACTGCTTCATGTGCATCTGATTTTTAAGTCTGTCACACGTAGGCCCTTTTTTATTAGTATATTGTCATGTAGTATTATTTCTTGGGTCTAATATTATCGGATATCACAAATTAATTAAGTGAGGTGAAGATCTCCCTCATGTGTATTAAAGGGTGTTTTGGATAAATAATCCATTTGAATTTTTTTTGGTCCTTATTAAAACTTCATTTGCATTTATTAGTTTTGCATCGATTTTTTATTGATTATAAAATCATGATCGAAACCAATTTTTTTTGAATAAAGACACAAAAATTGGCTTGTTGGCTTGTTTTTGTCTTTATTCAAAAAAATTTGGATTTCGATAATAATTTTTTACTTTTTAGATTCCTCTAGTTGTGATTAAAAAAATAACTCACAAAACATCGATGCAAAATTAATAAATGAGATTTTTTTTAAATAAATACAAAAAATATCTGGGACCCACTACATTACGAAAAGAAAAATTTTTAGCCACCCTCAGTGGACAAAATAATAAATCCAGACAACAACGTCTAGCGTATAGCAACCAAAGGGTTAGCAATTTATCAGTAAATTGCTACTTTTGTCGATCAAAAAAAAGTGACGACAGAGATGAACTGTAAACTCAATATGTCTAAAACTCAGTAACCTCTTGAGGTCAGGCCGCAAGAGGGTGAATCCCCTAGTCCTGGTGTGAATGGTTTGCCTTTAGTCGGACCGAGTAGGAAAATAGTCGAAATGCACGTAAGCTCGCCCAAACACCTCGTACTGTCGAACGAAAAAGAAGAAGAAAGGAAAATCAGTTACGTAGCATGTGTAGTTAAATCGTTGGGCTCTACTTCCTTCTTGGTTCAAGACAAAACAGATCGCGAGCTCCTTACTCCCTCATGTCATGTCATTGCCTTGTCGTCTCAGGAAAAATTTGCTCCTTATTTTTCTGTTTAACCGAACACTCTCCTTCAATTCTCTTTCACACGAAATTAACATGAGGGGGACTGGGATTTTTTCAGTCGTCCTGTGTCTGGTTATTTTCCCTCGTTTTCTATCGGGGAATTCGGATCCCCGGCTTGCTCCGGCGTTGTATGTTCTTGGTGATTCGTTGTTGGACAGTGGAAACAACAATTTCTTGCCAACTTTGGCTAGGGCAGATTTCCAGCCCTATGGTGTGAATTTCCCCGGAGGAGCTACTGGCAGATTCACCAATGGTAGAACGGTCGCAGATTTTATAGGTATGTCCCGTGCTCCAAAAGGCGTGATATCGGTTTTCGTTTTCTGTTGTTTTCTCCTATATAATTAACACTCGAGATCTGTCTCATGAACAATCTCAGAAACCTTTATTCGTAAGAAGTTTTCGATCAGTTTTGGCACAACAGAGAGAGAGAGAGAGAGAGAGAGAGAGAGAGAGAGAGAGAGAGAGAGATTGAAATGGTCATTCAAATTTGAAGAAACTTTCTTTGAAACTGCAATCAATCTGTACCCGAAAAAGGAGGCTTCTCACTAGTCCCCTCTTGGGGAATGCATTGTGAATTTGCATTTTTTGGTCACAAGCAAAGTTTATCATTTTGTAGAGATCCTCGATAACATTAACCGTGTCAAAAATCATAGAAATCAGATGTCGATTAATCTCTTTTTAAAATGAACTTATCTATTGTATTTGATGTTTTGATTAAGTGCATGTAGCTGAATCCATTTTTACAAAGGTAAATGCATTTTGAACATGTAGTAATCAACATCCGATTTCTATAATTTTTTACAAGACTAATGTTTATCGATGATTCCTACAAAAAGAACAGTTTCAATTATTAAAATGAACCCTGCCCATGCCCGAAAAATACAAACTGTGCGGTGCAATTTCCAAAAAAGGGACTGCCGAGAAGCCTTCTCCCCCGAACAAAGAATAGGTATCATGGGAAATGCATTGCGAAAATGGAATAGTTGAACTGGCTACCTTCTTTAATTTTAACTTTCTTTCCTTTTTTCTCTTCCTGTGGGCGTCTTTTTTGGTGGCCTGAAAATAGCTGAATTTCTTGGGCTACCAATGTCTCCGCCGTTCATGAGTTTCCGGAATTCGCGAAGACTCACCGGACTGAATTACGCGTCCGGGTCGTGCGGCATTCTACCCGAAACCGGAAACTACATTGTAAGTCATCTGGGAAACTTCCTTATTTCACTAGTTTTTTCTTTTTACTAATTAGTTTGCCTTCGTATTGTTTTCTTTTTCTCGAGGTAAAAAATAAATAAAAAAGAGTTTTACTGTGGTGACCGTGTTTTGGCTGCCATTTGATGTGGTATTAATCAGACAAAACACCAACCACGTTACTCAGTGGGCACTACACAGCACGTACATGTGGTTGGAGCATACAAGGTGTCATATTAAATGAAATCTTGATTTCATAAACAGGTGTGTAAGAAAGCCTGACTGCATACTTGGCAACAAAAATGAGTTAAAAGATTAGTTATTAGTATTTATCTTCCTTAAATGGCACCGTAGGATTTTAAATAATTCGGGTGTCCAAATCAGTTGATGCAGATTTCAACTAATAATGGAGGACCAATTCCACCATCTAATTGCATAAGAGTTTGGGACACAATTAATGAATGAATTTTAGTTCTCTCTCTCTCTCTGTGGTAAGGGCTAGTCAGTAGCCACTGCATTGATCAAGATGAGAAATAGGTGATAGCGACTTAACGGGTTCGGCTCATGTCCAGTATACCAACATCCAGTTTGGTCCAATGAACGATTGAGATTAATTCTACTAAATCCAAAGCTCCACACCATGCCACCTCAGCTCTTCCCTTTTGCTCTAAAAAAGACACAGACTTGTTAACGGATGTCTTGCCAAATCGTCAACGGAAGTCCAGCAACAGTAATATTTTCAATTGAGAATAAATTTTATCCGGACTAGCCGGATACCCAATTAAGTACTCCAAATTTTAATCTATTTAAATCGGTGCAAATATTTTATTTTATTTATCATTTATCTTAAAGAATCATAATTAATTTTTGGCTCTATGACTCGTTAGTTAAGAGACACAAATGTGAACGCAATCTTTAGAGCTCTCATATGAGAATCCTATGGCCAAAAATTAATTATGACCCTTTATGATAAAATAAGCAAAAAAATAAAATCGTCACACCAGTTTATACGGATTGAAAATTGGAGTATTTCATTTTTTAAGATAGTTTATCTGTTAAAAAATATAGTTAAAAAATCAAGTGCTCTAATTTTTAATCCGTTTGAATCGGTGCAAAAATTTAAATTTGTTTTGCCATTTTATCCTAAAAGACGATAATTAATTTTTTTTGCTCTATAACTCTCCTTAGTTAGCCCTAAGAAAGACAAGTGTGAACGCAATCTTTGGAGCTCTTATATAAGAGGCCTATTGCCAAAAGTTAATTATGACTCTTAAGCATAAAATGATCAGAAAAATAAAAAAAATTCACCAGTTCAAACGGATTAAAAATTGAAACATTTTATTTTTGAAGACTGTTTATATATTAAAAAATATGGTTTAAAAATTTAGTTCTCTAAATTTCAATCTATTTGAACTGATGCAAAGATCTTATTTTTCTGATCATTCAACTGAGTTGAATTTTTACAGGTATCCTAAAAAATGTTTTATACAAATTGAACATCTCCGATAATTTGTGTGAATCTCTGAACTGGAGCTTTGAGAGCAAGAATATTTACTGGGTAATTGAACATGCATTTGAAAAGTAACTATTGCTGGACTTCCGTTAACGATTTTGGCAGGACATCCGTTATATGTGTCTTTTGTTGAGAGCAAAAGGGGAGAGCTGAGGTGGTATGGTGTGGAGCTTTGGATTTAGTAGAATTAATCTTAGCCGTTCACTGGACCAAACTGGATGTTAGTATACTGGATATGAGCTGAACCCCGACTTAACAGGCCCGACGATTGCAATTCAGAATGTAACTATGTATAATTTTTGTTGCAGGGTAAATGCTTAAATTTGGATGATCAAATTGGTTTGTTTGGAAAAACAGTTAAAAATGAATTAACTAAGCACCTCGGCAGCTCAGAAGTGCTCTCAGACTATTTATCAAAGTCAATATTTTTGGTCTCCGTAGGGAACAATGACTACATCAACAACTATCTGCAACCCAATTTGTATGACTCAAGCTCACGTTACTCGCCTCACTCATTTGCCCAACTTCTCACTGATTCTCTATCCCACAAACTTGAGGTAGCACCTCTCTCTCTCTCTCTCTCTCTCTCAATAAATTGGCCAATGGCACCAGGTCACATGCACTTATTGCAAATTTGCAACTGTACTTCTGTTGCTTCGCGTACAATTTTAGCCCTAGGATTGCGAAAAATTGAATCTTGTGGGTCAGAGTCTATTGTGTGATCCTGCGACTGAAATTGCACTGGAACAGATATAAAGTGGCATTTTCACTATTGGTGATATGAACTCACAATTGAACATCTGGTCCGACACCTTGAATTTATCATATGATTTGACACATCTAATGTAGAGACAGAGTCAAGATATGCGGACCATGATCAAATACTTGGATCAATATATCATTTTTCTTATCAGCATCAATATGTCTTTTTCTATTCTCTTTAGACATTTTCTTAAATTTGTGGGTCAATTTTTTTCCTCTGCAAGTTTAGCAAAAAATGAAGCCAGACGCTACAAAATAAAATGATAGTACAAGAAAAGAATTGTTTGTTTTTAATCCACTTTTAATTCTTCAATTTAGAAAAACTGATCCTTACTTGATTTTTCTTAAAGTTTATTTCCAAGATTAAATAGCTCCAATCGAGTAACCAAACCAAGTGATTTCAGTTCAAATGATGTAGTAACAAGAAACCTAAACCACCCCAATATATATATATATATATATATATATATATATATATATATTGTAGTTTTTAATTTAATTTCATGGGGCTCAAATTAACAATTTTGTCCGTCGTTATAAATATATTGTAATATTCAGTGTTCATTCTGGGCAGTGTTTTGAATTTTCTCAGAAGATTAGAGTTAGGTTTTGGGTTTTCTTGGGAGCAACTTCCTAGCCGGTCCTATTTGGGTGATGAATAGTCCACTAAGTCCTGTCCAAAAAGCTCATAGTCCAGTAGGTCCTCTTCATTATTTTATTGACAAAAATACCCCTTGCAAAAAAAAGCGATTTGAGAGAGACGATCGAGACACCACCACCGCCACCACCACCACCACACCACCACAACGTTGCCCACACCGCCCACACCGCCACCACCACCACAATGCCGCCGCCGCCGCCGCCACCACTACCACTACCACCACAACGCCGCCACCGCCACCATCACCACTATCACCGCAACCCCGCCACCACCACCACCACTACGTCACCACCACCACCATGTTGCCGCCACCGTCGCCACTCTACCACCACCACCATGTCACCGCCGCCACCACCACCACGTTAGCACCCCCACCGCCACCATCACCACCACAATGCCGCCACCGCCACCGCCACCACCACTTCGCCGCCGCCACCACAATTAACAGTGTTGATTTTTGTTTAAATTAACAGTGTTAATTTTCGTCTAAATTCACATCCCAATTAATAGTGTTCATACTCGGATTAACAGTGTTAATCCGCCATGATTAACAGTGTTAATTGTTGTCTAGATTAACAGTGTTAATTTTCGTCTAGATTAACAACGTTAATTTTCATGTAATTTCACACATCAATTAACAGTGTTACTATCCTTCGGCCCATACGTGTTAATATCCTTCGGCTCATATATCCTCCTACACCGCCGCCGCCGCCGCCGCCACCACCACCACAACGCCGCCACCACCATCGCCAACGCGCCGCCATCACCACCACCACCACCACCACGACATCGCCATCACCACCACCACCATCACGCCGCCGCCGCCACCACATCACCACCACCACAATGCCGCCACCACAATTAACAATGTTAATCTTTGTCTAAATTAACAGTGTTAATTTTCATGTAAATTCACCCCCCAATTAACAGTGTTTAATATCCCTCGACCTATACGTGTTAATATCCTTCAGCTCATACATTCTCCAACACCACCGCCGCTGCCACGGCCACCGCCACCACACCACCACCGCCGCCACCACCGCCACAATTAACAGTGTTAATTTTTGTCTAAATTAATAGGATTAATTTCCATGTAAATTCACACCCCAATTAACAGTGTTAATACCATTCGGCCCATACATCCTCCTACACTACCACCGCTGCCACCATAATAAACGGTGTTAATTTTTATCTAAATTCACACTGCAATTAACAATTAACATTGTTAATTGATAAAAGTGTAAAATTACAGTTACCAAAGTTAAATTTTTTCTAAATTTACAATTAACACTATGAATCTATTTACAATTAACATTGTGAATCTGAAGATCATTCACGGAATAATAAAAGAAAAGAGGAAAAAAGACAATATGTATTTATAGCGACAATAATCCAGAGAGCCGTGGCCTTGTCAACACCTCATACTGAGTTTCCTAGCGAGAGATACGTTCGTTTAAGCGATGACGGCGCAGAAAAACGGGATGAACTCTATCAGTTTTGGAGATGAGAGGAGATGCTTTAAATACATGTGTGGAGAACTCAATCTGCTTTGAAGAATGAAGATGCAGATGAGGATCGTGGATTTTACCGAGGAAAGTGACGGTGAGGATGAATCCGGATCCGGCGTAGTCGGCGGCGAGAGCGAGAGAAGCGGCGGTCTATGGTTCCCATCTCAACTGTGTTCTGAAATTGGATCGAAGATATCTCAGTGGGCCTCCGTTACTCCGTCTCCTACGTCGTCTTCAAGTGCCTCGTGCTCCGGCAAGCACCGTGGTCTTGGCATCCACATCAGCTTCGTCCGCTCCGCTCACATCATCTTTCTCTGTGTATAGGTTCAGCAGTGGCAGCACCGGCGGCGGTGGTGGAGGGAGGGTGGCAGTGGAGAGATGGGCGGCGGTGGTGGCGTTGGAGGGTTACGTGGCGGAGGAGAGACATGGGAGGGTGCGGTGACTGCGACTGAAGAGAGAGGGGAGAGATTTCAGATTTGAAACCCTAAAATGACATGGGGCATTCATTTGTTTTTAAACGGGGTAGAAATATAAAATACACTCCACAGGACCTATAAGGAATTGCAATCTATAGAAAAAAGATCTAGTGGGCTATAGAATGGAAAAATAGGACAGGCCCAGAATTATCTCTTTTCTTGGACTGTGCTTTATTGTATGATCTGGGTTTTTTTAGGTCCATATGTGTTTTGGGCTTTGTCCCTTGAGGTGTGTTCGGACTTTGTTCCTAATTGGATATATTTTTCAACCTTTGGTTGAAATCCCTTTTCCCCTACTACTAAAATGTTATACTTTTGCCGATTAAAAAAAAAAATTCAGTGTTCATCTTTAATTTCATCCCAAATGGTAAGCACAAAAGGATCAAAAAAACAGATGGTAAGCATATGCTAATTTCTTAAACAAATGGACCTTACTTGAACATTTGTGTATGTGCAGAGATTATATAAATTAGGGGCCAGAAAAATAGTAGTGTTTGAAATAGGTCCAGTTGGATGCATTCCCTCAATTATAAGGCAATACAAACACAACGGACAATGTGTTGAAGAAATCAACAGATTTGTATCTCTGTTCAATGCTCAACTCGGTACGATTCTAAAGAACTTGACATCCAATCTCCCTGGATCAGCCTTCGTCCTTGGCCATGTTCACTGGCTCGGCTATGATGCCATCATGCATCCCTCTAGATATGGTAAGAATTCATATTTCTCTCTAGCTAGCTATATGTAACATCATGGTCTTTTTCGGAACATAAGTACCGAGAATGCAGTTCCGCTGGATCTATATGTCCTGGTGGAGCGTAGTTTCCATTCAGAATGAATACAGTATATAGAAGGATTCACGTGATGGTTAGTGGAATTATATGAATTCACTCACTCGTAAAATCTTCTATTATTTTTGTTCGAACGTTGCCGTTTGCATAATCAATTCTTGCAGAAAAATTTCGAGACACTATTTTTAATTAAATTACAAAAACAAAGATTAGTTTCATCTCTCTTCTTTTTTCGTCGTTTCATCATAGATGATTGTTAGGATTTGAAAACATATATTTTCAAATATTTCCGTGGAATTGGTTGGAAATAATCACAAATCAAGTTTTGAAACACCAACCAAATAAGTTTTGAAGCCATTTTTGTACGATTGACTCCTCTCCAAATTTTTTAAAACTCCCATAGATACCGACACAACATTCTCCATACTTTTCTGAAGAACCGTCGGGCAATCCAACGGTCAAGATCTCATCTCCACTGTGCAGCATCCGAGTCGTTCATTGCCGAGATCGAATCTAGACCATTGGATTGCCGAACGGACAACTCGCGGCACCATCCCCCGGTTCAGATGCAAGGCCATGTGTTACTTTTCATCCTCTTTTCCTTTAGAAAAGCTTAACTTGCATTCTTGAAACTTAAGAATTTTGACAAGTGAATCTCTCCTTGTAATTACTACACTTGTATAGGATTAGGAGATGTGGGTGACCCATGTTGTACAACATGGGCAAATGGAACATCAGGATGCATTCCAGAACTACAACCATGCACCCCCACAGACAATCACTACTTTTGGGATGCTTTTCATCTCACTGAAGCTGTGTATTCGGTCATCGCCGCCCGTTGTATCAACGATACCTCTGTTTGCATGCCTACAAGCATCAAGGCACTAGTACAAATTTGATTTTTGGGGTTTTTTTTTTCTTTTTTCCGGAGTTGTCTACGCACACAACCTTAAAACACAACTCTAGACGCAACTACGTCCTAAACCGTTTGATGCATGTGGACCCGTGAGTGTCCAACGGTCGCAGATGTAGTGGTGTCCGGAATTGCGTTTTAAAGTTGTGTGCGTAACATTGCTCGTCATGTAATTCGAGCATCTCCCTAATCATATTTTACAGCTGAGGTATTGTATAGCATGTAATTAAACATGTGTAGAAGCCTGTATTTTTGCACTGTTTAAGGTTAGCATTCCTATTGATTTCCTTTCCAACTCCCTAATTGTATTTACTGAGGTAGTATTTGTGTTGCATGTAAACATGGTGATTTTTAGTAGTGGTGGGTTTTCCGGTTTTAATGGGTTTGAGGAAGGTGGTATGGGTGCTCTGTTAAATGAGTAGTAAATACTTATGATCGAAATCTTAATTTTTTTTTAAAATAAAGACACAAAAACTGACTTATTTTTATTTTTATTTGAAAATTTTTGAATTTGGATAATAATTTTTTATATTTTAGATTTTTTTGGTCATAATGAAGAAATAATCTATAAAAAATCGATGCAAAACTAATAAATACATTTTTCTTTGAATAAGACAAAAAAACCCACTAACATTAAGAAAAGAAAAAATGGTGACAAACACATAGCAACCCGGGCCTGTTTGGATGGGGCTACCAAAGGGTAAGTAATATCCCTCCTAAGACCGTGGGTCCATGGTTAAGTCATGGTTTGGGAACACATTTTGCCGGGTATTAACTAAGTTCCGGATTCTTTTGTACCCCTTAATATCTCCGGCGGGGAATTATTTATGGGAAGGTTTTGGAATGTTATTACATAATACCCTAGGATAATACTCCCTCTCTCTTTCATTTTAATTATAAAACAATCTTATTCTCCATTTTATCCATCATCCAAACCAAATATTATTTAATCTTTCTTCACATTAATGTGGGCCCAACTTTCTTACATAATATCCATATGATCCGTTTAGATGTGGGATAAGGATTGAGGGTATTAGTTAATAGGGGATAAGATAGTAGGAGGTATTAGTTAATAAGGGATGACCCATTGATGTTATATTTATGGAAAATGTATTAAATAGTACTTAGTTTGGATGATGTATTACAAAGGGGTATAAAATAGTACTTGATTTGAATGAAGGATAAATTGGAGTATAAGAAAATGTGGATGATATAAAAAGCTATCAAATGACGCTTTTGCCATTGTGCAGTGTTAAGTTAGATTATTCATTAGATTAAAATAGTATATAATAACTTGGCCTCCAACTTTGATTAATTTTGTTTACAAATAATCAATAATAATTTAGTTAACCAATATAATAATTAATTATATTATTTAATATATTAAAAATTCGTCCTAATTAGTGTTTTATTATGTTTTTGTTAAGTTTTTTTTTAATTATGAAATGTAAAAATGTTAAGTTTAGTTTTTAATTTATTTTATACCATATTTTCTTTATTGAATGGTGAGTATCCAAATGGTTAGTAAATTTAATAAATATAAAAAATTAAAATTTATTTTTTAAAGTGTTTTTTTTTATAATTTTGAGTTTTTTTTTTTTAAGTGTGGAGTGACAGGATTGTATGGAAGTATGGAACACACAGGGACACATGCCACACATGCACATAATAAATTTCCTTATTGTTTACTGTACTTGTTTCTACCCTTTTTCTTGTTCTTGCCGAAAAGAGAGAGAGAGAGAGAGAGAGAGAGAGAGAGAGAACGGCAGAAAAAGCAACAGCAGAAGAAGGAGAAGAAACACCCAGTTAACGATTGTCAAGGGCTCCTCGCCGTCGTCACGGTATGGCCCTCCTCCCCCCCCCCGCGCGCGCGTGTCTATATATATATATATATATATATTACTGGATCTGTGAGTGTTCAGGTGTGATGGGTGGCTCGGAGAAGGGGGATAAGGAGGTGTTCTCGTCAATTTTTGAGGGGGATTAGGGGGTATAAGATATGGACACCTCAAACCCTAGCCATGGGCAACACCCCCCAATACCCTCTTCTCCGGTGTTAGGGAAGAACAGGATTAAATAATCTCAGGCGTCAAACGGTTCCCAAACCAGGGCTTCGGCTGTGGGACCAGGTTTAAAACAGTGATATTGTTAACACCCCTTGGTAAGCCGGCATCCAAACAGGCCCCTAATATCTTATCCCCGTTATAACTACTCCCTCAATCCTTATCCCGCATGCAAACGGGTCCTCAGTGGACAAAATACTCAATATTACTAGTAAAAAAGAAAAACACGAAACAGCAGAAAACGAACAGCAGAAAACGAAAACAGCCCAGATCAAAATCAAAATCAGGCGTTCTTCTGGTTCCAATAGAGAGGACGGCCGAACATTGCCGACGACCACCACCACGTCAGCGGCTCCACTGCCAATCCACCGCCAAAGGTCTCTCTCTCTCAACTTGTCAATTTAGGGTTCCAAATTCTCCAACTTAGGGTTCCTAGAACTTGTTCAAACCCCCTTTTGAGTCCTCATTTGCCTTGAATGCTTACTGCTATTGACAATGTGAATAGGACTGCATTTCAATTTATAGTAACGTGAGAACTGGGTTTAGATTGACAAACACCATTCAGTTGCCATTTGGTGCTTGGTCGCATGTGATTATGTGAATAAGGCTGAGTTTTTCTCTGCCTTGGAAATTCAGTCTTATATCCTGCTAATAAGGTGTTTGTTTGTTTTCCCCAAAGAAGTCTAATTTTGACACATTTCATCATGTACTAGTAAGCTTGTCTGCAGTATTTTTTATTGCCTCATAAAAACCTAATAAACTGTTCGTTTTGGTACCAATGAAATCTTAGCTTGCATATTGTCATCATGAATTCCGTAAGTCTTGATTTTATTTTGTGAGTTGAGAAGGGAAATGGGGTATTCCCTTCATCTTTGTTGACTTGCAACGATGAAATCTGACATTGGCAAAGAATAAATCTTTAAGTCTGCACAGTCTTAGTTGTAGATATATTGATCTAATTATACTTATTGAGAAAAAGAAGAGAGTCATTTAAATCATGCCTAGCTTAATATTAAATCATTTCTAGCTTTCGCCTCTTTATCTTATAAAAAGGGGTTTTCTATTTACCAAAAGAAAAACAGAGTAACAGTTTTGTTTTTATATTTGATGGACTCAATCTAGACACATCCAATTGAAATTGAGTAACGTAATCGTAATCAACATTGGTTCAATTTCAACTCAATCATATCTACGTTCATGTGTTACAAACAAATGCATAATCCAAGGACTATGTAGATCAATGTGAGAGAGAGAGAGAGAGAGAGAGAGAGAGAGAGAAGCGTTAGGCGGGAATATAAAGACTTTGGATTAAAAATCGAGTGTTTCGCCGACCATAGTTAAAAGGTGGGTCAAATTGTTGAAATTCGTTCATATGAAGTTCCAACATTTTCATGAACTCCCTTTGCCTGTTCAAAAAAAGTACTCAGTCCCACAAAGGATGTCCAAAATCACCATCCACACCATAACAAACCGACTATGATATACCATTTTTGGTACACCAGATCGCATGGGACCACCTTAGAGTCTTGCACAAAGTTTGAGTTGTTCAATTTGTTTAGAATATTATTTAAGAGTCGCTGTCAAAATTAATTTCAATCGAATTTCGATAAAAGCTTAGTCAACTTATTCATTTTTTGGTCTTTGTGAATTCAAGAACCAAATATCGAATGACTTGATCAAGCCCCAAAAAGTAGGAACTGGTCCGTGCTATGCACAGGATAGAAGATTATTATTATTTTTTGAATAAACTGTTTTTTTATTTTATTTTATTTTATGGACATTGTGAATCATAAATCATGTGCAAAGGGATGTATGTAACTTGAGATTGATACTGATTATACATTTGAGATATAGCACAATCTGGAAGCAAACATTGAAAAAGAGGAAACACAATGCATGGACGTGTGTTTGCGTGCACTTGTGTTATTGTTATAGGTTAAAACGGGCCCTCCACTGGTGGATAGTAGTATTGGGCTCCTGGGTGCGCGTAAGATGGCTTGAACACTTGAGGTAATGGGAAAAAGTAGAGTTAAACTTAGAGCATCATGTACGTTAAATTTCGAATGTCATAAAATTTGAAGTTTTTGTAGGGCTGCTATAGTTGTACTGTTAGAAACGTATTAGACTTGAGCCCTATTACCTTCTAACCTGGCTCTGTGCCGAAGTCCTGAGAGTGAGCTTTTGAATGGGTGATCATTGTCAATATATATTAGAGTATCTTCTGATAGTAGAAACTAAGGCCAAAATTTATTCGCCCTTTGCATTACTAGTCCGAATATTATTTATTTTGTTAGGGGATGGAGGGGATGGTGAAGAAGTATCAGCAGAAATTCAGGAAAGTGAAAGACGAAATGAGTCGATGGGATGAACTTCAATCTAGGTTGCTTTCCCAGTTCCGAAATGCATCATCAATCATTGAGAGATTGCAGGTCCTTCTAATGCACATTTTGCTCATGTCACTCATCTTGTGAAGAAGCTTTTGAATTATTCATCCTATTTTAGTATCTGTGCATTTTCTTCTATCACAGCTTATCCAAAATCCCAAGAACTATGGAGCATTGAAATGCGTCGGCAGCATTGAAGATACGGTCTTACGAAAGCAGATGGAATCTTTGGAAAATATCTTGCTGTCAATGGATAAGACTATGTGAGTATGGGGTTTCCATGTTCGTCTCCATTGCATATCAAACAAATCTTGGCCAAAAAATTAAACTCCAATGTTTAAAACTTAAGTTTATTTTGTTAAAAAGAGCATAGCAGTTTAGGATTTTTTGTTTTAGCTTTTGGCATTGATCTTTGAAATGCTAGCCATAAGAAATTTGATGTTACTTTCCTCAGTTCTGTGAATGCTTGTGGAAGGCTATAAATAAAGAAACAACTCAATGTCTTTCGGTTCTTCTTTATCAAATCATCCTTATTGGAGGCTACAGAGTTTTCATGATACATCTCAACTGTGGTGTGTACCTACGATTATAATATTGATGGTAATCATATTGTTTCCCAATCCAGACTAACCAAGTTAATGGGTTTGTTTGAAAGTAATTTTTTTTTATTGTGGTTTACAAATTCAGGAAAGAGTTTCACAATATCGTTCTCTTTCTTGAGAAAACTCTTCATGATGGTAGGCAGCTAGTTAAAGGGGGATCTGTTCAGGCTACACCGAAACAGCTACAACAGCAAATTGGCATAAAACCATGTCTTGCAGATTGTCTTGATGGGCTAAGCCATATTTATGAGATGCACCAATCAGAGTATGGCGTTTATACTCCATCCATTTTTGTTCACTTTCTAATTATATCATCGAGTATTTGGGTTGACCAAGTAAAAGGAATTGTAGTTTCAATCCTGAATTGTTGTTGGTATAGATAGCCCGTGGAGATATTTTACTCAATTGAGTTTGCTATATCATTCATCACATGCTCCCGCATCTCATTGTTCACAACCTCTATCTGTTTCATGCCAGTGAGAAATTGAGTTTTTCTTATATTGTATTCCACCATCTACTGTCATGGTAGTAAATTATGTTAGTTTCTGTGCTGGAGCCCATGTATTTATATTGTGACTTGGCCTTATGAAAATCAGTACTTTGGTTAAATACTTAGTTGTGCTTACTGTGCTATTTGGTCACAGGGCTAATAGTTATGTTTGCTTTCTTTTGAATTCGCGATAAACTCACTCAGTTCTTTTTTCAGGTGCCTTCTTAAATCATCAATTGTATCAGCGCTTCTAGCTCTAGCCTTGAAGCCTAGGTATGTAAAAGAGTCTAGGGTCATTATTATTAGTCTTCTCTATTTGAAAATCTCATTACAATCGGTAAATGTTAAACTTTTGAATTTTTTAATGGTGTTGTGACTTGTGTGTGTGTGTATATATTTCTCTTGGATTGATGACTAACTGTAATGTTTTATCATTACAGTGGCAGTGATTTAGGTGCTCTCCAGCAACTCTTGGTTGATCAACCTAATATTCCCAGAGAGGAAGGTATGTTGAGGATATCCACTGGTTAGATTAGAATATCAGTTGTCAAAATTTGCGCAATTATGTGTGGAATACAATTCAGAAAGAACCATGAGATGAGGGTGAATTCAGGGTAAAGTAATGTGTTGCTACTTTTTCACGGTCCACTGGTGGAACTCTTGGCTTCACAATTAGTCTTTTGAGTTTAAAGTCCTCGAGTTTATGAGAATAAAATCAGGTAAATTCAGAATTTTAAGTGCGTTTGAGTTGGAATGAATGACTTTTCCTTAAATTGCTTTCTAGTCTTCTTAATGTCCTTGAATGGTATTCAGCAATTTATTTAAGAAATCATTTTATAAACTTGTTTTGTTGCATAATGCTGAGTACTTTTGAAGTTTGTTGGCGTATAGTTCTCTATTTGAGACCTATTAAACAGCTCGTTCCGGCCATGATGTATGTACTACCTTGGTTTTTTTTGACCAAGTACTACCTTTAACTTGCATCAGTTGGAATTGACCATGAAGTTCAGGAACCTAGTAGCTCCTTTTGCCTTCTTCCTGGAAAGGAGTACAGGGTAACCATAATTTAATATGTAACTATGTATCTCCAGTGATGTCTTAGACTCTTAACTCTTACCGTTAGTTTATTTTCTGCAAGTCAAGATAATGCATATCTGAGTCATTATATTTCCGTGCAGTGCAATTGATATATGACATCGTTTTTGCTGAAGAAATATGTTGACATAGCGAGGAGGACAACATGCGTTGTCGTCTTCTTCTTCTTCTCCAACAGAGGTTAATAAGTTGTGTCACTTTTAGCAGCCTCAAAGACAACTTAAGTATGCTTGGAGAAATCAACTTTTTTGTACAAGAGACACCAAACATGAAATCTGAGAGGCTGACTTGGCAATCTTCCATTGACCTGAGAGTGAGTAGTTATATTTAGGAGTAGATTTCGGTGAAAACTACCTGCGAACTGTTTCACCCTTCCTCGAACTCTGCAGCTTGTGTCTAGTGTCCAATGCAAAGAAAGCAGAAGTTTGATTTATGTGAAATAAGCATATGATGTTGACATGTATATTTTTTTCCGGTTATCTTTCTTGTTTTCTTTTTGTGTGAACAAGTTCTAGTGAGATACATTACAAACTCTTGCTGCTACTTGGAAGATTACAGCAATGCAAATGGTAGATTTTCTGCGTCCTTTTTCAGACTCCATCCCCTACCTATTTACTTTTGATTTCTCTTTTGTCTTGCAACATGATTTTCTTGAGGTGGTCATTGCAAAAAAAAAAAGCGCAAGACAAAGGTTAAGATGCAAAAAAAAAGAAGAGCAAGACAGGTTAAGATACAAATAGTTGGATTAGTACTTCTCCTAAACAGAGCATCACTCCAGGGTTATGGAATTAAAATGCCATGAGCGAGGGAACCACTGAAACACTAAAAAGTAGAAGAAAAAAAAAAAAGACGTTCGTGCAATACACACCATGGATTTCAGTAGAATGGCTTTTGCACGTAATAATGCAGCAAAGCAGATAAGACAGCGATCTTTCTCCTCAGAAACGAACCAGGAGACAACACAACAATAGACGATGATGAATAAATACATAGAAGTTAATTTCAGCAATGAGACTGTGTCTATGAAGGTGGAACTTGGTAAAATGGTTGAACCTTGGATTCTAACAAAGAAACATATTTATCAAGCATAGAAATTACAGCTTCAAACTCTGTTACTTGATGCTCTATCGCATCAATTTTCTGAACATACTCATCAAAGCTACCACTTTTGGCCTTGAGCTGCTCCACGAAAATCCTTAGCCCGGAAGCTACATCACCAAAGCCTTTATACTCTTCTGCCACCCTGAGATTCATCTTCTCCAAAAGTTCGAGTAGATTGTTTGTCCCCTGAAGAAGAAAAAGAACAAAGTTGAAATATCGATTTCTACTAAGTGTATGTTTTCATGAATGCCAATAGAGCTCCCCAAATACTGAACAAATTTTGTCAGAAAAGCTAGAATCAAGACCAGGAAGCGAGCAAAGGTGTCACTATTAATATAGAGTTGACACATCTGGAATAGGAGTCATCTATACTTAGCTTTGTATTTCCTTTCTGGCGTTCTGTCTGGCCACAGCATAACACTCATTGTAGAGCCTTGGCATACTCCATGAGAGTTTTCTACCACTGATGACAGCATGGAAATCAACATTTCTTTTCTTTTCTTTTTTCGGAGTGGTAAATCCTGTTCAGCTCATTAAACTATGTATTGTGGGACAAAAAATTCCTTCTATGTAAGTAAAAGCTGCACAAGCACAAGTATGTGGTTCTATTCGACCATAAAGTTAGCACTCAGGGGCCAGGGCATGAGCACAATCATGTGTGAGAGAAATGTAGGCAAATTAGGGAGATAAAAAGAATATCACAGTTTCAAAAATGATCTGAACAAAAATTGGTAACCCAATTTTGTGATGTAGACCAAGTGGAAACCAATAGTTCCCCTAATAGAATACACATGAAACAAGACACAAGCTTTCATGGGGACCGATGATCACCGCTAGACTAGTTCAAAACTAAAACAAACCTACCAATATGCACAATCCCTTTGCATGACGGATATAGAATAAAGAGAACTCAAAATTATAGGATGCCGAAATTGGTCTAAGAACTAATGTGTTCTGGAGCAGTCAATGTAACAAAAGCTGATATCTGCGAGTCTACGACTACTCCAAGAGGGAAAATGTTGTACAAACTCAAACTTTTTGCCTCAATGACGTAGCATGTAATGACAGTTTCGAATTCAAATGGGACCTACTTCAAGAATGTGATAAGTGTCACATTAGTGAGTGATAAAAGAGTATAACATTTGTCCGTTTGTAATAGCATTACTGCAAGAAGCTTCAGTTTTAGCGTTCTTCAAAGGAACCAAACTATAGCTGACTCATGTTAATTAGGGAAACATGACCCCCTCAAATAAAGAGAATGCATGACGAAGATCATCACATTGAAATCAAATTGAAAAGCGCGCGTAAACACCCTCTAAGAAGAGATTCGGTACACCTTAAATCGGAAACTGCCACCTACGGTCTCCGTTCCCAACAAAATTTTCTTTGTATCCTTCATTTTCCAGATAACCAAACACCCATTCTAATCCACGGGGCGAGAACCCCTCCAAAGCTAGATTTAATACCAGATGGTTCTCATGGCTGCAAAAACCTTAAATTCTCCGAAATGTGTTAGGAGCCAAACAGATCAGAAATTTGTTGGCAACAACAACTCCTCCAACCATCTAAATCAGTTAACCCTTTTTTTTCGTTTCTTTTTTTTTTTTTTTTAATAATTTCGAGGCATTGAGAATCCACTAGAAACAACAATAACTAAAATACATAATCAACATCCAAAACCACTTCGAAACGGAATCGGCAAGGGGCAGAACTCAAAAGTCCGATTGATAACCCTAGGACACGAGGCGTCAGAAACTAGAGAGAGAAAAGTGCATGTATATTTATACATTCACAAATATATATGCATATAGAGCGAGAAAGGGGGAGGGGAGAGACAGAGCACCTGAAGGTCGCCTTTGATCATGGTGGAGAGATTGGTGAAGAGATCGTTGAGTGAGTCCGCTAGTTCGTCTCGCTCCTGCTTCTCATCTTCCTTCCCAGCCATCCTTTCCACCACCAGCAGCCTAGCAGTTTGTGGTGGCCAAATAGGCCGTCGGGCAATCGGCCGTGCAACCGGCTATTATACGGGTAAACCCGAGCCCAATACTAACAAATTTTCGGACCTTCGATTTGGGGTAGGACAAAGTCATGTGAGTTTTTTCCGCTAAGAAAGATGTCTTTGGATGATATTTTGAAAATAGAAAATTTCAAAATGACACCTGAACTTTCACTCCAATGTTACCGAAATATCTGAATTTCACTTTATTTCAATTAAACACGTGGACTTTTAAAATCCCCAAATTGAGGCACCTGCCGTTAGCCTCCATCCATTTTCCTCACAAATCGGCTGATGTGGCTCATTTTTAGCGTTAAAAGACCCCACTAGAGATATTAGAAAGTGAATTCAATGCACACAATCATAACCCATGCCAACCCTATTTCACTTTTGAATTGTGATTGTATGCATTAAGTTTATTTTCTAACATCTCTAGTGGGACCCTTTAATGCCATAAATGAACCACATTAGCCGATTTGTGAAGGAAATTTGATGGAGGCTAACGGCAGGTGCCTCAATTTAGGGATTTTGAAAGTTCAAGTGTTTAATTGAAATAAAGTGAAGTTCAAGTGTTTCGGTGATATTGGAGTGAAAGTTCAGGTGCCACTTTGAAATTTTCACTTTTGAAAATTTTTGAATTTAAATTTAGGATAATAAATGGAGAGAAAAAATAAGGTAATGATTAAAAAAAAGTGATGAGTAGAGAGATAGAGAAATAAATAAGAATAATGATTAGAGTGAGAAGAGAGAAATGGATTTAGCTGAACGGGGTCATGGGTTCCACGTGAATATGTGATGGAAAAGGATGTGTAGCGGTGCCTCGAGAGCACCCAACAATATTTCAATTGAACAAACTTTGTACACCCTGACTCACATAATGCGGAAGCGTGTGCATGAGTGGAACTGCGTGGACATGATTGAGTGGAGCACGAGCATAAAAGCCATCTTAAAAACATCACAAACTAGGAAAATTCATTAAAGCAAAAACCAAGGATTGAAAACGGAAGCGAAAAATCCTATAGAGAAATTATGTGACCTAAGAGATTCACGGTACACCACAACCTATTTATATCAGTAAGTCTACTGGTACAGAAAATCGGTACAGATTTTCAATACAGATTTGTTGTGGGGCCACTACGGGTCCCACACAAATGATTCGAACCGTTCATTAAATGTAAAACAGTTTTTCAAGGGCCCTCGCGAAAAATCAGTTCAATTCGATACTTATAGATACTCGATCCAATCATATAATGTTTTATTATCTGGGAATCTAAATCAAAAGTTAGATGATTGGATCGAGCTTCTATAAGTATCGGATTGAATTGATTTTTGGCGGGGACCCTTGAAAAACTGTTTTATATTTAATGAACAGCTTGGATCATTTGTGTGAGACCCGTAGTGGACCCCACAAAAAACCTGTACAGTAAATCTGTACCGATTTTCTGTACCAGTAGACTTACTGTATTTATGTAATGTGTTTGCTAATATGTTCTGGATTGTATATCCGCCGATGGCCGAAAATAGTAACACCGTCTCCCTGTCCATATTATTTCGGGCTTCTAAATTACGAACGTGTCCCATTTCCCTTTAATTTTATATTCATAGGCTCATATTCACCTTAAAACAAAATTATGTACATATTCCTTCTATAAAATTAATTTGGTCATATTCGTTTTGGGATTTTGAATTTATAGATAATAAGTGTAGAGAAAAATAAGAGTAATAAGAGTGGAGTTTTGTTCATCCTCCTTCTTATTGGTGCACTTGTAATGATTGAGAATAGAGATACTGATTGAAAAGAGATAGATAAAAAAATGAGAGTAATGATTGGAGAGAAATAAGATAATGATTAAAATTCAAAATTCAGAAACGAACGGGGTCTCTACTAAGCTGAGTTTCTCTGGGCTTTTTGAGTTTTTTTCATGTTTTGTTTGTGTTTAAATTTTTTTTTAAAATTTTTTAATTTTACCTTAATTTTTTCTAACTTGTTGATTCGTCTTAAAATGAACAAGCGTGTAAAAAATTTAAATAAGAACTGGCTTTATTTGGTTGAGAGTTTAGTTTAGTTTAGTTTTGGTAGTGAGTGGAGAGAGAAATAGGGTAATGATTGAAAATATGGGTAATGATTGGATAAAGATAGAGAGAGATGAGAAAGTAATAATTAAAAAAATAAGATAATGAATGAAAAAAAAAAGATAATAATTAAAAAACAAAATAAAAACAAATCAAAACTTCTAAACGAACATAGCCAAAATCTTTTAACTTTTAAAAAAGGTTAAGCAGAACGGGGCCTTTCACCCTACCTCTCAGCTCCACTCTTTCTACCCCATCGACTAGAGAGGCAGAGACCCAAAACTTTGCCATTGCTCTTTCCCTAAATCACCGATTTCGCCATACCCTCTCTCTCTCTCGCATACACGCACCCACCCTCTCTCTGATTGCTACTGATTCCGGCAAGGGTTTGCAGATTCCGGCGAGGGTTTGCTTCTTTTTTTTTTTCGCGAAATTCAGGTAGCTTCCGATCTCCATTTTCCGGTAGATTTCAGTTGGGACTGATGAGGTGTCAAGGGTGAGTATAGTCATCCTTGGTTCCAGATATGAAACCAAGTATGGAACTTTGCCATTTTCCAACCCTTTTTCCATCACCATTGGAACCCCTAGTTGTAAAATTGGTGCCATAATATGGGTTTAGAACCAATTATACAACCCGATTGTAGTTGTGATGCTACTGTTTCCCTGTTAGATCCGAACATGTCTCTCTCCCCCTCTCTCCTTCTTCTTCCCTCTCCTTGTTGTTTTTCTTATGAGTAATTGAGATTCTTAAACAGAATATGTTACCATGGGGTGTCGTAAAAAACCACAATTCAGGTGTGATCCATTCAAAATTCAACTCAGAAGAAGGAATATTATACATTAATGGGCTTTTCTTTTTAGCGACCTGAACCGGTGGCTCTCCAGGCTTCTGTCCGGGCCGGGCCTGGTATATCCTTGTTATATTCTTGACTCTCTGGGTGGCGAATCATTACATTTGTTATTAAGAGCAAAATTCACTGTACCCTTTGTGTAATTTGCCTCGGAACATCCCCAATTTTAAACTGGAAATTAGTATAGTCCTGCCTTATGTGAAAATTGACGATTTAGTTGATTTTCGCGTAAGCTGGTCTGAACACCCCTGTTGTACCGAAAAGAGAAGAAGAAAATTTGACCTTAGCTGGGTGCAACGATAGTCAACTGGGCCAGTGCCTTATTGGTTTTCCCTTTACGTATCTCAACTAAACTGAAACCTTTATATGATCCTCTGGATCAACACAGTACGTCCACACTACTCAACCACAACCCTGATTATAGCACGACTGATTATAGCGTGACTCTTTTCCACCATCATCATTATCATAGCCAGCAGCACCATCGTTTGTATAGCTGGCAACTATATGCGAAAAATCGTTCTCAGGAAATGGTTTATCGTGGGAAGCATATTCCATCAAAACAAATGGAGCATAATCTATCTCTACTTTGGCCGGCCCAAAATAAAAGAGAATCAACTTATGGTGGAAATAACATTATGACATGTTGTTCATTAGCTAAACATATCTATGTCATACTCCCGTTAAATTGTTGATTCTTTGATTGGCAAATCATGGCTTCAATCTCCTTTCAACCCCGTAAAAGTCCCCACGTCTTTTTATCCTCCTTCAGGCATTTACCAGTTATGCACTTAAGTTTTGCTATCTTGTTCACATTCCATTTTATTTGAATGATTATTTTACACTAGTTTGTTTGTGGCTTATGTACACATTTGGTGGTGGTGGTGGTGTTTTGAAGACCACTCAATATTCAAGAGATGGTTTTCTTGTGCTGGACTCGTCCATCTTCTCAAGAACAGAAGGCTTGCATTATAAAGTAAAAACAACACACTTCAGCTGTAATTTTCCTAATTTCATCTGGGAAATTAAACCCATTGCAGCATGCATGTGGCTATCGTACTAATGGCTGATGCATGAGCAGGTCTGGGGACTTCAACTATGACTCTAAACACAGAGGAGCTAGTGCGAAGTCTGCATCTTCACTTCAACAAGATACGGAGCTCTCAAAAAATGGTTTCTCACTCAACCATGCACGCATTTTGGTGGGTTCAGGGCTTGAGACATATGAAAAGGGAAAAACTGCTCTTCAAACATGGAGGTGTGCGCAGACCTACAAACTTAGCTGCATTCTTCTAGTTCAAGAATGAGACAGGTTTTAATCAACATCTTAATCCACTATGTAGGCATTTCGGATTAGAGTGGGCATTTGTCGATCCCAAGACTCCAATTCAAAGTGGGGTGAAATTCTGTGCTTGCGTAAAAGAATTTTTCCCCTGGCTCATGATGCCTCTTCAGGTGGTGTATGTTAACGAGGAAAAGAAAACTAAAAAGGCTGGGGCCTCTTTTGGTTTTGGAAGTGGCACTCTTCAAGGACACTTATTGGTGAGTTCTTCTTGGCTAGTTGTAATTGCATTTTCATGCTGGGATACTTTCATCTTTTGCATCCGTAGAGCAAAGTGTCTCATGAACCCATTTCCATTTTGACATTGTTTTGGTCATATTGTTTCGAAACTTGAAGTAATTTTTTCCGAAGGTGCATGAAATCTAGCTTCCCTCCTTTGTTCTGTTTTTGATCTAATTCTGGATGGTATGTAGAGATTTTCTGAGCTGGTTCAAGCCAAATCCGAATGCTAACATCACACCTTTTCTGCTGATAACAGGGTGGGGAAGAACGCTTCTCGATTGAGCTTGATGAGAACAACCAAGTCTGGTATGAAGTGCTCTCCTTCTCAAAGCCGGCTCACTTTCTCTCTCTCATTGGGTACCCATATGTACATCTTAGGCAAAAGTATTTTGCTCACCAATCTACTGAAGCAATCAAGAAACATTTGTCTCCTGTATCTTAGTAACCAACCTCATTGTATATTTGCATATGAAAGTTCTGGCGTTGCAAAAGCCTCTCTTTCTTTACATGATACCCTGAACTAGAACTGGCAAACGGTTTATGAAATATTACTCTGTTATTAGAAAGCACATTTTATTCAATGGGTGCATTTTGATTGATTCGGCAATTCATGATACTGAGGGTTGAGAGTCACGAGAGTCGACTAATCTTGGTTGTTAACTTTTGTCTGCACTAATGAATTTTTGACCTGCAGAAAGGGAAGGGAGTAAATGCTCTCTTCTAAAACCCTTGACGCCCACTTTTCCTATCTTTCCCTCTCGCGAGCTTCCTTTCAAAGTGGACATGCTTCCCTTATTCGAGAGAGTTTCCACCTTCCGGTGTTGTCTCCTCACTACGCACTCATTTTGTTGTTTGGACCTTTCCTCATATCTAAGCTCTTTGGCCTGAAGTATTGATTCCTCCAATCCTTTTACTTGGTAGTTCTTTAAGATCATTTCAGGTGGAAAAATCTCACGTAGTGGTAGGATCACATCGTGGTTGGATTAACAAGAGACATTGCTGTTCCACCAGCCTTTTTTTTTTCTTTTCTTTTTTTTTTTCCTTCATTTTGCTGGTGAATTCGCACAAGATTTTGTGATTGTGCACTCGATCTCTTCCTGTTCAACCGTTGTGAAATGAAAACTTATATCTTCCGACCAGTTATTTACATTTTGGTTGGTCAAACTCCCAATTGCTTCAAGCTGTTTGATGTATGTGAATCTTATATGCATAGTGCGGTATCCACGCATATAGAAAAACTTCAAACACGTGTTCCTGTAGTGCAGTCTAGTGCAGGGGTGCAGTACTCCAAGGCGTTCATCTTGGCTATCAATGGTTTAGATTTCATCTCAGTAGTGGACGGCTTGGATCTCCAGGAGCTGAGATAGAATCTGAACCGTTAACTGTTGAGTTGGGCAGCTGCATTACACTCCTATAGCGCACGCCTGCCCTAACAGGGACCCCAAGTTCCCAGGGGTGGGAATTCTAATCAGGGTGCAAGTTGAACACCAGCCGTTAAGGTAGTTGTCGATTCACATTCAATCGAAGATTCAAATCATGCCTGCATAATTACCAAAGTGTGTCATAATTTGCCAAAAATTAGAGCCTTTGGAGCTTAATTCAGAACCAACTCATCTTGTTATCAAGTCGCAAGACTGAAACAAATTGTAATCGAGTTTCGAAGCAAGGAAATTCATGGAAAAATCGCGAAGAAGATATTTAAAGTGGCTATATGAATGGAAATGACTTCTAATCAGCGAAAAGGAAAAGTAAAGGGCTGAATTAGTATATTACCTCCAACTTACAAGGGTAACTTAAGTAGCTCGATTTGGTCGATTGGCAGGTGAGGTCAACCTCCCGTCGTACCATAACAGAAAGTATGAAAGATAGAATTCAGACAGGTCATTTTCTCCATGAAAACCAGATATACACTGGCATTTCATAACTTGATTTAAGTCCATACAAACATCAATCATTTACATTTACACAATAATACACTAATGCACAAAGAGAGATGTATCCAGAACTGATATACACCCCTGTTTACACTTCTACCAAAAGAACTCAACTTAAACTATTGAGCAGAATGTTCGTCTTATTGATACCAAATCCGATAAGACTTTTCACCAATGCATTCCAAAGGGATTTGACCTTTTATTGGTGCCTCATGAGAAGAGATTAAACACTCGCTCATTGACTGCTGTTAACGAGCTAGTTCATTCACTAGGTGATGCGTTTTTCTTGAACAAGGCATAGGCATCACTGTATATAGCCACCACGTTTGAAAACACAGCAAGGACAATCATGATGATGCATAAGATCTTGTCCTTCTTTGTTGCAATGTTGTGCCGATCCCTGAAACCAAATCCAACATCGAAATAATATTAGGGTGACGTATGTTGATAATTTAGCAACTAAAACATTTTGGACAGTATCAAACGGTTAACTATGTTGAATCAATAAATGAAGGCCAATTCAGATTATACCAAAATTCACCTTCACAAGACATTAACTTAAACTAGAAAAATGAGATCATTTCACTCCCAAAGACTTGAACAAAAATTAGATTGCGTTAGAACAAAATCCTTTTCCATGTCAACGTTAACATCAGACATAACAGCTCATCAATTATGCATGTGATTCTAATGCATACAAACAACAAGCCCAACACCTTCAATCCAAATTTGGCCAATTTGTGATGAACGTGCATGGCGAAGTCTCCCACTTTTTAGATTGCTCTATTGAAGATAACAGCTTTTACAGTACAATATTGCGTAACTATGAACATGGAATACCTGCGACACTGAAACGTGATTGCCATTCTCAGTCTCGATTCCCACTTAAGAAATGCACTCCTAGGCTGTGTTTGGGAATAGGATTTGTGGAGTGAAAAGAAACTGAGGGAAACATACCTTTTCTAATTTGTGCAGGGAAATACCTTACATTTCTTTCCCATACACTAACCACCCCACAAATCCTTTACCCAATGTCCCAAACACTGCCTTAATTAAGGGAGTAGTCACACCATTTCTTCCTTTCCTTTTAAGGAGAAATTTAGAAAGCGTAGTCACTGAATTAAAAAGTCCCCTACATCTACTAACGAAATCTGTAGCAGTAGGGGTGGATCAGGATAAGGGCTGAGTGTGAAATCTATAATATTTCATTCTTTCCCTAGTATGGGAAGGAAATATAAGCTATCTGTCTGGTCAAAAAGAAGGGTCACTTGCTCCACTAGTGGCCTTTGTCTTCCTTTAAGTCCAGCGAAGGGGTAGTAGCTCATTTTCCTATCGCATTATGTCACCTATCGATAAATCATTCACCTTGCAAAACTTAAAAGGGATAAACTTGAACAACTAGAACCTCAACCTCAATAATAGGTTTTCTTGGGATTGGATTCTCCACATTTCAAGCTCAAAAAAAAATCGCTAAAAACACACTTCTAGCTTATTCTAGCACAAAAAAAGGTAATGTACCTGAGAGAAATGGCAGCAGGAAATATGAAGCCAATGCAAACTGCAGCAGTTGCCCCAGTGAATTGGAAAGCATCCCAAATGCTGGGAATGAAGTTCGCACCCAAAAAGATGAGACCAATTAGTCCACAGCTAATCAATGCAAACCTCAAGTTGTCAGATGCCAGAGGCCTTGCATTTGGAAACAAGAGGCCATCCATGTTCAACCGTAACGGATAAAAAACAATGGGAAAGACAAGCATGAGGTGGGCCGCATAGCTAACACGCACAACATCATTAAGCAGAGAACCGTATGGAATGCCTAGGTCAGCATCAAAGTTGGCCAGCACATCATCAAGAGTTGCGTCACCAAAGAGTAGGAACCCAAACAGGCTTGTCATTACGTACACACTTGAGCAGAGAGCAAGAGAGGATCGCACAACTGCTTTTATCTTTGTGTTGTCTTCGAGTTCATTGTCTATTGAGTGAACTGCAAAAAATTTCATGGTCCAAGAAAAGTTAGCCAGCCATTTACGCATTTCCAACTGGAATGCAAACTAAATCTTTGGGGTTGACAATAAATTGCTGGATTGGAGCTGTGCCTCAATCCAGTTGCAACATAAAGTGATAAAGTACATTGTTCAGTGAAAAAACTAACTAAATTTTGCAAGATTTGAGTGAACTCCACAGGGTTCGTTTGCCGTTTTCCAGTCAGACATTACCAAATAATCTCTGTACTTGCCGTCTTACCTAGTTACAGTTATAAAAGCATAGCAACCTAGAGGTCAAACAGAAAACTTCAATTAACCAATCAAATGAGCCAGATACAAGGCTTCATGAGCATGGACGAATGGGCTTTCCAAAAAGCCAGCCCGGTCTGGGATCAGAATAGACTGAAGGGGGCAGACCTAATGTTGTGTTGGCGCTAGTTCATTTTATTGTTTTCCCGCCTAGCGCCTTTAATTCCAGTACCATACATAAAATACACGTATCTTCAACTAGCCATCAGAACAAGTATACGCATATTTAGGAAGTAAGAGACAGCTAAAAGTAACTGAACTGATTAAGGTTGATCAGACCAGAGCATACCCGAAGCGTCACCTCATAAAAATGAACTAAATTCAGGGAATTTCACATACTGGCTTTTCAACAGGTCAAGTTCAAAAAATTTATGGTTTTAACATCAAATGACAAAAAGACAATATTCTAGGGATAGATGGGATACATTAACGAAAAAATCAGTCTACATACCGTTGTAGTGGCAAATATATGCCGTGACAAGAACAGGTACTACAGTGAAGAGATCCAAGAATGACGTCACATCAGTAACATCAGGAAGTAACCTAGGCATCGAAATGCTTCCATTTATCAACTTCATAACAGTGATTCCAACAGTAATAACAAGGAACACAACCGCCAGGGCAACTGATAAGGCAGATGTAAATTTCAACGAATCTGCAACCACATGAAAAGGCACCTATGAGGACTGCATCATAGAGGCAAACAAATAATAGGTGAAAGTGCAGTGAAATTCGCCAACAATGTTATTCAGGAAATGAACAACCCAATCATAAGAATAGAGGTACAGTCCACCAAGAATGCACATCGGCAGAGCAGGAGCTTAAGTACAGACAGATATAACTATCTCAAGATGGACAAGAACAAAATATTACGAGAAATTATTAAGACTGACTCTTTTTGTGCCATTTCAAAATTATGCAAGTACATCAACCACAGTCTCTCAAGAATTGTCTTCAGTCATTAAGATTCCTGCAGTTTAAACTCTTTCTGCGATAAGCGAATCAGGCTATTAACCAGACTTCAATGCACCAAATCAATTATCATAAACAATTATGAAACTACAATATATTTCTTGAAAGCAGCTACATATAAAAACAGTTCATCTTGACTCTTGACACTACGCGATCCAACTAGATTTCAACTTGAGGTGGTTTATTGGGAATAAGAAACGTGTAAGTAAATGAGACAGCACCACATGAATCTCTGTCCTCTAGGCACGAACTCACCAATCAGTAGTAATCATTGCCCACTCAAAGAAAATGACTAACCTATACGCTTTAAGCATGCCAAAGGAGCAAATACGGCAAGGGTCGTGACCAGAAGTACAAAGGTACGACTATTCCACCAATACACTCCAAACCACCCTTCTAACACACCAGCATGGTGAATTCCACTTGAAGTTGTTCCAGAAAGCACGTCGCCTGTAATTAAGGAAAAACCCAATAAACTACGCGAATTTCACAATAATGAGACTACCCACAAGTCACATACAATTTACGGTTTAACTATAAGTTGATAAACCTCATGAAGCAGCCATTTCACTTCCTATGAAAACACATCGGAATGAAAAATACTAGGATTTGAGACTAGGTACCTATAATAATCATGTACACTATAAGTACACCAACGTTGTTGACAAGAACACAAATTTGCAGCGCCATCCTCCCAAACTTTCCATAGGCATCCCCCATAACACCTCCGTAGGAAGAAGATTTCCCCACCCTGCTGAATCTAAGCAACATCTCAATCGAAGCTTCTGTGAGGAAAGCCATAAAGATGATCATAGCAATCCCAAGAACGAGACCCAAAACTTTCATAGTCGCGGGCAAGGCCATGATTCCGGCACCCACAATGGTAGTAGACAAATTAAACACTGCCCCGGTAAAGGAAGCCCCATCAAACTCGTCAAATCCAGTATCTTCCTCTTGCTTTGTGGGCAACAGAGGCACTTTCTCATCGACAACTTGTTTGCTCTTTCGCGATTTCTTCTCTTTCGTCGGCTTAAGGCTTCCAATCGTCATTCTCAAAAGAATTACCTCCCCAAGTAGATAAACGCAGGGACTATACACGAAACAGCTCAAACTTCTAGGATTTTATCCTCAAGAAATCTGTAACAAATAAAGGGGAAAAGAAACCTTAGGCTTTTGCTACTAAACATCCAATTTGCAGTAAAACATTTTACACTAGTGGAGCGCAAACAGGTAAATTCAAAGATGCAACTAATACAGATGATTACTTGGGATCAATCAAATTAAAAGATAAACATATTCAAAGACCCAAACAGCCAAAACCAACTAGAAATTTAGAACGATAAAGAGTCACACAAATAGATAACTTACAAAATCCAGATCCTAATCGCCTCCAAAAGAGCAATTGAATCCCGCAATAAACAATTGATAGCCAGAATCACAGCAAAAAAAGGGTTTTCAAGAATAACCCAAAAGCCCAAAACTTCGTAAAAAAAAACTCGGGGAAAGGTCTAAGAAAGCTATGAGAATATATAGATCTACCTGAACAAGTTCGAATTATAATAAAAAATCGATCAATTCAGGGAAATTGGAGCAGAAACTAATGAGAGGACACAAGAAATTCAGGACCCACAAAATGGAGCCACCGAAATTTAGCTAGAAAGAATCCAAAGGGGGTGAATAGTGTCAAGCCCTAAGAATCAGAAACCAGGGCCACACGAATTGGGAGATTTTGGTTTTTGCGAATTATGAATGTTTGGCCCCCTATAAATAAATAAACAAGGGTACAGGTAGAATCAGAAGCCTTCACGTATCGTTTAAAAGTCTAATACTATTTGCATACGCACATGTTTTTTTCTTCTTCAAATATACGGATTGACTGGGAGAAACAATAATGGAGGAAGATTCACGCTCGACGACAAAGACCCCTGGGTTTGGTGGGGAATTGCTGTGCTTCTGACGTCGTCGACGCTGTGAATCGAAGAATGAATTAGGGGTTTCTCTGTCCCCTCTCTCTCTCTCTCTCTCTCGCTCTCTCAATTTTTAAAGTTGAAGGAGAACATACCAATGACGTTCTCCTCCGTTTTACTCGTAACAGGTGGTGACAAACTTATAATCCTGCCGTCCTGGTTGTGATACCGTTGGCATTTTGGTGGGAAACAAAGCGCTCCACCACATTAGGGGCTTGTTTGGTTAGAGCATATCCGGTAAGCCTTTGTTTGGAACTTAGAAAAAGTGAGAGAAAAAAAGGAAAGTTAGAAAATTTTCCCTCCAAATGTTTGGATTGGAGAGAAAGATGAGAGAAAATAGAGAATTCAAGTTTTGCGAATAGTGAAATTTTCCTCCCATTTTATTTTTCTTCATTTTCCATCACTTTCTCTAAGTTCAAAACAAAGCCTAAGAGTCTCACTTGATATGAAGTAATTCATTAAGAAAATTTAAATCCAAGCATAAATGTGAGTAAAAATTTCGGTAACAGCATAGATGTAAATTGGAGAGGGAGAAAATAGACTTCAAAAATGGTAGTAAAAATTTTGAGTCTTCCTTGATTTGATTAGAAATTTGAGTAAAACATAATTTGATATGGGTTAGTCAAGGTCTAGAGTGAGACTTGGGGAGCTCTAGTAATCCTATACCGCTTTGAATAGAATCGAGATGCTCTTAATAAGTCTTCATACCGCCTGTTCAACTTCAATAACAACGAGCTTATTAGCTAAAAATGACAATTGACACATACAATACGCTTAGTCGCAATAATGAATCTCATCAGTAAAATAGGTCCTTTTAAAAGTCCATCTATTCCTAATATCAAGTTTTAATCAGCATCTATTCTTAATATCCAGTTTTAATCAGATTTTGGTTCTGTGTTTAAAAGAGGGTGAGGTCCATAGATGGTCTTTAGTTCACAGCTTGCTTTTGCACTCAAAATTGACCAAGTTTCTTAGGAATTGAGAAGCCAGCTGGACCTGGTGCAGCTATTATTTTTTTAGCCATGTCAAGCCTATTTAGACGATCATATCCGCTAACTCATTTATCTTAAAAATGTGGATTTGATTGAGTGTGTTGAGTTCATTTTTCCTTATATAAATTTGTTCTAATCAGGTATTGATTGGTATTCGATCAACATAATTATTATTTTGGTCGATGTTCATAACGAGCTCTACCAAATTAACAGTTTTATGAACCTGAAAAATTAGGAATTAGCTTATTTGCTTGTTGCTAACAAAACGAATGCTCAACTATTTCGCGTGTACGTGTGTATATATCAATGAGCAAATAGGACAATGAGCTATATATGAACCAAACAGGCCCTAACGCGAATGATGCGTTTCTCTCTTTAAAGTTTCTCCGAGTTGTAAATGCCAGTGTCCAACAAAAATATTAATTATAATTGTAATTGGCAATGATATTCTAAATTAATCCCCACAGGCCAGGTTTGGTTTGGTTTGGTTTGGTGGTCAAGTTATGGTACTTAGGGGTTTGTTCCCTCGTAAGATTTTTCAAGTTCGAAACATTCTAGGTGTTTTCCGCCTCTTTAGGGCTACTAAAGGTTTGTCCGATTATTAACTTTAGGATTCTGGAATTAGTTCAGGTGCACACAAGTTGACTTAAACACCTATTTATAAAAAAAAAAAAATGATATTCTAGATGGAATTTGAACTTAACCTCAACTCACACACGTCTTGGACTCATAGGTTGGAAAAATGCTACTCCATAGACGTCGTCGCTCGATAAGTTCAAGTGTTAATTACTTGTGAAAGTTAAACACTAAATGCCTATTAAAATACTCATCATTTGGAGTGACAAATTAAACTACACGTACAAAAATATAAAATAGAAATGATTTAACCTTTGTTTGAGCTAAATAAAGAGAGGTAACAACATTTAAATGACTTTTTTAAAAGGCCAAAGCTTTTAATTCTACTATCTTCCAGAAAATTATTAAATTCCAAAATGCGTAAGACAATTGGGACAAAGAAACTATTTTTCACTCTCAATGCCTTCACTTAGAATCGTACATATTTGAGAGTTTCCTACCACATATGGCTCGGTCATCAATTTTTTCGGTATCGCATTTTAATCTACCATATCTAAGTAACTGGATGAGATTCCTCCTAGATAGCCAGACATTCTTGGCCAGGTTTCGGAAGGGAAGGGAAGAGAAGTCCCAGAAGGAACTGAGTAATCGGCCACGCACAATGAAGGGATGGACAAGAAAAATGATAGTCTAAGTATAGGGTATCTTTTGAACACTGCTGCATGACACCTCAAATACTTGTTGGGGGGTAAGGGATGATTTTCAAAAAATCGGAGAACGGGTAAGGGGTGGATATGTATATGTCCCTGTCCAGTAACCGCTTATATACCAGTATATTATTTCTCTCTCTCTCAGATGTGGACCAAACATCTTTCTTGATGTTTTAGGCGAAAACAGTTAAATCTTGTGTTGAGTTCTTACAATCCAGTAGTGACATACTTGAAATGACTATGACATGCATACGTTCCTATGTGCATTACTTTCAGCCTTCTAGGGTGTTGAGTGAGATACCTACTATGTAAAAATACAAAAAATGGTATGTGGACGTCACCGTTGGTGCCCCATTAAGAAGTTAATTAGGCAGTACTAATGAACGTCAATGCCACCATTAATTACAATTAATGAAGTGCTCCTCACCTACCCTAATCAAGTTACATTTTCTTATCTTAATTACTCCTCGCGTAATAATTAAGGAGTATATAATAAACATGTGGTTATCATGATGACAAGTGTAAAGCTGGTCAGTGTTTTCATAGTATTAACTTAATATGTAAAATATGGATTCGAAACTCGCGTCTGTCATTAGTTTATCGTGATTTATGACAAGGATTAGCAATTAATTTAGAGGAAAGAGAAAGACAGATGTGTTGCTAATTTGCTATTATTAGATGATCAGATCAGCTCATAATAAGGGAATAAATTCTTTACACCGCCGGTGTAAATTTTGTTTCCTCCAAATCAATTGTTTTGCACCACGCCGCCATGTTTTATTAATTGGGGCCACTATTTTGACACGTATCGCAATGCAATTGATTTAGAGGAAATAAATGTTTATACCGGCGGTGTAAAAAATTTATTCACCAGCTGATAAATTGAGTTTAAGATGATTGATCTACTAGTATTAGACAATGTCCAGCTCCTCTAATTGCTTCCTAAACGTATGGGACTGGACGGTTGCGTTTGGGCAGTCGCGGGTCAATTTTAGGTTCACTTGTAATCGAACTGATCATGTTCTTGGACCCGCAAAAATTAAGTTAGTTTTTTCCTTATTTGAAATTTTTTCGCATTGGTTAGTTTTGCGCCAAATTTTTGAGGATTATTGATTCGTCTCGACGAGAGGAATCGAATATATATATATATATATATATATATATATATATAACTTTTTGCCCAAGTATTTTGCTAAAAAATTTCTCAAAATACTTGGATAAAAGTTTAAAAAATTTACTTTTTCAATTTCTCTCGTTGTGACGAATCAATAATCCACAAAAGTTGGGCGCAAAACTAACAAATGCAAAAAAAAATTTAAATAAGGACAAAACAACTATTTTTTTGTTTTAAGTTAAGGAGAACTCAAAAAAACAAAGGCCTTGTTCATTTCACATTTTAGTTTAGTTTTTTAATTATTATTTTATTTTTCTCTTCGATCATTTCCCTATTCCTCCAAATTATTAGTTTCATTTCTCTCTCTATCTTTCTATACTCATTACTCATTTTTTTGATCATTACCCTATTTCTCTCTTCACCCACTATCAAAATTAAAATATCCAAAAATGCAAAACGAACAAAGCCAAAGTTGCTTGGATATTGACATGCATTGAACGAATAACTTTTTCGTACAATGTTGTCATTTTCTCTATTTTTAGAGACGTGCAAGGCTTAATTTGGACAGCATATATAGGTTATTGTACTATATGTTTTTTGTAAAAATAAAAATCCGGATGGGTTAGAATGCAAAAAAGCTAAGAGAGGATCAGATAGCCCAAGGTTATTATTTAGTGATCAACTATTAGTTACAGTACGGATAAATAAATCAAAAAAAACACTATTAGTTACAGTACTTTGACCCAAAAAAAACTACTAGTTACAATACGGCTACCCACGTAGACAAAACATGCACAAATCTTGTTGTGGGGCCCACCATGGGTCCCACACAAATAAACCGAGCCATTCATTAAATGTAAGATATTTTTTCGAGGGTCCCCACAAAAAATTAGCCAAATTTGACACCTGTAAGGCCTCGATCCAATCATCTAACTTTTCATTTTAGATTTTAGGATAATGAAAAGTTTGATGAATTGGATCGAGCACTTCTAGGTGTCGAATTGAGCTGATTTTTCAGAGAATCCCTAGAAAGAAAATATTTTACATTTAATAAACGGCTTAGATTGCTTAAGTGGGACCCAAGGTGGAGCCCATAATAAAATCTGTACACAATCTGTGCATGTTTTTGTCTGTGTGGACAAACTTTCTTTATTAGTTATTGGGCTTGGTGCACATTTTTTACGTACTCTTTTTATAGGTGACTCGTTTTATGGGATTTCTTATCGGTGTTGACCTATTTAATGATGTCCTAATTGTATTAGGATTAGAACCTTTGTGGGTTAGAACTTATGTACGGTTATAAATATAAGGGGTTGGTCCCTACTCTCGCTCTATGAATTTGTGGTCTCCTGAAGAGAAGAATGAAGAGAGTAGAAGGCTTCCCCACCCACGATTCATAGACTTGAACTTCTTTAAGGTTGGTTCCATGAACAAGAAGTTGCGGAGCCCAATCGTGATTCTTCAAAGTATTTTTGAACGATAAGGATTGAAAATCAATTGTGACTGATAATAATTAATTGTGACCGACCATAATTAAAAAACGAATCTCAATCATTGATTGCGCTAATAAACGGCTAAAATTACGCCGTTCCGTGAACAACCGAACAAGTTGTTCACGGAGCCTTTGTGAAAAAGTCTTTCCGTCACAATATTTGACAAAAGCCTTGTGCTACCATATATGAGCTTGATTTTCTGAAGACTGAGCTAGAGTTTGTTAAATCAGACTTGCAGTTCAATCATGCAACTATATATTGATAGCCACCAACGCATTATTTTGGAGACAATAGAATTAACCCGGGATAGTCGATTCGTGGACATTCGGTAAAATATGAAGGATACATAAAAGATTAGCATGATCTCGCGTGGATGACATATGCAAATTGAGAAAATTAATCGAGGAAGTTGGCTTCGTTGGAGTTGCTTGTCCCTGTTTAGTGTTTTTTTTTTTTTTTTCCCTCCTCTCGGTTGGATTTCTCTTAGTCTGGTTACCTCTACCTTGGCAAGTAATATTTTTGGTTCGTGAGTTTGGTGCTGGTATTGGTTCACGGGATTGTGAGGTTTTGACATCAAAACTTGAAAAGTTAGGCCTCTTATTTAGTTATTGACTCTTTTTGAGAGTGATAACTTGTCCTTTTGATGTATTCAGTTATTTTGTATGATTGACAATAAAATTTTTACTATTTCGACAATAAAAAAGAAGTGAAGCCTATATGATGGTACGAGCCAATAGAATGTGGGTATTATTCACCCTCTTTTATTGGAGATGAACAAATTCGGACTCGTTTAAAATGTGTCCCACTTAAAAATGTTAACGGCTATGTTCGTTTGGAAGTTTGGAAGTGTTTTTATTTTGTTTTTCAATTATTAACCTACTTTTTTTTCAATGATTATCCTATTTCTCCAATTATTACTTTCTCATCTCTCTCTATCTCTCTCCAATTATTACTCCTATTTTCAATTATTACCCTATTTCTCTCTCCACTAACTACCAAAACTAAACTAAACTAAACTCTCAAACGAACATAGCTGTTACTTTTGCCCATTTTTTGTTTTAACAAAAAAGAAGACTGAAGACCCCACTTATATAGATTCCTGGCTACCGACTTCCCTAAACATGACCCGTAGAGTGGCCCTCTGGCCCAAGACCCAGGTACATACAACGTATAGCCCCCACTTATGACTCACGAAATGGGCACGTGGCACGTGCTTGGTTTGAGATTATCAAGGCGCACTAATTAGTTACACTCACTCTCTCTCTCTCTCCTCCCTGTGCCGCGCGAGGTTTCTCAAAGGTAACATTCCTCACCGATCGTTTTTCGGATTTCTGTTAGTAATCTACGGACTCATACGGCCCTACTTTCCAATCCTCAGCAGAAATTTTCTTCTCTCCCTCCTCGATTAATTGAGAGAAATTGATTTCGGTTTGAATTGATCAGTAAATATCTTCATTCGTATTGCAAGTTTTTTGAGGTCGGTAGTTGATGTCGATCACTTGTTCTAATCGACTGGATAGTATTAATTTCTGAATTAGGTTGATGTTTCTCTTTGGCTTTGTTCTTGTAAGTTATACAACATTAGATAGACAAAGAAATCAGAAAAAAATACTTAATCTATGTGTATAATATACGTAGTGTTTTTTCTTGAACTGTATGTGTATACATAGTTAGGTTTTTATTTTTCAGCGCTTGGGAATTGCTATTCCTGGGACTTCTTAATCTGAAGTATTGAATTACTGGAAGAGGATAGAATGTAAGTAGAAACGGAATCCCGTTTGACGATCGACAATTTAGGCGAATGACATTCCATCGGGAGGCTAGGGCATGAGCATTTCGTTTCATCACGTAATCATTTTAGTTGTTGCCTTAGTAGTGAAAAAGAATTGGAGTACCCTGCCACTAAATTGAAAGATTGCTTTTCGATGGAGACTGTTAAGAGAACTATTTGCAATAAGCTTTGACAGTTGGAGCATGTGAAGCAATACCGTGGTATCAACTTGAAGGTCTAACAATGACCACTTCGGCTTATGGAGATGAAAGGGAGATCAAGGAATATTTGCGTAACTGTGGGAATTATCATATAGTGGACTCTCCAAAGACAGTTCTTTTGCTTTTTATTCCACTTAATTCTTCTTTATTATTATGCTGAAGGCAAGTGGAATGAAAACCTGAGTCTTCCTGTTTCGTCATCTGGCTTATGTTCTTCATGTAGCATTCAGACCGAATGACTTTAAAGCTACGTTGATACTTCCACTAGCTATTGGTGATGTATTAGGCATCTCTGTTCTCCCTCACCTTATGGGCTAGTGCGTTTCTAATTAATTTTGCTTTTCCTCTTTTGTTTTGGGTGGGAGGGGTTTAAGCTGTCAACTACACATTTTGCCTTTCAAGGTGATGGAGTGCCATTGTTCATGCTATTTGAACAATTCAACTCCTTTTGAAGTGACCATTTTTTGGTTGGCATCTTGAGCAATTCAACGGCCTTGATAGTGAAATATATTTGACGGTGCGCATTAGTTTTGTTTGCTATGTGCTCAGCAGCTCAGGGTATGTAGTGAAGTACTCTAAAAAGTGAGGGTTTAGGTTGTGATAAGCTTCACTGTTTCATGACTTGGAGGACCTTTGATATTTAGTCAATACGGAATCGGCTATTAGAATCTATATAATTCTTTAATTGCAGAGAGTGAGTATTCAGTTCATTTTGTTCTTCTAGTTTACAATCCTGTCACTCTATTATGGCCGATGACAATATTGCCTTTTTTGCTGTTGAGACTTGAGAGAGAGATCTAAAGCATTCTAACATTGAATGCACAATTTAGTTTTACACATACATTAGAGTGATATATATTTAAAATTCCATCTTGAACACTTCCTGAAGACTTTTTTTTTTTTTTGCAAACTATGATTCTGAAGCACATTTAAATGAGAATCTTACTACATTTACAGCCTTGACTGTTTTGCATTTCAAATTCTTCAACTTCCATTTTGGTAAATCATCTTATACAAGTTAATGAAGACTTATAGTCTACTGGTTGAAGGAATGTGTGTTCTGACTCAGGGTATGCTGGATTGTTCAAAATAGTGTGATTTGATGAATACAATATTTGGTGTACTTCCGGTCCTTGACTGTTTCTTCTTGTTATTGGGTCTTCTTCGTACGTATGGATTATATTTTCAGAGTTCATCTTGTGTCCATTTAGCATCAATGCATCATCCAGTTGTCACGTTAATGCACATTAGAAATAGATCATTTATCTGATGAGTTTGGATAACTTTTGACGTTGTACGAATGAAAAAGGGTGTTAACATATATTATGAGGCGTCGGCGCTATGCATCTGAAGCATTTTATCCATTATGAAAACAAGTGGATAACATGAAATTAAATGCGTGTTAACCTGATTTAATTTGTTTTCCAAATTTGCTAGAATTTAGTAGCTCTTGTATTGGTGCCAGCTTTACATTGACAGATGGGAAGGAAATGAAGGACTAATGCTGTGTAACATCTCTATTATAAAACAGAAGGGTGTGGGGACAAGTTGTTGGAATGGCTAAGATTGGTTTGATCCAAAGGCTGAGAGTCATTCTCCTCATCTCATTAAAGAGCCCATATTTTAAAGCTAATTACATACCTGTCATCCTCTTCCAATAGGGATGCGTAGTGCCGTAGGCACGGGCTAACACTAGTCTACTTACATTGCACTACATTGCAATGTGAATCAACACAGTATGCAGTAGATATTTGAAAAAAAGGAGAGGTGAATTATGAACTTTGGCATGGTGTATTTGGATTGGCAGATATTTTTTGGGGCCTGGGCTACTTGTTCCCAGTTTCTTTTTGGACCGACTTTAGAGTTTTGGTTGCAACAAGAAGGCGAAGATGTTGTGGAATTGTGTAAAATTTTCCCTCCTTTGGGTTATTGATTTGGAGCACAATGCAAGTCTTCAAAAATAAGTTTGAGAATATCAAGTCAATTGGGGATACAGTATGTCTTCTTCTCACATCCGGATCCGGGGGATAGAGTATGACATTTGTCGCCTTTTAGGGCATTAGTTTCTCCCCCTTTTACAGGAATTCCATTATTGTTGATATCTGGAGATTAGGGTGTTGTTTGATTTGTGGGGAGTATTTTGGTGGATTCGTATAGACTCTGGAGAACCGTTTTGCTTCTTTACTTCTTTCACAGTAATAAAGCTCTTTGGGTTGGCGGTGAAAAAGAAAGAAAGAAATTTTTGTAGGCAACATTGTATCTTGTTCTTGTTCCTCCTTCAGCTGTTTCTCTTCTTCTGTAAATAGGAAACCCTTGCCAAGTATTTTAATAATGAACAATTGCATACTTTTTTGGGAAATTCCAGTTGTTTTTCCCTTTTTTGATACTATTACTTTACTCTGTGTGTGTGTGTGTGTGTGTGTGTGTCTGCCACGCAAACTCAAAGACTTTGACTTCCTCCCTTAGGAGAACGAGTTCCCCTTTGGGAGAGGATTGTTTAAATAGAGGAATGAGCGCCTGTCTTCTTCTTTTCCTCAGGTTTTTAAATAAGAGAATAACTGGACCATTGGGATGGATGAAGATGCTGTTCATCAGGCCAGTGCTCCTAATGAAGACATCAATACTGCAGAGCCAGAGGCAGAGTTAACTAATATCGACTCACTTGAAAGTATGGTTACTAATATCGACTCACTTGAAAATGTGGTTACTAATATCGACTCACTTGGAAGTATCGTTACTAATATCGACTCACTTGAAAGTATGGTTACTAATATCGACTCACTTGAAAGTATCGCATCTAGTGGTGATTTAGTGCAAATAGTTGGAAATATGAGCGAGGTTCTTACAAGAGTTGAACTTGATCTAGCATGTTTTTCAGAGAAGTTGGTTAACTTAAACATTCTTATGATGCACATAGCAACGAGGGAAAGTGATTTTGAGGCTTTTGTATCGGATAAAGAGGATATCTGTGGTGATTCTATTATGAAGGCAATGGAATTTAATCTCTTGTCTGGAGTTTTGGACTCAGAGGTCAGAGAGCTCGATAATTTCATGTCTACTATCCAGTCAGAGATTATAAAGGCCCGTGAGACTGTCTATTCACGCAAGAACTTGGGACAAGCATTGGCAGAGATGGAGGATAAACTGCATGATTCTGAGGAGTCATTAAAGCAATCACTTGACCAGGTTTCTGATTTAAGGGTGCAATCTGCCAACTTCCAGAGAATCCTGTCAAGTTTTGGTGTTGGAGAAAACTGTAAGCCACTTATCTTTGAGTATCTCTGCTTCATTTACTTTACTTTTGTAGGAGAAAAATGGTCAAATTCTTTCTTGTGCCAAAAACTATCTGGCTAATTTTTGGTGACCAGCATGAACCAAAAATGTTTTCAGATTGCATCCATCTTAATGTGGGCCTCATTGTGAAGCTTTTGTTAGTTAGGCTCTAAAAGAGGAAAATGCGGACAAGTTTTGTGGATGTATGACATTCTCATCTTTGCTGGCAAAAGACTGAAAAATTATTACTCACACTCTAATGATACACATGCGTGTTGGCAGGGAAAGGTGAGAAGGGTGGTGGCATTTTAGGAAGTGGTGAGTTTTTGGATCACAATGCAAAGATCAAAATGCAGACTGCCGAACAACAGAGGCATTTCCTGAGGATGTATGAGAAATCTTTGGCAAGAGAGTTGGATCTTGAGAAGAAGGTAGGCGAGTCAAAACAAAGTGAGGAAGAAATGAAATTCAGGTTGTACTCTTCAGAACAAGATGTTTTCTACATGGAAGAAGAATCAGCAGTTGTTTGGGAAAGGTTGTTTGATGCAGAAAATGCTGCTGAGGTCCTGATGGGAATTTCAAAAGAAACATTGGGTCAGCTTCAGATTGCTCAATTCAATCATAATGGTTCAGTTCAACGTGAAAAAAATTTGAGATTGGAGCTTCAAGAATCATTAGAAAAGTTGAAAGCTAAAGACCATGTTACCCAGAAGCTTGAAGATAAATTAGCCCTTGCTGATTCTGAGGCCTCCACTTTAAGGGAGAAGGTGAGTTCACTGGAGAAGCATCTGAAAGAATCTGAGCTTAAAATTGAGAAGGGAGTTGAGGATCTGAAGGAAAAAAATTCTAGTGCAGAAAGCAGGGCTGAGAGTGCAGAAGCCAAGTGTAAATTGCTAACAGAGACTAATATGAAACTAAATGAAGACTCAGCTCTTCTTAAAAGTACCTCTGAGAAGCTTGATTCACTTGAGAGGCAGTTGAGAGAATCTGGTATTCAGCTACAGCATGCGTTGGTATCTGCTGAAGCAAGTCAGGAGAAAGAAAGCATGTTATACTCTACAATCCATGACATGGAACATTTAATTGAGGATCTCAAGTCAAGGGTTTCTAAAGCTGATTGTCGGGCTGATAGTGCGGAAGGGAAGTGTATTACTTTATGTGAGTCCAACTCAGACCTCAAAGACGAACTGAGATTTCTAAGGAGTAGATTGGGATCGTTGGAGGCATCTCTGCATCAAGCTGAAGAAACTAAAATGGCAACTGCGAAGGACATTGGCATTCGGACTAAGGTGATAGCAAATTTGGTGATGCAACTGGCCCTTGAAAGAGAACGCCTTCACAAGCAGGTTTTGATCTACCATGTCTATCTTCTTCTATATATGCCAAATTGATAGTAAACACACACACAAGAAAAATAAAAACAACTCAACAACAACAAGAACAACAAACAAAGCAAAGGAAAACAAAAGCACCTCTAATGAAATGGTTGCCAGTTAATTAGTTTAAGTGGGTAACTTATGCTTCATTGATGATAGGGCTTCATAGAGTAGTTAATGAGGTTGGTTTGGTGAGCAGTAAGGAAAATCAGCCTGATTTGGCAGCGGGATTGGGATTGTTGTGTATCTGCTCCTACCTTACCTGGCAGGCCGGCATACTTCTAAACGAAAATTAGAGTATTTCTGAGCTTTTGGAATTCAATGGTTGTAATCTCGCGTTGTTATTGATGAGGCTGAATAAAAGGGTGAACTATTCAATACCCGAAGTCCTGCATTGTTGGACCTGAAATCTGAGGATCTTAGCCGTGTTATTTATGTGGTTGGTACAAGAAACTCTTCTGACCTTTGTCACTGTTGAAAGGGAAGGTAAACAACAGAGCCGGTCATCGACCTTAGCCGCATAGATAACTGTCTATTTTTCAGATAAGAGTGTCGTCGGAAATACAGAAGGAAATGTGGAATTTTTTTAGGTCAATTGACTTACTGAATATGCATGTTGGACCCTTGACTATTGGTGGTACCTTGATCACATAATTATGACGCAGTTCAGTGTTTTAACACCCACTTGGGCACGTGAATCTTTGCTAGCTTGCTACTCACTCCATCCCTAAATAAATGTCTGGACCGCAAACCTAGGCCTTTGAAAGGATGCTTTTTTTTCGTTAAAAAATTCAAATTTTTTTCACAAATCAATAGATATCAATGTGTTCTTTCAAGTTATGAAAAAAGTTTGAACTTTTTAACGAAAAGAAAACATCCTTTTAAAGGCTTAGGGTTGCGGGCAGGACATTTATTTAGGGACGGAGGGAGTACTAGCTTGGTCAGGGTAGTTGTTTCTCAGGTAGGGCTTCTGACATGTTCTACCCCTCTGTGGTGAAAAACTGACTTCCAGCCAACTCCCTTTACACTATGTACTTATTACTGTGTTCCTTTCAACTGCATTTTGAGTTAAGATGTTTGTACATTTGCCATTAACAACCGCAACTGCCTTCAAATGCTGAATAATGATAATCATCCCTTCCAATGTGGATGTTTGTACATCAGTACATGCCACTTAAAATGCATATTATATTCCTAGCATTTTTAGGAAACCTTAAGCATTACATTTTTGCACTGTATTATTACCGTCTTTCACAAAGGTCATCACAATATCCCAACACAAGGTTTGGTGTCAGGGTTTTTTTTTGTGTGTCTCTCATTTGGTCGTTATAATTGCCAATATGAGAGTGCAGAACTTACCGTAAACCATGTTTGGAATTCCTTGAGTAGAAAAACGTTCCCAAACGAGTTTTATACTTGGTATAGCCTCTATCTGTGAACTTGGGGGGTAAATTAGACAACTACACAAAAATCCCACTTTCAAAGGTAGACTTATTCACACTAAACAGTAAGTAAGGATTGATATTCAGGAACAAGATGCAGTGGAAAGCACCCCTCAGGAGTAAGCCATGCTCGGTACCTGGGTTTGAGCCCTGGGATCCCTGCCTCTCTTCTGACCAAATAAGAGTGGCTTGAGACACTGTTAATTTTCAAAATTTCAAAAACAGTGGGAAGAAACACTGGGTTAGCTCATCTATATTGGGTTTTTTTAATTCTGAAAAGCATACTTTTCAGCCTTAGCTTTGTGTACAGCTCACAGGCTTTTTGATTTCCCTTGCTCACCCCTTTTTCAGTAGTTCTTCTACTAAGAGCCTTTCGAAAGTTTAAAACAAAATAGGGATATTTATGGTCATTAAAATTTATTATTGGAAAAGGAAGCATTTCAATTGAAGATACAATGGGTTATCCATGGTTCAATTCAGTGAATCAACTATTTATACCTGATTCTTCAAGTAAATTTGCTGTGTGGTGTTTGTACGCCAGATATCTTCACTTGAAAGAGGGAATAAAATATTGTTACAGCAAACTGACAAGGATCCTTCTAGAAGTGTGAGGCATGATGGTAGAGGACATGGTTTCAGTAGTGCTACTTGCGAGATAGAACCTAAAGAAGCAAGTAATTTCACGGCTAGAAGCGTTGAGGTAAGTGTTCTGTCTGATATTTAGCCTGCTACTTAATTCCTTGAATTGTACATCCAAGATTGGGTTTGGAGATATTATGTTACTTTGTTGCAATTGTCATTGAAGAGATGCCTTTCCCTTCAATACAACTGAAACCATTTGTAGGATTTCCTAGCTTCTTTGACATTGACCTAGTTAGTAGCTTCTGCTTTCAAAATAGTAGGAGAAGCCATTTTTAAAGAATTTGGAAGTTAACCTTGGTCAAAGAACAGATCTATTTCTTAGTGCTATGCATTTATTTGGTGTTTTCTGGAAACTGGCTCTGTATATTTCTATTGAAAAACAACACATGACTGGAATATTGTTATATAATCCCATCAACATGTTGGAGCTTAGTTTCTCTATAACTTGTGCAGCCTGGTGAATCTGAACATTTAACTGGTTAGTACAGTGACAGAAGTTGTGCTTTAGCCTTTCTTTATAGGATTTTTTCTTGTCCATCTCCGAGTGATTCCGATGAGTCATTCATGGAGAGTCAAATTTTCTGATTGTTCTCTTCTCCTGTATAGTAGTTTGATTGTAAAGTCGTCTTATTCTGTAGAATTTGTCTTTGTTCCTCTATGAGACCTCCTTCCATTCCCGAGCGGCCTAGTTGTGAATTTTCTTTGCCAGTTTACTCATGTTATCATCTTATACGGCATATGCATATGTTGCTGAGAACTCCAGTGATTGGGCCCTCGTGCTAGTTCTGAATTTAATTCTTTGACTAAGATCATATGTCTGAAGATGCTTTGTTTACTATTATGTGCTTTGTACATGTGACCACTCGACTTAAACCAAGAGTGACCCTCCTGCATAATTTGTTTACAGAATTGCTGTACAGAATGATGTAGCTGTATTTGATCCATTCCTAACAAAAATTTTGTTTACCAAGGATTTTGTGCTTCTGCATAAGTTTTGTGGTGAAGGAAGTATGAACGGAGTAGCATTTGTGCTTTAGCATCTTTGTTTGATTTACAGGTGGGCGAAGGACCACCTAATATGCCTGTTGTTGAGGCAAAATTGGGACCGGCAGATTCTGCATCCAAGCTTGAGACTGTGAGGAATATCGATGCAAGACAGCTTAATTTGAAGTACGGTTTTATGGCGGCTCTCACACTTGCGATTGCAGCATTGACAGCTTTTGTGTTTCAGCGTCCACAATGCCAATGATGATAGTGATGGTGGTCCCAAGTCATCAACAAACTTCTTGTGCTTTTTCAGAATGGACGCCCTTGAACGTTACCTCAAATTTTGTAACTTTCCTTCAGGGCTTCTTCTCGCTTCACTTCATTTCAATTTTTGTTTTATTTTTTTTCTTTTGTTTTGTTCTGTTTTCATCATACCATACACGCATCTTGTTTTACTAGCAAGCCTATTTTCAGTGCTGTTCTTCAAAGTTGTTCATAGGGAGTATTTTCATACTTGTAGTCTACGGTTTTGCTTGTCTCCATGGGTCTTGATAGTTAGTAAGCTCCCATGGTGCTTGGTCCAACAAAGATCACAGTCGGGGACACTCATCAACGGAATGGTTTGCCCAATCTCCGTCCAGAGGTACGTTTGGTGATGCTCATCGATGGAATGGTTAACCCAATCTCCTTCCAGAGGTACTGGTTCATCTGCTACCTATGGAAGAAAGAGATGGGGCTACTCCTGCAGTTCAATAGTTTTATCAAGCGTGATCTTGACCAAGCACAGTGGTAGATTTCCAAGGATCAAGACCAACGGCAGACGAGCGAAACTTGGGAAAGGAAGGTTACTGGGAAAGAAGGCTCGTAGGAATCGGATTGCTAGAACAGTTTTGTGTAGTGAATGGGTTGTGACAGTCTTGTAGAAAATGTCTGGAACGTTATTTTCGCCCGAGATCGCGAGGGCTTGGGGAAGTAGAAAACAATGTTACCTCTGATCTGTATTGGGGGATATGCTTTTTTTTCAGTATAAAGCCTAAAATACCTGAAGGGTCGCACTGAATCCATGTGAATTGAATGCAGAGAACAGAACAAAGAACTTTGGCGCATTTATGCAACTATTTTTAGTGGTGAAAATTTTGTTAGTTTTACAGCAACTGTTTCTAAGCTGGAAACAAGTTCGGATACTTCTCTCTAACCTCATCTTTCCTTGTCCACGTGGACTCTTCTTTACGATGATTACTCCACAAAATTCTAACCAACGATATCATTTTATCCCTCAAAATTTGATCGCGCAAATATAAGATACTGTTCTCTTTGGTGAAAATCCTCCCCACACCACCCTCCCTCCCTCGCTAGAGCCTTGCCGGAAGAGCTTGGCTTCCTCCCGAAGGAGGAGCTTTCAGTGCTCCCTTTCACCTCTCAGGTTCTTCTTTCCTCTCCCACGATAAAATGCTGAGATTACATGGCTATTTCATATTTGTAGGCCCCATTCTACATCTATATTCTATTAAGAAAAGGTAGGCAGTAACTGAGAAGTCACAATGATGAAGGTGTTTGGATGTTGGTAGTTGTGATTTGAGCGAAAAATCAACAAAGTGCCACAAGTAGTATTAGCTACTATTTACCTTCCATCGTTAATGTCTTTAAAAAATTAATTCTCTTGATGGGCATACTTACTGAAACTAATACGATGATTACATGAACGTTTAGAGGACTTGATTGAATGCAGAGAAACGTTCCAAGGAACTCTTCAAAAGAGCACCAAGGCGGCATAGTTTTCTCCGGACTACACCTCGATAGCGTATCACCGTAACCATTATATTGCCCGGACATGGAGGTGCCATTTTCATGTCTATTCTTACTCCTATCTTACCCATTAATCTGGCAATCAAACATGCTAAATAGAAGATGACAGCTTAGTTCGCCTGTCCACTTAACTTGGATGGAATCAGTTGGGTGATGTCCTGGACTCGGATGTTAGTTATGACTTATGTATCACCTGTCACTTTATTAATGCCTTTTTGCCCCTCTTTCTTGTCTTCAGAGTGTTGTGCAAAGCTGTTTCGTACAATCAGCAATTCCTATTTACGGACAAGTTTTCGGGTTGCAAATTAGGTACCACGTGGCAGTACCGAGCATGCATTCAAATCGTCTGAACACGTTTTGATCGGCCAAGATCTTAGAGAGAGAAAGAGGAGAGAGAGTGTTCTCCAATTATTACTTTAATTTTTTTTATTTCTCTCCCCTTATTACGTCAACGTCGAAAAGCTCCCTCTTTATAACATCAGCCAAACAAGGCCTTCAACTGAAAACCTCCAACAAAATTCAGCACATAAAATCGACATCAAGATTTTCAATCAAACCAAATCCCACCAAAAAAAAATTCCCAAGAAAATGTCGAACTCCCGTCACCACCCCCAGCAAGAACAAGAACCACTGCCCGATTTCGAAACCCTAGAAATCAATTCAGCTCCAGCCCTCCCTCCCCGCCTGGCCTACCTCTTCGGCTCCTACCCCGACTCCGACTCCGACTCGGACTCGTCCTTGTATTCCGATTCGACTCAGGATTCCGATTCCAACGACCAGGCGAATTTCATCACGGATCTCTTCGCGCCGGACGATCCGGATTCCGATTCGGAGCCATATACGGACTCCCTGTTTAACCGCGCGGCCCTGAGGGCCATCGAGCGGAGCAGTGATCGGCTGGCTTCGGGTTACGGGTCGAACCTGGGGTTCGGGTCCCGCGTCGGGTTCGAAGGCGCCGCTCCTGCGGCCGTTTTCACTTACTCCTTGATCGACGACGACGTGAATTTTAGGGTTTTCGAGGCGCGCGGGGAGGAGGAGATAGGGTTAGGGTTTGATTCACCTACGTCTGAATCGATTGGGTCCTTGATAGAGGATTTTAGGGTTTTCGAGGGAAGGGATGGGTACGGTCCGAATGACGGGGAGGAGGAGGAGCTAGGGTTAGTGTTTGGGTCGCCTATCGAAACCGGTAGTGTTGCGCTCCGGTCTGAGTTGAGCGATTTGTCGATGGTTGATGTGGGTTTTGGGGTCAGTGAGGGATTTGATGGGTACAGATCGAATCGCGAGGAGGAGGAGCTAGGGTTAGGGTTAGGATTTGGGTCCCCAAATGGAATAAGTAGCGTTGCTGTCACTTCCGAATTGGGTGATTCTTTAGCCAATTCTAGCGTGAATTCGAGTAGGGACGGTCTCCGAGTTGTTGGAATCGAATCGGATACGGATTCTGAGGAGGTGGCTCGGGATGAGAATCGTGGTGAGCCATTTGGGGCTTCGGATATTCCCTTCTTTTGGGATTGTCTTGGTTTTGAGGAACAAAGGGGTAGCAGGAATGAAGAATTTGGCAGGAATGAAGAATTTGACTGGGAGGAAGTGGGCCTAAGGGCTGATGATAGGGATAGTTTGAGCTCTGTGATTGGTCGCTTCGACGAACTCTCAGTATATTCTGAACTTTCGAGTGCCGAGGAAGGGATACGCGGTATTGGGAGGGAGCTTGTAAGGAGTTTACAAAGGGAGCTTCTTCTTTCTGTATATAACATGGGCAGAACCTATGAATACGATGACGATGACATTGACGGTGTTTCGTATTTAGCTGTTAGAGACGGTTATGCATTCGAAGCCGAGTATGAAATGGTGTTTGGGCAGTTTGTACAGAATGAAAGTGCCGTGAAGGGTAGTCCTCCAGCTTCCAAAGCTGTTCTGGACAATCTTCCGTGTTTGGTGTTGAGAGAGGAGGACTTGCAAGAGAATTGTGATGTTTGTGCGGTTTGTAAAGATGAGGCTTTGGTGGGGGAGAAAGTGACGAGGCTACCTTGTTGCCACGTTTACCATTGGGACTGTATTGTGCCATGGTTGCGTATTCGGAATACGTGTCCTGTTTGTCGGTATGAGTTGCCCACAGATGATCTGGATTATGAGCAGAGGAAGACACAAAGGGAGGGTGTTGACCTGCCACAGGATTTGCAGGTTGGATACAATGTTGCTTTTGTACTACTATCATGATATACTTTAAACCTGTGTGTCTAATATTATTGTTTTATGGGGCGGTGGCAGTGCAATGAAGTTCTGTTTCTTGGTTTTGGATATTAGATTGGGTTTTCATATCATCCCATGTTCAATTAAATTTAGCCATTGAATAAAATCCTTCATAAGCATATGCACCAAAAGCATAACTTATAGATCAAATGCGAGCGCTGTAGTTTTATTATGTTTTAGAACGTTACATTATCTGTTTTCTCATGTAATTTAAGCATCTGCATTGGTTAGAAGGTTGGTCGCATTGTTTTCACTTCATGCTTTGCGTGTGGGATAATGCTTTGATCTCGGATCTTGTTATGATTGTGGTTGTAACTTCACCTGTGATGATGTTGGTTTTGTTGTTTGTATGTAGAAGACGACAAATAGAGATGAGGAATAGGAAAGAGGGGCTGCTTTTTCTGCATATATGCAAAAAAAGAGCAAGTAATAGGCTAATGCTAGAAGGGAAAATTATGGTTTGGTAATAGGAAAATGCTAACCACAAGCCAAGGGGTACTGGTTAAGGTTTAAAAAGTTCTTTGGAATGTGTGAAAAGTTCATAGCTATCCGTGAAAATGCTTTGGGAAATGTGAAGAGTGTTTTGAAGTTCTAGACTTGTTGGCATTATGTGTATTTTCTTATAGTGCAAGGCATGTAGGACACGTAAAGGAGGAAATTGGTTTGATTAGGACATTAAATTTTCTATGCTTACCATCAACAAAATGCTATGACATTTGCTGCATAATTTTTTTTTTCCTGCTTGAGATGTTTGCAAATTGACATCTCAATGGAGGGGTAGACCTAAATTGACATTAGATACTGTAGTGCGCAAAGATATGAGTATAATGGGTGTGTGTGTGCGCACAAGTGGCCCTTAACAGAGCTCAATGGAGGAAACGGATTCATGTAGCCGATCCCAAGTGATTGGGACGCAAGGCTTGGTTTGGTTTGGTTTAGAGGTTTGCAAATGTTTTAGAGTTACCTTGTGTATGATTTCTATTGTTGAGTACTTTCGTCATCACATATGTTCCTGTGTGGTTTATGGAACATTCCAAGAAATCAAATGCTTTGAGGAGTTAAGGACTTTGATTGCAGCTTGTTTGGTTACTATACGTGTGTTGGTCATACGTACAGTTTCTTATTGCTGTGTGGCCTTACATTGGAAATTGTACAATCAGTAGTTTTTCCCAATTTGTTTTGGAATAAAAAATTTCGTATACCGATGTACCCATTGTCACACCGATAGTCAAGTTAATTGGATCTTATGTCTTAAGAAAAATGAGCTATGAGTTGACTGTTCTCTGTTGTCATGTTGAAGATTTACATTAATGCTTATACAACTCGTTTGTTGTGTGTTAATCAGATGCTGGAATTCATCCATGGGGTTGCTGAAAGTTGATGAAATGCTGTGTGAATATATTCCAAGAAAAATTTCATGGCCAAGAAACATGGTGTGGAACTGTGGATTCACGGAAAGATGTTGGACTAGGGCAAATCGCAGGAAGGTGAGATTTATATTGAACATCAAGAAATAAGTAATAGATGTTGTGGATTTAGTATACAGCTATAGAAATGACTCCTAGGCTCTCGGGAAAAAGACCTAGACGCCTATCTTGCTTTTTTTGTTGAAAAATTGGGAGCAATTATGGAACTGGTCATATGTTAATGCAGTACCAGTTCTCATAAAGATTTGATGTGGTATATAGAATAACTGTCTAACAAATCTCTATGGCTCCGTTCCAATGGAGTCATGTATATAGCAGACTTCTTCGCTTTTCTGCCCACCAAAACGAAAGCAAAGAATTTGGCTTCTTTTTTTTGCCTGTTGCTTTCTTTTCTTTGTCCCTTGCCTTTCTGTAAACAAATCCTAATCGAAACAAAGCATCGTGTCCATAATTGAAGCCAAACAAACAGTCAATTTAACAGAAGTGACTAAGGCTACTGACAGTATATGCGATAGCAGCACCTTACAACTAACATGGAGTTTTATGTAGACCCTCGTACAAAGTCACCTCTGTTCCTCTAGCTTGAGAGGTCCTTCGTGTATTATAGAAAAAGTACGCGAGGTACCCAATAGTGTGATTCTTCGGAATTGAGGTAGCGCATAGAAATCTTGTCAACCAGAACAGGGATACTGTGCTCAGGCTAAGCTGTGAGTGTGTTACGAGTCATTATATTGTATCCGGAGGCATTGGAGTTATTTAATATCTACCCATTTCCCCCTTTTTTGTGTACTTTAATTTATTTAACTAGGAATTGGGAGCACTAATAAAACACATGGAAAATGGAGATGGAAAAGTGCAAAGTTTTCGGGTTCGGTAATGGGAAGGAAAGTTTTATGGCTATTTTACTGCACAGTAAGGCAATGAACCTAAGCTTACTGTGGATTTGGCTCTTGCTAGTGGCTTTGTTTCAACAAATCTACAGAGTCCTGTAACTGCACACTTGATATTTTCAAGGGGTTGTGGGGACTGAGGGATTATCATTTCTATAAATTTGGGGTTGTAAATGAAGGCTGGGGATGTGGGGACCTCGTTTTTTCTTCTCTTGTTTTTGCGCGGGTGGCTGTGGTGGCGGCAAGCTGAGTTAGTTCAGAACATTTTTGACTTGCTATAACTTAAAGCGATTCAGCCAAATTTAGTGTTGGTAGCGGGGCGGGGTTGGATATCACTATCCCTGTCCTTGATCCCCGTCCCGATTCTCGGTGGAGATTTGCTTTTACACTCCCATCCCCGTCCCAAAAGGAGAACGAGGATCCCAACTCAGAGATTCCTGTGTTTCTAGACAAGACCCGTTATTCAGGGGAAACTAGCCAGGTAAGATGCACTGCAGGTTTCTTTCAGAGGTGAGAAAAGACAATTCCCACTAATTTCCTCAAAATACTTTCCTTGATTCATCAAGTTCCATGCGATTCTCTTCTTTTTTCAAGGTTCCTGATTTAGCGAGAGCACTTGATAGCTACAAGGAAAAAGTCAAGAGTGTTGGCAAGATACTCTAAAAGAGTAGAACAGAAGACATCAACGAACAAGAAGTACGAAGACGCGCAAGTGTGTGATTGTAACAAAATTGTATTGCACCCAAAGGAACCCTAGATGCGAGGTTATATATATATTTATATTTTTGGATCCGCTGAATTAGAGATGAATAACTCTCCTGATCGGCCAAGCTCTACATACGCCTTCAATGAGTCGAGCTAACAGCTCGGATTGGACATGATGCTGATTTAGTGAGAGCATTTTGATGGCTACAAGGAAATAGTCGAGTGTTGGAAAGATACTCTAAAAGAGTAGAACAGAAGACATCAACGAACAAGAAGTATGAAGACGCGCAAGTGTGTGATTGTAACAACATTGTATTGCACCCAAAGGGAACCCTAGATGCGAGGTTACATTTCGATTGGCTGAATTAGAGAAGAATAACTCTCCTGATCGGCCAAGCTCTACATACGACTTCAATGAGTCGAGCTAACAGCTCGGATTAGACATATGACGCTGCGTCAAATAATCGGGAGCTACTTTTCAGTCCGTCCCTTTTCCAACCGTAAATTTTCTTTTTGTAAAACCCGATGATAGCACCAAAAATCGGAGCCCCTATCACATCACAGCTGTTTTGCAGATCTATTCCATCTCTACAGAGATATTTATGGATCAGTATATGCATAAGGGGTACATATCGGCCCAATAACCCGCCCAGATCAACCCAATGGCCAATACGCATGATTAAGAGTTTTTGTGGAATTTAGCCCATAAGATTGGGCTGAATTGATATAACTGGGATGGATTTAGGAATTAGTCTTAGGGAAAACAACGGCACTGGACGTGTTTTAATAATTAATACCCGTTAAAAACAAGTTAAGAACATTTGTTAACACTGAAATATCCTTAGCGAATATGAATTATCAAAACACGTCCTTGACCGTCATTTTCCCTTAGTCTTAAAATCCAACTCTAACCGGCCTGGACCACATATTATTCACACAGTTTCATCTCATTTATTTATGCTACAAATTGAAAAAAATTACAAATAAAACTCTATGGAGTTGTTGAAATTTTCTAACCTCGTATTTGGGAGTTGTGGAAAAGAAGAGAATGGAATGGAAAATGTCCTAGAGGCGATTATTCACAGCCCCGTATTTTCTCCTTTAGCCCACTACATTTCGGTAAGTGGTTGTTGAAAATTATACATAACATTTCGGTAAATAGTTGTTGAAAACAAAATATATTTCGGTAACTACATGTCGAAAATATGTTCAACCTTCGGTAAACAATTGCTGAACATACATTTTCAATAAATAGCTATTGTAAAAAATATTATATTTCGGTAATTGTATGCTGAAAATGTATCTTAATTTCGGTAACTAACTGTCGAGTATAATTGAAAAATTTAACGGGTTAAGGGAGAAAATACGGGACTGTGAATAGTCGCCCTCATGTTCTAAGACGGAAACTGCAGAGAAAGTAGGAGAAAGATTTACTAACATTTCTCATTTTCTACTTTTTCCTCTTTCTTCACTAGCAACCAGGCAAGGGAAGGAGAACTATAGACGTTTTTTTTTTTTTTTTGAATCGAAATCAGTCAAAAAAGCCTGATACAAAAACTTATCCATTCCGATAAGGTTTTTTAAAAAATTAGTAGCTTAATTGTAATTTTTAAACTTAAAAATAATGTATTTACAAAAATTATTTTTGATTTTTTTTGCATCGCTCAAAAAATCTCATCGAGATTTATTAAATAAGATCCATATTGCACAAAATTATTTCAATGAGCTCATTATTTTTAAGTTTGAAAATTGCAAATAAGCTACTTACTGTATTTTTTAAGAACCTTGACGAAACGGAGTTAAAAAGGTTGGTTAAATTGGAGCATGACATTAAATTAATATAAGAGCTCCCATCGAAACAAATAACATTTTTACGGTCTTTAATTTCAAAAGTTTGACCCACGTAAATTGACTCAAATACCCAATGATAAAAAGAGACGAGCGTCTCAATCAGTGGGTAATATCAGCTTTTCGTAAAGTATTCTCAGTATTGTGACTAGATTCTAGCTGTCTAGAAAAGATGAAATCATGAAAATGACTTGGATTTGAGAAATACTAGTAAGATTTGATCAGTCCTTGAATTCAGTGAGAAAAAAACTCCTTTTTTTCCCTAAATTCTGCGTCATATATAACTAGCAAATAGCAAATCAAATACTATGAGCTAACCCAAGGGGTTGGCTTAACGGTCTTGATTCGAAATTTACAGGTTTGTTTTCTCTTAAAATCTCAAGTTACTTATCAGAAACTCATGAGGTCGCCTCACCCCGCAGGTAAGTTTGTGAAACGACTATGGAAAGGGATGTAGGAACTTGTTTGAGGTGCACGCAAGTTGTTCCGGGACATCTGAATTAGAAAAAAGGAAAAAAAAGTAAATATGAGCAAGAATATGCTTAAAGCAATATCCGGTTAGACCAAATGAGACTATTTACTTACACATGTAGTCCATTGTTAACAGTTTCTAGCTTCTTTTTTTCTTTTCTACATTTAGTTGTCCACCGTTATTATTGCTTTCTTTGCTCACCCGAGCCCCCGCATCCACCAACTTAAACATCAACAGTGACGAAAAAAGTACCAGTACTAGTATAAAAAACGAAAATGGAGAACTCTTTTTACGATAATCCCGTCGTGTAATACCTCACGTGATACAAAATGGAACCGATCACGAGTTCATTTATCGATTCAAAACGTTCATGTAGTAATGTCTCATTGTGTTTGATGTCCGTGCCAAAAATCAAGTTTGTCGACTGAGATTGATAAAAAGTTAATTGGATTAATTTCTTTGTCCAAGAGAAAGAAATGGCTAGAGTAAAAACTCTCTAATATTCTTTTTATGACAAATATGATCATATGTTCAAATCACCAAATGTATAACCTTTTGGTGAGCTAGGGCAAACTACCTTTGATCATCTTGGGTGCATGTCAGCTCTACTCGCATGCACCTCAATTAATATTCAAAAAAATAAAATCCCACCTTTTACTAGCGGGGTTCGATTTTTTATTTTATTTTTGCAATTGCCTTTATAACAAAAGGAGTGGGAATTATTATTATAATCATTACTCCCTCCGTCCCTTTATTAGAGTTTTGTATTTCATTTTAGGCTGTCCCTTAATAAGTGTCCATTTTGTAAAGATAGTGGGTAAAAGTTGATAAATTTTTCATTTTGCCCCTAAAAGTAGATTCCATTCTGAAAAGTTAGTGAGTAAAAATGTAATGATGATATTTTAATAGAGGGTAATGAGGGAAAGTGGAAGTAAAAATTGATGTGAAAGGTATAATGATGATGTCTTTTTAATAAGTTGGAATTACGAAGCAGGACTCTTAAAAATGGACGAAGGGAGTATTATTATTATTATTTTTTTGCAATTGGCTTGATAAATAAAGGGGTTTTGCATTAAATGTTTTGAAGGAATATGCCTATGGATATATCCCAAGTTCCTCATAAGTCTAACATAAAATATTTGCAACAGCAGTGGAGAAATGAATGATTGTTATATGCTACCCATTATTCACAGTGCCTATCACCTTTTTTTTCTCCTTTTTTTTTTTTTCCCTCAAATCTTTTCTTGTTGAACATCATTAATGTTTCCACATATTCGATTTTCCGCGTCCAAAAGCAGCTCCTAATAATAAATGATACTACTTTTTATGATGGGCTTGGATTTTGGTGGAAAACTTTTGAATTTAGGGCATTGGATTTTTCGTGTGAAAGGAAAAAATAGAATTTGGAAAGGGATTTTATTTTACGAATTGAAGCTTCTTTTTTGTTTGTTTGTTTGTTTTTTTCCCTCTTACCATTTTCTTCTTTTAAAAGATTTTAGGACACGACCGGAGCATCAAAACAAAAATTAAGATATAAATAAACTCTATTCTTTTTGTTGTTGTTGTTGTTGTACACCTGAGAACGTAAGTGAATGTTTTACGGATGCTACGAGCCACAGAAATAATCTTTGAGCATTATTAAGTCAGACGACCTAATTCTTTTTTTTTTTTTTTCTTTTGGTAAATATGACGACTTAATTCTTATACTTAAAAGATATCGTGATGGATATTTTTGATGAGACGGCACACAACTTAACCTTATCGTTTTTTACATGTCTTTTGCATATGTTTTTAATTTTGCGTACACATCTTCAATTTCAATTTATCTATAGGTTTTCTGCACAAACATTCTACTTGCATAATACTACTATCATTTTCTTTCTCCAAGAAGATATACATAAATTAAATTTTGAGTCGATTGTCGAAATAAGCGGTCGGACCAGCCACCCTGCACTGCTTTGTAACGTATTGCGGCAGAATTCCCCATTCCCACAAATAATGTATTCCTACGGCTACTATTCACATTATCAGGTGACCTAGCTAGATTCTTGCCGGCGTGTCGGCGTGATCAGTCTAAATTATTTGAGCTCTTTTGCATTATATACATACTTTAATACGCGGCGAATGGTCTCCCTTTAATCCTTTTGAACCATCACCTTTAATCCCTAATACTTTTGTGTTTCAAATTCGAAGTTTTTGGGGGCCAAGCGGGTACAGTGGTATTTGTAGGCGATTCGAACCATCCAAATCACATTTGGATGACCTAGATTTATTCCCTCTCTCTCCTCTCATCCCACCACTCTCTTCCCTCTTTTTCTTTCTTTAAAATTCAAACCATGCAAAACATGTTTTGACGGTCCGAATTAAATCGTATCATGTGTGGGGTACCTTGCCACCCAAAAATTTCTCCGAATTGATTGTTATAATCAGCACATCATCAGCACTATCGACTATAAACTCAAGTCAAAAGTCTACAAGAAAATTGCTTTATAAATTTTTTTTTTTTTTTTTGTTGGGGGGGGGGGGGGGGGGGGGGGGGGGGGGGGGGGGTTTAAATTGCTGCACTATCGACTATAAACTCAAGTCAAAAGTCTACAAGAAAATTGCTTTATAAACTTTTTTTTTTTTTTTTTTGGGGGGGGGGGGGGGGGGGGGGGGGGGGTTTCAATTGCTGTTAACTTACTCCCATCGTCTCATAAAGTTTTTGGTTTGCTACAAAACTACGTGCAATTTTTGAACTTAAAATTAGTATATATACTAAAATAATTCTTCGGATCTTTTGCACCGCTCAAAAGATTTCATTGATATCTATCAAATAAGATTCATATTGTAAAAACAAACTATTTTGGTTAATACATAATTTCTAAGCTTAAAAATTGCATGTAGTTTCCTGAGAGACTAACTACAGCTATTACTTGAAAAGTAAGGGAGTTTTTTTTTTTGAAACCTGTAATGGCAAAAAAGGGTCCTGTTGCCCCGTGATGTGGCGTGTTTGAGAGTCGGCACGTATTCTTTAGCATGCATATGTCGTCATGTAACAAGAAAAAAGAAAGAGAAGTTTTTGGTGTCGAGCAAGTACCACATGGCAGTATCCATCGGCGAATCGGACTGTCCAAGTAGTGATTCAACAAAGCCAGATTTATTTTCTCTCTCCTCTTTCTCTCTCTATAAATAAGAAAAAAAGGTTTAAAATGACATTGAAACGTTGAGAAAAGGAAACTAGCATCTGGCAAAATTTGCAACAGAGACAAACATGACGTAAAGTTAAAACTACTACTTAATTAGGAGTCTGAAGAAATTAATTGGCCAAACTATCAAACTCATAAAACGCGAAAAAATAAAGAACCCAACAGAGGTTAGCAACAGCGTAGTTGAGTACATCCACTGCTCATGCCATTTTCTACCATCTATCGAACTAAAAATACAGTACAATTATATCGGCTGTCGCGTATAACATATTCCCGTCCAGGGTCTAACCCCGAGCAGTTAAAAAGCGCAAATTAAACCGAATCAAACCTAACAATCAAAACCGAACCAGACCTAACAATCAAAATATTGCAAGAAAATCAAAGTATTGAGGACTGTGCGCGAAAAGAGAATTCAAAACCAAAATTCAAAAACGAACATGGTCATAGTATTTATTACGTTCCACTCATCCATTTACATCCTTCCGAGAAACTCCAAAACCGAAGGATTAAAGTCGAAAAGAAAAAGGGAAAAAGAGAGTCAATAGCTCCATTGACGATGGCAAAACTGGCAACCGAAAGGGAAAAACAAACTCAAACAAGATCAATATCACAGCTCTTTTTCTCCGTCGGAGACGAAATGGGTGTGGCCTTCGACGGAATGGGTGTGGCCAGAAAGGTGGGCTTCGTATTTCCGGCCATGATAACGAGGATCTTGGGCCGGAGATCGGCCTCGTCGGTTCCGGGCCTTTTCCCGTTGCCGGCGTCGCCCGACGGAGTGGAATGGGCTTGCTTCCGGTGCGAACATATGAGGAGGATTAATGCGATCGTGATGAGTCCTAACATCAGAGTTAAGCCACCGAATAGGTATGGGATTGGAGAATTCAGTCTCCAAACGGTGCTGTTGGTGGTGGAGTTTGTGCTCAAAGGCCTCATCTCTCTCTCTCTCTCTCTCTCTCTCTCCTTTTCTCTCTCTGTATATATGTGTCTCTGTTTAGAGGGGTTTGTATGGATGGCAGTGAAATGAAATGAGGCTGATGGTCCAGTAATTTATAGGGAAGGATAGAGCTCAAGAGTGGTTGCTTTTACTAAAATGCCACTTACTTTATGGAAATATTATTTCTTCATACTAGTGCCAAATATAATTGGTTTTTTTACCATTTCTTTCATTTCTCACTTTTTACTTGTATTCACACCACAAATTAAAAGCCCTGCGTACGTGTAAGGTATTTTTGTATGCGATATTTTTTTTGATCGGCAGAACTCAATTTTTGTTAGAATAATTAGAATAACATCTTTGAAAGAGGAGTGAACTCTTTATCTCGTTTCTCCTGGTATCACCTAAGTGCATCATTGATGGCTTTGGACTAAAAATCTCTTGGCGTAACTGTGAAAGTATTTTATGCATAACAAAGGCATATCAGTGATATAGATTTAACATTAATTTTCTAATTTTCTAATTAAATCATATCATTTCCATGTCGGAGCATATATTGGTGCTACAGCCACTAAAGAATCTATGTCATATTAACAACAAATAATTCACTTTATGTTATATATATATATATATATATATTATTCCCTTGATATGCTTGATAGAGTGTCCACTTACACTTGTTGTGACTAGGAAATGATACCTATTTTTGTCCTTATTATTATTATTATTAAAAATATGTAGTTGAGTGTTATATGTTCTTGGTTTTTATTACGGTATTGTTTTATTGGGAGACCTAGAAATAAAAATATGTTGTTGAGAAGACTCTCACTCTCTGTCCCCCCCTCCTAATTGTACATGTTTTTCCAAACACTAAACCAATTGGAAAGATGAATCCAACGACATTTGGTTGATAAAACATGTCATGACCTAAGTCACATAATGTGCGTTCGTGTGTTTGAGCAAGTGCGTAATGCGTGAGCATGAAAGGATTTATTTAAAATATCCCAAAATACTAAAATTTGCAAAAACAAGAATTGATAGCACAAGCGCATAACTAAGATTGAGATCGGCAACGCATGATCCTATTGAAAAATTATATGTAACTAGCGTCATCACCATAGATGGGCCTAAATGAAATCAACATTATTAGGTTCAAATAAGAACAAACCCTTTGTCGTAAATGAATGATGGGCAATCTCAAAAGGAAATCAAGACAGCAACTACTGCTCCGTATCTTCCTGATCATATTTAGATAAATACAGGGTCTTTTTTTGTTCAAGGGGACACAAGGGGCCCAATTCTTAATTGTTACGAAATTGGCAGCTGCCCAAATCACATCAAGCCACTTTCTAGTGGGTAGTTATCGAAAGCTATCCAGAGTACCATGTGATTATGTGGGACTCGCGCGTTACAGATTACGCAACAATATATAAATTGGGTAGGTTTTATATCAACACGTACGTCTTCTGTTGAGTCGTTGGGAGATAAGAGACGACCTACACAGTGTGTTTTGTAATAACTCATTAGTTAAAGTACCTTCTAAACAACGCCGTATGGTACTAAGTAATTTGTCCATTAGCTTTACTAGAACTTTCAGCAGCTGCCTTCCAACACATCAATCAGCATGAGTAAATACTCAGAATTGTAGTATGTGAACAACATAGATAATTCAGGATTAAAGAAAACAACATAGGTTATTTTTGAGAGAGAGAGAGAGAGAGAGACTGATGATTTAGCAAACGACTGGAAGTGGAAGTTATGGCCACAAATGTGAAGTTGTCTCCCACAACAAAAGTTAAATTGGATACGACTCTTCCTTGAGCTTTTAAAAAACAATGGCATATTTTAAATGGCGTGCTTTTCTATACTTTTTTTTTTATTTAGTGGAAAAATACTTGGTACATATTTTATCTGTGTGCATTAGAAAGCCTCTCGAAGCTTCTCAGGACTTGACCCCAACCCCAACATTGTTAGTGCCCGTATGCCCCATATTTCATCTTCCGGTCCCTTTCCACCTCGTAAAATTTGCTTCCAAATCCGAGCTGTCCCATCCCACCAACCCCAACCGACGTTGTTCGTAATAGGCAGGGCCGGCTTAGAGAATAGGTAGGAGAAGCAAGTGCTTCGGGTCTCCAAAAAAGGTTAAAAATGAGGGTCCAAAAAATTCTAGGACCTTTGTATATATGTATGTGTATATGGCCTCAAAAAAAAATTGCTCCAAGTCTCATTTACACAAAATAGGCCCAATTAAAATTTAAGAGCTACAGAATAGTTCCAACGATGGAATACATTAATTATCAACTCCCATAGGCCATATAACTCATAAGAGTACGTTTGGTTCGATAGAATAAAATAGACAATGGAATGAAATCGACAATGCATAGAATAAAATTGAGAAGATTATGTTTAAAGGATGGATTTTGAGATATTGTAATGTTTGTATTTTTTTGGGATAACTATATGCTTATATTTTGTAATGATTTTTTTATGAAACTCTTTGTAAACCAACTTTTGTATAAAAAATATAGGGAGGCTTCATTCAAGATCCGACCTCCAAAACTTATGAGCCGGCCTTGATAACAAAATTTTCTCTTCCAAAAGTTGATGAATGATGGTATTTCGATGAATAAATTTTATTTGACTGAAAATATCATGAAACCATTTTAAGGGCTAACTGTTATATTGTTGTTGTTGTTGTTTTTTTTTTTTACTTATTTGATATTTGATATTACACATAATTTGAGATTGATTCTACAGGATTTTACGGGTGATTTAGGCACTGCGATGAGCTATTCTACAACTGTGTTTGTTCTACGTTTACCGAATAGTTGGGTGCTTGTTCCATCCATTAGCTAGTTGTAGAATTCAAACCCTTCTCTTCGTTCCTTAATTAACAATTAATATTGGAAATTCTAGAAGTATCGTGTGACATTGCTTATGCACTACTCTAGTCGAATAAGTTGTTGCAACATACTAAGCGTGTTACTATTTATCTCCCGCGCGATCGATAATCCTACAATAATTGGTTATTGATGTTGCACCTGTAAAATATTCTGCTATGTAAAATGCTATAGGTACTTGATAAGACTTGAATAATATATTTTCTATGTATACCATATAAATATAAATCTACATCACATTCGCACCTCCTTTTCTTTGTCCACCATTACACTTTCTCAAATCACTCACTTATTGTCCACCACTCTTCTCATCTCACTCAATATTCCCCTTGTCCTACTCACGTACTTATCGGCAATAAATCTTTTAATAATTTGATAATTTTACATATTATTTTTTTGGCAGACGGCATAATTTTTTTCTCACAATTGATCATGTTGTTTACTTTTTAGAATGTGTAAATTGTAATCTATTCTTTTTATTTCTATGTTCTTATCTTTTCTATGTTTTTGCATATTTTGGACACTCTGTTTGTCACACAATGTTATGCTTGTCAGTGTAGAAGTTACGTTAGTAGTATTTTCACGGAAAATGGAAGAAATTGAGGAAGGAGCAATAATAACACTGGGAATGGCTTCATTACACACACACACACACACACACACACAAAAACAGTGGGAAAAGCTTCGGTTTTGCTATTGTCAGTCTACTGGGCTGACGATAAGCATACTAGAAGACAAGGAAAACACATATTTCTGTTTACTTTTTACACCCTTTAATACATATTCACACATTTACTATTGTCAACCCATTGGGGTGATTTTAGAATTTTCCATTATCCTAACTCCCCATTAATGGAAACTTTTTCAAAAACTATTTTTCTAGATCGCCATTATTAGGCACTGTTTCGTTACGGATCTTATTTTTCAAGCACTTATTTTCTGCTTTATGAAACATGAACTTTCTCACAATACATTACCTTTGATTTAAAAAATAAGTATTTATTTTTTTAAGTACTTATTTTAGTTAGTGAAATACATCCTAAATTTTCACACCGCTTCCAGAAACATTTGCCAACATTAAATAGCTGTTACTTTTTCTGAAAATCGACGATTTTCCGCATCTAATCTCCTCTCTTTATGCCGTGGATATTATCCTAATTCCCCATTGAACGGAATTAAACTTTTTCAAATCTACAGTAGTATTTTCCTTGATCACCATTAAAGTTTTCACACCTTCGAACGTACCGCCGCGTCCAGATACATCTGCCAACAATATTAATAAATGACTGTTTCTTTTCTGAAATCGACGATTTTCCGCATCTACTCCTCTCTTTATTTCTTCCCTGGACTGACTATTCTTCTCACTCCTCATTAATATACTACTCCTACTTGTATACACACCCGAACCGCCGCGTCCACAAACATCTCAGAGAGTTTATTCGGTGAAGCGATGTTCTTTTTTCTCTTACAAAAGTGTGTACATGTTTGGAACAATTCGATACATGTATGCATGCATGTATCTATATCAAACGATTTCAGATACCCATATACATACACGTATCGAATTGTTTCGAATATAGTTGGCTTTGGATCTGTGTTTCTATCATTGCCAAATAAAAATTGCATATTGAGCTGCTTAATAAAAACAACCACCGATCAGATAAAAACCACCACCAAAATTAACAAAAAAAAAAAAAAAAACTAAACTAAAGAGTTGATAAAATCTAAATATACTATACTAAATGGCCAACTGTAGATCTTGGGCTTTGGCTAAGTGATCTCTCTTCTTAGGTTTGAACCTCTTCGTCTCAGCATATCACGTTTTTCAAGTGCTATGTGTTGCAACGATGTCATCATATAGCATCACACTCATAAATAGAAAACTCTAAATTAATGGAAACTTTGAGAATTCAGAGTCCCTAGGTAATGATCACACTTTTTTAGTTGATGAAATACACTTTAAAACTTTTCTTTATTTAAAATTATATAAACATTATTCCTAGAGTACACTAAAAGATAAAGATTGAAGTGGATATATATATTCCTAGGCAAATGGTTAGGATTAGGGTTTTTTTTTTAATTTCATTTTTGTCCGGATTTAGTTCGGTTTATGTCTGGATTTATTCCGGTGGGTCTTTGACTGATTTCCATAGGTTACATGTTGTCACACCCTCGATTTTCATCATAAATATAAACGATTTTCGTAGATAAATCCTTGCCAGAATCCGTACGATAACCAGAGTAATGCAGCGTTCCCAAAATATTACATTTTTGGCTCCGAGGCCCAAATTAACATAAGTACTGAATAATCAAGAGTTAAGCCTTACAATATTCCATCGTCAAAAGATTTACAGATCAAGTTACTAATACATCTTCAAAAAAAGATTTACAAAGATGCCTAAGTAACTCTTCAATCGTTAGCTTTCAAAATAAAGATCACATCCAAGCACTATGAGCATGCGTGCTATTGTCCTGTGTTGGTACCTGAAAATGATAATATGTTTGAGCTACACTAGTCCAGTAGAAAATTCTACACTAACATTATATGCAAGAGAAATGCAGGAACGATCATCAGGCAATAACGGGATATAGGCTACACGATAAGCAATAATCAGGGTTTAACAATCCAATATACTCGATACGAAATTTGGTAAACACCTCAACCTCCAATCATATCAATTTCCCACGTGTCCAATGTCACCTCGCGTTATGTGTCATGAGTGATAAGCACCCGGGAAAGTAATGAGAGGGTGCGCTAGTGTCTAGGTTTAGTTTAATTTACTCATTAATTAGTTGTTTTTAACTTAGTTGCCTCGCAGAGTTTGTTTGTTTTGTTTTGTAGGTGAATCGCCTAATAAAAGCCTTTAAAGGCTTAAGGCATGTCATGGCCTGAAGTTGCCCGACGGCCAAGGCGCAGCTCAGGCAGAGCTCAGGCAAAAGTTACCCGACGCCAAGGCAGAAGCAGAATCGCCAAGGCAGAAGAGCAAAGACAAGGCAACAGCCCGAGCAGATCAGTGAACAGCCTGAGAAGAAGCTGTGGCCAAGGTGTGGCCAGGCCGTGGCCAAGGCACGGCCAAGTTAGGAAAAGAAACAAAGGTTCAGAACTGATAAGCGATCGCGATCGATCGAGGCTTATCACTTCAATTGGTACCGAACCGCTTAGCTCTGGCCCCCTCCTAAGCTTCTCGCGATCGATCGAAGTTAATACTTCCAATCGGTACCGAGAGCCTATCTCAGTAATGTAAGGCTTGGCTATCGGTACCGAGGGAATTAGCAGAGCATCTTCAAAGCATCTTTAGAGCATATTTTGAGCGGGGAATAAAAGGAATGATGTAATGACAATGATGTAGAACGTTTTTGGTACATTTTTAGATCTAGCTTAGATTACTTTTCAGCTTTTTGAATTGTTCTTGCCTTGTTTTTCATTTTCAGCACTTATTTCTTAATTTCCAGCCTTTATTAGTTGTCTTTTGCTACACTTGCTTTAATTAAAGTTGTTTCTTATCTCCCGATCTATTGTTTAAGCTAATTTTCTTCTAGTCTTGCATTTCAATTATGTTAAGTAGATTTTTGCTTGCTCTTATCTCTCTAGATATGTGTGAGTAGTTTCAAGGGTTAGGTCATGGGATGATTAGCATCCCATAGCTTGGGCAAAAATTGTATTTTTCACCAATAAAGCTTTAATTTTTAGATTTGAAAATTAATGTGGGGCTCGGATTCGTTTGGTATACCGCCGAGGTGTTAACCTCTTTGATCATGTGTAGGTGGGAGCGTCGCCTACTCACCACACATGATGCTTAGAGCTCTGATGCTCGAGGTGGTAATCGAATGAATTCTAGAGCTAGCTTAATAATCGAATCTCTATTTCCCGGTTTAGATACCTACAATTGTGTATTTTAAATCGCGTAAATTGGTGAAAAGTGTGATTTAGCCCGAGTCATGAATGCTAGGATTCCTAGACCTAACCTATTTTTTCCTAGTTAATTCGTTCTTAACTTAGCCATTTTAATTCCACCGTTCAAAGTAAAACCAAGTTGACTGGCTAAAAGTCGAAAACCTTACCTGCATCTAAAAATCCGAGGCAAGCCATGAACTAATTCCCTTGGGTACGATCCCGGACTTCTTCGGATTATTTTGCTTCATCGATATTCAAACCCTACGCTTGGGGTAATATTCTTCTACACGGAGTAAACGAAGCAATGAGCTGAAGCTCCTGCCGGGCTAATTATGGGACCCCGATATCCCCTGCCAAGCACCCACCTGTAGAAGGTTGGGCCTTGAATATTCAATATGAGTATTAGCTCCTGCCAGGCTAATTATGGGACCCTGATATCCCCTGTCAGGCACCCACCCGTCGATGGACCCCGAATGTTCATCGTTGTGTCGATAAATGTCCAAGAATCTCGTACTCACATAAGGTGTCATTTCAATTCAATTCAATTCAAGCGAAGTTCATGCGTTAATCGATATCAAAATTTATCGAACAAGGACAAGGGATGCAAAGGACACACAACGAACTCAAGGAATAAGATTAACAATACTATGGAGTGATTTGGTGATGTCTAGAACAAGTTAGAAATGATCGGGAGCCAAAATAATGGAGCTTGAAGCAAAGAACAATAGCTGGGCTAGGCTACTGTTGTATGGATACTGCGAATTTCAGTATCTATACAACAGGGGCTAAAAATGGTCCAGAGAGTATTGTATCGATACTGATTAAATCAGTATCGATACAACAATAGCTAACAACGTTCCAGAGAATCGTGTATTGATACTGAATTAGTCAGTATCGATACAAACGGGTGTTCGTCCAGATTTTCTGCAGATTTCGGCGATTCCAACAACAACAACAACAACAACGACCACAACAACCAAAGACACGATTTAAGGCTAGAAAACACTTCTATTACATATATTGAGAGGTAGAATCCCTACCTCGAGGTCGAAGAACGAAACCCACAAAGATAAGAGCCCTAGCTTTTCGAAAACCTTGATTCGAACGAAATACGACTCCTCCGAGCTCAAACCAACGTGGTACGGACCACCTTACGCGTAGAGGATGAAGGTTTGAAGGTTATTTTGGTGGGTTTTGAGAGAAATTTGGAGAGGGAGCAAGAGAGAGGGAGAGAGCTGGTGAGAGAGAGAGAAAGCCGGTGAAGGAGTGAGGGAGAAAATAATCTCCTACTCTCTCACCCTCCTATATATACCCACACATCCTCAAATCACACTTGCACCCTTCAACTAATCATCTTATTGCATCAGCCCCAAATCATATAAACACAAATTATTTCATATTTCTCCATTTATAAACATTAAACTTAATTCAATTAAATACGGGTCTCTACACATATTGTCTTTGATATGGAGCTCTGCCATCCCGAGGCGCTCGGTGTCTGGATACTAGCTCCACTTTTGCTGTTCATGATTACGGTGTGGATGGGTAATGACTTCTGCTTATGAGTTCGACATTAGTTTCGTCTCTTTTAGGGTCTGGTTGTTTTTCTATATCTCTGTTTTCAGATGGTTATCATCAGTAGTTGTTGTATGGCTTGATCCGTATCTGGATGATGTTTTGTAGATACTGTATGACTTATTTAATGAATTGAATGAGTATGTTTTTTTTCGTTTGACCAAAAAAAAAAAAGTGGATATATTACCACTGCCCCTTAGTAGGATTAGGTTTTCCTCACAATTTATCCTGCAAAAGCACAAGATTTTGTAAAAAATTATATATTTACTCAAATTTTCATTACACTATTACTATTTGTCAACTTTCGTTCAATTTTTTTTTCCTTCCTAAAATGAACCCATAATAAAATACTCCCACATTTCTTTTTCTTTGTTTAATCGGACTAAACTTTTTCGTGGGAATAATCAAATTTCTTTTGACTAATTGAATGGAACCAAATGGTTGTAGTACTACTAATAATAAAATAAATTACAGGTTATGTTTGGAAGGAAGGAATATGCCAAGAATATATCACGAAATCCTCTCTCAAAAAAGAAATAAATCGAAATCCAGGAAAGCTTTTGCAACGTACACCAATGCAGAACTTGTTAACCTTTTTCTTTTCTCTTTCTCTCTTTTTGAGAAATCAAAAGTTTTTAATTGGGTGGTTTCGCCTTTTGGTCCCGGACGAGTACCACGTGGCAGTACGTACCCGTCGATGATCTGGACCGTCCAACACAAGGACGGAGCCAGGATTTCGTAAACACGGGGGTCGGATTATGAACAACAAGAATATGAAATTTCAATATTCGAAAATCTAATAGTTTGTTTGGTTTAGATTTTGAGGGGTTTTTTTTTTTGAATAATCGGTGGAGAGAGATAGAAAGAGAAATGAGATTAATAATTGAAAAAAAAAAACCTATGGGAGACCATGAGCAAAGAGAGAAATTAGGTTTTGGGACTCAAAACGAACATATTGTTAAGTTTTTTTTTTTTTTTTTGACAAGCATTCTTAAGCATTTAAGTGTCTAAATACCCAATACGAAATAAATTCTTAACAAATAAAAAATAACTAAAATTAATATTAAAATTTGAATAAAAAACTCCGAAACAACACGGGGCCGTGGCCCCCATACACCCACAAGTAGCTACGTCACCAACGACCCATATTTATTGTTGTCTCTTCCCTCACCCACCACTCTCTCTTCCTTTTTTATCCCTTTAAAATCCGGACCCTCCAAAATATGTTTCAACAGTCTGGATCGCCTCCTACCACCACCCAAAAATTTGTCTCTTTTTCCCAGGAAAGCCCATTTTTTCTAAAGTCTGCATTAACTGTTTACACACACGATTCGCCGCGTCCACAAAATGCATCTCACATGACATCATCAAATGACGGTATTCGGATAATCGACAACCTTTGTACACATCATTGACTACTCACACCGCCGAACTGCCGCATCCACCAAACATCTTATTACACGGATCCGGGGGCGTGGTCCGAGTAAAAAAAAAATGGACCCATGCAATGGGACTCGATCATGATTTTGATCCGAACCGTGCGTTATATTGGGCTCATTGAATGAGTAATTCGTGTGGAACATTCAATCGATCAAACATGTATAGATACATGGAAAGTAATATTTAACTTGGGATCTATTAGTAAGGCATTGACTAGATGTTCAAAATAAGTGTACTACTATCATTTGATTATCAATACTAAATTAGTTTAATATTTTGCGTGAATTATCAATTTGATAAGACAAATAGGATAAAATGTACGATTAAAATATGAGGCTCCCGAAGCCCCATTTGCACTCGCAACACGCATTATATGACTTTAGTTCACACCGTGCTCCCAAAATCCCTCTTCACATTGAATGATAACTCTTTGAAAACCGTAGTACAACCGATGGTGAAGTACAAAAGTTGTACTCGTGCATGGTATCTATTCAAGAGTAAACTTTGTTTACTATAAAGTCCAAAGAAAGAAAAGAAGGAAAAAAGGCTTAGGTGGTGTTTGGGTACCTCCTTTTCAGCATTTTCGTTTTCTCATTTTTCACTTATGGGGTTTGGCTGGTTGTTCCAAAACAGATTTTGAGGAGAATGCGTTTTTCCATTTTTGGGTCTAGCGAAGAGAAGTAAAAAGTAAGGGGAGATGTGCTTTTTGACTTCTCATATTTGACTTTTTTTCATTTTGATTAGCAAAAAGACCTACAAATGCCTTCTACATATATCTCCAAAACACTAATCATGTTGCGAAATTCATTCTGTATATATCTCTCAAACACTCTACCATATTCAAAACATGTACATATCCCTCAAACACTCTACCATATTCAAAACACATTCTGACTAAAATTCAAAAAATAAAAAAGTCAGTTACCAAAATGCAAAAAGTCAAAAAGTAGGGTAACCAATTATACATTAAAAAACAAGTACTAACTCATATATGAAGGTTGAAACGGTTGATTTTCAAGATGATCAGCTAAACTTCCCTTTTATTTTATTTTTATTTTTTTGAGTTGGATTTAGAATTGTTAGCTTTTATCATAGGATCAGCTGTAACAAGTACTTCTCACTAACTCTCTCTTCTTTGCCACAATTTTTGCTTGATCTGCATGTAATCGATCAATAAATAATTTTGAAAACCGAAAAAGATATATGGTTTTATTAGAAAGACATGCATGTTATGATGGTTTTGAATATATACCATGTCAAGCTACAAATCCAAAATCATATTTGTCGCCCATATTTAACAACGATATCGGTCATTAAGTTATTGATGTTCAGTCGTCTCGAGTTTCTGCAACAATGTTCAACTTGTCTATAGCTTTAAAATGTGAATTCTAGATCCAATCAAATTTATCCCGTTTTGAAGGTGGGCACAACAGGTACCCAAGTCCCAAAACTACTTGGCCGAAAAGTACCTCTACTAATCCTTTAATTGATAGTACTTCGTATATCATAAGGGGCGTTTCGGCCCCCACAACTATAATTATGTACTACTACTACTACTTTTTTTTGAACATCGGAAATTTCATTGCTGCAGGCATCCGAAATTGAAATTTAAAGGTGACAAAAATGAGCTGAAACTAGTAGTTTAAATTGTTTTTACAACAAGAAAGGAAATGTGCAGAGAATAAAATAAAAAAAAAGAAACAAAAAGAAAGAGAAATAATCGAGACAAACAAATTAAAAATATATCAACAAAGAACACAAATTTTTTTTAATACTCCCTCCGTTCCAAAATGACTGTCCCGTTCGGTCTCCAAGAAAAATTTTAAATTGTTAATATCTTTCAATCTACAATGTTTTTAAATATTTTAAAAACTTTGTATAATAGAACTAATTGAGATCTATCAAATAAGATCCATATTGCATACAAAATTCATTATAGATTGAAAGATATTAACAATTTAAAATTTGCATTGGAGACCGAACGGGACAGTCATTTTGGAACGGAGGGAGTAACATTTTATTCAAGAAAACAACTGAGAACACAATTAAATAAGATTATGGTTATTCTGAGTCGTTGAAGGAGAAGCGGGGGTGGCAATGAAGGTGGGCTTGTTATCTCCAGCCATGACGACGAGGACTTTTGGCCCTAGATCGGCCTCGGCGATTCTGGTAGGCCGTTGATCATCGGCAAAAGTCGGTACTGGATTATTGTTTGAATTAGATTGCTTTCTATATGACCAGATTAGCATAATCAATGACCATGAAATGAGTCCTAGCACCAAAAATAAGCCACCAAAGAGGTATGGAATTGGAGAATTCCATCCCCAGCTTGTTCCAGTACCGGCAAAAGTCGGTACTGGATTATTGTTTAAAATCCGAACCCTCCAAAATATGTTTGAACAGTCTGGATCGCCTCCTAGCACCACCCAAAAATTTGTCTCTTTTTTCCAGGAGTGCCCATTTTTTTCTAAAGTCTGCATTAATTGTTTACACACACGGTTCGCCGCGTCCACAAAAAGCATCTCATGACATCAAATGACAGTATTCGGATAATCGACAACCTTTGTCCACATCATTGACTACTCACACCGCCGAACCGCCGCGTCCACCAAACATCTTATAACACGGATCCGGGGGCGTGGTCCGAGTAAAAAAAAAAAAAGGACCCATGCAAAGGGACTCGATAGTGATTTTGATCCGAACCGTGCGTTATATTGGGCTCATCGAATGAGTAATTCGTGTGGAAAATTCGATCGATCAAACATCTATAGATATATGGTGAGTAATATTTAACTTGAAATCTATTCGTAAAGCATCGACTAGACGTTCAAAAAGTGTACTACGATCATTCGATTATCAATACTAAATTAGTTTGATATTTTACGTGAACTATCAACTCGATAAGACAAACAAGATAAAACATTACGATTAAAATATGGGGTTCCGGAGCCCCATTTGCACTCGCAACACGCATTTTATGAGTTCAGCTCACACCGTGCTCCCAAAATCCCTCTTCACATTGAATGATAACTCTTTGAAACCGTAGTACAACCGATGGTGTAGTACAAAAGTTGTACTCGTGCATGGTATCTATTCAAGAGTAAACTTTTTTTACTATAAAGTTCAAAGAAAAAGAATGAAAAAAAGCTTAGGTGGTGTTTGGATACCTCCTTTTCGCATTTTCGTTTTTTCATTTTTCACTTATGGGTGTTTGGCTGGTTGTTCCAAAACAGATTTTGAGGAGAATGTGTTTTTCCATTTTTGGGTTTAGTGAAGAGAAGTAAAAAGTAGGGGGAGATGAGTTTTTTGACTTCTCATTTTTGACTTTTTTTTTTATTTTTATTTTGATTAGCAAAAAGACCTACAAGATGTATTCTACATATATCTCCAAAACACTAATTATTCATGTTGCGAAATTCATTCTGCATATATCTCTCAAACACTCTACCATATTCAAAACACATTCTGATTAAAATTCAAAAAGCCAAAAAGTCAATTACAAAAATACAAAAAGTCAAAAAGTAGGGTAACCAATTATACATTAAAACAAGTACTAACTCATATTTGAAATGGTTGATTTTCAAGATGATCAGCTCACCTTCCCTTTTATTTTATTTTTCTTTTTTTGAGTTGGCTTTAGAATTGTTAGCTTTTATCATAGGATCAGCTGTAACAAGTACTTCTCACTAACTTTCTCTTCTTTGCCACAATTTTTGCTTGATCTGCATGTATTCGATCAATAAATAATTTTGAAAACCGAAAAGGATATATAGTTTTATTAGAAAGACATGTTGTGATGGTTTTGAATATATACCATGTCAAGCTACAAACTCAAATCATATTTGTCGCCCATATTTAACAACGATATCGGTCATTAAGTTATCGATGTTCGGTCATCTTGAGTTTCTGCAAGAATGTTCAACTTGTCTAGCTTTAAAATGTGAATTCTCGATCTGATCAAATTTATCGCGTTTTGAAGGTGGACACAACAGGCACCCTAGTCCCAAAACTACTTGGCCGAAAAAGTACCTCTATTAATCCTTTAATTGACATATCATAAGGGGCTTTTCGGTCCCCACAACTATAATTATGTACTACTACTACTACTACTACATTTTTTGGAACATCGGAAATTTCATTGCAGGCATCCGAAACACTAATAGGACTACAAAGCCGATATGGAGTATATATATATATATAACAGTTCCCTAGATAACAAGATACAAAATTGAAATTTAAAGGTGACAAAAATGAGCTAAAACTAGTCGTTTAATTTGTATCATAAGAGACATTACATTTATGAACAAGAAAGGTCACGTGCAGAGGATAAAAAAAAAAAAACGAAAAGAAAGAGAAATACTCGAGACAAACAAATTAAAAAGATATAAACCGAGAACACGAATATTTTTTTTTAAATTGACGAAAGTAACATTTTATTCAAGAAAACAATTGAGAACACATGCAATTAAACAATATCTTGGTTATTCTGAGTCGTTGAAGGAGAAGCGGGGGTGGCAATGAAGGTGGGCTTGTTATCTCCAGCCATGACGACGAGGACTTTCGGCCCTAGATCGGCCTCGGCGCTTCTGGTAGGCCGTTGATCATCGGCAAAAGTCGGTACTGGATTATTGTTTGAATTAGATTGCTTTCTATATGACCAGATTAGCATAATCAATGACCATGAAATGAGTCCTAGCACCAAAAATAAGCCACCAAAGAGGTATGGAATTGGAGAATTCCATCCCCAGCTTGTTCCTGTTGGCCTCATCTCTCTCTCTCTCTCTCTCTCTCTCTCTCTCTCTCTCTCTCTCTCTCTCTCTCTCTCTCTCTCTCTCTCCTTAAAATCTCTTTAGTGGACTGAGTGAAGTTGATGGTACATGGAACGAATGAAGTTGATGGGCACATCATTATATAGGGAAAGATTGATCTTAAAAAAGTGGTACAATAATAGTAGCTTTTAATTATGACAAGTACTGAAATGCCATTCTCTTATGGGAATATTCCTAAATTGTGCCAATGAAAAATATTTACAACAATTCTTTTTTTAAACTTTCTACGTGTATTCGCGCAACAAAGGCTACGTGAGACTCATCACATGTCTACAAATGTAATTAGACCCAGCATGAAATATGAGGAACACGAACCCGGGGTGTGTGTTGTGGGATGCACGATCTGATGACTCGGATCGTGCACAACAGGCTCTCCCAATTGGAGGAGCACCCACATAGAAAATATATATGAGGAGCCAAATCGCTCTCTATATTTAATCCACAGATTTCTTATTTAGGGGGTGTTTCTATTAATCAATAAGTTGTGAATCATAACTTTGGTTTTGTCATGGAAAATGATATTGCCACACTCTTTTTTGATAATGCCACACTCTGCAAGTGTATTTTTGCACCAAAAAATACACTTGCAGGGTGTGACATTATCAAAAAAATGTGTGGCAAAATCACTACCCTTTGTCATTTTTCAAATTTTTTCCACATTTGTCAATTTTACACCAAACTTTTATGTAATATTAGTTTGTCTTGACAAGATAAATCGGAGAAGCAAAAAATTATGATTTTTACGCAAGTATTTGTAGAAATATCCAACAAAAAGCCCCAAAATTGACTTTTTGGGCATATCACGTTTCTCAAGTGCTGTGTGTTGCAACGATGTCATCATAAAAGCATCACACTCATAAATGGAAAACTCTTCAGAGTTCCCAGGTAATCACACTTTTTTAGTTGACCAAATACATTTTAAAGTGAAAATTTTATTTAAAATTATAAACATTATTTCTAAAGTACGCTAAAAAGACAAAGATTTAAGTGCATATATTGCCGCTGCCCTTAGTAGGAATGTAGGATTAGGTTTTCTCAAAATTTATCCTGCAAAAGCACAAGATTTTGCAAAAATGTTTATATTTACACAAATTTTTATTAATTGAATTTTAGAAATTTTTTTAATTTTTTATTTGACAAAGGATGTCTGAGCTAACCTACGCGTACCTCGACTAATTCAAAGACCCTTAAGTTAACAACCCGACAGTTTTGGGGGTTAAATTTTAATCCACAAGAGTTTCGTTCTTGGATAGAATTGCTCTCAAATAAATAAGATGACCAAGAATGGGAATAAAATAGTCAAACCCCTATGACTAAAGGGCCCAATGCAGGCATATGGTCAATGTGGAGAAACTTCTTTTGGTGGATGTCTGCAGATAGAGATCGCCTTTTGCACGGAGCCACCGTAAAAAAGTGGTTTTTGCGTCATCTCATCTCATCGTTTGTCTCGGTAATTGATATTTTGGATTTTAAATGAATTATTCACGGGAATAGTTTAACTATTTAAATTATTCGCACAAATAATTTATTTAAAATTTGTATCGTCCAAAATATTTTTGAAAGGATAAGATTGTTCACCTCCATAAAAACTTTCTTTATGAAGCCTATGTAAAAAAGTTTTTCTCCTGTAGAAGAGATATCCAAAATTTAACACTTTTAGCCTAAAAAACTGAGTTAGAAGTGTTAAAATTTGGATAGTTTACAAAATATTTAGGTAAAAGTCATAATTTTTTTTACTTTTTAATTTCTTTCATCGAGGCGAACCAACAGTCGCCAAACGATCAATGTAAAATTAAGAAATACGAAACTTTTTCTGAATAAGGGCAAAATAAAAAAGGCTCTAAACTTATTTTGGGAAATCAGACCTTCCTTTGTACTTGCTAAATTACGGGTTGTTTTATTTATTTATTTATTTTGTCATAGGGAACACATGATAAACGTACAGGGGGCCCAACTGCTCAAATTCTGGGCAATGTATCTGGTCTGAGAATTTGGTTGAATTCACATAATGCTACAATAGGGCCCCAACTTCGGTTATATCACCCTGTTAGAGACCAAATTGTAATAATGTGATTTTTTTTTTTTTTTTGCAATAATTAATCAGAGGTCCGAGTCGGTTAACTTGCAGCTCGATTAATCCTAAATTATAAACTTAATGAGTGATAAAAACATTCAGGGGTTCCAAGATGTTTTTTTTACGTTAAGGCTTAGTTTTGATGACAGGAATCTTGAGGAAAAATGAGAATGTGACACCATACTTTCATAATTTTGACGGTGGAAGGAACATGAATAAAAATGTGATGCTACTCTCTCAGAATTCCCATGTGTGGGAAAAAGAGGAATAAAATTGTGATTCCTGATGACATATCCGACCAGGAATCACATTACTAGATTGAGTGGAAATCTGATTCCTCCCTTATCCCACGAGAATCTTAGATTACTGGCTCAATCAATAAAAAAATGAAATATTGACTTTCATAAATTTCCAAAATAATTGATTCATGTATAAGATTACTGAATTAAATCAAACACTAGAATAAAATTACTTTAGGTATTGTATTCCTAAAAATTTCATTCCTAGTAATTACATTTCTATTCCTTTTAAAGATTCCGGTCATCCAAACTGAGCCCAATGGTGAAAGTTAACCTTCCAAACTTACGACTAGATTCATTACTTGCTTTCATGCCTTTGCTCGACCAACTCCATAAAAAATTTTATAGCATGTCCAAGTTGAGATAATTTCTCAGGATGGGCTGGTTGTGAGGATTGATGATTTAGCAACAAAAGTTTCATCGGGCACACCCTTTTTTTTTTTATATCGGCAAAAATATATACTATTTGTTAAGGAGAAGTCGATAGGGAACATCAGAAAACAACAGAGGAAACTTCTTCTAAAGCACTCCAAAACCTTGGACAACAAAGCAGCAACAAACCCCAAAGCCAAACTAGCTACAGCCAGGCTCTGAAAGAAACCAACCAACCACCCCATCAGAGAAAGGGAAAGCCCACCACAACAGCAAAAGCAAAACCAGACCAAGACACACCCAAAATACTCCACTCACTCTCTCTCTCTCTCTCTCTCTCTCTCTCTCTCTCTCCTCTGGAAGCTTTCTCAATTCTCACAACTCATCCCAACAGCACTGTTAGTGCCCATATGCATGCCCTATTCATGTTTCCAATTTCGACTCCTTTTTTGAATAATTATACAAATGCTTGCGTACGTATCCGTCGCATCTCACCAACCCCTGAACCCCAGCTGCCAACGTTGGTTGAATAGATCTTTGTACTTTTGGTTTCCTCATGGATGTACCCTTTCGAGTTTAATAAAAAGTTATGTTTGCCGAGCAAAAAAACCGTTGGTCTAATGAAATCTTCCAATTCTGGTCTATTTAGTTTCCAAATTAACAAAGATTAAGATCTCAGAGAAAAAAAAAGTTAATTACCAAATAAGGATTTAGGATTGGACTGCCAGCTATTCTCATGATCGATCGACTTTAGAGTTGGGCTAATCACACAGTACCAAAGTCACTTTTGGCGCAACCGTAAAAAAACACTCTACAACTACACACTTACACGTACTTTTACACAGTGATGGCTCCACCGTTTGATTAGGGTGGTGATATGACCACCGTCCATTTATTTTTTCACCATGATCTACTACTGCGCACTATATAATCTCAACTACTTGTCATATTTTCCTCTGAAGTTGAATACTCATAACGCAATTTTTCCAAATTTTAAACACATAGGGGAATCAATAATTTAGATATGCCCAACTTGATCATGTGATCATACGTTGACCCATATATAGAATTTAATTTTACCAAATGACACAGATTTTCAGCCCAAAACTTCAAAATTGCACCTAAATGTATTGAAGGTTTAGTTGATTTTGCAATAAAAAAAAATATTTAAATGAGCGGAAAGATGAGGAGATATTGATAGATGTGATTTTTCGTATATAATTTAATCAAGTTAAATTTTATTTGGATTACCGTCGACGTACGTATGAGAAAAATTCTGGACAAGTAATGTGTGAAACTTATGCCCCATGTGAGGTCAGAGACGTTGCGGTGTCAATTAAGAACTTGGTGAAACTAATTACAGGTAGTATAGTCCCCAAGGCTAGCTTGGTTTTTGAAGTCTAAGACTTAAGGCTTGGCTCCCTTTGATATTCTTAGTTCGGAATCTTCTAGGCACTACTCTTGTGGGCTTATCATTCATCTAAAAAAACTCACATGGGCCATCTGTACAACATATTTGCCCCGACTTCTTGTGAACGTATGGTGGAATTAATTTTCAAGGACCATTCGAGGTGTACATAAATTAATTAACTTGGATACTTGAATTATTAAATAAAAATTACAACGTACTACCCTAGCTGCACATAAGAAGAAAAAAGAGAGAGAAGTCTCTCATTTGAAGTTTTACTATTCGCAAGTAGAGTGAAGTGCAGTTGGTGCCTCCCTTATAGTCCCATGTACATAGGCAGGATTTGATTTTCGTAAACACTCATCTCCCTCCTCAAGTCCCTTACGATAAAAGTAGATTAGGATTAACGAATGTAAAAAAAAAAAAGAAGCTTCACTATTCGCTTTAAAAAAGCGCACACAGTTTTAGTTCGGTTGGTTGATCCCACGACTATTTAATTGCCATATTATGATAATGTGTGAGAGAGAGAGAGAGAGAGAGAGAGAGAGAGAGAGAGAGAGAGAGAGAGAGAGAGAGAGAGAGAGAGAGAGAGAGAGAGAGAATTTGTGGTTAAATTTCCATGAAATCCAAACAAGAAAAATGTCGCAAATGGATAGAGGTGAAATACATATGCAGGTATAGGAGATATAATCATATCTTATGCTTCCCACTAATTAAAAGATGATGTGGAATTAATCATTTCTTATTGCCTTTTTACTTGCTCCGTTGTCCGTTTCCGACATTCCTTTCAAAAATTTTCTCTCTCTTTAGAGACCTCGCGACAACGATGCGCATCCGAGTCGCCACAGCCATAGGCCATAGCCAGACCTAATCCATTAAAGAGAGTTTCAAATTCATTTCTTCTCTCTATCTTTGTCAAAGATAGGCGACTGCTGGTATGATGGAGTAAAAAATTACTACATTTAAGAAACACAATTTTTACGACGTGAAAGGACCTCCGTACACCTCTAAAGACACTATTTTCTTTTTTTTTTTTTTTTTCTATGGGCAAAGCTGCAACAAAAAACCTTTTAATTCTGCCGTAATATTCATCTGGACAAATTTGAAAGGAATGCTGGAAAAGTTTCACTCTTCCCCAGAAAAGTTTCATTAACATCCGGACTGTCCAAAATACTTTTGGACGGTTGCGATTGATTCCGTAAATAACTATTCACGGCTCGATCCGCCTTTAAAAAGATGTTCCCACATAGCGTAGATCATGACTCAGTTGTAGAAGGTGGAGTCAGCTTATTTTTATGTTTAGGTCTCCTCTTTGTCAAAGCTTGTTGGCTAATGACATGGATAGAAAAGAAGCTAGGTACCTAAGTGTGTGTTGAAAGTGAAGTCATGAGCTGAATTATTGAAATGCTTACGTGTTTTTCCAATACCTGCTTCAACTTTCCATACCAATTATGCATATAATTAACACTAATTAATCCCTTTTAGTAGTGGCAATTTACTGTGTTGACTTGGAATGTCTACAATATTTGTTTTGTAAATTACTTTTTTGACCTTTAGATGAAAATGCTAAGCCAAGAAACAATAATGCTATTTTGATGTGTGGAAATTTTGGCTACATAATTAGGAAAAGCATAGAAAGTAATACCAAAGTCCATTTTCTATTGCATGATTATGATGGACACTTGGACAGGGTTCTTCGCAGCAGCAACAAGAAAAGATTGACAATGAGTGGACATCTATCACCAGAATATGGAAATTTTGCCCAAGTCATGCAATCATTTCTTCGCTCTATTTTTGACGCATTTATAAGATTTGTTCAACTTCCCGAGTCTTCAAAATACATTATTCTTAAAAACTAGACAAGTTGACGAACATCATGAAGGGTGTCAACTTGTCTAGTTTCCAAGAATGATTTTTTTTTTTTTTTGAGATCAGGAGTTGAACAAATCTTGTAAAGACGGTACAAATACAGTATGACAGCAGGTAACCAGATTACTCCTTCAAGTTTACTCGTTTGACCACAACCGCTAGCAAAAAGACCTTGAAAATTTGAAAGTTTGTCTGGTTGTTAACTTTAAAACTTAAAATTCAATCCAATTGTATATAGATTGGCCTGAACACCAAGCTTAGCTATAAGTTCCGCTACGGTTTTTGGATTTTCTGAGAGGTTTATCCTTATTCAAAATTAACAAGTGCAATCTTTTTTTAATAAATACAAAACTCTCAAAAAGCCTAGAAAACTTAGCAGAACTCTGCTTTTAGTCATCTGATATGGTCAGTGGCGGACCCAGGAATTTCATATACTGGGGGCACCTATTATTCACAATTTTAAAAAATATTTCACTGTATGTATACCACTAAATTATCGCTCAACTATTGAATATTGATCAATCACTCTATTCCGCAACCCATTTTTGACAATCTTTATGGCTGAAAATACTCTTTCAACTGTCGCGGTGACAACAGTAAAATTACCAATTTGTCAAGAAAAAGTAAACTAAAGAATATAGTAATTTAGTAAATTTGATTTTCATAATATTTTGGATTGGGAGGAAAACACAAAGAGATAGGACTAAAATGGAGAAATAAAGGAAAGAGGTGGAATAAAAATGAAGAAATAAAGGAAAGAGGTAGAACAAAAATGGGAAAAAAAAAAATACAGAGAATGGAGCCTCTGGGATTCGAACCCAGGCAGCTTAAACTTATGTCAGCGCCCAAAGCCACAACACCAAGGTAATGTAGTTTACAAGTGTAGGAAACTTTTATAGATTTATATCAAAAACAAATTTTTTTACTTTTTTAAAAAAAAAAGGCGTGGGGGCACGTGACCCCACGTGCCTCAACGTGCGTCCGCCCTTGGATATGGTTAATTCTCTTTCTGGCCCATTATACCCCTTTTCTAGATGACGTGCGAAGGAATGTTTTCGGAATTCTAGTCTCTTTGTCATGAAAACAATAGACTTGTATATAGTCTCCCACTAATGAATGACTTGGTTTTTCCAGTGAGACTTACAACTCGGTATATCTACCTTACTCTTCTAGGAATATTCTTTTTGTTTTTTGTTTTTTTTATAATCAGATGTTAGGGTCAAATTGCTCACACTCCAACTAATTGCGGAGCCCTGAAATTAATGACCGGGCAAACTTTTCAGTAGGCTCAAAGTTTTAAATATTTGATCTATGTGGAATTGGATCGAACATGCAACGTATTTGCCTCTCTTCTTCTACTTGTTCTACGTGCACCCTCCTACTACAGCCCCGCAGTGCGACTAAACCGCGTATTTTGACTATTATATGGCACTTGATCCCCACATCCAAAACTTCGTCATTTTAAAATCCCACAATCTTGAAGCAAATGAACTGAAGTTTTTTTTTTGCTCGGCAAATGAACTGAAGTTAAACTCATTTAACAAGTGAAAACATATTCGAAATCACTTGGTTTAATTTTCTTTGAGAAATTGAATTGAATTTCGCTCTCTCAAAAGTAACAAATTGGTTTATATATATAAGGGCTGCTTAAAATAAGAACAGAACTACGTATTTTGCGTATTCAAAAGCATATACTCCGTTGAATTGAATTCCTGATGGTCCCAAAAAGGTGCAGCCAAACACATCTCTGTGCGTTTTTTTTTTTACTAACTTCCTAGAAAAGGAAAAAATGGATGTTAAGGAAATAGAGTACCACATTGCTTGAAAGTAGAATGGATGATCACTTAATACGGAGTAACATTTAGAGCCTCTCTACTCATTGCCAATTGGCCTTGAGTTGGTTATAGGGTTTCCACATGGTATATAGGCCAGTTCCACCCCGCATTATTATATAAAGTTAACAATCCACACCCCACGATGACAGAGTTTGTTAAAAGACTACATGATGATAGGCCACACGTGATAGACCTTAGACACGGCTTCCCGTCCGCTCATTGTCAACTAGTTTTGAGATTGATAAAAACTTTCCACAAATCATATATCTGCTATTAAAGGGAGAGAGCACTAATTTGGTGTCTCCCATTTTTGAAGCCCCACCAATCACGAAAGTTAAAAAAATAAGTATTTATGACTATTTTTAGCTTCTTATTAAATAATTGTAATGACAAAATAGTAGTAATCAATTTAAAACCACCTATCATAGCCCACCACCTCACTGTTCTCACTCATCCTAAAAGTGTGCACACATGGTGTGTGCCCGCTGCCCGCCTTCTAGTTTCGGCAAGGGCGGAGGCACTAAGGGACAAGGGAGGGCTTCCGACCCCCCTGGCTCTCAAATTTCCCTTGGGATAGGTACTCCCTCCGTTTCAAAATGACTGTCCCGTTCGGTCTCCAAGAAAAATTTTAAATTGTTAATATCTTTCAATCTACAATATTTTTAAATATTTTAAAAACTTTATATAATAGAACTAATTGAGATCTATCAAATAAGATCCATATTGTACACAAAATTCATTATAGATGAAAGATATTAACAATTTAAAATTTGCATTGAAGACCGAACGGGACAGTCATTTTGGAACGGAGGGAGTATAATTTTTACTAATTTGACCCCAAATTTTCATAGGAATATGTATAATTTAGCTAATTTGACCTCACAAAAAAATCTCTAAATTGTCACAACTTGTTTGAAGTGCATACGAATCTAATTTTTGACCTCACAAACCAAAATTCCTGGCTCCGCCCCTGAGTTTTGGTACTAAGGGGCCGGGTGTAAATTGTCTAGTTTCCAAGAATGATTTTTTCTGGAGACTCGGGAGTTGAACAAATCTTGTAAATGCAGTACAAATAGAGTATGACGGCTGGTAACCAAAATACTCCTTCAAGTTCACTCGTTTGATTATTGCCGCTAGCAAAAGGACCTTGGAAAATTGAAAGTTTATCTGGTTGTTAACTTCAAAACTTGAGAGTTAATCCAATTGCGTATAGATTGGCCGAACACAAAGCCTAGCTAAGTTCAGCTAAAGTTTTTGAACTTTTTGATAGTTTTGTTCTCATTCAAAATTAACAAATGCGAATTTAACTTATAAAAAAAAAGGGCGATTATAGCGGAAAAAGCCTAAGAAAAACTTAGCTGAACTCGGCCTTTAGTCATCTGATATGGTTGATTCTGTACGTTTCTGGCCCATTATGCCCCTTTTCTAGATGACGTGCGAATGGATCGAATGTTTTCTAATTCGGAATTCCCAGTCTCTTTGTCATGAAAACAATAGACTTGTATATAGTCTTCCACTAATGAATATTGACTCTTGGTTTTTCCAGTGGGACTTGTACCTTACTCTTCAAGGAATAATCTTTCTTTCTTTCTTTCTTATAACCGGACGTTCGGGTCGAGTTTCGCACGTACTCCAACTAATTTCGGAGCGCTTAAATTAATAACTGGGGACAAACCTCTAGTAATTCCAATGTTTAGAATATTTGATCCCTGTTGAATAGTGAAGTACTTTTTATTAAATTTTATCTAATTACAATAATTATGTTTAAAAAAAGGTTCATGCAAATGAACAGAAGTTAAACTCAATTATTTAACAAGTGAAAACATATTCGAAATCATTTGGGTTTTCTTTGAGAAATTGAATTGAATTTCGCTCTCTCAAAAGTAACAATTTGGTTTGTATATATAAGGGCTGCTTACAATAAGAACAAAACTACGTATTTTGAAAATTCAAAACCATATGCTCCATTGAATTAAATTCCTGATGGCCCCAAAGAAACCCTTAGAAGGTGCAGCCAAACACATCTCTGTACGGTTTTTTTTAATATTTAAAAAAGCAGTAACTTCCTAGAAAACGAAAAAAATGAATGTTAAGGAAATAGAGTCTCACATTGCTTGGAAGTAGAATGTGTGATCACTTAATAACATATGGGGTCTCTCCACTCATTGTCAATTGGCCTTGAGTTGGTTTTAAGGTTTTCATATGGTATCAGCGAGAGACCCGTTCCACCCCGCATTATATAAAATTCACAATCCACACCCCACGATGACAGATTAGCAAAAAAAGCTGCACGATGATAGGCCACATGTGACAGACCTCAGACATGGCTACCCATGAAGGGAGATGTATGCAACTGCTTTTGAGGTCGTCACGTGTGCCCACTTTTGAGTTTTATCATTGCGCAGCCTTTTTTGTTGGTCTATCATCGAGGGGTGTGGATTGTAATTTTTATTTTTTAAAATGTGGGATGTAACGGGCTCCGCTCTGATACCATGTAGAAACTTTACATCAATCTCAAAATTAACTGGCAATGAGTAAAGAGATTCCAAATACTATGAAGTAATCATCCATTCCACTTCCAAGCAATGTGAGACTTTATTGTAGGATTTCGTAAGAAACCCTAAACCCAAGATCTCATGTCAAACTATTGAAGAAAATAAATACCGGATGCGTACCTGTCGCCATGGAGGATGAAAACCTTAGTGCGTGGTTATTCGTCTTCCGCCTCCAAAACCCTACTCTTGATCTTGACCTTTGTCTCATACACGATGGGATGGATATGAGAAAAGAGGCTAGGGTTTGGAGTGGGGACCTTGACCACGTATTTATAAGCCCCGGTTCCATCATAGCCCATCATAATAGATAGAACCATATTGGGCCATTTAATTGGTCTCTACATATAAAATAAGCCCGCACCACTTAACGCACGTGATATGACCCAAGTACGTGCTAATAGAGACGTGTCCATTACCCGGGTCACATTAATTGAACGATCACAACCTTATGGGTAATACCGACATCACTCAAGCCTTGTTCGACAACATACAATGTTTAATTTTATGATTTATGTAGGCCCACCAACAGAAAATTGCTAACAATCTCCCACTTGGGCCACATAGGTCATCCTGATATTAGACATTGTAAACTTTAAGAGCTCAAACTTTTGTTGTCGAAATTTATGAGTGTCATCTCAAAATAATCTGGTCCATTGAAAACATAAATATAGGATCATGGCGGCCTTTGCCATATTTATCATGACAGGACCTATCCATGGTCACAAAATACCTATGCACTCAACGACATAGATCAAGTACGGATATGTAGCATGGAAAACGCATGCAATGTGATCCTTTATCATGCCTGTTTCCAACTGGTCCAACTTTATAACTCAATAGAGTTCTTGTATTATGCATATTTTCAAGACTTCATGTATAACCACAATTTGAAAAATACGCAACTTTATTTCAGAATCATCAATAAACCGAAAGTGATCACCAAAAAAAATGTCAAATAATCCATAACATGAGTAGCACAACTCCCACTAACAAAATACTTCATTAGAACTAACCACTCCTGCACGAGCAACATGCTCCTTAAACACTTTAGGTGGTAAGCCCTTTGTAAGCGGATCCGCAATCATGAGTTCTGTGCTAATGTACTCAATTGACATAAGATGATTCTGAACTCTTTCCTTAACGACAAGAAACTTGATGTCAATATGCTTCGATTTTGACGAACTCTTGTCATTCTTAGAATATAGTTCAGCAGCTTTATTATCACAATAAATCCTTAGTGGCTTCTCGACGTTACTCACTATATGAAGCCCCGAGATAAAATTCCGCAACCATATTGCTTGATTTGATGCCTCATAGCAAGCTATGAATTCAGCTTCCATGGTAGATGAAGCTATAAGTGTCTGTTTGACACTTTTCCAAGATATAGCTCCTCCAGCTAACATGAAAACATAACCAGAAGTGGATCTCCTACTATCAAGGCAACCAGCAAAATCAGAGTCTGAGTATCCAACGATTTCCAAATGTTCAGATCTCCTATATGTGAGCATATAATCTTTTGTCCTTTGCAAGTATCGCATAACGCGCTTTGCTGCTTTCCAGTGATCCATGCCTGGATTACTTAAATATCTGCCAAGCATGCCAACTACATACGCAATATCCGGACGCGTACAAACTAGAGCATACATAAGACTCCTTACTGCTGATGCATAAGGGATGTCTTCCATTTGTTTTCTTTCCAAGTCATTCTTTGGGCATTGGAGCAAACTCATTTTGTCACCTTTGGCAATTGGTGCATCACATGGTGCACAACTCTGCATGCCAAATCTACTGAGCACCTTATCGATATAAGTCTTTTGTGACAAGCCAATTATACCACATGATCTGTCACGATGAATCTGTATGCCTATCACAAAAGATGCATCACCAAGATCTTTCATTTCAAAATTCTTTGAAAGAAATTTCTTGGTTTCATGCAATAATCCTATATCGCTGCTTGCCAGTAAGATATCATCGACATACAATACTAGAAAAATGAATTTGCTCCCAGTGATCTTATGATAGACACATTGATCCATAGCATTTTCCTTAAAACCAAAAGAGGAAATTACTTGATCAAACTTCCGATACCATTGACGGGATGCCTGCTTTAAGCCATAAATGGATTTCTTTAGTTTGCAAACCATGTGTTCTGATTCTTTTGTTTCAAAACCTTCTGGTTGCACCATATATATGGTTTCTTCAATGTCACCATTAAGAAACGCAGTCTTTACATCCATTTGGTGAAGCTCCAAATCAAAATGAGCTACAAGTGCCATAATAATCCTAAGAGAGTCTTTCGATGATACCGGAGAGAAAGTCTCTTTATAGTCAATGCCTTCCTTTTGAGTAAAGCCTTTAGCAACAAGACGTGCCTTATATCTTTCGATATTGCCTTTCGAATCCCGCTTGGTTTTAAATATCCATTTACAACCAACGGGTTTGACACCTTTAGGCAATTCGACAAGATCCCAAACGTCATTGTCACTCATAGACTTTAACTCATCCAATATGGCATTCATCCAATTTTGAGAGTTAACACTTTGTTTGGCTTGAATGAAAGATATGGGATCATCCTCCAATCCTATATCAAACTCATGTTCTTGGAGATAAACGACATAATCACTTGAAATCGCTGATCTCCTCTCCCTATTGGATCTCCTTGGCACTTCCAATTGAGTTTGTTGGGGTTCTTCCGTATTAGTAGGAGACAACTCAGGAATAATCTGGAGGTCTGCATCCGCATCCTGTACTAAGACAGGTATGACCACATCATCAGTCTCAACATGAATCATAGGAATCTCAATATGTTCCTCCTCAAATTCAAAATTCCGGGATTGTTGCGCACTCCCACTACTTTCAACATCCTCAATAAATTTGGCATTATCCGTCTCAATTATGGTATTTGTGGAAGGGCAATAAAACTTGAAACCCCTTGATCTTTCTGAGTATCCAATAAAATAACAGCTAACAGTTCTTGAATCTAATTTTCTTTCGTTAGGCCTTATAGGCCTAGCCTCAGTTGGACAACCCCAGACATGGAAATGCCTCAGACTAGGTTTCTTTCCAGTCCACAACTCGTACGGGGTTTTAGCTACTGATTTACTGGGTACTCGATTAAGAATATAAACTGCAGTCTTTAAGGCTTCTCCCCACAGAGAATCTGATAAAGAAGAATTAGACATCATACTTCTAACCATATCCTTAAGGGTTCGATTTCGTCTCTCAGATACACCATTCTGACGTGGTGTCCCTGGCATGGTGTATTGAGGTACGATGCCACATTCTTCCAAGTATCTCGCAAAAGGCCCTGGACGTTGTTCGCCTGATCCGTCATATCTACCGTAGTATTCACCACCACGATCAGATCTAACAGCCTTAATTTTCTTATTAAGTTGATTTTTAACTTCTGCTTTATAGGCCTTAAATACGTCCAGTGCCTGTGATTTTTCATGTATCAAATACAGATACCCATAACGAGAATAGTCATCTGTAAAAGTGATAAAATACCGTTGACCATTCCAAGAAGCCGTAGGGAATGGACCACAGATATCAGTATGTATCACTTCTAAAACGTCTAAACTCCTTTTGGCACCAAATTTCCTTATATTTGTTTGCTTCCCCTTTATGCATTCAACACAGATTTTGAAATCTGAAAAATCAAGAGGATCAAGAATTCCACTTGACACAAGCCTTTCAATTCTCTCTTTTGAGATATGTCCCAAACGCTTGTGCCACAATACAGAGGAGTTCTCATTAATTAATTTTCGCTTCGTACCATATTTGTCAACATGCAAAGTTTCATTAAATTTTAAGTGAGAGGCATCCAAGTCTAACCTGTATAGACTGTCAACAAGATATCCAGTACCAATAATATTTGAATTTTGGAAAAGACTGAAACCTCCGTTTCCAAATGAACAAGTATAGCCGAATTTGTCCAAACAGGAAACAGAAATCAAATTCCGTCTAAATGACGGTACATAAACAGTCTCATCCAAATCCAAATAAAAACCAGATTCTAATTTAAGTCTATAGACTCCAATTGCATCAACACGAACTTTATTGCCGTCTCCCATATAAATGAACCTTTCGGCATCACTGGGAATTCGACTCTTTATACAACCTTGCATAGACACACTAATGTGGATAGTTGCACCCATATCTATCCACCAAGTGTTGGGTGGTACTTCAGCTAAATTAAATTCACAGCAAACAAAACTGAATTGATTACCTTTCTTTGCGAGCCACTTGTGATATTTGGGACAATCCTTCTTCACATGACCAACCGTCCTTTGGCAAAAGAAACAAGGAACACCTTTATCCTGTTTCTGTTGCACAGTTGTCTGTGAAGTCCCAGCATTTACAGTTCTCTTAACCTTAGGGTTTAATTTTCTTTTCTTAGTGCCCAAATAGCCATGAGAATGAATTGTAACATGCTCTTTCCATTTCTTAAAGTTGGAACCCTTAAGAACTGGAATATTATTCAAATTGGCAGACGTAAAAGATGCAATAACAGAAAAGCTCACAATTAACAAATATCCATCTACTTTAGTGCAATGATAATAATAAGAGAACTTGAATATAATTATCATGCAAAACTTGATCTAATTGTAGGGGCAAACAATCAGACAAATAAAATAAAATTTGATATTTGTGTCTTTAGTGGTGGGCCCTTTGGAGAAACCTAATGCATCATCATAACCAAGTCTTTGGACAGTAATTACAACATGCAAGTGGCCTTCTCACCTATAAGGCTAGTTAACATGAACAATATAAACTGGGCCTGGCCAATCAAAAGCCTTCCTTTGGGCCGACTATTGAACGCATAGGCAAATTCTTGAACTATATTATTCAAAAAAAATAACTACCTTATACCGTTTAAAATCCGGCCAAATAATAACCTTCCTTTGGGCCGATCACTGTTCGCATGGATCTAAACGTAACTTTATGCAACTCAAAACTTTTACCCTCAACCGCAAAAAATTTCAATGACATAGACCACTTTGGTGGCATATCACTTTAATTTTCCTAAGCATTGGGTATGAATTGCGAAATAAACTTTATGCCCCAATTTTAATTCTTTAGTGAAACAAGTAATAACCATAGAATCCACTCGCTGTAGTCGCACTGTATTCGGCAAAAAATAAAATAAAAAAACAATCACTTTTGATCCTCTTAACAGTGGGTATGAGAGCAATCTAACCATGGTCGGAACAAAAAAAATTTATACTGGAAAGTTACTCGTTTGTTGTTCCCACCAATATACAATATAGAATTAAGACAAATGTTAGGTTCTCATAAGTTGGTAACTATTGTTACCATCAGATTCAACAAGGAATTCAAAACTGATGTTTATTATTAATTGCCGCACCGTCGCCATGCAAATCGCCATATAGCATGCATACCGCAGATTAGACCAATTGAATAAAATCCAAAATTGATCTAACAACTAACAGCAAGAACGACTTCAACTAAGAATCAGAAATATGTCGCCGTTACGTAGATTGGATTTATTACTTGTTTCTTGAATACAGGGAAAAACAAACTTTATGTTTTCCTCAATAATTTGACAAGAGGCTCTGATACCACTTGTAGAATTTCGTAAGAAACCATAAACCCAAGATCTCATGTCAAACTATTGAAGAAAATAAATACCGGATGCGTACCTGTCGCCATGGAGGATGAAAACCTTAGTGCGTGGTTATTCGTCTTCCGCCTCCAAAACCCTACTCTTGATCTTGACCTTTGTCTCATACACGATGGGATGGATATGAGAAAAGAGGCTAGGGTTTGGAGTGGGGACCTTGACCACGTATTTATAAGCCCCGGTTCCATCATAGCCCATCATAATAGATAGAACCATATTGGGCCATTTAATTGGTCTCTACATATAAAATAAGCCCGCACCACTTAACGCACGTGATATGACCCAAGTACGTGCTAATAGAGACGTGTCCATTACCCGGGTCACATTAATTGAACGATCACAACCTTATGGGTAATACCGACATCACTCAAGCCTTGTTCGACAACATACAATGTTTAATTTTATGATTTATGTAGGCCCACCAATAGAAAATTGCTAACATTTATATCTTAACACGTGACAGATCTCAGACACGGCTGCCCGTAAGGGGGATGTTAAACATTGCTTGGGAGTGGAATAGGTGATTACTTAACAACATTTGAAATCTCTCAACTTATTATCAATTGGTTTTGAGATTGATGTAAAGTTTCCACACATCATATATCTACTATTCTACTATTAAAGGGAGAACACTAATTTGATGTCTCCCATTTTTGAATCTCCGTCACAAAAGTTAAAAAATAAGTATTTATGACTATTTTTAACTTTTTATTAAATAATTGTAATGGCAAAATAGTAGTGATCAATTTTATACCACCTATCATAGGCACCACCCCACTGTTCTCACTCATCCTAAAAGTTGCACACATGGTGCGTGCCCGCTACCCACCTTCGATCTAGTTCCGGACGTACTAAGGGGCGGTGTTAGGCCACCTCATTTTGGCATTTTGGATCTGCATTTTTCTGGGTGTTTGGTCGTAGGTTATGGAACCTGTCTAGTCTGTCAAAATACATTATTAGAAATCAATTGGAGAATTTATAATTCAAAAATCACCTGTGGAAGAGGAGTTTTTTTTTTTTAATCGATTTTGGTTACACTTTTACTCATAAAACCTTTTATATTATTCATTTTCACACATCATTCGAACACTTTTGCTAATTTTATTATAAATTTAGAAACTATAATTTACAGTCCACACAATTAAGATAATCTAAGAAATAACTAACTCCGGGTCCAAACACCCTATAAAACGACAACTTAATATTTATAATTTACAATTGATAATCTATAATTTACAAACCACACAATTGACTCGAAATGGTTTTCGAGAACTTAATATTTATCTGAAACATGATTTCTTTGTCTATCAATAAGACTAGCATTTTCTGGGCGGTAAATTGTCAGAAAAATTGAATCTAAAATACCAACCAAACGTATAGCATGATCGATCAATGTCCATGATCCATAAATCAATCTCTCTCTCTCTCTCTCTCTCTCTCTCTCTCTCTCTCTCTCTCGTGATAAGTAACCATGAATGGCCCATGATCTGTGTTGTTTAAGCGATCACCAATTCAACTTAGTTTGGCCCATATGAAGTTGCTTAACGTTTGGTCAGCAATTGTTATTCACGCTATTCGAACCTGCTTATTTGCACATGAACGAATTCTTGGATGATCAATCTCACTGTTTACTAGCAAAAGACCAGATTAAAGCCGAGAAAAGCCCCTTTTGAATACCAATCCGAATATTAGCTAGGTAGAACCAAAATCTTAAACATAACCAAAGAAGTAGATGAAGGTATAGAATAAGATTTGCAACAATATATGACATTTTAATGTCCTTTTATACTCATCAATTTACATTACGGCCGGTATGATCTGTAACAAAGACACAGTTTACATCAAGAACACTATATATATAGAAGAACTCTCATATCATATATAAAGAAGCAAAATGGCTATCGATCGATGCGATGCGACCCATTTGTTTCGTTCCTTTCAAGAATCAGTTTTCGGAAAACTCGTTTGGTAGACAGAATAAAATTGTTTTGAAAAGTGTTTTTCAAAACTGATTCTTGAATCAACAACAAATCAAGATAAACCTCAAACTTGTTCACTGTGGAGAGTGGAAGAGACCGGCCTTGCTAGGAACGTAGGATTCTCATCCCCGGCCATGATCACCACAATCTTCGGCTCCATTTCCGGTTGCAGCACGTGTGAAGGCCGGGCCGGCTTTTCTTCGGCACCAGTACTGGAAGAATCTGATGAAGAATTTTTGTAAGAGCAAGCTAGAATTACCAATGCTAAGGTGATGAGTCCAAGCATCAGAGCCAGGCCGCCGAAGAGGTAAGGAACGGGCGAGTTCCACCGGTGAAACCCTACGGTGGCGGCGGCGGTAGGGCTTGCGGCTGCGTTGGAGGTGGTTGGCCTCATCTCAAGGATATGGCCTCTTTTGTTTCTCTCTCTAGAAATTGTTGGAGAGATGGAATGAAGCTGATGACCATCTATATTTGCATTTATAGTAGAGAAAGCTACTTCTACTGTGCATGGATTAAGACAAAGGGCTATGTTTGTTGAGTTACCAAAATAGCCCTGTTGGTTTATTTTAGAGGATGCCCTTTCTTGAGCTCTAATTAAGCATTTGCTTTAGTTTGCGAATCTATTCATTCCTTGATCCCCCACTTATATTGCATGAGATCCTTGGCATATATAAAGCAAAAAGTCTTTCTTACTTCCTACAAAAAAAATATATTAAGAACCTTCTGACGGACTTAACAAACGCATTAATCTAGCTTAACTTATCAGCTCTCACCAGTGGACGGTGTGATTAATATTCAGAGATTAATCAACGTGTGCGCAAATCCCTGAGTTAAAGGAATTAAAAAAAGAAAAAGAAATAGCGATTGTTTTTCATGCGTTTTTTTTTTGGTTATTTAATTTTACACAACAATTTTTGTTGTCTTTTCTTTTACGCGTGTTTCGACTAGCAAAACTTTGACAAAACAATACATAACTCTTGGCCAAAACAAGATGATGCATACATACAAACTATCAAGACATGGAAGGGTATGTTAGTCATTCTATAGGTCGGTTATAGAGAATAAATTTAAGGACTTTATTCTCTATATTTTTTCATAAATTTTCCCATGTGAAAAGAACCATGTTAAATGGGTGAAGCAACCAACAGAGAAAGAAGAATGAGTGTGAATATAATCCTCATAATGGGCTTTTGCTTATCCGAGTTCAGGGCCCACTAAACGTGTTCTTTCTGCTCAAATATTCCCTCATTTTCCCAATTTAATTATCCATGAGTGACTCAATTATTTCAATTGTCAAACCCTATAGATCGAGCTGCCAAACACTAATTCCATTCCGAAAGTGCAATATACTCTGAATACGTAATTATAATTACAGGCGACAATCCGAAACAAGGCCAGCTCATGAGGGTGTAACAAATGACCACCAGACCAACCCTCGAAGATGACTACCCAAATAACGCACATGGCACCCAAATGCAGATCATCGTAGGATTATACATCCGCTCGTCAAAAAGGCTACCAGGACTTTCTTGGAATGGGATCACACACCCCTTTGCCATTAGCAGCTGTGCCGAATCATTTTCTGCATGACTTGCTTTATTTGCAGGTACAAGGTATGCTCCTCAACGCCTTCCATTAATGTGTACGAAGGTAGGAGGAAATATTGGGGACTACTGTGGCGATCGAGTTGGGTCATTTTTTATGGTTTGAGAACGAGGAAACACAAGGGTCCCAATAATAGCTAGTTGATAACAAAACCTGTCATCTCTGAGTTGGTTAATCGTCATCTTACTTTGGTGTGGAGCCTCGAACTTGATACACTGTGTGATGAATGAAATTATTTTCACCGATAAAAAAAAAAAAGTCGGCACACTGGCAATGTTTTTTCAATTATGGTATCACAGAGAATAAACGATAACTTTAGCTCGAAAGTTTAATTTGGAAGTCAAGGTGCGTGATTTTGTGGTTTGCTTTATTTTAAGATTTCAGGTTGGAAATCTCTAAGGTGTATGTTATTAACTCACGTGAGGCCAATCCATATCCAACTTTAAAAAGGCCCTCGTTAATTACCGACCATTATAAGTTGGGGTGTGTGTAAATTGGCCCGAATATCTACATATATATATATATATATATATATATAAAAAGCGATAATTTTGCTGTACCGACATTGGAAACTCAATATATTGTTATGTTCGTTCTTTTGGATCAGTCAAGTATCGTCGTTCGTACAGCCGAGAACCATAACATAATCAACTACAGTACAAATTTGTATGGAGAATCGGTTAGTACACATGCAATTTGTGAAAAAGCCTAAGAATCTAAAGATGTAGCAAAATCCCAAAAAAATAAAAAAAAACTCGATGGATTTGCCCATTTTTAGCATACAAACATACGTAATATTCATGCATGCTTGTATATACTGTGAAGATCGGCTAGTTTGGGAAGCTCCACCTGGACCGTCGTCGATAGTTTGGGTTTCGAAGCATTTTTTTTTCGTCCGGGCAATGGTTATGTCACACGCCGCGACTCGAATCATACGTCTTTAGGGTTTTGTAATTGTTAAAAGCTCATGAAATTTGGTAGGTTTTTATTAGGCAAGCACTCTATTTTTTATTATAAAAATACTTGTACCGTGGTTCATTATCTTGCATTGGTGAGAGAAAATATTAGGCCCCGTTCCAAAACACATTCTTAAAAAATAAGTACTTAATTATTTCAAAATTTCAAACTCAAAAATAATGTAAATAGAAAATAATTTTTCAATTTTTTTTGCACCGTATTAGAGATTTCAATGAGATTCATCAAACAAGATCCATATTGATAGAAAAATTATTTGCGTAAGCACATGGTTTTTGAGTTTGAATTTGCCTTATTAAAAAATAAGTACTTATTTATCATTCTGAAACACGGGGCCTTAGTCTGAATAAGGGCTTTGGAGATTTGAGAGGAAGTTTGCTGCAAAATCTCTTTCTTTTGTAGTAGCTCTTTGAGCATCCGTCTGCCTTTTGATTTCATGAAAGCAATAATATTATCTGCCTTTTGATTTCGTGAAAGCAATAATATTATCGACTGCTCGTGGAATAAGTTTACACCTTCACATGAGCCGATCGAACCATGTACAAAATCTTTGCCTCTCTCTTTATTTGATTTTCCTCTCATTTGCAATAATTCGCACATTAATTAGGTTTGATCTTCGATTCAATATTCGTGGCCGTCAATTGATTGTACGTAGTGCGTTCTGTCTAATCCAGTATTTTTGCATGGATGTATATATCAATCCAATTCGTGTACATTCCTCGATCGCGATTACAATAATACATAGCAATAACAGTAATCAATCATGCACAAAGCTGTAAAGTTACTTTCATCAATATCACGATTCACCCACCTCGAGCCCACAGATTATATACCTTCTTAATGCGCCACCTACTTCGAGAACAAATCATTCAATATCGACCATGGGAATTGTCATGTGATGCTCCGGAACCCTCCAGCACCATACGTACGTATATATGAATCTCACGACTAGGTATATGAATCCAGGCGGTACCCCATGGCACTAAATAGTTACTCCATTTGATTGGGTGGGTGGGTGGAATTGCTGGCCAAGATCACAGTTTTTCTATCCTCTCTAATCCCATTTTTTTCCGGGCCTGTTTATGCATTTTTGGGACTCTTTCTAGACCCGGTTCAATAATTAGAAACGTTCACTTTCAAAAAAACTCGTCGGAAACATGAGTCTTGTCAAAAATCATATCGATCGAATATTGTTTGGTTTTGTTTTTGGAATACTTCTATAAAAATGGCTTCTAATCCAATATTGCAATATTTTTTTACCAATATAAATCTCTCCTGAGAACACATCCAATGATATTCTATCGACGCGATTTTGGCTTGACTAATGATCTCGATAAGTTCCGAAATATGAATCATTCCAATCATAAAATTGATCTGAGAAGAGATCTCCAAAAAAACAAATTAAACGGCGCAGTTCCAAAACAAGGACCGGAGAGGATCGGTATCCTTATAAAGTATAAACAACATAGGATATGAGGGTGGAAATCTGACTAGGAGTTGGATTAGGATGAAGGTTAAAATGAATTAACTACGTACGGGTGGGAGTGGTTAGAGGGGTCCTTCAAGATTAGAAAAGTGAGGCTTATAGATTGTGTTACTGCACCTAGCTAGCTCCTAATTGTCAACCAACAAATATTATTTTATTATATACATCTTTTCATTATATACATCTTCTTTGTATATAATTACGTGACGTAGATGATACGAAGAGGAAATTTAGAAAGAGGGACACTGCTATCCACCGCTCTGTTTTATCGCTCCCCCACCGTAACGCTTAATTTCACCGTCCGTCTCGGCAATCGATGGTCCGGGTTTTAAAATTAAGAACTCTTCCAAGGAAATGGAAGAGCCTTTTAAAATCCGGACCATCCAAATAATTTTGGACGGTAAGATTGAAAGCGGTTGGGGGAACTGTGGAACAGAACGGTGGGGTAGGCCTGTCAATGGACCGGATCCGATCCGATAATCCTAATCCGGTAATTCAAATACAGATCGGATCGGGTCGGATTGAATTCAGATTAAATTTGTTATCAATCCGATCTAAACTTTATTTTTTTAAAAAAACTGTAAATTTTTTATTTTGGAAAAAAAAATGATTAAGAAGTTGTATTTTTATTTTGAATTTTTTCTTTTAAACTTGTATTTTTTAAAATTTTTTTTTTTTTGGAAAATAATTTTTTTTTGAAAAAAAACTAAAATTTTGAAGTAAAAAAGTTTTCGGATCTGATTTTTCGAATTCGGATTCAAATTACCACTATCGGATTCAAGTTTTATCGGATTTGGATCGAATCCGGTTTATTGACAGGCCTACGGTGAGTCGGTGAGGTAGACTTTCTATTTAGAAAGGTGTGTAGAAGCCTGGAAGGTGGCATTAGATTCCATCTCCCCCTTTCGTGGAATTTAAATCTTATCAAATCAAATGACATAAAGGAAGAGATATATACCGGCCATTAACATTCAGCAGATTCTGGCTAATAGATTGTGTTATAAACAGCAAACAAAAAATCAGCTAAATTACGATTTTTTTTTTTCCCAAAATGTTAGGAGGTTTCATTGATAGGAGAAACAGTACATCAAGACCGCTAAATTACAAGTTGATACCTCCAATTAAAAAAAATCCGGCTTCTTTGCCGTCCAATCCCGGATGGTTGAAAGCAGTCAGATCTCAACTGCACATCTCGAGATTAAGTGATGTAGATTCCAAAATTGCAATGGACTGATCTTTACGGCCCAAATCCAGACCGCATACAAGCCAGATTCATTTAAAAAAACCCACACTTTCTTACCATTCTTGTATCTATCGTCCATCCCTAAAAACACACCACATCGTAGGTTAACTTTCTATGACATTGGGGAAAATATTGATTACAAAAGTACTTCAGATTTATCTCTTTATATAATAATGATAATGGTTTGGTATCCGGCCTAATGTACAGAGCCATCCACTCTCTAGCTAGCTAGCTATTTATTTTAATTTCATTCTTGGAAATTGAAAATTATAATACACAAAAATATCTTCTAGTATTATGGTAGCTGTTGGTATTCAATATTTCCACGTTTATCCCAAGAAAATTGCCTGAGATGAGAAACCGTCAGTTATGAAATTCTGTTTTTGTTTTGGATAATTTCGTAATTGTAGATGTGAGCCCGACTCAATTTTGAGTCAAAAACCAAAGTGATGCTCTCCCTTTACATGTCAGAATAGATGTTTTGCATTTTCTATCATTCTTTTCTTTTTTCCTCAATATAATACTTCATCCGTCCATATTTTATGGTTCAGTATTTCATTTTTGCGTCGTCCCTTAATAAATGTCCATTTTAAAAGCTTAATGGGTAAAAATTAGTAAATTTCTCATCTGGCCCTGTTGAGTAGATTTTTTCACGAAAAGTTAGTGGAAAAGGTGTAATAATTATGTCTCCATAAAGAATAATTGTGGAAAGTTAGTACATTATTTGAAGTGTAATATAATTATGTATACATAAAAAGTTGAATTTATGAAATTTAACACTTAAAAAGAGACAAAGGGAGTAATTTTTTTTTTTTGTGCGTATGATAAATCAATTTATCTACAATTCGCAAAATACAATAATTGTCTTTCTACTTTTGGGCCCATGGGAAGAGGAGGGGACGGAAAAGTCCAGTACACTATGTTGCAGCCCTGGGGCCCATCTGATCATCCAAATCCAACGTTGGGAGCAACGGATTAAGGCCCAACCCTGAATTAAACTCAAACCCACTAGTCTGTTAGAATTAAGGCCTATTTCGGCTGAATAATTCAAATGGATTTTTTTTTTTTGTTCCTATTGGTGTGGCCTACTGCATACTCTTCTTTTTCTTTTTAAAACGGATAAAAATTTATTAGAAAACTTAATAGGGTACATCAACTAAAGGTTGGATACCACCTCTTTCCTCCTCTAACATTCTAGCACCCCTCTCCATGATCATCAGCACTATTAACACTAGTACTACCATCACCACTCCGTCGTGGATCGCCATGGTTACCACCGCCACGGTTGCCACCATTACTACAACGACCACCACCAATCGACCACTGCTACTACCATTCCACTACTCTCCACCCAGGGCCGGCCCAAGAGGCCTGGGCCTTGGGTACCCTTAAAATGTCCAATTTTTGGCCACTCCAATTTTTTTAGTATTTGGGTTTGACTAGGACTCTTTTTTAGCCCAATACCATAAAAAAAATGCCCATCCAACATGCAAATAAAGGCCTAAAAACTCCTAGCTAGAATATATATTTTTCAATTTTCTCCCCTCTCTCTCACCCCTCATCCTCTTCTTCATCCTTTCCGTTTGTTCAAGTCTCTAGCTATATTCTCCTCCACTAATTACTACTCCCTCCGTTCCTAAATAAATGTCCGCCGCGCAAACCTAATCCTTTTAAAATATGTATTTTTTGTTAAAAGATATAAATTTTTTCACAACTTAAAAGAACTCATTGTAATCTATTGATTTGTGAAAATAATTGATTCTTTTTATGAAAAAATGCATATTTTTAAAGGTCTAAGTTTGCTAAGACTCAACGTAGTACTATTTTCATTTATTTTCTCAACAAGTTTTCTTGGTGGTCACATAGACTGTTAAGTTGTGTTTCCGTAGATGTGGATTTCAAGTGAAGGAATTTGTCACGAGGAACTTTTGCTTGTAGAAATGCAAGACGAGTAGTGTTCAAGTGATATTCATGCGTTGTTGAGATAATATGTATTTGTCTATTTGAAGACTTTGTATTTTGTGTTCGTATGTAATAATTAGTAGAATTTTATATTGATTTAGTTTTCTCGTATTTTGATCGTTGCTGTAAAAAAATTTAAGTATTAAGGACACACTTTTTTTAATTTGGCCTTGGGTACTTAAAACCCTTGGACCAGCCCTGTCTCCACCACCACTGTTACAACTGCCACCAACACTCCACCATTGCCGCTACTACCGCGTCACCACCGCTACAACCACCGTTGTCTCTCCAATCGCAATCATCTCTCCACAACCTTCACCATCACCCCACACTTGTTACTATTACCGTTATCACCAACACCAAGACCACCCTTTTACCTCCATCTGTCCACCGCTACCATCAAATGATCAAACACCTGCCACCACGACAACTCCCTTCCACACTTGCCTACTCCCTCTTCAGACCTCCTCCTCCGCCAATAAGCCAATAAGCACAAGTCCTATATGTTACATGGACTTGAGTATGTGTATCGGGGTGCGGGTATGTATTAAGTTTCCGTTTTATTCAATTTCCATCATAAGGACTCCGAAATACGCCAAATTTTGTATTAAGTGTCCTATGTTAACGATTTAGTTTTTTTTTTTTTTTGGAAATAAATAGTGTTTACAAAGTATATCTTTCAGGCATTTTATCCATGATATAGGAGTTTCTCGGACAGTTCTTGGTAAATTGGAATTACAAAATATGCTTGCCAGGTGTATGACCACCCTTAATGGGTTGGAGACGAACCCCATACCGTTGTTCAAGTGTTGAGTGTCCGACAAAGATATTTTTGGTCTAGGAGGATCCATGTAACATGAAGTGTGATCTCCTTTCACATCTCTTGTGGCCAAAATATAAACACCTCTTGCTTTATTTCTTACTCCACCTTTTTTTTATAGGCAGAAGTCACTATTGTTATAATAGTTAGATTAGCACCTTAGAAGAGGATCATTGAACTCTTAACCATCTTCTTCTTGGCACTTAAGCGTATCTCTGATGTCGTTGGATCAAAGGTTTCCTGGCAAAAATTTTAGATCCAAGTAATATTCCACAAAGAGAATTTTAAATTGTACAGCCTCTATTACGCTAGGATTAAAATTATTTGTGTTTCAAACTTCATTTTTTTTCCCAATTGATAGGAGAGATCATTTATATCGATCATGTCTTTGAATTACAAACCACGAGACATTGTATCAAGGGAAAATGATGACCCAGAACATGTTTTGATAATTAATACCCGCTAAGGACAAGTTAAGAACATTTGTTAATGTTGAAAATGTCTTTGGCGGATATTAATTATCACACGTACTTGGCCGTCATTTTCCCATATCAATTGTGTAAGAGTTCACTAAATAACCAAGCCCAACAACTTAACCGACACAAGAAATAAACCCATCATAGACAAGAAACAAAGAAAAAAAATGAAGAGTCCCTTTAAGAGGAGAAATTAATCGATTCTTGCATTCGGCAAGATTTGACCCCTTCACCTCCCAATCAATGGCAGAGGGAGCATGGGGCACGCACCCCCACTCAATTTTTTTTTAAAATTTAAGATTTTAAAATATATATATATTTTGTATTTTGCCTAGTTAATTGTATTTCATAAATTTACTTTTAATCTTTCTAAGACATATCGAATATCATTTCATTCTCAAATTTTTTTCCACATATTTGAACATTGTCATTACACTGGCGAAATGAGATGTCTAATGTGAAAAATAGCAGTCACTTACTAATTGGAACTCTCTAATGCGTAATATCCAAAATTCAAACATGCCTAAACCATGGGCTATATATACGTTATATACTTTAGCAATTATTAACAATGGGAGTAATATATTGCTAAATAGTATTGTATAGTGAATTGCTCTTAAACTTGATGCGCTGAGACAATTCAAGCAATTAGAATTGTGCATGGAATATTGCGTCGAAAAGTTCAGATTTTTTTGTTTTTGGAAAATTTCCCTAGCTATTAGATATCCATCTGGATGAAGATAGAAATGTAGTAGAAAGATATACTTAAACATGGTACGGTGTGTATAATAAAAATGAAGGTTGTTGTTGGTTGCCTGCATTATGTATCTTATAATTGAGAAAAGGTATAGGCACTGATACTTACTCTTACAAGTGGGACCCACAAACTTTATGCGAGAGATTTTGTACAATATTTGGTACGAGTATATTTTTGGTTGTAGCAAACTTAGACACCATTGTACGCACGTATATGTTGTAAATTATTTGCATCAGGTATGAAATTATTTAACGTTAATTACTAAAAAATGGATCAAAATATCCATTAAAGTGTGTACAAATATTAAAATGCATTTTACAAATCTTTTATGTTTTTATATTTGTTTTGATCAAATATGTACAAATTTGACCCTGAATTTCGCCATGGGAGCGTTAGGCCCATGGACTACGGCCCGAAAGCCGAACCACCCAGTGGTAAACTTAAGCCCATACTGTTTAGCATTAGGCATTTTCGATTGGGCTTCTGGTTTGCTCCATTTTGTGCTAATAAATCTATTACTCCCCCGTTCCAATTTCTTGGTCCCGTTCCAAAACAATTCAAAGTATTATTCTGTGTTTTCTGAAGTTAGAGCCTAATTTTAAGAAAAACAAAAGCGTCTTTAAAACTTGTGAATCACGTATTGAAAATAAAATTGGACTTCACTTTGAAAAATTATTGTTAAGCCCATGACAAGAGTGCCTCTCTGTGTTCAATTATGGATGGCTTACGTTCCGGACATCTTTTGTCTCTAATTCAATTTTTTTTTTCGACAAGACAAATCCTATCCATTGCTAATCTAGGAGAGAGGGGATGAGGCTGGTAAGGTTTGAACTCTCACCTAGTGCAAAGAGTATATGTATGGTGCTTATCACTTGGCTGTCACTCCATTTGTACTTCTTACTTGAAAACGCCTTCCACAATTCAATCACATTTCATTTTTAGTCCTAGTATGTATTTATCACATGGTTAGCGAATTATAGCTACCATATTTTTCATTTTTCGATGGGAACATAGCTAATGTATTCAAAATTAGCTAGTAAAAAGAAGGAATCTACCCTTTTCTGGCGACGAAAACTTGATTTTCAGAAAATGGAATTCTCTCGTGTTTATTCTATAACTAAAGCGTAAATTCACCGTAGTCTACTAATAAAGGGACAACAACAGAATCATAAAATTTGATTTTCCCCGAGTATTCATGTCACTGATTTTTTTAGTCTCTTATGTTTATTTCCGGTAAATTATTACTAGTACTAGTCAGAGTGACTCTCTTGAGTTTACTTATCTGTTTTTGTTTTTTGTTTTTTTTTTGGGTCTTCTCGAAATATGTCAAAATTTCGAAATAGTTCTTGCAAAATCCATTGACTGGCATCTTTTTTGTGATTAGCACTGGAGTAATTGTTTTTGTCATCTCCTAACAGCAAGCAACATCAGCTTATTTGCAGCATTCAATCAGCTTTTTTTTTGGGAACATGATAGAAATGCATTGATATGAAATAACAGTTTACAAATTACAACGGAACTTAAACCAAATAACTGCCCTAAATACATTAGAAGCGACGCAAACATAAGATGGGAAACAGAAGCAACGAAAACGAATTCATGGAGAAGGATCTGCCAGCACCTGTATTCATGTAGGGATGACTTTGATACTATTTCCTACATCTAGTAAATATCCAGAAAATAAATAAGTAAAAAAAAAAAAAAAAGAAGCACAATAGATCAAATTAACACAACAAATAATGGAAGGGTGATTTACTGGCCGGTCCATATATTGGAGAGAGAGAGAGAGAGATGCGCTTGTCGTCATCCTCATTTGAGTTCAAATTGTGAGTGGCATGAAATCTAATTGTTGCATCTGAGAAATTTAAACAAATGGAAGAGAAATCTATTACGTACACACTGGCGTCTAGGTGTGCGCATGAACACCCTCGAAATGAAAAAAAAATACTAGTTTGAAAAATAATATGTTAATTTTTTATAGGGGGTGTTCGTAAAACAGGACCAATAGCGTTTTATTATAAAAATAAAATTTGATGGGGCAAATTTGATTTTTAATTTCATGACAGCTGCTCCCCCCTCTGTTAGAATCATGACTCTGTCAACCCATTTTGTGCTAATTAAATCTATTAGAATTTTAATTTCATAACAATTGCTCCATTTTGTGCTAAATCTATTGATTCTTTTGTGTTTTCTGAAGTTAGATCTTGAAAATAAAATTGGACTTCACTGTGAAAAAATATTGTTAAGGCCATAACAAAGTGCCTAGCTCTTTGCGCTCCGCAAATCTTTTTGTCTCTAATTGAGTTTTTTTTTTCCCTTTGGACAAGACAAAACCTAATTTAGGAGAATGGGGATGAGTCTGGTGGGATTTAAACTCTCAGCCGATGCAAGGATACACAGAGGGCACCTACCATTTATAGCTACTGTAATTTCAGTCATGGTTCATTTAGTCCTAGTTCCATATGGTTAGCGATTTATAGCTACCGTATTCCCGTTTTTCAATGGGAACATAGCTAATCTATTCAAATTAATTGGTACAAAGAAGGAATCAACTCTTTTCTGGCCTTGTTCTCTTTCATTTTCAAAAAAAATTAAAATTAAAATTTCCCCTAGATTCTTCCTACTTTTTTTTTGATCGGCAATAGAATTTTATTAACTCGACAAAGGGTACATCGAGAAGACCAATCTCTAGATACAAGGAAAGCTTGAATCATAGAGAAGGCCATAAAAGAAAAAATACATCCAACGATAGATTGAAAGAAACCATTAGGATAATCAGTGGATGCATCCGAAAGCCATACTCAAAGCCAAACCAAATCCAAATACAGCAGCAAATGTCTTCAAGGAGCACAAATAGGATCACATCCGAAAGGAATACAGCAGCAAAATCCAATTGGCATCAGCAGCACTAGCACCATTCGAGGTAGGAAGAAATAGGAAGAATCTGCCCCAACCAATATCAAGCAGAATTTGGAACTTCATGAGAATTCAGCACACCAAACAGCAGCCCCACAACATCATGTGAAACTCATCAGAAAAAATTCCAAATATACCAGCAAATGAAACACCGGCAGCAAAAAGATAAAGTACCCTCTTAGTCCTCCTAAAATGCCTCTTAACCCTCCAACCCATTGGAGATGAAAAGAGGATGAGACAACATCTGAACAACCTTTCAAAATGAACTCTAGCACTTCATTCAAAAACAAACCGCAGGTTCGTAGAGAACCAGTAATGATCACCTAAACAGGGGAGAATATTGGCAAGAGAACTAGCAACACCCATATAGAACAAGACCAAACCCCAAATTAACCGCAATTAACATCCTAGATTTTGCCATGTCAGATATCCTAGATTCTCCTTACTTTTAACATTTCTCTCTCTATCTCTCTCCACTTATTATCCCTATTATTTTTCAAAAAAAATTTCAAAACACAAACCAAACAATAAAATTCTTTAATATTTTTTCTACTCTCTCCGTCCTATTTTAAATATTTTCTACGAAAAGTCGTGCATTTAGACTTTAAAAAAAAAGGTATTTCCAGATATATTTTTCTGAACATTTTTGCACCGTTCAAAACATCTTAGTGAGTATTTTTGAACAATGCAAAAAACAAAAACAAATTAATACCGAATTTTCTTTATTTTGAGATCAATGTTACACCATTTTCAGAAGTTTGGAAAAACACTTGTGGGAAGCTACCTTCTACGCAATATTGTGGTCCTTGTGGTTGGTAAGAAATGCTTATGTTTTCAACAATACTACAACAAGCTCGGGAGAAGTGGGCGATTTGATCAAAACTAGAGTTGCGATGTAGATAAAGGCAAAATTCGACATCAAGGTGTACTTGGTGGAGGATTTTAGGATTTTTTTGGATGGAGTCAGGTTGTTGAAACTGTAATATGGTCTGTTTATTTCAGGTGTTTGTCTTCCAATTTTTTGTTGGAAGGTCCTGATTAGCTGTTCTTTTTTCTTCTGTTTTGCTTGAGTAAGTGTGTCATCTTACCTTGCTCGAGCCTCCTCGATGTATCCTTTCGAGTTCTTATAAAAGTTTCGTTTGCCGAGAAAAAAAAATAAGGGGCATTTAAAATAGACGGAGGGAGTATAACTAAACCGTAAAATTCTCCGCATCAAGAATCATAAAATTGATTTTTCCCCGAATATTCATATCACTGATATTTGTTTTTTTATTTTTATTTCTTTTATGGACCATGTCACTGATTTTTAAGTCTCTGTATGTGTGTAGTCAATGGTTGGCTTAGTCAAAGTGAATCTTCAGTTCACTTATCTTAGTCAAAGTGAATCTTCAGTTCACTTATCTCTTTTTTTTTTCTCTACGAAAAAATCCATTCACCAGCTCCAGCATATCTCTTGTGATTACTCCAATCGTTCATGTCATCTCCTAACAGCTACATCACCATATTTCCAGTATTCAATCAACTGAAATTAAAGGACAACTTATATAATTCGCATTCCGTGTTAAAATTATAAGGACAGTCGACGATCGATACGTAATATTTCATTGGGACGATTTCGATACTCATTATATATCTAGTAAAGATCTAAAAAATAAATAAGTCAAAAAAAAAGTACAATTAATATATATATGGATCAAACACAGCAAATTACATATTCATAATTGGGAGAGAGAGAGAGAGAGAGAGAGAGAGAGAGAGAGAGAGAGAGAGAGATGCACTTGTCGTCATATTCATTTTAGTTCAAATTGGGAGTGGTACGAAATCGAAATGCCTATGATCAGATATTTAAACAAATGGAAAAGAAATCTATTAATTACACACTGGTGCCTAGGCGCATCAAAAATATTAGTATGAAAAATAATATTTTGATTTAGAATTCAATTTAGGTACCGGATCCATGCTGGAGATAGCGGGGCAGTCGTTACACGTACAATTCGTACAGGTCGCTACTCATGCGGCAAGGAATTTCGCTACATACCTTAATTAGGACAGTTCGAGTTACTGCCGCCGTAGGGGGTGTTCGTACGTAATACAAGACCAATAGTGTCGTATCATTGAATTAAATTTTTCTGCGGCAAATTTAGAATTTTTATTTCATGACAACTGCCCCTTCGATCTCTGTTAAAATCATGAATCCTTCTTACATCCCTCCTCTTGAAAGAGTCTTCCATGCCCGCTCAAGTTTCATTTAGTCCTGGTTTTATATATTTTAGGAAAAATTTCTTTTATATTCCTTCGATTTTGACCAAAAATTTATTTTGGTCCTTCACCTTTAAGGGGATGTTTCCACTATGATCTACAAGTTGCAGACCATAGACTTTTTGTTTTGTCCTTGGTCAATTTTTTTTTCGCGCTTGCTAGTTTTGCTTCAAGTTTTTATGTGTATTATTGATTTATCTCGACAAGAGAATTCGAAAAAATAAAATTATGAATTTTACCAAAATGAAACCTAGCCACCTAAACAACCAGAAGTTGAGTTCCGTAGCCATTTTATTAGCAAAGAATGTAGAATCAGGCTGTTTTCTATAACTGATATCTGACCAAGTATCCCATCCCGAGTATCACGGCCCGCCCAGCTCTAGCTGGCATCTAAACCTACCTGGGTCTATTGAATCATCACCCGGCAATCATAGATAACCTATCAGAAAGGGTATGTTTCATTCGATAAAAAATCCATTTAATAGGTCCGACCCAAGCGACCTTATTGCTTGCTCCGACCCAGGTAGTGCGTCCATAGCTCAATCAATCTCATTTGGTGGTAACCTGGGGTCCATCTCCTTTCTTTCTTCCTTTTCTCCTTCCTTCTTCTTACTGTGGGACTGGCTTATCATAAAGGCCATTGAAAGCTGTCTGATATGGCTAGTCTCTCTTTACTTAAATTTACCCCACGAATGAACTCTCCTTTGTTTCACTTGTACAAAAGCGTTTATCTACAAAGATAGGTTATAGGTTATCGTATCACATAGAGCAATCTAATCCCATAACAACCTATTTATGTAAAAACTTCTTTACTGCCTATAAGAAGTTGCAAAGCAAAGCCGCTACTGGTCCCCGAACTTGTTGGAAGGGTCAAAAATAAGTAACTAATAGAAGTAGAAGCACCCTAGGAGCAGCTCTCATTTATTCTATTTGCTGGCCACTCTCCTGTATCAAAATCTGTAGTTTACCACCTTTACATTAAAGTCTCAATCAGAGTAACAGGCGAACAAGGGACTTCTAACGGGTAAAGAAAAGAAAGACCTCTACACATCCACTCCTTTATGCCTTCTTTCCAAAGATTCCCAAATTTTTTGAAAAATATTCAAGAAAAAACTCAAAAGCTGACTTTGTGGGTAGATGGAAGCTGAAAGAGTCTCTCAAATAGACTTTCTTTTCGACCTGAATTTCACTTTCTTTAGATCACAAGTCAGTCTCTTAGAGTCCTTTCCTTAGTTTTTCTTGGATATTTCAAAAAATATTTGTATAAAAGTCATTTATATTTTACTCTTTCATGCCAATTCTTCTAGTTGAGACGAACCAATAAGACATAAAAACTTGACGTAGAACTAACAAGTGCCAAAAACATTCGAATAAGAACAAAATAAAAAGTCTGTAATCTACGACTTAACTGATTTGTGAAAACACCCTCTAACCCTCAGTAAATATGAAATCCCTAAAAGACCTGTGATTTTTGAGTAAGTTTTATTGGGTTATGTAACTCGACGGAGGGTTGGATCTTAATCTGTGTGTAAAATCGTAATGGTAATTGGATCTTAATCTTGGTCATATGATTTGTTAGTGCTCTCAATGTTTTCATTTTTCCCTTCTCTCTTTTTTTTTAAGGAAAATGGACTGATTTCGTGATAGCGAATTACTGGAAGCAGATGATTACTTTGGCGATTTTTATTTTATGGAAAATTTGGAAGTGTCGTAACGAAAAGATGCTCATGGGGCAGGTGTACGAACCTCAATCTGCCATTTATAAGGTTGTGCAAGATGCGGTGGAGTATTGTCAGGCAATTGAATCAGGGGAACAGGTGGATAATCAACATCAAGCTACGAGTTCGGACCGAAGTAGAGGTTTTTGGGAACGGCCAGATCATGGGTGTGTCAAGATCAATGTGGATGGAGCATGGCTAAGGAATATGTCAGGAGAAGGTTCAGCAGGTGCAGGAATCGTGGTGCACTGCATCTGGCAGATTTGTAGTTGCTCAAGCAGTTAATTTGGGGATGATGGGCTCTGTTTTATGCCCGGAGGCCGGGGCTTGGCGAGCGGCTATGGAATTTGCGCACGCCTTGGGCATAGGTACTATCGTGGTTGAGGGAGATTCGCAACAAGTTGTTCGGATCTTGAACAACGATATACTATGCCCGATTGACGGGGAAGTGATAATCGAAGATGTCCGTGGATTGGCGAGACGGTTGGTGAGTTGGTTGTTCCGGTTTGTGAGAAGATCAGCTAATGTGATTGTTTTGGTTGAGGTTTATATTGTAATTCGCTGGGGTTGATTTCTTGTCAATCATTGGACAGGAATAGCATATGATTGTCGTGGGTTGCTTACCAACCTTGTTGGGATGTTACTCACGCGTTGTAATGCTATCTTTTCTTGCCCTAAATCTTGATGTACTCCTTCATTGTGATCAATAAAATTCCTTTTTTCGCCGTTCAAAAAAAAAATGTGATGGCTGATACATTGGCAAGTCATGGTGTGCGAGGTTCTGGTTCCAATACTTGGGAAGCTAGACCTCCTTCGTGGTTATTGCGCTCTTTAGGGCGAGATGATCATCTTTTTTGATGTTTTGTTTAATTTGGTATCAATATATCGCTTATAATTTTGAAAAAAAAATAAAAATTCTTGTGGGGAAGAAAAGAGGTTGAATCTGATGCTATTTGCACATTTTTATTGAATTCTGGTCTTATCTTCTCTCTCTACGCGTCTTATTTCTTTGAGTTGTGATTATGTCTAAGTTTGCTTCTCTAGTAAATTTTCTGTAGACCCATTTGTTGTCTTACTTCGTTTTTGCTTCTGCTGTAATTTACTAATTTTTGAGCTGACCCATTTACCGTGTTTTCTTTTCTTTTTTATGTGCCAAAAAAATAACAGATACTCCATCCGTCCCTACTTAATTGTTCATATTGTATATTTTTAGCAATATACGTCGAGAGATATAAGCCGTTGAAAATGCACACAAAATCGTAGTGGACAATGAAATAGGGACTTACGGAGGGAGTAGTATTATATATTGATCATGAAACGATAACAGATAGTATTTTTGACAAGGGATCGAGAACCCAAACATGAGAAAGTCAGTCCACAATTTGCATCCCATGCCATTCCTAGCCAAAATATGTGTCACTGAATTGGAAGATCGGCTAGCAAACAAGAACAAACAAGTTTGAAAATTTTGGCTTAGAACCTTCACATCATTAGGGTCCGTATAATTAGCGAGATAATGGTAGAAAGTGCAAAGAGGAGGAAAAAAAAATACTTTTTTGACGTTCACATGGCAAGAATCTCCTAAAAAGTGGTAGAAACTAAAAAAAAAATTGTCTTAAGTCCATTATGTGAATTTCATAAGTCTACAAGTTCACCTATTAGTTTTGTAACGTGTCAAGTCCAATTTAAAAAGTTCATAGTAGGGTACCCTAGTGTTTAAACACTTTCATAGGGTTTTAGGATGCACTTTCCCATTATACAGTAGGGTACCATGAGGTTTAAACACTTTTATAGGATTTTAGGGTGCACTTTTTTATTTTTGGATTTTAGTGGTTTAGGCACTTTATAGAATTTAAAGTTTTAGGCACTTTCATTAGACACCCTAGTGTGTGGACTTGTAGGCTTACAAAACTAATACTAAGAGGACTTGTGGGCTTATGAAATCTCTACAGTGGACCTATCACCAAATCTCTAGAAAATAGAAAACAAACTTTCCCATACAACCCTCTAAACCTCGAGAGCTTGCCTTAATTTTTCTCACAAAAGTGAAATTTTTTATTTTCCTGTGAGAATCAACGACAACTACTCTGACTTCCTTATTTTCTTGCAAAACTTTCATCCTAATCAAACGGATGCGAGAAAGAAATATATATATATATATATATATTCTTTTATTTCACTTTCTCTCATTTTTACTTTTCATTATAATTTTCTCGCTAATCAAATGGATTCTAAGAATAATCCGCACTTCTTGGCTGACCACAGCTTGGCCATCGATCATATTGATAATTGCTTGAGAATCACTTCCTACCATAACTGGAATGTAATCCCAGTTGGAGCCCCAATTGGATGCCGCTACGAACCGCCATGGCCTCTTCAATTCCAGGACTACGTATTTGGTTATGAACCCTACAATTGCTTGTTTCTTCGTGAGAGGAAGAGGAGTGTACGCGAGATACCAATATTAACCTTAAAGGGGTCTTGGTTGATTTTTCACATGAGGGGGGATCTCTGTGTAACCTACCGAAAATAAGAGTCACGATGGATCTCTGTATAAGTGTAACCTACCAAAAATAAGTCACAATTTGTTTACGTGAGGGTGAAGTGGTGAATATTACCCTCATTTTTATTGGTTCATTAAAACTTGTGGAAGTGATAATTACGGAAGTGATGGGGATCTTTTTTCTTTGAAAATTTTATTCCCTGCATTACGGGATCTGTTTCTCTACAGATTTTGCCTTTCGTTCTGTTGTTCTTCGTAAAAAAATGTTACGTTCTTGAATGGGATTGGGGGTTGTTTGAAGAGGATCGATTAATATCCGGGTTGCTATACGTGGAGTCGGAAAGTCATCCCGTCACGCAATCTAATATACATTTGGTGTATCCACATTTCATTATCGTTAGTGGCCGGGTTGTTCTAAGATTACATGTTAGAAAGAAAAAAGAAAAAAGAAAACCTAAACTAATGCTCTTCTGTCTGTCATGGCCACAAAATACAAAACTAATCTCCTTCTTTAGCAATTTGGATTCGGCAGCCACAGTGAATCGTCCAAATTCCATGCCCGTATCACCCTAGTTCATTGAGAAGAAGAAGAAGTTATTGAAAACAAAAAAAGGTCATCCCTGAGGAGGACGAAAAATATACTGTAAAGCTCTGCCCTAGGGGGAGAAAGAGAGACGGCTAGGGTTTTTTTTCCTGAGATTTACGATTGTTAATATATTTGTTTGTTGTAATCTTATAAATCTGATTTATTTATTTATTCTCTTTTGATATATTTTATTTAATAGATCTTTATTCGCTTTGTTAAACAAAGTTGGATGTTGTTAATAGATATCAATTCGTTTTATTAAACAAAAAAAAAATTGAAATCTTGTTGGTGGATATATTAATTCGTTGTATATATTAAAACAAAAATTATGAAATCACACAAAATCTGGACGACATCCAGAAAAGAGTGACGACTGTGACAGAGGGATCGAGTTTGTTTCTTATATAAGTATTACATATATATATACACTACAAGGAAAATCTCGGATTTGTATCCAAAATTGACGGCTTATAAGTGTAAGCGTTAATAAAATTTGCCGCCGTAACCTAACAAAGGATCAACAAAATCACAAGTGATTTCCCCATGTGTATATGAAAAATTCAAAGAGATCAGCGTAGATGCCGCCGTACCTAAGAGATCCACTATATGCAAGTGGAACAGGCGCTATTGCAGAAGCAATGGCTATTCGAGATGGGATGCAACTGGGAATTGCCTTGAAGCTGCCACGAGTGATTATCGAATTGGATTCAGAGTCGGTTATTCTTTTTCAATTTTGGGTTTTACCCACATCTCGAATGAATTCAAGGGCATATTCCAAAACATTTTGACCACAAGTTGGAATGGTTTGTGGTTTCAAACAATGGACAAAGTTATGGTACACAGGATATACCTGCTAAGCCATTTTTTCATTTTATTAATTGATTTAATAAATGAGTAGTCCGGATTATTCACTTTTAAATCCAAGAGTTTAAAATTATGATGTGTATGGTACACTCCCTAGTAAGGGGTGTGTACCATAGGACTACCCCAAACAATATGTTAATAGTGGCAGAACCTAATACAATGGCAATTACAACCTGCATAGAAGTAATTAAGGCTCCGTTCCAAAACCCTTCTCATTTTATAAGTACTTGTTTTGAAACTTATTTTTCAAAAATAAGAACCTTTGTTCCACAAAACCCAAATAAAAAGTCCTTTTTACATTTTCAAACTCAAAAATAATATAAATGGAAAAAAAAATTCAATTTTTTTTGGCACCGTATTAAAGATCTCAATGAGATCTATCAAATGAGATCCATATTAATAAGAAAATTATTTGCGTAAGCACATGATTTTTGAGTTTGAAATTGCCTTCTTAAAAAATAAGGAGTTGTGCTATGAGTAATGGGCACCGAGGAGGGAAATCGTACCGACGGCCTCGCGGGGCCGTCTCCGGCCACCGGAGAGCCAATTCGAGCCGTCCAAAAATTCTATAAAAAAAACCAAGGGGGCCTTCGCGGGAAATCATATAATATGGTGCAAAAAAAAGGGGTGCTTGATCCGAGCACTCTACACACCTCAGATGCCGTTGATGCTCGCGTAGGCCCCCTTGTATTTTTTTTTATAATTTTTGGACGGCTCGGATCGGCCGTCTGGTGGCCGGGGACGGCCCGGCGCGGCCGTCGTACGATTTCCCTCCCCGGCACCCATTGGTACTTATATAAATTTTGAAAAAATAAGTACTTTTCTTCTAATTTTTGTAGAACAAACCTTATTATTGAACAAAAAATAAGTTCTTATTTACGTTCTGGAACGGGCCACTTGGCATGGACTTTGAAACCTCTTATTTTCTAATAGAAATGTTGACCTGCTTCGATCTACATCAAATATCGCATAAAAACCTTTTAGTGTATTAATGGAGCAAGATAGAACATTCATATTATTGCCTTAGAGAAATAGAACTTTAAACAAAATTATTGTGATTTAACCATCTCTTTGTTGACTTGCCTATTTGAATTGTATATTTTAAATATCAACTAATCACCGAATATCCCCAAGTTATTCCTTTCTTTAGGTTCACAACATAATAATCAATTTCCTAAATCTATGAAGTTCCTAAGTACTTTATTTATTTAGCTTATTATCAAGGTTTTCTTCTATCGCTAGAACGACCATAACATATTGCCAATACTAATCTGATGAGAATGACTCGGATTAAAACTCTAGTGTCATCTTTTGCTGGAATTGGAAAATCTACAAAGATCAGGGCCACAATTTGATTCGATTAAACAAAAGGTTGGAATTCTTAAAATAGTACATTTCTCGAAGAGCCGTGTATTCTTTGTTCTAATCAATAATTATTACAATATCGAGTAATTCCGTCATATATTTAATCCCGCATAGATATGCATGCAAGTGAGATAATTTTCTTTTCAACCTATTTTTTTTGTCATAATTCTATAAATTAATTATTTATCTCGATAAAAGAAGTCAGTAAAAATATTGATTGAGGTTACAAAAAAGCTCATATAAGATCACGACACTAAAAATACAAAAATACGATCTTTTGGTATTTTTTTTCATCTTCCAAGGAATTTTTTTTCTTTTAATTATAATTATTTATTTTTTAGACTCATATCATCAGTACGAATGATTAATAAAAAAAACAGTACGAATGATTAATAAAAAAAAACATAACGTGAATCTAACAATAATACAGAAAAGTTGAACAGATGCACCAAGGCAGATGTGTAACGCCCTGAATTTTGGGTACGTTAAATAAACATTTTATTATAAAAATGAAGCGAGTCCAGCTCGTTATTACATCATAAACCTTACAAAAGTACCTTTATTCAAATAACAGAGGGATCTAGGGTTCCTAACTACAGTTCTTCTTGCTTTTCCATCCTAGCCCGCTCCTCGGCTCTGAACGCCTCCAAGGTGAATAGTTTGCCCTGTTCGTCTATCAAATCTGACATATTATACCGGCGTCGCCACCCATATAATATGTCAGGGTCACCATAAGGTAACACCATGAGTTACGAGGGCTCAATAGTAAAATCCTACTACTAGCATCGATTTCCACATGATATATACATAAGCAGTAAACAAAAGCAGTAACAGCTTAACCGTGCTTATTTCATAACTAGCATCAGTGTCCAAGGTTCTCAATATTTCTCCTACGCATACGTCGTAGACCGTGTCGTTTATTACTACCTTTCTTTTCCAAAGACTTCTTTTAACTCACCCAACCTCGGTTCCGCCGCGCCGGGTTCTCGAGTATCCTCACAATGGTTCCGCCGCGCCGGGTTCCCATTGGCACACAAAAACTTGCATAGACTTCCTACCGCGGATAACCTTGCTACTCACCCAACTTCGGTTCCGCCGCGCCGGTTTCCCGAATATCCTCACTATGGTTCCGCCGCGCCGGGTTCCCATAGGCACACACACATTCACACGACTTACATAATACCCTCGAGATGGTCATTATGTAGTTTCTAAGATATCTTCTTTTTCGGAAAACTTATCCTTCTTGTTAAAACACACCTTAGGTGCCATGTTTCTACATTTCTCGGTTTTCGTGTTTCGTTCTCATGCGAGACTCCGCATGTGAGACCTTTCATACAATCATGCATTCATCTAAAGCTTTGAAACAAATACAACAAGATCATTCAACTATCTAGCATACTTGAAACATTTCGAAAGTAAATCATGCATCTCCAAAAGTTAACATCATGTTCAAAGTGACTTTTAAACATCAAGTAAAGTAAGTAAGGGATAAGTATCATGTTTAAACAACTTTAGAAAAAGAAAGTAAGATTGAACTATGATATAGTATAGATTTTACTACCGTTCTTCTAGGCGGTGTCGGCTACGGAAGATTTGATCGTCGGCTTTGGTTTCGGCGGCGTAACGTCCTTCGGATTGCTTCGAAATGAAAAGTTGTTGGACTACTTTTCCTAGAAACAACTTCCTAACTTTAACTAAGCTACTTTTAAGATCTAAGAGTGGTATTTGAAAGTGGTTTGGTGGTTTCCTTCAAGAACAAAGAAAGTTCTTGAACTTTGAACTAAGAACTCTTGAATTTTTAGAGAGAAGGAAGAGCTATTGCTTTGAGGTGTGAGTTCAAGCATAGAATGGCTCTCTATTTATAGGCAAAGGCTCCCTCCCTCTCCTCATATGGCCGGCCCCCTCTCTCCCTCCTTTCCCCAATTTTTTTAATCCAAAAAGTAGTGTTCACATGGAAGAATAAAGCTAAAATCCTAGGTTTGCATGGCTATGGTGTCCTTAGATTTGATCTTAGAGCCAATGGATGGTGGAGATGAGTTTGTACAAGATTCTTAAGCTTTAAACAAATGCAAAATGTACAAAAGAAGGACATGAGGTGAGGTTTTGCTTTGAAAGAGAAAAATCTCATGGATTTGAAGTACATAGGAAGATCAAGGCCAAGTACTAACCAATTTTCTCCCTCCTCCTCTCCTTCAACCGGCCCCCCTCCCCCTCTCTCTCACTCACGGCTCTCTCTCTCCCTCTCACCTCTCTTGCTTTCAAAAGTACACTATATATATATACACACACACACACACACACATATGTACAAAAATGCAAGTAAACCAATAAAAAATTAAGTACTTTTGTACCTAAGATCAAAAGTATACTTTTAGGACTAGATTTTCTATTATACTAGTCAATATAACACATGGTACTTAGGCATATATTTTATCCTTTCAAAGTACTTAAATAATATATGTACATGTACTAATGCATCTAGGTAGATCAAATCCCTAATAGAAAATTAAGTAAAAGTACTTTAAGAATCTTGGTACCATGTACCTTTCTAATTAAAAATGGTTGTGCTTTCACACATGGTTTAAAGAAAGTATTAAACTAATTAACACCATAGTACTTTGAAAAACTAAGTCTATTGTCCAATGGGTAAAATTTCCCCTAACATCTATTATCCAATGGATAATAGTTATTAGGCCAAATAAATAATAAAATAAATCCCAAAAGTACCTTAAGGAAATAATATTTTCCTTAATATTCTTAGTACTTTAACCAAATATACTTTTAATATAAATAAATGGGTTTCTATTATCCAATGGATAATAGTTTCCCTAACAATCTTTGTCCAATGGATAAAATCAAAATAATTAAAAGAAAAAGAATATTCAATACTTTGACTAGGGTCAAAAAGGTTCAAAAGGTTCAACAAGGGCAAAATGGTCAATTTGCGGTAACTAGATGGCTTTCTAGTTTAGTTCCTCCAACCGAATGGTTAGAAGCTAACTAGGCCTGCTAAATAGGACTAAAGTGCAAGAAATCAAATTTGAAGGGTAAAAATGTAATTATGACAAACTACCGGAAGTTAAGGCAACACAAGCAATTTAAATAAATAACTTGAATAAGAAATAAATTCAAGGGCAAAAATGTAATTACGACAAATTATAGGATTTTAAAAGTAAATCAAAGCAAATTCAAGTAATCAATAAAAATTCAAATATTTAACCAAATTTTTACTGACCAAAATCAGGGTCGTTACAAGATGTTAGTGCCACTGCCACAGGAGTTTATTTTGGAGGTGGCAATTTCTTATCCGACCCATCCCGATCCGTCAAACATATAACACATCTAAATCCGCCCACGTTGTATTTTGACTTATAAAAAAGGCAAATGCTAATCTCCGCTGCCCTGCGGAGGATTAGTGGGCCCAATTCCGTAACTTTTCTGAAAACGTTTTCTGACTTGGTCACTGCAAAAGATGGTCACATCAGTATGACAATTTTAACCTTCACCTTTTCAACTAATTACAAATTCAATATTAAAAGGGCACCAATTTTAGATATGGCGGGCGACTTTCCCTCCGACCTGTACTTTTGCTGTATACGTACTTTTGCTCTTCTACTTTACTACTTTTTTTTTTTTATCCACCTTCTACTTTACTACTTTACTTTCCAGTTTCTCCTGCTTTACATTTTAGGATGATGCTATAGTGTCCCCGGTCATTTTGGGGACACCATAATTTTTGGCATAATTTTACCATTAGGAGCATAACTAAAATCAATTACAAGCATAACAGAACCCAAATAAGGCATAACTAAGGAATATCCAAAAAACCAACCAAGGCGTAACTAAACCCAACCAAGGCATAACAAATAAGTTATGCTTTATTATGGTTTTGGTTATACCTTGCTATGATTCTATTATGCTTGTAATGAGTTTTGGTTATACTCATAATGGTTTTGTTATGCCAAAAGTTACGGTGTCCTCAAAATGATCGGGGACACCGAAGTCATTCCCTACATTTTAACCCACCTCCATTACATTTTAACCCACCTCCATTCTCACCGAGGAGAATAACTAGTGAGATTTGAAGGTGAGTTTTGACTCTATTTTACAGTTTTTTTTTTTTTTTTGGAATTTATAATGCCAAGACACATTTTGTATCCGACAGCAATTCCACCATCTCTCTCTAGACGGACATTGTTTAGGGGGTGTTCCTCTTTTTAAAAAAGTTAACTTTTTTTTAAGCGGAGTTAATTTCAAACTCAAATATAATGAAAATAACAAATATTTTTCAATTTTTTTTCATTGTTTAAAAGATCTTAATGAGATCTATCAAATAAGATTCATATTGGTAGAAAAATTATTTGCGTAAACACATTATTTTTTAGCTTAAAATTACCTTTTTTTTCAAAAAGAACTTTTACAAAGTTACTGGAACACCCCCTAGTTTTGTCCCTTATATTTTTTGGGTTCAAGCTAAATGGATATTGTTTAATGTTTCTTTTGTATGTGTAAAATATAATATTTTTATTAGAGTTTCAAGTTCGAAATCTCTTAGGTGTTATCAACTTCCATAGGGCCAGTCTATACAGAATTTTACTCTGGCTTTAATTGAGACTCCCACAAATGGAAGGTGAGATTAGTTCCCACGAATTAGTCGAAATGCACATGAGCTGGTCCAAACACCTGAGTAAAAAAATGGAGTGGCAATATCAATGAGCCTAATGTGCACTGAGGGCCCACTCCAGAACCGGAATAAGAATTTATTTTTTTGTCTAATAATAAGATGTGTTCCACAAAAGGGTGAATAAATACTTATTTTTTGAAAAGGTAATTTCAAGGTAAAAAATCATGTGTTTACGCAAATAATTTTTCTATCACTATGGATCTTGTTTGATAGATCTCATTGATATCTTTAATACAGTGCAAAAAAAATTGAAAATTTATTTTTCATTTACATTATTTTTTATTTTAAAAATGTAAAAATAAGCTGTTTATTTGAATTTTATGAAACAAAGCTCCAAAATAAATACTTATAAAATAAGAAAATTTTTGGAACGAACCTTGAGAAGTAAAATGTGGTTCTCTTCAGCCAAAAAAAACACAGGTAAAATTCACCAAGTTTAACGGAAGAGAGAGGGGTTTCTCTTTAGTGAAAGGCAAAAGGCGAAAGACGTAGAGCGGAGGGGTCCACCACCAGCTGGCTGTGCCGAGCGGTCTGTGGTAAAGAAAAAGGTTTTACAAATACTATAAACAAAGGAGGTCTATACAGGCTGAAGTTGGAGGGCTAATTGGGTCATTTACTTTCTCAATCGAAGTCTACAGTTTTTATTCTGACAAACTACAAAAGGACCGTCCATTATTCCATAGGAACTCGCGCCAATCGTCCGCCTCCTGGGCGGAGCATAGAAGGACCCTATAAAAAATGGGTAAAGCCACGTTAACTCGTTTACGTACGGGTTTAAAAATGAGTTCAAAATGGTTAAAGCCATGATTAACCCATATATGAAATCCTCATTCTCGAAAACCTGGAAGCATCGCCAATGGAAGAACAATTTCCCATTGATTCTATACAACCCTACACTACCCTCCACCGAATCACCCTCACCCCAACATAATCTCTGTAAACAAATCCAAAACTCACAACTGCAATCTCGGCCAACTGACACTGCCCGCCATATATTCGATAAAATGTCAAAACGAACATTTGTCTCATGGAACGCCATGATTTCTGGCTACTCGAATTGGGGACTACTCAACAATATCTTACTTTACTTCACGCAAGGTAGAACAGATTTCAGTTCACTTTGTCGTACTGGTAATTTTTTTGTAGTTCTGATATTCAGAGGTTTGTGCTTGTAAGAACAATAGGAGGGGAAAAGGAAAAAGGGGGTGGTTGGGGAACGAGTCGGGTTTTATGGGTCTGATTAGACTGATTTAGACTCATATTTGACACGTTTTTTTTTTTTTTTGATCCGCATATTTGACACGTTCATTTTCAACTTATCTATTATTGATCCATATTCAACCATGACCCATATTCACCCCGCCAAAAACCACGCCAGCCACAACAGTAAGATAGAATTGGGTGATGGGTACAAAGACGGTGTTCAGTTGTTGTGGTCGCAGTTAAATCTTATCCTGCTTAGAGAGTTTGGGACTTTGGGTCCAAGTTAGATTATACTAACGGAGGAGAAAGAGGAGCAAGGGAAGCAAATGGTTTATAGTCCTCAGAAATTGTCAAAATGCGCATAAGCTAGCCGAACACCTAATTATAAACAAATAAATAAAGAAGAGTGGACCAGTGAGGATGGTTGGGGCTTGGGGGTTAAAGTTGTCACACTGCATTCATTGTCGTGGCACTAAAAAATCTTTTCGTGGCATTACCGCCGTCCCTATGCCAAAACGAAAATTTAAGAAGCATGGATCAGCCAATAAGGGTATACTATAAGATTGTGAAAATCAAAACTACCGTTGGTGCATCTGCACGTCCGGTACGTTCAGCCTGAATCAGCCACAAAATAAACAAACAAACAATAACAACCAAACACTCCCTCCTCATCCAATCAACGGGCTTCAAGTCCGGCAGTTTACTTATATAGACCACAGTTGAATCACAAACACAACTGGTCATGAGTTGGCCTAATCCAGTTGTAGCATCTCAGAGTTTTGTCCCAGAGCATGCTGTCTTTCGTCAACACAACTGCCAAGCAAAACAGAATGGAACAAATAACTGATGACATAGAAATTATGGAAGTGGGGGAGATGGGAAGTGGCAGCGAAAGGTCATCCTTGCTGCAGCAGCATCTTGCATCGAGTTTTCAAACTACTGCTGCAGCTACTTGGGATGGATGGAGTTCGACTGCTTCAAATAAATCGACTACTACTTCAGAAGGAAGGAGTTCGACTTCGACTATTTTCAATGGAAAGTGGTGGTTCAGTGAACATGGTAGAGGAGATCACGAATTCGAATATGCTGCTATCAAGACATTACCCCCGACGGTACAACTAAGAACATCGTTATCGTATCGCGACTACTTAAGCAGCGCAACGGATAACAAGGGGAAGAACATAGCAGTGGTTGATATCAAAGAGCTTAGAGATGCAGAACGGCACTTGTTCGTCGACAACCTATTGAAGAAAATCGAAGATGACAACCACCGGTTGTTACGGAAAGTTAGCCAGAGACTAAACAGGTAACCCACTTTTCTACAGCTTTAGTATGTAGAATTTTCATACGCAATCAAACAGAGGTTGGCTTTAATTTGATACTATATAATCTGCTATGACATAATGGAGTTGGCCTTTGCATTGTTAGGGTGGGTCTAGACTTCCCTACTGTGGAAGTGAGATTCAAGAACTTACGTGTAAAAGCAGAATATCTACCTCATGAGGAGTCAACACCTACTCTTTGGAATGTCCTAAAAAGCATTTTCTCTGTAAGTGCTTCTTTTTAGTACTTTTTGATGATGAATGTGATTACTCATTAATTACTTGTGTTGAGGAATCTTAGTCTCACCTTTAATAACAGTAGCAAGGGTAAGAGTTTAGTCTTAGTGTAACGGTATCGGTATAATCAAACGATACGTAGCGGGAATCAGGTGTAAAAGTCGCGTTAAAAACCAAAATGACCAAAACCATTACCATTTGTCCATTTCACATACAAAATGACCAATATTCCGTTATAACACTTATAAATGTCAAAAAAAAAACCGCTAGATTTACAAAATGGCAAAAACACCCTTAAGACCCTTACGTTGAAGAATTACCAAAATCTAACACATTCAAAATGACCAAAATACCCCTACATGTAAAATGATCAAATACCATTTCTTGTACAAAATGACCAATATCCCTACATCTATAAAATGACCAAAATAGCCCTATGGCCCTTATGCTGTAAAATGACCAAAATACCTCTATAGCCCTGATGTTGTAAAGTGACCAAAATATGCCTAGATGTACAAAACAGCTTTGCTAGAGGTACATACATCGTGTACATATGTGTTTTTTACCCATCTCAGGTCCCAAAAAGTGATCCGAGCAGCTCATTTTGTTCAAATAGGTTGTTTGGGGCCCCTAAGAAAAATAAACTCTATTTGAAACTGGTAAAGACATATATGAAGCATTCAACTTTTCTTCATAAGCTAGGCCTGGATTATGAAGCAAAGTTAGATGTTTTGTAAACATTTTTATTGATATTGGATTGAGTTTATTTTTTACAGGGACCTTAAAACAAACCATTTTGAATAAAATGAGCGGCTTAGATCATTTTTTTAGGACCCGATATGGGTGCAAAACGCGTATGTACGCGACGTATTTACCCATCCAACCAATATTAAATTCCTAAAATCTTTATATAGACAAAATGATCAAATACCCCCCACCCACCCCATACACCGTAAAATGACGAAAATACCCTTCTATAGAGAAAATGACAAAAAAAACCACTAAGAAATGGCCAAACAACCCTTGTATATATAAAATGACCAATATATCCCTATATGTAAAACTATGCAAAATACCCTTACATCCTAGAGTGACCATAATAGTCTTTTATGTACAAAATGACCAAACAATCCCTATTTACTAGATGATAAAAGTACCCCAACACTCATCTATGCAAATCGACAAGCGTCATGTACCGCCTTACATTTTGACGAGTAACTCTCTCTTGATGTTCTAGAACCAGCAAACTAGATGATCCAAGGGTATTTGATTCATTGGGTATGTACGGAAATTTTGGGTCATTTGGAATATAAATTTCGTAGTGTAAAATGACCGTACAAATTGGCAAACATCATGTTCGGTGTATCTAACTTGTTTAACTAGTTAGAATGTCTTTTTGTCTTGGAACCAGTCAAGCTTCTTCTCTAAGCTAATTGGCCAGTATTTTTTGTTAATACCTCAAGCCTAATAAGATGTATAATGTTGAACAGGTTTGTACACTCAATTGTCGGGCCACCAACACCAAAATTCTACAAAATGTCCAAGGCATTCTCAAGCCTTCAAGGTTGATCTTTGAAATTCTTTTCCATGAAACTCTACATCTGCATGCAGTTAGTTATTTGAAAACAGGAGTAACAGCTTTTTACTTAAACTAAAATTCCTGCATCACTTGCTTGTTTGGCAGGATGACACTACTACTTGGACCACCAGGATGTGGTAAAACTACTTTGTTAAAGGCAATTGCAGGCAAACTAGATCAATCTCTTCAGGTTTTCTGTTCCTTCCCTGTCAGATTAATAAACTGTCCACATTCGCACATTGTTATATAAAAAAGGAGTCTCTGACTCCCTATCAACCTAACATAGTAACGAAAGCTAGGTATGCTTTCTTAGTAGTCAAATTGCTAAGAAACAAATGACTGATCACTATTAAGAAATAAATCACTTAGCAATCCTCATGTGATTTTGATTTTAGGTCACTGGAGACATCTCCTACAACGGTTACAAGTTGAATGAATTTTTACCTCAGAAGACATCTGCTTATATAAGCCAATATGATGTTCACATCTCGGAAATGACTGTGAGGGAAACACTAGACTTCTCAGCATGTTGTCAAGGCATTGGAAGTGGGAGTGGTAAGTGATGTTTCGCAAAAATCAATCATGATTCTTATGGTTTCGTAATGGATTGATCTCATGACAAATCTGTTCTGTTGTGAAAGAAATCATGATGGAAATCATTAGAAGAGAGAAGGAAGCTGGAATTATCCCTGACCCAGTTTTAGACACATATATGAAGGTAAAGACCCGGGAATCAGCACAACACATGTTTATGGTTTCCTACACTAAGAAAAGCAGACACAGCTTTGTCCTCATCCCTACTATCTATATTAAAAGCAAATTGTAATGACAGGCAACTGCTATTGAAGGATTAAACAAGACGCTTCGAACTGACTATATTTTGAAGGTAATTCTCTTCATAAGAATGAAGAATCACTCATCACTTAATAATCCTTGTTTAATCTACGATGCTTCAACAATGTTGCGGCAATTAATTCAGATCCTCGGGCTGGAAAATAGTGCTGATACAATTGTGGGTGATGCAATGACAACAGGAATCTCAGGTGGCCAAAAGAGAAGGTTAACAACAGGTTGGTTAACAAGCAAATCTTTTTCTTTTTTTTTTGGCCTAGCAACTAGTGTAATATTCTCAATAACATAGAGTAAAAGATACAAAAGCGAAACGAGGGAACAAGAAATTCACTAAGGGGAAAATCTTGGAAGGGATAGAAGCAAATCCAAGCAATAATCCTAACTACAGATGACTAAACCCTCTTCACGGACTAAGAATCAAAATCAAACGAATTCCCTCAAAAGTGAGGAGAAATCAATGGTAAAAAAGAAAGCATTACCCACTGGAATTCAAGGTCAACAAAGTGATCAAAAATCATATTGTTGGGCTCCAATCAAAAAACCCAAAGTTAATCAGTACATTTTGGCACAAGAAGTCAATGCCACCCACATAACATCCACCAACTGGAAATCCAACGTCATTCTGATGAAGCCAAAGAACAATGCAAGAACATGTGATTATAAAGTTCCTCATTCCTCCAACATATAATACTCTATTGAGTACAAAGATACAATGTCCCATTTATTCACAGCGATCTATCTTGAAATGTATTCATCTACCAGGGGAAATGATTATTGGCCCAATAAAAGTCCTCCTCATGGATGAAATATCAAATGGATTAGACAGTTCAACGACTTTCCAGATTGTTACTTGTCTACAGCAATGGACACACGCCACAAGATCCACCACTCTACTCTCTCTTCTTCAACCAGCGCCTGAGATATTTGACCTCTTTGATGATGTCATCTTGATGGCAGAAGGAAAGATTGCATACCAAGGACCTCGTGATAACGTCGTAGAGTTCTTTGAGCATTGTGGTTTCAGGTGCCCACCAAGAAAAGGCATTGCAGATTTTCTCCAAGAAGTATGTTTATATTTATTTATATGCCTATAATAGTTGATATGCAGGCGCGCATGTCACAATGAGTTTGTACATCTGTGCAGGTAGTTTCCAGAAAAGATCAAGAACAGTACTGGTATCATACAAACCAAGCTTATAATTACATCTCTGTCAAAGATTTCAGAAATGAATTTAAGAAATTTCATGTGGGACGGAAGCTAGATAAAGAACTCTCTCAGGATTTTATCAGATCTGACTTCTACAAGAATGCTTTGTCATTCAACGTCTATTCTTTGAGGAAATGGGAACTACTCAAAGCATGCATGGCTAGAGAATGGCTTCTTATGAGGCGCAACTCATTTGTTCATGTAGTTAAATCTGCACAGGTAAGCAATAGTTTGTCCATGTGTTTCAGAAAATTTGTGCCACGGCTTGCCTGAGAGCTAACAATGATAATCTGGAAGTTTCGTTCATGCAGCTTGTAGTCATTGCCCTAATAACAATGACAACGTTTTACACACGGGTGAACATCGATTTGATCCAAGCAAATTACTTCATGGCTTCTCTATTTTATGCACTCATGAGACTTATGACCAACGGAATTACGGAATTGTCAATGACTATTTCCAGACTCGCTGTCTTCCATAAGCAAAGAGATATGTACTTTTATCCCGCATGGGCATATACCATTCCAACAGCTATTCTTAAAATCCCCTTTTCATTTGTCGATGCTTTTCTTTGGACGGCTCTTACCTATTATGTCATTGGTTACAGTCCCGAACCAGAAAGGTGTGTTTTTCTAGGCCTATTCTTCAGCTACATAAACTGAGTAGTTCCCTCTTGACTGAATTGATGTTATATATTACTGCACAGGTTCTTTCGCCAACTCATGATTCTTTTCCTTCTACATCAAGTATCAATATCATGGTTTCGCTTGGTTGCTTCTGTGTTCCCAGATCCATCCGTTGCTACATCTTTTGCTCTCTTCTCCTTAGTAGCAATGAGCTGTTTTGGAGGATTCATAATCCCACAACGTAAGACCATTCAGTTATGGCTTTATCTTAACTTGTCTATAGGAGTCAATGGACCCTTATGCTAACCTGGTCATTACAGCTTCTTTGCCTACTTGGCTGAAATGGGGCTTTTGGGTTTCTCCATTAGCTTATGCTGAAGTAGGTGCTTCTATAAATGAATTCTTGGCTCCAAGGTGGCAAAAGGTGATTCTAAAAATGTAAAAAAAGTTGATAAACATAAGTTCATTTTCATTCGACTGCAATTCTCATCATTCTCCTTTTACAGGTTTCACCTTCAAATGCTACAATAGGGAATGAAGTTCTAATGGTGCATGGCCTGAACTATAGTGACTTCTTTTATTGGATATCAGTAGGGGCATTGATTGGATTTTGGTTAATCTTTAACATTGGTTTCACATTTTCGTTGAGCTATTCAAAGGGTAAGTCTCTCCTTACCACACATGTATGAGAAGAGTATGAAAGAAAAATTGTTCAATTCTTTTGATACTAACATTTATTAATTGAAAAAAAAATTTGTTCAGCCCCAGGAAAATCTCGAACTACTATTTCCCATAAAAAGTCCTTAGAAGAGCAGCTTCATTTTGCTTCTGCCAACGCTTCTGCAAAAGAGAAAAAGAAAGGTAACTGTCCACATTGTATACAACCATTAAGCTCCTTACCCTAATCTTTTCTTCACATGTTGCTTGCTTAAAGTGAGGGACATGCCACTGAAAAATAACGTCAACAAGTTCAAGTCATTGTCGTAATGCAACAATAATAATGATTTGATAATTCCACAGGAGTGGTGTTAGCTTTTGAGCCGATGACGATAACATTCAACAATGTGCAGTATTTTATCAATGCTCCTAAGGTAACTGCAATATCCAAGTGATAGTTAATTGCAACAACAGCTTGATGAATTCAATTGACCAAATGCATCTACACATCTTCCAGAAAACGGGAGAACATGAATCCAAAACGGAACGGGTACAGCTTCTTAAAGATGTCACTGGAACATTTAGGGATGGAGTTCTTACAGCCTTAATGGGTGCTAGTGGAGCTGGTAAAACAACACTTATGGATGTCCTTTCTGGAAGGAAAACTGGCGGTATTATTGAAGGTGACATTAGAATTGGAGGTTATCCAAAAGTCCAAGATACCTACGCCAGGATATCTGGTTACTGTGAGCAAAGTGACATACATTCCCCACAGGTTACAATACACGAGTCATTGACATACTCAGCTTGGCTACGCTTGCCACCAGAAATTGATCAAAATACAAAATCAGTAAGTTAACTTTCTACTTGATAATCACATGAAGTGGTGTTAAGAAAAGAGGGAAAAAAGTTCAACTCCTGAGATAAAGTCATGCAATGCCTGCAAAGAGACATTAGATGAAAATTTTACTTTGCTCTGGCCATGCAAATTCTTTGAAAAAAGCATCATGGTAACAGAAACCTACTGTTTTTTTTTTAATCAGAATGTTGCTCATATACCGAGATAATTTTATATGAAACAGGAATTCGTTGCAGAGGTTTTGCACATGATGGAACTTGACGGCATTAAAGATGCCTTAGTTGGCTTTCCTGGTGTAAGTGGCATTTCAAATGAGCAGCGGAAGAGGTTAACCATAGCTATAGAGCTTGTTTCTAATCCATCCATACTATTCATGGATGAACCTACTACCGGTCTAGATGCCAGAGCAGCTGCTATCATCATGCGGGTTGTAAAAAACATCGTCAATACAAGGAGGACAGTGGTGTGCACCATTCACCAGCCAAGTATAGACATATTCGAGGCATTTGATGAGGTAATTTACAGTGGATCTCAATGTAGATAACTTTTATGAAGTCCGGATAGAACAACCATACTAGTGCCCTCCAGAACAATCACTTCAATGTACCGACATATGAAGAATGCTTAACAGGCGACCTACTTTTTATTGGATAAGAACATATTTCCTCTTTTCGGTACAGGAGAACACCATCCAAAGAAGAGTGGTTAAGTTTTGAACTTCCTACCTTTCCTAGGAGAGTACTTGAGTAATGCTGCTTAGCTTACGTTGCCCAAACAAATTTACTTCACGTAAGGTCTACAACGAACAATGCACAAGCGAAATATTGTAAGCCAATAAAACCAAATATTTTAGGCCCAATACAGGAAAATGTTTCCAAGTAACTTTGTTCCACAAGACCAGGGTGATGCATACATGCAAAAGGTTCCCCTATGGTGGCCGAAGTTGAAAGTACTCTGTTTAAAGTGTGGGATCGCAAAATCTAGTTTAGCCGATCAATCTGTTAGATCGGTCTTTTATATCAACTAGCGTCGGGCTCAATACTGATCATCATATTCTATCAAAATTTAATGCCAATATTGCATGTAGGATGTTGTTAAAGAACTTATTAAAACTTTATGTTGACTAATAAGGTCAATTCTCTCAATCAACATCGATGGTCTTCATCATATTTGTCATATGTCTTTTTATTCATTAACCAACAAATACTTTAGGTGCACTAACTTTCTCCGTAAGTAATTTAAGTTTCATTCAACACTGTTATTTAATTTTTCATATTGCGTCCAAATACTTTAACACTTGGTTGCCCACACGACCAAATTCGTATTTTGATTTGTTTAATATCTTCCATTATCAAAAAAATGTACTAAAATTTGGTATATTTTTGCATATAACTTGATATTTCTTTTCTATTGTCGGCACTGAATCAGTCGTGCAAAGCAGAGTACATGAAAATTTGCTGAAATTTGTGAGTAAATAGATCAAAGTAAATATAGTTATCTTATCGTGTTTTGTATGGAAAATTTTTTGTATACATTTTTGTCACCGCTGGGTTAAAATCCTGCCGCCGCTAGTGGGTTCCAATACTATTGTAAAAAGATGTTAGTTGCTTCCACCATCTTTTTTTCATAGTTACCACAAAACTAAATTTTGTGGGTCCTAGTATAGTTATAAAAAGTTAAATATTGTATCTTAAGTTTGATATTGAGGGGCCGTTAAAAAAAAAAAGTTTGATATTGAGGGCTCCACGAAGCTTGACTAGTTGGTGGGTCTGAGTGTTGTGATGCTAATCTTAATACTGAAATTTTGCAATGCGGGACCCACACCGCCCACCCAATTTTGACAAAGAAAAAGGCATGCATCATGGTCTTTTACTATGTGCAGGAGAAACGCATAGTAACCTAGGCTTTGTTCGGTTGCCTTTTCATTTTCGTTTTAGTTTTGGAAACCAATCATTACCCTACTTCTTTCTCCAATCATTACCCTATTTTTTCAATTATTTCTTTCTCATCTCTCTCTATCTCTCTCCAATCATTACCCCTATTTTCAATCATTACTCTATTTCTCTCTCCACCCACTACCAAAACTAAACTAAACTAAACTCCCAACCAAACACTACCCTAGTAATTGTCGAAAAAATCCCAACTGATTGAAAGAAGTAAACCATTCAATTGTTTAAGCATCTTTCTATAAGTATTCAAACCAACTGATTGGTAAACATTTGATGTTTCCTGCAGATAATATTGATGAAGAGAGGTGGACAAATAATATACTCTGGGGAGTTGGGAAAGCATTCAAACAAACTGATTGAGTACTTTGAGGTAGGGAAAATCAAACAAGGGTACAGTGCAGGTCTTTCAGCATTATCCACTACTATTTCAAACCTGATTCCTTCCTTTAGAAAAATGATATTGAACCCAATTCGTTTATCAGGCAAAAGTGCAGGAAAAACAATTTCCATAACTGCTATTTAATCACAACCGAAGTATTATGATCATCAAACAACTACATTACTTCTTGGCAGGCTATTCCTGGAGTGCCCAAAATTCGTGAGAATTACAACCCTGCAACATGGATGTTAGAGGTTGCAAGTCCATCTGCAGAAGCTCAACTTGGTTTAAACTTTGCCCGTGTCTATGATAAGTCTAGTCTATGTCGGTAAGCACAAAGGCATAATTGGTGGTTTGTTTGCCAGATTTGATACAAAAACATAAAATGCTACAGCCTAGCAATATCATTTGATTAGTTACATTACAAACGTGGAACTCAGGTTATTGCTTTGTTCTATGTAGGAACACCGAAGAACTCGTTCGAATCCTAAGCATACCAGCAAAAGGTTCAGCAGAACTATCTTTTTCTACAAGCTTTCCACAAAATGGATGGGAACAATTCAAAGCATGTCTCTGGAAACAAAACCTGTCCTATTGGAGGAGTCCTAAGTATAACATAGTGCGCTTGGTGTTTATTACCATGGTATCTTTGTGTTTGGGAGCAGTGTTTTGGCAGAAAGGAAGGGAAATGTAAGTTAGCATTTTTTTCCCTCTAATTCAGTTTGAGTTCATTATGACATCTGATCAGGAAGCTCTGAGAAGACAGTCTTCGAATTATTTTTTCGCGCGTGTGGCTAAACTACCATACAATGATAAAATGGTCGCTTAGTCAAACAGAAGTTTAGACCTTAACTCAATCTAGTTTTACATCAGAACCGCTGATCAAAGTATAATTGGTCTTTGTCGAGGCAGTGTTGCTACCGGAGAGCTTATTCCACTCTCCTATAGCAATGCTCCATAGGCCTTTCCCATCACACATTAGTGTGAGGTCCACACATTGTGCGATGGAACCCACAACAATTTTTGGTGGGGAGGCTCTTAGAGCATTGCTCTAGAAGCATGGAATAGTTTTCGCTGCTACAGATACTCCACAGAGTGCTGAATATTGTACTCCACACTCACTTGAAGTTAGAGACCCACAAAATGACTAGAATGTGGAGCCTACACTGTGAAGTACATTACTCAGGAATCAGTGTTTTGTGGAATATGTGTAGCTTTATTCTTCCCGAGGACCAGAAAGAGAATCGCAAGACGACAAAGGCATGTTCAAATGATCACTCGTCATTTTATTCATACCACCAATATACTTTTTGAACACCTAACCAAAATCTACAGAACCTAATCCATGCTTAGAAACTTCACGATAACATTAAAGAAAATGCTGCATCATACCTGTTTTACATATTGCACTTCTACATCCTGTAAGTTTCTTTCTGAAATTTCCAACACTACCAACTAGGCTGCCTACTCCTATGCTTCCAAAAAGTCATAGTGCACATCACAAGGTCCTGACTGGTACCATCAATGCCCAATTCTTGAGCTATTTGATTTTGGAGTAGACCACCTAATCTCGCGCTAAAATGTTAAATCTACTGCATTTTGACCAAGGAAACCATTATATTAAGCAGTAATATATAGCATTCAATATGGCTTGCACAAAATTATTATGTAGTTTATGACTCGGATTGACCTTTGCTTTATTTCAAATAAACTATGTGAAGTGCTAATATCATACTTGTTCTCCAGAAATAGCGAACAGGATCTGTTCAACATTGCAGGAGCAATATTCATTTTCCTACAGTTCTTGGGAATAGGAAACTGCTCATCTGTTATATCATTTATAGCTACGGAACGCCCAGTTATGTACAGAGAGAGATTTGCTGGAATGTACTCCTCTTGGGCATATTCATTTGCACAGGTGCATAAATATTTATAAGCATGTGTATGATCAAAATCCAAAACATGAAAGAGTCACTAAGTTTTTACTATCAAAATCCAAAACATGAAAGAGTCACTAACTTTTTACTTCGGCTTACATTTCAGGTGACGATTGAGATTCCATATGTGTTCTTTCAAGCACTTTTATTCGTCCTAATCACATACCCAACCATAGGTTTCTACTGGTCAATCAGCAAGGTGCTTTGGTATATGTACATGATGTTTTGTACCATGTTGTACTTCACTTACATTGGCATGTTGCTTGTTGCGTCGACACCAAAAGTTCAACTTGCGTCTATATTGGCCAGCTTCTGTTACACGATGACAAACTTGTTCGCTGGGTTCCTCGTGCCTGGACCGGTAAGACAATCTAACTCGATAATCTTTGTTGGCATTCATCGCTTTTCACAATCTCCATCACTTGAATACCTATGAGCCAAACTTGATAAGAGCAAGACTCTATGGCCATCCAACTTTGTGGATGGTACACTTGTCACCTGAGTACATGTAATTTACTTTCCCAACTAAGTGAGAAACTAAAGTTATCTTTAACTTGGAAGCAAATCAACATCAAGGGGTTTGGCCAAGTGGGTATGAGAAAGCATATGAAGGGCTTGCCACTAAGAAGTTGCAAGTTCAAATTCCATGAAGGCCAAATATTCCAAATCTTGGAGCTACTGGAGGTTTGCCTGATCGTTGACTTCTGGACCTCGGAAATAGTCAAAGATGCACACAAACTGGCCCAGACATCCAATTATCAAAAAAAAAAAAAAAGAAAAAACTTGGAAGCAAATTGAAACACATTACTGCTATATGATATGACTGATTTTATTTTATTTTTCTTGCAGAACATTCCAAAATGGTGGGTTTGGTTTTACTGGATATGCCCAATGTCCTGGTCTCTAGAAGGCATTCTTACATCACAATACGGAGATATTGAGAGAGAAATAAGTGCATTTGGGGAACAAAAAGCACTCAATGCCTTCTTAGAAAGTTATTATGGGTATCATCTTCATCACTTAGGTGTTGCAGCATTAGTTCTTTTTGCTTTCCCACTTTTCTTCGCTACTTGTTTTGCGTATGCTATAGCGAAACTGAACTTTCAAAGGAGGTAAGAACACTGCCATTTTAGTTGTGGTACATGAATCAACATCACCATTTTCAATCACAAGATCAGCAGTGGTGGCGACAAAAGGAAATCCAAAGGGAGCGGTAGGGCGGCAAACCAAATGGAGTTTCCTCTTTCGCGGCAGTGGTTAAGGTGTTTCTTGGTGGGGGTGGGTTCTCGAGAGCAGTAAGATTTTCAAGGTTCTACCGAGCAATGTGAGCTTTTTGGGTACTGCTTGGGTTTTCAAGTTTGGCACAGGAAGCATATTGTGGACAGTATTTTTCATTCTTGTTGCTGTTTTATCGTCTTTAAAAGAATCGAGAGCCTGGGCGGCTGGGTGTTAGGATGAGTTTTCGCGAGTACAAGTGTAGCAGGGTCTATGTTTACTTTTCGAAACTCTCTCAATGGCTCGACGCATTTCTTTTCATTTTGTATCAATTTTAGGATGCATTTTCGCGAGTACAAGTGTAGTAGAGTCTATGTTTACTTTTCGAAACTCTCTCAATGGCTCGACGCATTTCTCTTCATTTTGTATCAATTTTATGAATGAAATTTTGTATACCAATCAAAAGAAAAAACTGTTGTGATGAACTTCAACATTAAAAAGTGTATTCAGTATGGCGTTCTTGTGTATTGTAAATGCAGCCATGAATTATAAACTAAATTGATTGTAACGAATGTAGCATACTTCAATTTTTTTTCTTCACTATATACGTACAGTTGAGACCAAATAAACCCCATGGCACACCCCGAGTACCGTTCTGTTTTGTATTCGCTATTATATCAAAATAAAGACTAAACCTTTGTCTATATTTTTACATGAAGAACTTTTAATTTTATATGATGTTAGCTTAAGGACACTCGGCAACAACTTGTCAATCATTATCATCAAAGTCAAAAAGGAATTTAAATTATTACTAGTTTATTTGTCAATAAAACTTCACACTTACAGTCGTGCATCAAATATTATCAATCCACAACTCAAATCAAATCCAACAATATTCTTGGTCAGCTAAATAAATGAGTTACCATCTATGCATAATGAAATGAGTTTATACAAAGGTATGCACTGTGTTTGGTTTGCGTTTTTTAACTTTTATTTTAGAAAGTTAATTGTGAATGCAAACTTTTTGTAAAGTAAGGGGACCAAAAAGTAGGTAAATGAATGAGTAGGTGGTGGGTCCCTTAAAAAGCAAGGAGACTCTCTCTCCGAAATTGGAGAGGCAAAAAAAAAATTGGGTCCCTCGAAAAGCAAGAGAGAGATATAAGGTTGGAATGAAGTAATTGAAGAGAGAGGGATGAGGTTGGAAACAGACTTTTATTCCAATTTGGGGACCCGTTAGTCTTAGACGTGAGTTTTTTTTTTTTTTCCTTCTGGTGAGAGAGTAAGGGGACCACTTATCTTTGAAATGAGTCATCCAATCACATGTTTTCACGTTTTAACTCAAAATTTTCAATCCAGAATTGTGAACCATATATAGTGATGGTCATCTTCTTTCCGTGGGCGATGTCTTTGAATGGACTTACAGAGGAGATATGGATGCGTGGCTGGCTAAGATCATTCATTTCTCGTTTTTGCGCCTGAGAGTGTTGCAAGTGAGTTACCATCTTTTAAAAAATTGTTTCAAAAGCTATAAGGAACGACATTCACAGGTTGCAAATGTCCCTATTTTCTGAGCTAGGCTTTATTTTCCTCCAAGAAAGAAAGCAGGGATAGCATTGCTAATCAACAAACCAAGAGATGAGTGATCTACTGATCTTTGTTGGAATAGCCTTCTATTTCTTTCACCCCAAACATGATACAAAGCTGCAGCCAAAGAGATATTTAAGATTATATAAACCAAGATATCTCATCTTTCCAACTTTTAGGCCCCTCTCCCATCCCACCTTGCAAGGAAAGAAGTAGAATTTTGAACCATGCCATGGACTGCCACATAATTGAACGTTGATTTGTTAAGCCCATAATTGCTAAGATCATTCATTTTTTGTTTTTGCGCCTGAGAGTGTTGCAAGTGAGTTACCATCTTTTAAAAAATTGTTTCAAAAGCTATAAGGAACAACATTCACAGGTTGCAAATGTCCCTATTTTCTGAGCTAGGCTTTATTTTCCTCCAAGAAAGAAAGCAGGGATAGCATTGCTAATCAACAAACCAAGAGATGAGTGATCTACTGATCTTTGTTGGAATAGCCTTCTATTTCTTTCACCCCAAACATGATACAAAGCTGCAGCCAAAGAGATATTTAAGATTATATAAACCAAGATATCTCATCTTTCCAACTTTTAGGCCCCTCTCCCATCCCACCTTGCAAGGAAAGAAGTAGGATTTTGAACCATGCCATGGACTGACCCATAATTAAACGTTGATCTGTTAAGCCCATAATTGAACGTTGATATATACTTAACGAATTTGTGGAGCAATAATTGACGGTGTTAGAAGAGATAAAGCTGAAGGATATCGATAGATGGAAGGGAGTGTAAGAACGTAATCTAATCAAAGATCTAGTCTAATTAATTTTGTCGATTTGCATATCGTTCTAACCATTCTAGTCATACTTTTAGGTGGAAAAAAAAAAAGATTGGAATACTATTACGGGCTCTTTGATGGCCGTTACACGGCTAAAGGACTTTCGGCTGGTGTAGTTTAAGATGGTCCCTGTCAAATTTACTAGTTCAGGGATAATATGAAAAATTATGAAATTTTGGGGATGCAAGATGTAATTAAGCCCAAAAAACAAACACAACGTCGTTATCCCCGGGCACAAAGAAGAGAGTCAGGCCACCATCCGATCAGTCCGGCGACGCTGACTACGACGATAAGACTCCGATTCCGGTAAGATGCTATAAAATAGGGGGGTTTTTTATACTGTAATTGCATTTGGTTTTGCTTTGGATTTTTTCGACTCCATTTGATTTTTCACAAAAAGAAGAGAATTTTGTTCTTATTTTACCCTACCATTTGGCATCTTATAGACTTATACAAACCGTTGCCTTGGTTTTTTTTTTTCGCTTTTCATATGCTCGATTCTTTGTGTTCTTGATGGCGGTACAGAGAGAGGGCTTTAATCTACCTTATATTCATGCCCTGTGCATTCCAAGATTACGCTATGTAGAGTGAATTTTTTTTTGCATCTTCTAGAACAATTCACTGTGTCCACTGTTCATCCCATCGGCAGGCGACAATAGTAGTTTTTCCGACTGTTGCACGCTCATCTACCCCAATTCCGGCAATTCCCAACATATCTGTTCAGTTTCAGACTTGAGGAAGTTTTTGGGGTAATGAGTTGAGAGAGAGAGATAGAGAAATGAAAGTAATAATTGAAGAGAATTTATTGGAGGCCGTGCACAGAGAGAAAATGTTGGGTCTAGAGACCCAAAACGAACATGGTCATATTCATCAATTTCTGATACGATTTGCCCCAGTTAAAAACTCATATTCACATGTTTGTTAGACAATAGCCAAACTAGGAATTTCTAATGAAAACATAGGAAGAAAATTATCACATTTCCCTCTCTGCCATCTTCCAAGCACATTCAAGCTTTTTATACAAATATGTTGTTATCTATCATTTAAGCGACCTTCAGCAGTTGGGATTACGGGTTATCGACCTGATTATGTTTACATGTATTGGTGAATACTTTTCATTGCCTTCGAAGAAAAATCTGTTCATGGGTTGAAAACACGATTTTATGGGCTTGGGGTGGACCAAGAACAAGCAATGCTTGGATGGCGTGAGTCGTTCAAGAATTTAATTCATTCCCTTAGTACTTAGTAGTGTCCCGTTTTTTTAAGCTTCGTGGGTACCATTTGTTGATTTTTTTTATGCCAAGGTTTTGCTTCTTTGGTGTTTACTTTTTGGACAGTGTTTCTGTTGCTATATCTTGCCAACAAACCCCTCGAATCATTTCCTTGTATTAGTATGTGGTCTTATATTCAAGTTAATGATGCTTTTTTTTTTCTTCATTCTAAACAAGATATTATTCATGGTATGTTGGAAGTTTTCTTAGGCACGCCTCTAAGCAAAATCTTCGCTCTGCCACTGAGTATTAGAAATGCTTGGTTAGAATAATTTAGCTAGTTGAGGTAAGCCTATTGGAAGCATGTAGGTCAAATAATGTCCCTTTACAGTCATATATCCCTACATTTTTATATTTTGTTTTCATGATGTTACAAATGTGTTAGACTATTTAGCAATTGGCCAAGGCAATCAGGTAATTGTTTTGATGAAGGATACTGCATTTAATGGACTAAGCTTAGTTTGCAGGCTCATGGATCTTCTAAGACACTTATGGATGACTAGGGAAAAATGCTAGAAGAATGCTGATCTTTTTCTTTTCTTTTTTTGAGTTGTAGGTCAATATTGCCATCATGCAAGCATCTGACTTTAGAAAGTTTTTTTCATGAGGTCTCCTTGAGACTACGATCAAATACATCATTTACAGTGCAGCACTTGGAGCAAGCTATAATTAAGGATTAATCCGTGTTGCTCTGTTCCCGCCTCTGACTTTTTGCAGGTCTTTCGAGAACAGTACTCAAGGTGTACCATGGGGTTTATTTGGTCTCAACTGTACATGTACTAGAGAAAAATATTTTTGGAGTATGCTACATTTGTTAAAATCAGTTTTAAGTCATCGGTTTGTAGTTTTGCGCCCACCTATATAATATACGTGTATACAGTAGTAACTGAACTTTTTATTGATTAAGTTCATCACAACTTTAAGGGTACCGGTTGCTTTTACCTCCTCTGAAAGTTTAATTTTGCTATAGCATAGGCAAAACCGGTAGCAAAGACAAGTGGGAAAGCAGAAATAACTAATGCTACAACACCTAACAGATGATGATTATGATACCCATAATAACTTTGTAAGAAGGCATTGATTGCTTTTTGTTCCCCAAATATTGTTGCTTCCTTCTCTATATCTCCATATTGTGAAGTAAGAAGGCCTTGTAGAGACCAGGCTGTTGGGCATATCCAGTAGCACCAAGCCCACCATTTTGGTATGCTCTGCAAGAAAAATAAAATTACAACAGTTAGATCATTGCAACAATCTGTTTATTATTTGCTTCATAGTTCAAGATGACTTTAGTTTCTCACTCGCACTTGGGAAAGTACATTATAATATTATATTTATTCAGGTAACTAGTATTCTCACCACAAGCTCTGATCATTTTGGATCATATGTATTGCATGATGCAGATTGTTAATAAGTGATGAGTGCCACAATGATGAGGATCAACTGAGTTAGATTGTTATACCGGTCCTGGCATGAGGAACCCAGAGAACAAAGCCATCATGGTGTAACAGAAGCTGGCCAAGATAGACGCAACTTGGACATTCGGTGTCAACGCAACCAGCAACATGCCAAGGTAAGTGAAGTACAGCATGGAGAAAAACATTATGTACACGTTCCAAATCACCTTGTTGATTGCCCAGTAGAAACCTATGGCTGGGTATGTGATAATGACGAATAAAACTGCTTGAAGGAACACATATGGAATCTCAATTGTCATCTGAAACATAAGACAAAGTTACAAAAAGACCTAGCGACATTTTTATTGTTTGGATTTTGATCATGCATGTACTGTGAATATTTATGAACCTGTGCAAAGGAGTATGCCAAGAGGAGTACATTCCTGCAAATCTCTCTCTGTACAAGTTTGAGCGTTCTCTAGCTATAAAAGGTATAACAGATGAACAGTTTCCTATTCCCAATAAGAATATGGACATGAATATTGATCCTGCCATGTTGAACAAATCCTGTTTGCCATTTCTTGAGAACAAGTATCATATTAGCACTTCATATATTGAAATGAAATGAAGTCAAAGGTCAATCTGAGTGATAAACTACTTAAATAGCTTTTTGGAACCCATATTGAATTCTATTATTACTACTTAATATAGTGCTACAGATTTCTGTTCTATTTGTTTTCTTGGTCAAAATGCAGTCGATATATATGTTCTATGTGAGATTGTGAGGTCAATTTTTCCCTCGCGCATTACATAATGGGAATAAATGGCTGGTTTGGTTTTATGATCTATTGTAAAAATAAATATCTACTGTTAAAGCATCTAACTCCAAATCAATTGGCAAGCAGTGGAGAGGCCGCTCAGGCTCATATACTAGTTTTGGAGGAGATAATTAACCGATGTGGGGCAAACTCCAACACTCCCCTGCACGTGTGACTCCCCGACTCGCACGTGGAGAGGTAAACAAATGATCCATAACACTTGGATCACAACAAACAACGGTGCACCGTATGGCACAAACAAGGGGGAACAAATTCTCCGAACCCTAGCTTTGATACCATGTTAAAGCATCCAACTCCAAACCAATTGGCAAGGAGTGGAGAGGCCACACAGGCTCATATACTAGTTTTGGAGGAGATAATTAACCGATGTGGGACAAACTCCAACGTCTACTATTTCCTTTGAAGTAAAATTGCAACCAACCAATTAGCATGGGAAAGACTATATGTTACTAGTTCTGTTCTCCATTTTTTTTTTCTGTTCTCCATTTTATTTTATAGTTACTACGAAATAGGATTCAATATATTTACACTTTAGCACTATACCTATGTTTTTTATTGCTCGAGATTAGGTGGTCCAAACTCCAGAATCAAAATGATCAGGAATGGTAATAGCTAGGACCTTGTGGTGTGAATAAGATTTTTCGCATAATTTGGTAGGCATCCTACATCTGACATTAATTTGACGTGGTTGCACTCAGCGTTGCATGTATAGTTTGGTCGAATTGTTGATATAGGCATGCAATCGGTGAAACAAGTATTTTCTGATGATGCATTTTTATGTTATCCTGATGTTTCTAAGCCCAGTAAATTGGTATGAATACAATGACGAATGATCTCTTGGTCATGTATTTGTTTACTTGTGACGCTCTTTCTAGAACTCGAGAAAAATAAAGCTACAGTTAAAGTACTTCACAGTGTAGGCTCTACCTCCTAGTGATTTTTCTGTGCCATCATGCGAGTGTGGAGTATGGTATTCGATGTCTTGTGGTGTATCTGTAGCAACTAGAATTCATTCCATGCCCCTAGAGCAATGCTCCAGGGGTACTCCCCTCCGCACATTGGTGTCGGATCCATGATCCATCCCAAATTGTGTGAACCCCACATTAATGTGTGGTTTGCAAGGTGCAGCATTGCTCCAGGAGGATGGAATAATCTCTCCTGTAGCAACACTGCCTCGAGAAAGACCAATTATACTTTGATCAGCGGGTCAACTGCTCGGATAAACATTGTCATGTTATAAACAAATGAACACATGATATTTTACCTGAGTTACTGCTTAACTTAAGTTCCTTTTAAGCCTTCTGCTTAGGTGGTCAGCTGACATAAAACTAGTCTTAGTTACTAAGTGAGCATTTTATCATTGTATGGTACTTCAGCCACACACAATAAAAACTGCCTTCTCAGACTTCCTGAGATGCCATAATGAACTCAACTGAATTGGAAGGAAAAAAAATTGCTGACTTACATTTCCCTTCCTTTTTGCCAAAGAACTGCTCCCAGAAACAAAGATATCATGGTAATAAACACCAGGCGCACTAAGTTATACTCAGGACTCCTCCAATAGGACAGGTGTTGTTTCCAGAGGCATGCTTTGAATTGTTCCCACCCATTTTGTGTAAAGCTTGTAGAAAAATGTAGTTCTGCTGAACCTTCTGCTGGTATGCTTAAATTTCTAACAAGTTCTTTGGTTTCCCTAAATAGAATGGAGCAGTAACCTGAGTTCCTTGTTTGTAATGTAACCAACTAGATAGCATTGCATATGTTGTAGCATTGGATATGTTCTCATATCAAATCTGGCAAAAAAACACCAATTATGCACTTGTGCTTACTGATATAGATTAGACTCTTCGTAGAGACAGGCAAAGTCTAAACCAAGTTGAGCTTCTGCAGATGGACTTGTAACCTCTAACATCCATGTTGCTGGGTTGTAGTTTTCTCGAATTTTGGGCACTCCAGAAATACCCTGCCAAAGTAATGTAGTTGTTTGACAATCATAACACTTCGGTTATTAATAAATATCAGTGATGGAACGCTAGCACGTGGTGTTGTTTTTTCCACTTATGCCTTGTAAATGAATTGGATTGCAATATCATTTTTTCTGAAGGAATGAATCAGCTTTGGAACAGGAGAATGCTGAAAGACCCGCACTGTACTCTTGCTTGGTTTAACCTACCTCAAAATACTCAATCAGTTTACTTGAATGCTTTCCCAACTCCCCTAAGAAAATTATTTGCCCACCTCTCTTCATTAACATTATCTGCAAGAAACATCAAATGTTTACCAGTGATTTCAAGAATATACAAGAAAGAGGTCTAAACAATTGATTGGTTTTGTACTTACAATCAGCTGGGGATTTTTTTACAATCACTAGTCTACTAAAAGTAAAAGAGGCAGTTGATTTTCTCCTGCACACATTAGAAAACTATGATGCCCTTTTCTTCATTAGGGAGGTGTGGGACCCACAGTGTTAAAGTTACAGTTTAATGTTAAATTTAGCGTCACAATACTCAGACCCACCAATTAGTCAACTTTTGCGGGACCCTGAATATTAAACTTAAGATACAATATTGATTTTTGTATAGAAAGAGTAGATGCAATATGAAAGACTAGATGTTGGAAACCACTAACATTTATGGATAATAACATTAGGACTTGCAAAATTTAATTTGGTGTTTACTTCGAGGAAGTAGATGATGTAAGCAACCGACATAGATAATGGAAGAGATTAAAAAATCAAACTATGAGACCGGTCTTGGGGGCACCCTAGTGGTAAAGCATTTAGATGCAATATGAAAAATTAGAAAAAAGCATTATGGAGAAAGTTAGAGCACCTACAATATTTGTTGGTTTATTAGTAAAAAGGAAAATTACAAATATCATGGATGCTCATTGACCTTATTGGTCAGCAGAAATAGTGATATCTTGTTTTAAATAGTCGTATATGTAACATTTGCGTCAAAATTGTGATAGCATATGGTGACCACTATAGAGCATGGGCTCTGCACCTGCTCAACGTTAGTAGATCGTGTAAAAGCCGATCTAAGAGATTGATTAGGTGAACTAGATTTTGTGATCCCACGTTTTTTACCGTAGTACTTTTCAGTTCCTCCACGATGAGGAACTTTTTGGATGCAAGCATCACCTAGTTTGCGTGAAACAATTTTCCGCTTCAAGGGCTTAAAATTTGTTGTCGTAATCATAAATTATATTTTGCTTCTATATCGTTCATCATTGACGTTAGGTGTCCATGCAAATGGCATGTAGGCAGGCTAAATTGCATTAGTCCAATTCTCTCGTTGGCAGGCTTAATGTTCTTCTCTTGTAGAACCTCCAAAAGGAAATATGTTCTTATCTAATAAAAAAAGGTTGCATGTTAAGCATTCTTGAGGTGTTGGTGCGCTAAATTGACTGTTTTATTGGAGTGCATTAGTATGGTTGTTCTATCAGGATTCAGTAAAAGGTATGTGTATTCAGATTCATTGTCAATTACCTCATCAAATGCCTCGAATATGTCAATACTTGGCTGGTGAATGGTGCACACTACTGTCCTACTTGTATTGGCAATGTTTTTTACTACCTGCATGATGATAGCAGCTGCCCTGGCATCTAGACCAGTAGTAGGTTCATCCATGAATAATATGGATGGATTAGAAACAAGCTCTACCGCAATTGTTAACCTCTTCCACTGCTCATTTGAAATGCCACTTACACCAGGAAAGCCAACAATAGCATCTTTAAGGCTGTCTAGTTCCATCATTTGCAAAACCTCTTGAACAAATTCCTGTTTCATAAAATTTGTTCTTGTATGTGAGAAACATTCTGATACAACAAAACAGTTAGTTTCTATTACCATGATGTTTTTTCCAAAAAAACTTGTGTATAATTTGTTCCTTCTTTTCTTGACACCTCTTCATGTGACTATCAAGCAGAAAGTGATCTTACTGATTTTGTATTTCGATCAATTTCTGGTGGCAAGCATAGCCAAGCTGAGTATGTCAATGACTCCAGTATTGTGATTTGTGGCGAATGTATGTCACTTTGCTCGCAGTAACCAGATATCCTGACGTAGGTATCTTGGACTTTTGGGTAACCTCCAATTCTAATATCACCTTCTATAATACCGCAAGTTTTCCTTCCAGAAAGGACATCCATAAGTGTTGTTTTACCAGCTCCACTAGCACCCATTAAAGCTGTAAGAACTCCAGCCCTAAAAGTTCCAGTGACATCTTTAAGTAGTTGTAGCCGTTCTGTTTCAAAACCTGGTTCTCCCTTTTTCTGGAAGATGTATGGAGGCATTTGGTGAGTTGACTTCATCAAACTGCCATAGCAATTTACTATAACTTGAATATTGCAGTTACCTTTGGAGTGTTGATAAAATATTGCACATTTTTGAATGTTATTGTCATTGGCTCAAATGAGAACACCACTCCTGCGGAATTAATCAAATCTTTATTGTTGTTGCATTACACCAATGATTTGGACTCGTTGCCGTTATTTTCTAGTGGTATACCCTTCACTTGCAGCAAGCAACTGTTGAAGAAAAGATAAGGGTGTGGAGCTTAATGGTAGTAAACAATGGCTACCTGGTTTTTTTGCCTTTGTAGGAGTGTTGGAAGGATCAAGATGAGGCTGCTCTTCTGAGGGCTTTTTATGGGAAATGATAGTCCGAGATTTTCCTGGGGCTGAACAATTTATATTTCAACAAATACAGGTTAGTATGAAAAGAATTGAATTTATTTTCATATTCTTCAAGTAGATGTGTGGCAAGGAGAAACTTACGTTTTGAATAGCTCAGTGCAAGTGTGAAACCAATATTAAAGATTAACCAGAATCCAATCAATGCAGCTATTGATATCCAATAAAAAGAAGTCACTATAGTTCAGGCCATACTCCACTAGAACTACCTTCCCTATTGTAGCATTTGAAGGTGAAACCTGTAGAGGAGAATGATGAGCATCGCAGTCTAATGAAAATGAAGTCCTTTTCGGAATTTTGTTACCTTTTAAGTCTCACCTTTTGCCACCTTGGAGCCAAGAATTCATTTACAGAAGCACCTATTTCAGCATAAGCTAATGGAGAAACCCAAAAGCCCCATTTCAGCCAAGTAGGCAAAGATGCTACAATAACGACACACTAACCAGGTTAGCACAAGTGTCCATTGATTCCTATAGACAAGTTTAGTTAAAGTCATAATTGTGTGGTCTTACGTTGTGGGATTAGGAATCCTCCAAAATAGAACATTACTGCTATGGAGAAGAGAGCATAAGATACAGCAACGGATGGATTCCGGAAGACAGAAGCAACCAAGCGAAACCATGATATTGATACTTGATGTAGAAGGAAAAGAATAAAGAATTGGCGGAAGAACCTGTGCAGTCATATGACATCAATTCAGTGAAGAGGAACTATTGCGTTTATGTAGCTGAAGAGTTGGCCAGGAAAAGTGCACCTTTCTGGTTCAGGACTGTAACCAATGACATAATAGGTAAGAGCCGTCCAAAGAAAAGCATCTACAAATGAATATGGAATTTTAAGAATAGCTGCCGGAATGGAATATGCCCATGCAGGATAAAAGTATATATCTCTTTGCTTATAGAAGACAGGAAGTCTCGAAAGAGTCATTGCCAATTTTGGAATTCCGTTGGTCGTAATTCTCATTAGTGCAAAAAACAAAGAACCCATGAAGTAATTTGCTCGATCCACATCGATGTCCATCCTTGGTTGTAAAAAAGTTGTCATTGCTATTAGAGCAATGACTCCGAGGTGCATGAACAAAACATCCAGATTGGAGCGTTGTTTAGTCCTCAGACCATTAGTGGCACAAACTTTAAGACATGGACAAATGTAACACTTACCTGCACAGATCTGACTACATAAACAAAGGAGTTGCGCCTCATAAGAAGCCACTCTCTTGCTGTGCATGCTTTCAAGAGTTCCCATTTCCTCAAAGAATAGATGTTGAATGACAAAGCCTTCTTGTGGAAGTCAGATCTTATGAAATCCTGAGAGAGTTGTTCATCTAGCTTCTGTCCCACATGAAATTTCTTAAATGTCATTTCAAAATCTTCCACAGAGACGCAAGTGTAAGTTTGGTTCGTCGGGTACCAGTACTGTCCTTGATCCTTTCTGGAAACTACCTGCATAGATGTAGAAATTCATGGTGACTTCTTTATCCATCAGCTACTATGGACATATTAATCAATGTATACCTACTTCTTGAAGGAAATCTGCAATGCCTTTTCTTGGTGGGCACCTGAAACCACAATGCTCAAAGAACTCCACAACACAATCACAAGGTCCTTGGTATGCAATCTTTCCTTCTGCCATCAAAATGATGTCATCAAAGAGGTCAAATACCTCAGGCTCTGGTTGAAGAAGAGAGAGCACAATGGTGGATCCTGTGGTGTGTGTCCATTGCTGAAAACATGTTAAAATCTGGAAAGTCGTTGCACTATCTAATCCAGTTGATATCTCATCCATGAGGAGTACTTTTGATGGGCCGATAATCATTTCCCCTGGTAGATAAGGATACATGCAAGGATAAATCACTATGCCGTAATGGGAGGTTGTATCTTTGTCCTCAATGGAGCACCATTTGTAGAAGGAATGAGGAATCTTTTAATCACTTGTTGTTGCATTGCCCTTTGGCTTCATCATTATGGCGTTGGTTGTTTCCACTTGGTGGATGTTACATGGGTGTTACTGACTTCTTGAGCCTAAATACTGTTGATCAACTTTTGGGTTATTTGATTGGAACGTTACAAAGTGGTTTTTGAGGACAAGTTTGATGACCTTGAATTCCAATGGGTAATGTGTCCTTTAAGGGAATTCGTTAGGTTTTGATTGTTAGTAATTGGAGCAGGGTTTGTGAGTTGTAGTTAGAGGTATATGGCTCAGTTATGCTTCTATTCATACGTAGATTGTATCCTTAGTGATCTTCTTGTTCCCTAGGTCTCTCGTGTATCTTTTTCTTTCTGTTATCAAGAATTTTATCCTCATTGCTGGTAACCAAAAAAAAAGGTGCCTGTTTACCCAACCTGTTGTTAACCTTCTCTTTTGGCCGCCTGAGATTCCAGTTCTCATTGCATCACCCGCAATTATATCAGCACAATTATCCAGCCCGAGAATCTGAAATGCCACAAGATTGTAGAAGCATAGTAGATTAAACAAGGATTACGAAGTGGTTAGTGACTTCTTTTTTCCTGAACATAATTACCTTCAAAGTATAGTCAGTTCGAAGCGTCTTGTTTAATCCTTCGATAGTGGCAGCCTGTCAGTACAATTCACTTCTAATATAGTCAGCAGAGATGAGGACAAATCTATCTCTGCTTTTGCCCTGTAGTAGACAATAGAGATGTGTTGAGCTGGTTCTCAGGGATTATTTCTACCTTCATATACGTGTCTATGTCCCGTTCTGGAATAATTCCAGCTCTCTTCTCTCTTCTAATGATTTCCATCAAGATTTCTTCACCAACAAAACAGATTTTTCATGAGATCAATCCTGTATTAAATCGTGCAAATCATGATTGAGTTTTGCAGAACAGCACTTACCACTTCCATTTCCAATGCCTTGACAACATGCTGAGAAGTCAAGTGTTTCCCTCACAGTCATTTCAGAGATGTGCATGTCATATTGGCTCATATAACAAGATGTCTTCTGAGGTAAAAATTCATTCAACTTGTATCCGTTGTAAGAGATGTCTCCAGTGACCTAGAATCAAAATTACATGAGGATTGATCAATAATTCATTTCTTATAGTGATCAGTCATTTATTTCCTAGCTATTTGACTATTATGAAACCATGGTTTAGCTGTTGTGACTATTTTAGGTCGATATGGAATATTTTTTTATATAGCATTATATGAATTCGGACGGTCTATTAATATGCCTGGAAAGGAGCAAAAACCTTGAGGATTTGGTCTAATTTGCCTGCAATTGCCTGTAACAAAGTAGTTTTCCCACATCCTCGTGGTCCAAGTAGTAGCGTCATCCTGTCAAACGAGTAAGTGATGCAGGTATTTCATTATATGTGAAACGCAATTGATCCTCTTTCCAAATAACTAACTACTTGTAGATTAGTAGTTCCATGGAAAATAACTTCAAACATCAACCTTGAAGGCTTGATAATGCCTTGGACGTCTCGAAGAAGTTTGATTTTGTTGGCATGAGAACCAATTCTAATAACCTGTTCAACATTATACATCTTAGTAGGCATGACGTATAAACAGAAATACAAGGGAGTTAGCTAAGAGAGAGCATGGCATCAATGAATTTTGTACAGGTTAGATACACTACGGGTGTGACTTGCGAGGCAAAATTATACTACTTCTTAGTAGGCTTGAGGTATAACCAGAAATACAAGGAAGTTATCTTAGAGAGAAAGCGTGGCATAAATGAATTTTGTTCATGTTAGATACACTACGTTTGTGACTTGCGAGGCAAAATTATTGAGGAAACAAACAATAACTCCTTTTGTTTCTCACACAAAATCTTTTGTGGAAAATATTTTTCTAAATACTAGTTGTGACTTGAAAATATTTTTGCGTTCGCACAAGAAAACACTAATGTGATAAAATGGTCCTAATATTCAAAAACTAATCACCAAAACACGCTTACACATTTAAAATGACCAAAATACCCCTTCACGTGACATAACTAAAATACCCTTTGATATGCAAAATGACAAAAAAATTCTATGTATACAAAAGACCAAAATACCTCTACAACCCGTATAAAATGATGAAAAGACCCTACATATACAATGACCATAATATGGCTACAAGCCTACAAGTAAAAAATGAGCAAAGTTTTGTACGACATAAAATAACCAAAATATCTTTGCATCATAAAGATGACCAGAATACTCAAAATGACCAAAATACCCTCGCACATACCAAATGATCAAAACACACCTACATCATAAAGATGACCATTATACCCATTTATGTACAAAATGATCGACATACCCTTGTACATGCAAAGACAAAAGAATTCACACATTCCAAAATATCTTTTTATCTATGAAATTACCAAATTCCCTACGTATGTAGCTTCTCCTGGGGAGACAGGATAGAACGCAAGTTATGTAGAAGTCAGCGCATGGTTGCCAAGTGGGATTTCCTTTCTCCTCGTCCACTGTTGTTGTTGCAGATGATATTGTCCAATATCGGCTAATATATGACCATATCACTGATACCGGTATGTTTTCCGATACCGTGATTTCAAATAATACAACGCCCCACATCATAAGATTAACAATACCTTTTCATATACAAAATGACTAAATGTTCCTAGATCATAAAATTATCAATATATGCCTACATCTTTAAGGACCAAAATACTCTTAAAATCTTGATTACAAATGGCCAAAATGTCCTCACATAAGTTTGTGAATTTCGTTCTATATCGAGTCGGTTTGGCCAGCACCTACCAATTTTTTTTAAAAAAAAAACTGTTAAATTGTGCAATGACTATTTTTCTGCTTAAGTTTTCAGTCCGTACCGCAACATCTCGAAAATACTTGCGGTTTTCTTCAATTTTGTCGGCATAATTTATTACTGGCTCTACAAGTAGCTACTAACAAAACAATTCTTTCACGTTACCTGAGACCACTACTAGTCCTTTAGACTACTAGCATAGTGTTATATATTACTCCCACCGTTCAAATTTCTTTGTCCTTTGGGATACGTACCATTTTTAAATTGCCTATATCACAGAATGTTTTATGTGTTTTTTGAAGACTTCGTTTAATAGGGCTAAACAAGATTTTGTTGATGAAGGGATATTGGTCATTTTGTATGTGAAATGGAATTTTTTTTATCATTTTACATGTAAGGGTATTTTGTGTCTAAAAAAAATACTAGTAAACTTTTAATGCCATCAATTAGTTTTTTTGTTGACCAAGGAAAACATTATCCGTTGACTATTGTTTCCCGTCGCACCAAACTGGCTGCGGACAAAAAAATTCCCAGAAAACATTTTCCCCCCAAAACAAATGGAGCGTAGATGAAAATTCATCATTGGTCATCTATGCTGAACCGCTTTTCTAAAAGCTACTTTTTCTTTATATGTTTAGCTTTTAAATTTTTTTCCCCTTTTTTTGTCTTCGAGGACTTTCTTTTCAAAGAACAGCTGAAGCTAAAAATTAGGTTGCAAGATAGAATTTTTACGTGTCTTAATTCGGAAAGCTCTGTTTCTTTGTAGGTCCTTGACTAGTTTGGCATGCATCACAAAAGTGCATGTTACCAATACGGTTGAGCTTCATCCATTTTACGTGAATGCATGGACCTGTGTTCTGGAAAAGTTCTTCCAGAACACAAAACGAGTAAAATCATTGCAGGACTACTTTTACATGGAAACTAAAGTAAGTGTGAAACTATGTAGATTTCATTTATGTTCTGGAAAAAATCATATAGAATCGTTCATCATTAAAGATTAAGAAGAAGAACTTACAGAGAAAATGCCTTTTAGGGCGTTCCAAAGAGTAGGTGGTGACTCCTCGTGAGGCAGATATTCTGCTTCTACACATAAGTTCTTGTATCTCACTTCCACAGTAGGCAATTCTAGACCCACCCTGAAAATCGGAAGGCCAATTCCGTTATGTCATAGCAGATTATATATGAAAAGGCCAACCTCTATTCTCATGAGAGTGTAAATTTAGATAATAAAGCTGTAGAACAGTTGGCTACCTGTCTTTTCTCTCTTTAAGTTTTTGTAACAAGCGCTGGTTGTCATCTTCGACTTTCTGTAGTAGGTTGTTGATGAACAAGCGCCGTTCCACAGCTCCAAGCTCTGCGACATCGACCACTGATCTGGTCTCCCCCTTGTTTTCATTTGTGCCATGTAAGTTGCCGCAATCAAATAAGCATGTTCTTAGTCGTTTCAACGAGGGTAATTTCTCGATGGCAGCCCATGCTTTTTCATCTTCTTTATCATGTTCCCCGAATAGCCATATATCCGAAGTAGGCGAACTATGTGAAGTAGTCGTGGTAGCCCGGGAACTTTGTGCAATATGATGCTGTAAGGTTGAGCTCATGCTGCCTCCTCCTATCTCCCCCGCTTCCATTCCAAGGGATTTCATTTCTATGTCATCTGTTTCTTGTTCCATTCTGTTGCTTGGCAGTTGTGTCTGATGATGCGGATCACATAGCTGAAGAGTACATGAAAACCCGGGCCCAAACTCGGGCCCATCGGAAGGCTCGCTGAAGACCGGCAAGTTCGAAAAGGATTTCAGTTTTTAACATATTTAAGTCCTTATTTACTACACCCAAGCCTTTGATTTTTGTTTCTCATTTTGTTTAAATTCTTTCCTTTTTATTTAGGATTTGATTTGTTTCCTTTTCTTAACTCTAGGGAGTTAGGAAGGTGTTATTCTTTCCTATATAACTAGCACTATGTAATCGTTTATGGGGGATTTTTGATTGATAAATTATTGAGAGCTCTAATCTCTTTATTCCAAATTCTTTGGTATTCTACGGAATCAACAGAGTGTTTGATGCCTTTATTCCTGGGTATTCTTTGACTAAACAGGTTTAGAGAAGGATTTCGATCTCCGGGTATTCGTTACAAATCAACGGATTTCGGACTCGATTAAATAGTTTTGTTCTTCATTAGCTTCCGCTACATCAGTTGGTATCAGAGCAAGGCTACGTCCTAGCATTCATGGCACCAAGGAAGCAACGTACAATGGAAGAAAATTACGAGGCTGATAACGCAAGGATGCAACAACAAATCGCTGCTTTGACAGAACAAATCGCAGCATTGACGGTGGCGTTTCAACAACAACCACTGAATGCCCACTTCACGGAGGAGGAAGACGAAAGAAGCGCAGCGGAAGACGAGGAAAATCCCTTTGCAAGGGATCTTGCTCGAAGGAGGGATAGGCGTCCCACAGATACTGGCTCTCATCGGTGGGAAGCCGGATTAAAAATTGACCTTCCAGAGTTTCATGGCACTTTGCAACCAGAAGAATTTCTCGATTGGCTTTTTTCCATCGAGGAGATATTGGAGTTTAAGGAGGTTCCAGAGAATAAACGAGTGCCCTTAGTGGCTACACGTTTTCGAGGCCGCGCAGCAGCATGGTGGCAACAATCAAAAGTCACTCGATCGAGGCAAGGCAAGAAAAAAATTGATTCGTGGGACAAGATGAAAAAGCATATGCGAGCAGCGTTTTTACCCCATAACTATACTCGGACGTTGCACCAAAATTTTCAAAATCTCCGGCAAGGGGTAAAGACAGTTGAAGAGTACACTACAGAGTTCTATCAGTTATTGGCCCGTAATGATCTAGGGGAAACAGAGGAACAACTGGTCTCGCGATATATTGGGGGTTTGCAAATTGCGTATCAGGAGACTTTGAATTTTTTTGATCCCTACTCCGTTTCTGAAGCACATCAGAAGGCTTTACAAGCGGAGAAGCAAGCAAAGCGGCGGCTAGGAAATTATGGTGGGGCAAGTGGGTCTAATCGTAACACAACACAATCAGGGATCAATCGAGGAATCGTACAGGTTGGTAACCCGCCAATGGTGCCACAAAACAGAAACCCAATCGCGACAAGCGGCCCGCGGTGCTTTAAATGTGGTGAACTAGGACATCGCATTGCAGATTGTAAGAAGGCTGGTCCATATGGGAAGGGGCTGTTTATAGAAAGTGAAGAGATTGTAGGGGATGAGTTTGACGTGTCCCAACAAGATCCAATCTTTGATTCAGCAAACAAACAGGTTGTGTACGAGGAACACGTCATGGGGGATGATGGTCCTCTACTGGTGGTACGTAGGGCTTGTTATACCCCACGAGAGATTAATGGCGATAGTTGGCTTCGAAATAATATCTTCCAGTCCACATGTACCATTGGTGGCAAAGTGTGCAAGCTTGTGATTGATTCTGGAAGTTGTGAAAATGTGATCGCAGAGGAGGCTGTTAAGAAGCTGGAACTGAGCACCGAGAAGCATCCAAATCCGTACAAGCTATCGTGGCTACAAAATGGTAAAGAGGTAACCGTTTCTGAACGTTGTTTGGTTTCGTTTTCAATTGTTTCTCACTATAAAGATAAAGTGTGGTGTGATGTTGTTCGAATGGATGCTTGTCATATTTTGTTGGGTAGACCATGGCAATTTGACAGGGATGTACAACATGAGGGCCGCAAGAATACTTACTCTTTCATGTTCAACCAAGTAAAAATTGTACTTGTGCCCAACAAAGATGGTGCCCCAAAACCAACAGTCGAAAGGGTATCCAACTTGTTGTCCATGCATCAGTTCTTAGGGGAGATGACCCAAACAGATGTAGTATACATGTTGGTGGGCAAGGAACGGCAAGGAGGCAGTGAGATACCGGACGCGCTGAGGAAATTGGTCGACGAATTCAATAGTGTATTTCCTATTGAATTACCATCAGAGTTGCCTCCTGTACGAGACATACAACATCAAATTGACTTCGTGCCTGGGGCCAATCTACCGAACCGACCCCATTATCGAATGAGTCCGAAAGAACACGAAGAGCTTCGTCGCCAAGTTGAGGAGTTGTTGGCCAAAGGCCACGTCCGAGAGAGTCTTAGCCCATGTGCGGTACCTGCCCTACTAATTCCCAAGAAAGATGGTTCATGGCGTATGTGTGTGGATAGCCGCGCAATCAACAAGATCACAATCCGTTACCGATTTCCAATTCCTAGGTTGGACGATTTGTTGGATCAACTCAGCGGAGCGACTGTCTTTAGCAAGCTGGATCTCAAAAGCGGATACCATCAAATTCGCATCCGGGAAGGGGATGAATGGAAAACAGCTTTCAAGACTCGAGAGGGGCTATATGAGTGGATGGTTATGCCATTCGGACTGTCAAACGCACCCAGTACTTTTATGCGTGTGATGAATCAGTTATTTCGTCCTTTTATTGGCAGGTTTGTCGTAGTTTACTTTGATGATATCTTGATTTATAGTGCTAACAACGAGTTGCACCTTCAGCACTTCCGGCAAGTCCTCTCATTATTGCAAAAGGAAAATTTTTATGCTGCTATAGGAAAATGCTCATTCATGATAGAAAGTGTGCTATTCCTTGGCTATGTGGTGTCTAAGGATGGTATTCGGGTAGATGAATCCAAAGTCGAGGCAGTGCAACAATGGCCTTTACCAAAGAACATTCATGAAGTGCGCAGCTTTCATGGGTTGGCATCTTTTTATCGCCGATTTATCCCGAATTTCAGTAGCATCATGGCGCCTCTTACTGATTGTATGAAGGCCGGGAAGTTCTCATGGACAGAGGCTGTGACGAAGGCATTCCAAGAGATTAAGCAAAAGTTAACATCTGCTCCTTTACTTGTACTACCAGATTTTTCTAGACCCTTTGAGTTGCATTGTGATGCATCAAAAGTGGGAATTGGGGCTGTTTTAAGTCAAGGAGGCCAACCAATTGCTTACTTCAGCGAGAAACTAAGTGGGTCAAGGGCAAACTATAGCACATATGACATTGAATTCTATGCAATAGTCCAAGCCTTAAAGCACTGGTATTCTTATTTATCTCAAAGTGAATTCATTTTGTTTTCTGACCATGATGCGTTGAAACATATTAACAGTCAGGACAAACTATCATCTAGGCATGCCAATTGGGCTGCTTACTTGCAACAATTCACCTTTGTTCTCAAACACAAGTCAGGTGTTATGAATAAGGTGGCCGATGCACTTAGTCGACGTGCTCTTTTTCTCACTACCATGCGAACTAAAGAACTTGGGTTCGATTCTTTTCAAGAACTATTGCTTACTGATCCTTTTTTTGGAAATATTCTTCGTGAAGTTAAGGCAGGACAACGATCAGACTATCTTTTACAGGAGGGGTTTCTTTTCAAAGGCAACCAACTCTGTGTTCCCGAATCTAGCTTACGCCTTCGATTTATCAAGGAACTACATGAAGAGGGGCATTTCGGGCGAGACAAGACGTTTCACTTGGTGGCCAATTCTTACTTTTGGCCCACCATGAGAAAAGAAGTTGCCAAGTTGGTGGAGGGATGCCGCATCTGTCAAGTCTCGAAAGGTACATCCTCAAATGCTGGGTTGTACATGCCCTTACCAGTGCCTAGTCAGCCGTGGGCCGACGTTAGCATGGATTTCGTCTTGGGACTTCCACGCACACAGCGGGGTTACGATTCTATCTTTGTTGTAGTAGACAGGTTCTCTAAAATGGCACACTTTATCGCTTGCAAGAAGACTACAGATGCCGTTAATGTTGCCCAACTGTACTTTCGGGAAGTTTATCGTCTTCATGGGCTACCAACATCAATTGTCTCAGATCGGGACACCCGGTTCCTTAGCCATTTTTGGAGGAGCCTTTGGCGAATGGCTAACACCAAACTTGACTTCAGCAGTGCATATCATCCACAATCGGATGGACAAACGGAGGTTGTCAACCGCTCATTGGGTAATTTATTGCGGTGCCTTGTTGGTGATCATTTGAAGTCATGGGACCAAAGGTTATATCAAGCCGAGTTTGCTTATAATCGGTCTGTTAATCGTAGTTCGGGTTTTAGCCCATTCCACGTCAACTATGGTTATCAGCCGCGAGCTCCGGTCGATCTTGCACCTGTTCCTGACCTCAAGCGTGTTCATGGTAAAGCTACAGAGCTGATTGCCCATCTTCAGGATGTTCACACAACTACTCAGCAAAATCTTCTAGAGGCCACTGCGAAATACAAATGTGTTGCTGATAAGAAGCGTCGCCTCTTGGAATTTGCAGTTGGTGACTTTGTTTGGGTAGTCCTCACGAAGGACAGATTTTCAGCGGGGGAATACAACAAACTTACAGCTCGGAAAATTGGCCCCTTGGAGGTTGTGGAGAAAATTAACTCAAATGCTTATCGCTTGCAACTCCCAAGCCACATCCGCACTTCCAATGTGTTCAATGTCAAACATCTATTTCCTTACCATGGTGACAATTCAGATGATGAACCAGCGAATTCGAGGTCGAATTCTTTTCAGCCACGGGAGGATGATGCGGATCACATAGCTGAAGAGTACATGAAAACCCGGGCCCAAACTCGGGCCCATCGGAAGGCTCGCTGAAGACCGGCAAGTTCGAAAAGGATTTCAGTTTTTAACATATTTAAGTCCTTATTTACTACACCCAAGCCTTTGATTTTTGTTTCTCATTTTGTTTAAATTCTTTCCTTTTTATTTAGGATTTGATTTGTTTCCTTTTCTTAACTCTAGGGAGTTAGGAAGGTGTTATTCTTTCCTATATAACTAGCACTATGTAATCGTTTATGGGGGATTTTTGATTGATAAATTATTGAGAGCTCTAATCTCTTTATTCCAAATTCTTTGGTATTCTACGGAATCAACAGTGTTTGATGCCTTTATTCCTGGGTATTCTTTGACTAAACAGGTTTAAAGAAGGATTTCGATCTCTGGGTATTCGTTACGAATCAACGGATTTCGGACTCGATTAAATAGTTTTGTTCTTCATTAGCTTCCGCTACATCAGTCTGATTCTGTGACTTAAGTTTTTAAATAGACCTTTGGGACTTGAAAAGCCGTTGTAATCGGATTTCGGGTGTGTTTCGTTGTTGTTTTTTATTTTTTTATTTTATGCGGACGGATGCACCAAGGATATTATTATTATTATTATTATTATTATTATTTTTATTATTATTATTACCTTAAAAAACAATTTGCAAACTCATAAGTAATTGTGCTTGTGTAGTCATTTAAACTTAAATGAAAGATGGCGGTACGCTTCCCCTCCCAATCAACCCAATACATCCATCTGCCTTCATTATTTGTCATTTTAATCTATTCTGCTTTTTTATTATGTATTTAATTTTTTTGATCTTTACCAAATACAGTAAGTTTTAAAATCATGATCCCTCTACAATATATTTATGTACCGACTACTGATTCTTACGTACAATTTACTAATACGGATTGCAATGTTGTCCTTTTCGTTGCCTGAGGAGTAATAAACACGGAGGATTCAGCTAGCTGTGGGATGGCAAGAACAATTAATTGATTGGTCAAAATAGATTCTGCAAGATCGACTTGACACATTCAGAGGAACCAAATATAGTTGATAAAGTGATTCTGTTGTTGTTTAAGCAGACTACGGCAAATCTATGGTTTATAGTTATTAAAAAAAAAATTCCTTCCTCTGGAGAATTGGTGTTGTGCAGTGAGTTACCGTGCTGCACACCTCCGAGCTGTTGAATGCACGATCCGACTGCTCAAATCTCAACTTGGCAATCAACGATCGAGAGCCGTTCATTGCCGAAATGAGATCCGAGCCGTCGGATGGTGCATCCGACGGCTCAAAAATGCGTAGCACGGTGCTGCGCATACCACTGCATAGCACTCTCCTCCAATTATCGTTTTGTTGCCATCTAAAGTAAGTTGATTCCTTTTTTACAGCTAAGTATACAACACATCTGGGGAGTGTCAGGCCACAGCCGGTTGGCCCGCTACAGCTTTGCTCGTGTGATGTCACTTCCCTTTTTTAGACTCGTTGAGTTGGTAAATTAATCTCCAATAGGATCATCGACAACTACTACTCTATTTGATTTTTATTTTACTCTCACATAATGTAATTTGATCATGTTGGTATCGAAATGATGATGAGGTGAACAAAAGGAATAACTACCGTCAAACAATAACACTTTGACGTGGGAGTCGGCCTCACTCGAATCCGGGCGGGGATTCTGTCGAGCGATATTCTTGCAAGTCGGTGCCAAGCGATCGATCCGACCGTTTATCTTGGCACGGATAGTTTGAATTGTATCTGAGCGGGATATAAATCCGAACTGTCGATTGCTTGGTAAAAATTCGAGCCGACAATTATCGAGATAAATTGCCGCTTGGCACCCACTTTGCAGGGGGTGCTTGAAAGCATCCCCCTTGCCCTGAATCCAACCATTGGTACCCAAATAAGGGTACCGGAAATATACATACGGACACGGGGTCCACTTTTGTGTCCCATAGAAATAATCAAAACTTCTAAATGAAACTTGAAAGATTAATCCACTTACTCATAACTAGTTGAGCTTATTTTTTGCAAGTCCATTGAAAACTTATTTTAAAATTAATGAACGATTTAGATTATTTGCGCATATGACCAAAAGTGAGCCTTGCGATTTGATTATTTGCACTTTTGGCACCCCAATGTCCGATACCTCTCCGCCTCTCCTAACACATCACATCCTCCCTAATCCGATGACAGTCCTAAGGGTCATCATCGGGCTGGGTCGGGCCGGTCCAGCCCGTCAAGACACTACCCAAGCTTGCCCACGGGTCGGGCCGATCGGGCTTTTAATTTTTTGAGGGCCAGGCTATCTACCATAAATTGAAGCCCAAGCCCGGGCCCACGGGCTAGCCCAAGTGACTGCTAGTGGGCCAAAAATCAGGCGGACCAAAAGCCGGGTGGGCTTAAATTTTCTTGGCCAAGGAAAAAAAGAAAGGATTTTGTGGAATGTTGGGCTAATGGGTGGGCCCGTGGGTGGGCTATTGGGCGGATACCACGAGCGGGCTCAAGGACCGGGCCTATGGCGCGGGCCGAGTAAAAATTCATAGACACAAGCCCGCCCATAACAAACTACGGGCCGGGTAAAAGCCCGATGGGCCAGGTGGTGTAGACATCCCATTCTGGACTGTCCAGATTAGTCTTTTACTTCCTTTGTTGACCCAATGATGATAAACGGTCGAGAACAGTTCAGAGTCGATGGAAGGATTTGAGCTTTGGGCGATTGGCCCCCCTTTCGAAACCATTTCAAGCCTCTTCAAAACCTCTCAAATCTCGAGCCAAACGAACCTCAGCAAAACCATACCTCGCTTACGCCACCTTCTCTATGGCGTGCGCCAGGTTCTTGCCACGTGTCGATCATCGACCGTTGACTGAGTTTGACCTGGGGCACGGTAGGTCATAGGTGGCGTACGGAGGCTTAGGACCGGTCAAATCACCGCTTTTACAGCACGCGACCGAAGCTTTTGCGGCTCCAAAGTACAGGGAACAGTGCTCCTAATGATTGTTTCGTGCTGGACCGTCCCTCACTCTCTCCTACACCTAGTCCCATGCATTTAATGCATGGAGGCTTCTCACTCAACCTCAACCAGCCCAAACCAGCCCCTAACCCCAGCTAATTACCCCTGGTTTCCAGTCCCTCTCTCCACCATAAATACCCCCCCTTGCATTCATTTGCAAGGGGTTAGCACATTAACTCTCTAAATCTACTCTCCTTCCTCTCTCTTGTTCTTGCTCTCTTCTTGTAAGAGTGAGAGATAGAGCAGTCTCACACCCTCCCTCTCTACTGATCAGTTGTTACAACAGCCTCCATCTTCAACCAAAGCTCATCACCATCCTTTCTCTCTTGCACCAAAGGTATACCACCTTTGTGGAGTGTTCTGTTTTCAACTCCTGAGGGGAACCAGAAGGGTTCTGGCTAGTAACTGATACTAGTCCAGGTCCCTTTCTGGTGAAATAAATCAGTCGTAAGAGTCACCACATGGCGCACGCCAACTACTATTTGCCGTACGCCACCTTTGGCTGTACGTGCACAGTTGGCGTGGGGATCATGTAGGGCTCATTTATTGCTCATTTTCTTTATGTCATCACCTTATAGCATGCTAAAAACCAGTCTATTGCTTTCTGTATTATAGAACTGTTCAAATGTAGCTTTCAATACTTGTATTTTTCTTTACCCTCAAGGCCTCTGGGGTATGTCTGGTCATGTTTCAGAACCTAGATGATGTAAAGCCAAACACTGGCTCACATGCAGACCTGGCGTACGACTCCCATAGGGTGGCGTACGGCATGTTTTGCTGAAGATCAGTGCCTGACCCTTACATCCCAGTTCAATCCTGGCCTCTTGTTCCTCCCCACTCTGTTTATGGGGTCTGTCTTGTTATTTTCCTGGCTACTGGCCATTCTTTACGTCTGTACATGTGTATAATCCATATTATAAACTGCATGGTTTGCCCTGGGTGTGCACTGGGGCCTCTTCCAGAGCCCAGAGGATTGAGAGTAGGAGCTGTAAGAAATTGATGTGGTAGTGTACGCCAGCCTGAAGGTGGCGTGCGCAGGGTATACTGGCGTGCCGTGGCTAGGCCATGGCGTGCCAGTATGTCGCCTGCTCACGCACCCGACGGGCAGCGTACATCATCCCGTTGAGCTTCTGGCAGCGCTTGTTCTCAATCTATGTTCTTACATTTAGTTCAATTCAAGCAAGCAAATCATCATCCATAAACATTTTGTCATACAAACTGCAACGTGTCACAGTTTTAATCCCTATTAACTGTTCCCCCCGCCCTAACTGGCCAAAATGATTAAAATGAGAGAAAAATGCAAATGTTTTGACAAAATGCCTGAGTAGAGACCGATCTCCGGATTGGGCGAGAGGGGTGCCATAAAACCCTTCCCCTCTCGTAACCTGGCTCCCGAACCTCAGATATCGAAGGTGACGACGGACCAGTCTACGCCTTTTCAAATCAAATCAAACCTTTTTCAAATCAAAGCAAAACGTAGCAAACGTTCTCGAGTTCGGTTCCTTGGGTGTTCTTCCGCTAAAACCCGAGTGGCGACTCTGAATCGAAGCGTTTCGCTGCGCTATTTTCCAAAAGGGCCGCCCCCCGAACAATATTCATTTCAAACCAAGATCGGGCGATTTTTCGGGGCGTGTGCCCACAGGTGGGCTTCGGGCTGGCCGCGGGCCTTCGAGCTAAATGATGACCCTTACCAGTCCCTAGCCTTTTTTAGTCTTTTACATTGTTCTAATACAAAATAGGGAGAAGGAATACCAAAAACAAGTAATACATGTATCAACTGGGACTAGCTCAGCTGGCAAGATTCTTGCAGCATAATAGGAGATCAGGAATTCAAATCTCTCCACCTACGTTGGGTGTTCTTCCCTTAAAAGTGTGTTTCCTTTGTTTCTTTTATATCTTCACTATAATGTGTTTATTTATTGTATTAATTGAGTTGTTGGCTTGATTATCTCATGACCTTTCACAATTGATGGAGGGGAATTAGCTATGCACAATTATTATATCATTATGGGGTGAAATGATTTTTGTATTCCCATTTTATCTTTTTAAACTTCTTTTTTTATGTCTTTATTCACTTGAAATGACCAAAATGCCTTCTATTTGAATAGTGAATTCATAAGCAAGGATAGCTTATAACTTTATGTGAATAAAAACAAAACAAAAATAGAGTGCAAGAGGATAGAAGATAAGTACAAAAACTATTTTCCTATTATTTACTACATGCAATCAAGAGCATTGATATAGATGACACACATGTATTGCCACCCATCAACGCTGGCATTGATTGATGATAGATCATTGATTGTGTATTTCAAGTTCTGATGATCAGAAGGTGGATGACAGATGACACATGTACATGAATAGGATTATATAAACTCTCTCATATGGGTTGACCCCTTATACTCTTCTTTAAGAGAGTTTTTACGAATATTTATTTTTTTGGAACTTTTAATACGATTGTTGGTGCAAAAGTTCGCAAAAGTTCGTAAAAGTTCGTAGTTGTAGCAAACATGTTTATTAGTGACGAATCCATTGACCTTGAATTGGCGAATCTCAGGGGATGGGAAAGTGGTTCAATTTTCACACCAATTTCTCCTTAACTTTCCCTCTTTATTATATTTTCTCGGCATTTTTCTTTCCATCCCGAAGTTCCAAACAGAGCCAATACTAATGGATCACGGCCCGAAATCCGAACCAACCAGTACTAAAAGCCCAGACCGTTTAGCCCATTAGAAAGTATATCAACCACGAACCACTGAAAAAGCCCAACAAGAAATGATCGGACAAATTCTCAGTTTTACAGTTCACCCCTCTCACCTTCCCGCCGGCAGGCTTCAGGTCTCTCTCTCTCTCTCTCTCTCTCTCTCTCTCTCTCTCTCTCTCTCTCTCTCTCTCTCTCTCTCTCTCTACCGATCTTTCTTCCGACTTCGGTAATTGATTTGTCTATGTATGTTTGTCTGTTACGGAGTAATTAGAATGAGTTTGATTCTGAGTCGCCACGTCTCTGAATCTGGAAACTCACATTGTACGTTTCCCGTTTCGTAATTGCTTTTAGATTTTCTAAATTCATGTGATTTCTCTTACAATCTTAAATCCAGGCCATTGGATTAAACTCATCTCATTTTTTAAAACAAATCCAATGGCTCAGATTAAGCGGGAGAAATGCCAATTCAATATTTGTGCCAAATTTAGCACCAAAAATGGCATTGCCATTTTTTGGCATCAACAAATGGCAATGGTTTGCCAAAATATATGCTGAAGACAAATGACTATGGGGTGGACTAGCTCTAAAATACGATTATGTAAAGCTTGAATGGGCTTGCAAGATGGCAGAGAGGGAGCTGTGATAATTGTTTTTTCTATATATTTTCAATAGCATTTCCTGGTTTTGGTTATTGTAGCAAATCGTATTAGAAGTCAACGAATAGTGAAGTGTTCGTAAAAGATTTCATGATTCATGTGTTAGGACAGATGAGTGTGCAACAGTTGGAATTTCATGATTCATGTGTTAGGACAGATGAGTGTGCGACAGTTGGAAAACTAAGATTATCAATGGGGTAAAAGTGAAACAAGGGGACACAATGGGTAGTACCGTAGTACAGATGGGTAGCATTGACCTGAGCACAATCATGTCAAAAAAAGTTTGGCGAACACAGTATTTGGTGGGTGCACAAAGAATAATTAGATGACAGGAAGTTATTTTATTATTTTTTATAAATCACATGTGTAAGTGAATCGTGGATTTTGTTGTGCTCAAACGGCAGAGCATGTTTCATGTGACTGGTCCACGGTAACTAGACAAGAGCACTGTGAGTTGACTAATGTTACTAGCCTAGTAAGCTGTAGCAGTGACTTCACTGATTCCTGAATGTAAGGGGTTATATCATGTGTATGTTAGCTGGGTAGTCCCCATGTTTTTTCAAGACCAAACTGAGCACACCAAAACTGATAATTTCACTTCTCAATATCCTGCTGAAGTCTCCAATCGAGTGAATTGGTGAAAATGACCCTTGCTTGCTGTCTGGTGCGGCTTATTAGGGCAGTTCAAATCCAAGAACTTAAGCCTTATATAGTAGGCACAGAAAATAAATAGCTGCCACAATCTTAGTTAGTAAGTTAGCACAAATCTTTGCAGAATCTTACCTGGTCCTTTAGCGTGGCTTCGATTGTGCATATCAGATTGAAAAAGTGCCATGTACTTTAGTTTTAAAGATTACTGATGACCCTTTCACTTGAGTACCTCTATGCACTGTAGCTTCTCTTTTCCTAGCATCCAAAGGCCAAATTCCTCTATTTGGAAATCAAGCACTTGCAGGAAGAATATCCCTTTCACTATCTGCAGTCCACTTGCTGACCTTTTTCAGTGGTGGAATGAAATCGATAACAGGAAGGTTCTCAGTGCTTACTAAGTGGGGAAAAAGAACTGATGCTTGGCAAATGGCTGTTTAGTAATGGATACTGAAAGGTCCCTGGATTCAGGAGGACCTCAAAGCAAAAAGCTCAGCCAGACTGAGATGATGTCTACAGCAAACACTTGGTATCAAGCATTAGCGCCTAGTGTGCTTCCTCCTTGTTGACAGGGAATTTTCCACATTTTCTTGTCTTTTCCTCTTTTTTTCTAAAGGAACTTTGCATCCACAAAAACATGCAATTAGCTGTACATTTTTCATTCTTAGGACAGGATGGTATCAAGTTTGTTGGATAAAGCCCATATTATGAGGACTTTGTGGTGTGATGCTGAGATCTTAAGGCATTCCAGTATATTCAAAAAACGTTAGGTAGAAGTAAATTTAAATGAGTAGAATGAACTCCATGTAGTGTTTCAACTTTGAAACAAAGACCATACAATGTTAACCAATCACTTCCCGGTCGGTTCTTTAGGCCCCAATTTCCATTATGAAGGATTTTTTTTGGAAGAAATAGCAAATATTGGGCTAAAATAACAGTATAGTTATAGTACTTTGAATAAGTGGTGGCTTTACATGAAGAGCATATTTATAATATTCCATATTAGATATCTACTATAACATGAAGATTATATTTACAAATTCAAGGGAGAACATATCTGCTATAGAGTCAGCCGCGCACACCAACCCCCCCCCCCCCCCCCCCCCCGGCTGCCTTGTGAAGGACCTCCCAAACATAGTAAATAGTAATTGAAAGTCGATAAAATTAGTAAAATACCCTTAGCTTTATGTAAAGGTCGAGGATATCCACATTTAGTTTAAAAAATAGAATATTAGCTAGATCGGCATGGTTTTAAATTAAATCCACCAAGCCAAGAAGTTGGACTTCAATTTTTCATTTATCCTATAATGTGAAGTGCAATTTTGTTCACCCTCCTTAAAAGAGGGTGAACGTTACCCTCCCGCTTATTGGTTGAAATGGTGTAGGTCTCACCCCTGCAATACCATTTTTGATAAGCATGACATCACTTTGTGATGAGATCCATATCATTTAAACCTATAGGAAGGAGGGTAATGTTCACCTCTTTTAAGGAGGGTGAACAAAATTAAATTCTGTAATTTGGGAGGGGTCTAGCTGGGATGCATAAGTTTTATTTTCTATGTATAAAGAGTAAACTTATGTTATCAACTTGCTAATCAATTGCATTGGGAGTAAACAAAGTAATGCAGCTGTGATGATCCTGTGATATGACAGATACCTTGGAATGAAACAAACAAAAAATTCTTTATGTACTGGTTCTTTACCCTAATTGTGGTATCAGGTATATTTTACATGCTTTCCTTCGTGGATATTATGATATCGTATTAAGCCGAATGCCAAAGTAATGTAGAATACTGTCAGCAAATATTTGAATATCCATTCCTTCCTCTTTGTGCAGACTTGGATTGTTTTTGGTTATGTTTGGTGTGGAAACATTGATTCAACTGACACAAGAATCCCATGCTGAATTTTCAGTGGAAAAAAGAAGCACCAGGACTAGCCAGTTGGCACTGCTGAATTGGCTATTTTGTTTGAAAAGTGCAAATTTCAAGTAGGAAAGACCATGGTATAAAGCAGAAAGTTAATCTAAGCTTTAATAGCATATGGAGGATTTACAGAGGTTTCTGGTGATGCGATGTCCTTCCCTTGGAGCTCCTTTATTACTCCTTTCTGCCTGGACTGCTGGAACTTTGCTTTATCCTCCAAAAAGGTATCGTATCCTCTCCAGTTTTGGTTGACTTTATTTATCAATATGGTTCCCATCCTTGTTGTATCATTTAGGCCTCAAACTTAAAGTTCAAAAAACTTGGAAAATGGTTATTGTGATTGCATGGAAATGACTCATAAAGTAAACGAGATCTCTTTCTTTCGAAGGGAGGGATGGGGTGGTCGAACTTGTTATCAATACGGTGGTCGAACTTGTTATCAATACGGATCTCGGAGTCTTAATGCAATTTTAGTGTAGCCTGATTATCATTTGAAACCCAATCAAACTTGCAGTTGTATAGTGATAAATTTTGGGATACTGTGTGCAATGTGATGTCGAGATTTTATTTTATAGCAGTCTTTGCATGGTCTACTATAAACGAAACTTGTGTGGAGTACGAGCCTGTAAACCTGTGCAGGCGCAAAGTAAACAAGATCTCTTCTTTCGAAAGGGGGATGGTGAACTTGTTATCAATATGGATCTCGGAGGCTTAATGCGCTTTAAGTTGTAACTGTTACTGGTGAAATCCTTTGTGTCCTGATTGGCTGGTTCTCTTTTGAAACCCAAGTAGAGTGATAAATTTATGGACGCAAATGAGTAGGATTAACACATTGCAGTGTTCGCAATCCCTGACTGGGCAATGGTAAGAAACATTTGGTAGGGGGTCTCATTTGAAACCCAATCAAACTTGCAGTTGTTCCTGATTTTTTTTATTATGGTAGGGGGTCTGGTATTGGGATGCGTAAATAAGTTGTAAATACAAGGTAATCTCCTTGAGTTGTGATCGGACAAGCAATCAGATACATAGAATAAAACAAATAAAAGCTGAAGTTCTTCAGTATGCATTTATGTACCCTAATGAGGTCAAGTGAGAATTACATGCTTTGCTTTCTGGATATGATTCTACTAGGCTTTTTATTGCCTGGCCAATGAGATTTTTGCCATCGAATTCTGTCAGCAAATAATATATATTGGCCATACCTTTCCTTCCAAACTTGTTTTTTGCTTATAATTGCTGAAGAAACATACATTATTTTGAAATACTTGTCGAAAGTTGATATTTTTAGAAGCAAGTATCTCGTTAGAAAAAACAATTTTTTTTTTTAATCCGACAAAAAAAAAAAAAAAACAGTACTTGGACTAGCTAGTTGAAAGTTGAAACTTCTGTTTGGCTGTTTCATTTGAAAAGTGCAACGTCCAAGTACGAAGGACCTTGGCATAAAGCACAAAGGTAATCAAACTCTACTTCCATCCCCGACAGACAAGGGAGTTGAAGAGCTTTCCGGTGATGTGAGGTTTTTTCCGTTGGAGCTCCTTTATTCCTTCCGACGTGGCTGGACTTGGCTCTTTATCCTCAAAACAAGGTATTGTATCTTTTTAGAGTATATAACATCTTTGCTTAGAGCAGACTCCTCATTTTTTCCACCTGTGTTGATCTATTTGCCTTTTCATTTCATTCAAAATAGCACAAAAGTGCAAAAGTGCTGTTGAAATTTCATGGAACTAGTCAACAAAATTTAAGGAATACTGGCATTTAGGAGAGAAGAGAAACAGGAAGAGAATTTACAGAATTAGTAAGCATATTTTCCATTACTAGAAAAACAAATTAGATTAAGGGAGATACAGTAACAACGTAGCTTTAGAAATAGTAGCTGGTAACTCTCAGAGAGCCCCCGAACAGCACCACCGCGTGCGAGGCCCTTGGTTCCAGATTTAAAATGATGGAACGATGCCATATCCACCGTCTGCCATTAGTGTTGTGGAAAACATCTGGTCAACTTCAACTTCTACATCTGTTCTCTTTGCAAATCGGCCTTTAATCCGAGGTCTTGTTTCTGCGTAAGCCTTCCTTGAGGCATACCTAATTGTCTTCTCAAACTTCCGCATCTTCTTCTTCTCCCTATATCTTAGGACTCTTGCTTCCCTGTCCATGGGAGATAGTTGGGTAGCTATATGAGTAGGAGGGCTCGAGAAAAGTTCAATTGTCCCTTTGGGAGGTCTCGGGTTTGAAATTGAGACATCACTCATTGTGGATTCTGGAACAACACCAACATCCATTGATGAAAGGGAGACCTGATTGTACAATCACAAAATTCACCATTTGTCAAAACAGAACGAGAATTTTAGGCTTCATAAATGGTTAAAGGAATATAGCAAAAAAGAGGGATATTTGAGCCATACAACATTCCCCCAATTGTTGTTCATAGTTTAGTCAATTTAATTAACTAATGAGACAGGATTAGCTTGACTTATCTTTACACACATTCTCAAGACCTTTCTTTTTGGGTTATTCAACAAATTAACTCAGAATAAAGTAGAGATGAAAGGACATGATAATAATATGAACAAACTCTTGGGCAAACAAAAACATCAAAATTAGGCGTTGCTTAGCAGACAGTTCAAAGATTAGAACTTCCTGAGAATTGAATTTTGACAAAAAAGAAAAGTGTGGAAAGCGTGTTTTTTCTTTTATTGATCGGCGTGTGGAATGGATATTGATGAAAAAGAAAATCTACGGCAATAGATTCCTCCCTTTTGAGAAGAAAGGATAACAAAAGTGGGAAAAGAGCTGATAAAGGGAAGAATAAACTGAAAGGATAAAACGCTTTTGTTCTTTACAAAACTTTAGAATGAAAGGGTAACATACTCAAAAAGCTCTATTTTTAGAGATTTTTACAGAAAATAGGTGCTTTGGAGGGCGACAGCTGAACCAAATTTTAATAATACTTGTGTTAAGTTCCTGAGCTCAGCCAAATAACCCAAGGAGAAAACATTGCCTGAACCCCTAGAAATATAGAATTTAGGTTTTAAATTGGTTAAAAGAATATAATAAGCAGGAAAATGAACCTAGAAATGAACTACAATGAAAAAAAAAAGCAGGAAAATGAACTATAACAAAAGCCAGCAACTAAGGAAACATATTGGAGGTGATGTAAACCATGAATCCTAGAAATTAACCATAGAGCTAGTATTGAAGCTAGAACTGGTAAAATGATATATGTTATCATTTTCAGCTTTTGAATTGCAGGAAAAGCATAAGAGAAATTTTGTGATGAAGGAAAAACTTACACTTTGACTTATTGATGCAGGGTAGCCATACCCAGTTTTGGGGTTCTCATACTCCATCTCCATCTGATAACTAAGAAATTGCTGCTGCTGAATCTGACCCTTTGTATCTACACTCTGAACTGGCACAACACTATCACCTCCATAGCGCTTCTGAGGAACAACAACATTACCATACTCCAGCTGCTGCTGGTTATTGTACTCTTCTGTGCGCTGATGATTCTCTTGACCCGAATTGTACTCCTCAAGGTCCAGGTACTCATCCACCACTTCTCCTCCGAACAAAAACCCAGTACCAGTCTGGTTATTAGTATTGTTATGCTTGACTGGATTGAGCAACAACCACGAAGATGCCTCGTCTTGATCGTCCTCGTCGTCGACTCCCTCATGGGTCAAGAACCCGTCATCGGCATCAGGCCCAAGGCATGGATCCACAGCCGGGGGCCTGTATAGGCATCCGGCTACGGGCATAATAGGGACTCGGTGGTGCCTGCGAGCGAGGGGGTTGGCGGAGTGGATCTCGGCGTCGCAGGTGACGCAGAGCGAAGCGGCGTCGGCCTTGCAGACGAAGGCCGCTGGGGCGCTCTCGCACGCCTCGCACACCCACGCACGATCGTGCGAGCGGGCCCACTTCTTGCCGTTGTTGCTTCCCAATTCCAGAACACTAGTAGTGGTACTCTCCTCCTTCAACATTTTTTTTCCCTCTCTAGTTTTCCCTTTTGGCTCCTGCCTTGTCTGGGCTACTTCTGAGGGAGAAGTGGGGTGGGAGGGAAGGTAACTGTAGGCAAATTTACAAGTGGGATGGAGGGAATCAGGGGCCGACACGTGGATGGAAACGAGTGGTGAGGAAGGTTGTCGCGTTATCTCTTATGGTTGGCTGTGCTAGTAGTAGGCCCCTACTAGGGGTAGGGCTCTTTTAGGGCCCACGTGGTTTTGGCTGCTTTTTATAGGAGGAAATATTGTTGTACTCTCCAGAGTATAACTAGGTTTGAGTACTCGCTCTGTGGCTCCGGAACTTTACAGAGGCTTATTTCTGCTGAGTCATATTGGATACAACTATACCAGGTATACTAGTCAGCTATACCTACATGACAGGTGTCGGCCGTGTGTAAGAAGTTGGCTGGTTTGGCAGCCCTCAGCCGCGTGCCGCGTGGTACGGAAAAAAATTTAATACAGCGATTATTTGTAACATTTCTCATATGGTGTGGGATCTATGTATATATAGGATCCATATCATGTGAGAGGGTGTTACAAACAATCGTTTTTTTGAATATTTTTTTCGCGTGGTGCCCCTTTGATAAAATGCAAGTACAGGTGATAAACGAGCTAAACATGTAGTAGCTACTTACAAGTGATTTAAAAGTTTTAAGGATTTCAACAATAAGATAGGAAGTGCTGATTTGGAAGCTTAACGAGCTTGAAAAACATTTAAGGTTGGTTTGTTAGTGTAATAAGGTAATCTTGAATAGACTTTTAAAGCGTAGACAAGTTCGACCTTGAGTAAGTTAACTAGTTTATATCACCACAAACACTCGGGACTCTAGGGCTCACGTGGCCTCCAGCATTTCGGAAACTCGGACTTGTATTAAAAAAAAAAAGGTTCATAGTACATACGACGATAGTGCTCATCTGTTAAGAAGGAGTTCCAGATCAACAGTAAAAAGTGATTTTAGAAAAGGAAGGTTTTTCAAGTTCAAAAATTATGTATTTACGCAAATATTTTTCCTACCAATATGGATCTTGTTTGATAGATCTCATCGAGATCTTTTAAACAGTGCAAAAAAAATGAAAAAATTATTTTTCATTTTCATTATATTTGAGCTTGAAAAACCTTCTTTTTGTAAAAGTTCTTTTTACTGCGCATTCGAAACACCCCCTAAGTACTCTTTTAAGCTTCGAAAAAAATGTAAGAAAGCAAACCTATTGATTGTCAATCAATGTGTTCTTCCCTAACTTCTCTCTTTAAGAACAAAATTTATGCGTTCTTAACTTGATTGACTTTTGTCAGCTTTATACTCCGTATTTTGCTAGAATCTATGACTTCAATTATTAACTCTTCAACTGTCCTTGTTTTAAAGGAACGCAATCGCATCAGTTTTTTCCTTTATCATCAAAGCAAAGCAATTATTGTCTCTCAGTTTGTTGCCCTTTATCATTCAAAGCGATGAAAAAAGCGTTGGCCCTTTTCTTTTAGTTTTTTAAAGCTAATTTCTCTGTGAATGACTACAGGTACAGGTATCATGGACAACCATATTAACCGCCTGCATTTGTTTTTTTTGGGTCTATCTTTATACATCAGCGGAATCGGGAGAGTTAGTAATTAGTATGTTAGCACACAAGAGGTTCAGATCCAGAGGCTATTTTAGCCCTGGACACTAGTCGCGTCCCCCATGGGCCTCAAACTTATGCCTCCATCAGGGAGGTAGGTGAGACAACCATCTTGACAAAACTTGATTTCTCAACCGCTTGCATTTGATTCCCCCCCCCCCCCCCCCCCCCCCCCCCCCCCAAAAAAACAAAAAACAAAAAGAAAGCACAAAAAAAACCTTCCTGATTCACAAGAAACAGTTGAAAATGGCATTTTAATGGCTTCATTTGCTCTCTCTCGTTGTTCTTTTTGGTTTTTGGGATAAAGCTTTTATTTTTCAGGATTAGTAATCACGTGCAAGCCCATGTGTCCTCCATTAACACCCAGCAATCCTACCGACAAATCGGGTCATGCCAGGCGTGACTTGGGGGAGACTTGGATCCATCTCCACCACAAGTTGGTGGTGACACTGTTACTGTATGAAGCTTGACCCCGACCCAGGTGGGCCATGTCACGTGGGCTTTTGGGCATAAGCAGGAAAGTTATGCTGATGTTAACCGGAGTGCGGGTCTGTTGATTGATTGGTTTGCTCCACACAATTGATTAGATTCGATTATTAACTTTAGATTGCAAGAAAGAAATTTTTTGTGAATCTCTAGCAAGGATGGCTTGCATTTGGACTGATCAAAGAGTTGGCCCAGCTCTGGGCTTAGGCCCACTAGATGACCGCCGAAGGCCTTTAGTTTTTGACCCAGTAATTGGGCCTTCAAAAAGCAGAATATGTTATGTATGTGAATTGTTTTACAAATAGGCAAATGCGGTTAGGTGGTTAGAAGCGCGTGTTTTAAGCATGATCATCGCGAGTTCGACTCTTGGCCTCTTCAATTTTTAACGCCAACAATTTTGGAACTCGTATAAAAAATGGTTTTGAGGCTCGAACTCAAGACATAAGGTATTAAAGAGGTAGTACAGCCAATGTATCACTAAACCTCGAGGCATCTTGCTTCCTATGTCGAAGAACTAATTAATACTCCATACAAAAAGATAAGAGGTTCCATTTTCAAAACTTGCTTAGGGCCTCAATCTCAAGGCTGGGTCTATCAAGAAGAGAATTAGTTAAAGTGCACATAAGCTGATCCGAATACTCTATGTAGGAAAAAGAAAGTGAGTTATGCTGATGTGCCTCATGAGTCCTTTTACTTGCCCCATCCCATCCGCTAGTGCCTTCACAAATAATTCACTCTGCCTTGTCATTTTCATCAATCATGGCCTGAATGAACCGAAATGAGTTTAATGCTCCATAAAGTCGAGTGAACCTTTGGTCCTCTCCAATGGTTATGCTAAAATTTTGTTGTTATATTATGAAAAATAGACTAATTTATATGTGTTAATAGGGGAAAAAAAAAGTATGTATCAGTTCAATAAGTGCATGATTGATGCAATAGAATTATTAGCGTCTATAAGGAACAATTATTCTGGTTTTAATTGGGCTCTCAAAGTAGTCGGTGGGATTGAGCTTTCTGAATTAGTTGAGGTGTGCATGTAAGCTAATCCGGATGCCTGAGTTAAATAAAAGTTATTATTAAAAAATAAAACATGTATACAACTTACAAGCATGTGAATATGTGATCCCTCCTCCCACCTTCGTCCTTAAAATAGTACGAGTGACAGTCAAATTAGGAAACAGCCTTTGTCACTTGTCAGCATTGCTGTTAAATACACAAGTTGAAACACAGAAATGGAAAGTGTTATTTTCACCCACTCATATGTCAAATCATCTTTCTTTGATGGGAATTGGAAATTGATTTCGTACTTCATAAATTATTATCTGGACTCTAAAAGTGGAATATAAAAATCAATTTTTAAAAGTAATTGATTTCTGCACTTTACTTTTTAAGTGTGGATAATAATTTGCGGAGTTCGAATTAATTCTACAAACAAGCAGCAAAGTCCAACCAATTCTTTTTTTCCTCTGTTTTGGTTCGCTATGAGATACTCCATAGTTTTTAGAAAACTTCTCATTATCTGTTTTAGAATTAGCACTCCTTTATTTTAAGAGATGATAATGGAAGCAATCCCTACGCTACGGGCTCGCTCTGCAGCTATGGTGGAAGTCTTGGGGTTAAGAATGGCAGCAGTCTCGTTGAGGACGAACGCAATGGCAGACTACATATTGGAGGGAGATAGATGCTCAGGACATCGTCCGAATGCTACGAGGAAAGAATGCTATCAAGATCCGAGACCAACTTGTAAGTTATCATCAAGGATAGATACATTAGACATAATTAGAGATTTTCATTCATGTTCGTTTAATTTTATTAATTGTAATAGCGTAGCTCATGTGATAGTACCAACGAACGGCTTGGTTTGGAGATTTTTCAAATGGGGTGCAAAGGAGTTCTTATCGGATATTCGTTTGGTTCATTAATCAATAAAGTGTATCAATTGACTAGAAAAAAAAAACACACACACACTATCTGTTGGGCTATATACTCCAGCAAACGAAATCAGGAGTTCAATTCTCATCTCATTTCATTCTTTCGTTCCATATGCTAGATGAGAGTAGCTTTTACCGATGTTGGAAAATGAATGTTTGTTGGATGAGAAAGTGGTAAAAAGTACGAGAAACACGACAAATTACTGGGTGCCCTCGCCACATGATGCCTAACGCCTCAGAGCATCTCCAATGGTGGGTGCTATTTTTGTGGGTGCCAAAGCCAAATTTGGCATGTTACAATGTTTTTCGCACCCACATCTCTTTTTTAACTTATAAAAATCTAGAAATTGTGACATAGAAAATAATTTTTTAAAAATAATTTTCAAACTAATAAAAATAGGTTATTAGAAAAAAGAGAAAATAGTTTTTTGAAAATTTTTATTTAAAAAAAAACAATTTTTGGGAAAAAGTTAAAAAAAAAAAACAGTTTTTGAATAGAATTTTTTTTCCAAAAGAACAGTTTCTGAAAAAAAAAATTTAATAATAAAACTGTTTTGAAATAAAACTGTTTAAAAAATTTTTGGGAAAAACAGTTTTAATAAAAAAACTATTTTTGCAATAAAATAAAAAGTATTTTTAAAAGTATTTTTGTTATAAACATGTTGAAAATAGAAGAAAGAAGGTTTTTTTTTTTGTAATGATGGTGTACTTGATTGAGAAAATATGAAGATAATTAAATTTGATTATTAGCAAAAGGTTGGTAGTTTTGATTATCCAAGAGCCAAAATTTGATGAGTTGCTAAGATGTTTCTAAGTTTGGTTATTACAATGTGAGCTCTTTTTGAGCAAATATTGCTAACCTTATAAATATTTTTATTTTAATTATATGGCAAGTTTTGGTTATTCAATTTTGATTGTACCATTGTGGACTTCTACATCGCTAACCTTAGCAATCTCTTAAATGGATAACCAAAAAGATGATGTGGCAACTTTTGATTATCCACTTTTGATTATTCCACTATGGATGCTCTAAGTACTTAGTTTTTGAATTAAAAGTGATGTATTGTAAGAGAATGACTTATCTCGTAAAGCGGAAATAAATACTTAAAAAATAAGAACTTTAGTAGAACGGGGAATTCTCTTATGATTTTTATTTTATTTTTGGTTTTTCTTTTAAGATCATTCCTTTTGTGAATGTATGATCGTAGCTTTTGATTGCGTACAAGCATGTAAATGTTAAACAAAGAGCTAGCGTAAGATGGTTTTTTATTTGCCCAATAACCCCAACAACCAAAAAAAAGGTATGCAAGTGAGTGCAATTTTTGCACCTACCTAATTATATTTTTACACTTTCCTTTTAATCACTCACATTTTTTTTTTATCAACATGAATTTACAATATTGTCCTTGAATGTGTGAAAAAGTGTATTGAATAAAAGGCAAGATAGTAAATTCAAGTGGATAAAAAAAAAAAGAAAAAGAAAGAGTATGGGTGGCTAAAAGGGGAGTGTAAATATCAATTCCCTAATTATATGGTTGAATACTGCTCTTCTTGCACGAGGACAACACCTGAGTCCTACCTTAATGATCAGAACTGGTCATTTTGCTCAATTTCTATTTTTATTTTATTTTTGCAAAAATCAACTCAATCGAACACCAATAAGTGCTTGATTATATTATTCATTTCTCCGTGTTTAAAACTTTGGACTAAAACTCGAATCAAGACAAGTATTGTTCAAATTAGACCTGTCAATGGATAGGATTTGATCCGAAAAATCCGATCCGAATCTGATAATATCGATCCGATAATCCGAATCCAGTAATCCAAATACAGATTGGATCGGATCTGATTAAATCCGTTATCAATCCAATCCGAAATTTTATTTTAAAAAAAAAAGTAAATTTTTTATTTTGAAAACAAAAATGTTTTAAGAAGTCGTATTTTTATTTTTTAATTATTTTTTTTGGAAAAATAAATTTTTTTTGGCTAAACTGCTCCAGCGGCAGGGAGCCAAAATTTGGCATCCTTTATCAACTATCTTCCAACAACTTTTTTTTTAAACTAATTTTTGAAATATCAATTAATTTTTTATACACTTTAATTATTGTTTAACTACTTTCTAACCACGATTTTAGGGTTCTACCTAATTTTTTTTATCTACCTCCCCCCCGCCTAATTTTGTTGATTGTACCTTTTTTTTTTTATCTAGCTCTCCGAAGTACTTTTTTATCTACCTCATGTCTCTACCTGATTTTTTATCTACCTCTCCTACCTATTTTTGCATCTACCTCATTTCGCGACAAGGAGATCTACAATAAAGTTGAGTGTCGCCTTTGTGAATAGTGGTACATGAAAATTTCATGAAATTTGGTGGATTTTCTCCGGCAGAAGTATGTGAAAATTTCGAAATTTTCTCTAAGAAGAAAATATGTACTAATTTTTTTAACAAATCCAGCATCTCCATGGCTGGAGGTATGGGCTCCCATGATTTGGTAGTTGATCAAATGGGAGGGGAAGCCTTCGTGGCACAAATGGCCGAGGCCATTTTCCCGGCCAAATTTGGCCACAGAAATGGCCGAGGCCATTTTTGGCCTGAGGTTTGGCATGGCGTTGGGGACGGAAAAATGACATGCATGGGTGCCAATATTTGGGTTTGGCAAGAGGGATGGCTGAGCGTTGAGGATGCTCTTATCCACCATATTTCTGTGGGGCACCACATGGTGGTGAACCACGTCCACACGAGTAGAACAAGCTGAAATTTAACTTGGGATATGCTCCAGGAATTGAGTCAGCATCCCCTTGTAGCATGTCACTTGGGGTTTTGCTCTGCCACTAGGTTTTGCGGCCACAACTTGCTGAGTTTGGGGCTACAAATGCTTTGGCATGTAACTGTCAAAGATGTTACACATCATCCAATAGTGCGGAGTCTTGCAATCTATTTCAGTAATTTAAGCTCTTCATTTTGCAGATTATGACATCTAAATAATTCAAGCAAAAAAAGTAAGATTGATCGGATATGAATTACTAAACTGCCTGATAAAATCGATAGACGAGCGGTGAAAATTAAAATTGCACATTTTTTTGCAAGACAAATGAAAAATTTTAATTTCTACCAAGTCCAATTAAACTGGTTTTATTTTATTATATGCGAATGGTTTACATGTTAGGATTTGCGAAATGAAATTTTTAAATCGTTGTAATAGGATGTGAAACTCATGCACTTAGGTGATTTGTTTGAGAGAGTTGTGTTTGAAAGGTGTGAAAGTATGTGAGCAGAGCGTACCCTTCTTAATGGATGTTCCTAGGTTTTTTGATCCCTTTTATTATTAGTTCACGACGGGTAAATCTATTCTATTTCTATTTCGATCCTAACCCCCAAAAGACCCGAAAGAGATCCCCATATAGAATGACTAAAAGAAAGTCTTGGGTCTTTTTCGTTGTTTAATATGAACTTTTTCAACCTTAGTCTATATTTTTACCTTTCTGATTTCTCTTATGGCTCTGCTACGCGCAGAGACAATTCGCAGAGAACCACACAGAGACAAATACGTTTGGCCCTATTTCGGGTCCCGAAAAAATCTAGAAAAATATCCATAAATTTTTGAATATTATTTTATGGAGCCCTGTAAAAAATCAACCCTAGTGGATATCGATAAGTGTTACTTTTGGATTCGTAGGGGCGAATTGAGCAGTTTCGCCTCTACGAATCCAAAAGTAATACTTATCGATATCTACTGGAGTTGATTTTTTACAGGGCTCCATAAAATAATATTCAAAAATTTATGGATATTTTTCTAGATTTTTTCAGGACCCGAAATAGGGCCAAACGCATTTGTCTATGCGTGGATCTCTGCAGATTGTCTCTGCTGTTAGTATTTTTGATAATGAAAAGCCATGCTACTTGCACCAACCAAACCTCTATCGATAGGGTACCGACAGGTACGCGGGGTCCATTATGGATCTCGCATGAATGATCCAAGCCGTTCAATAATTTTAAAAAAAAAACATGTTGGCCAATGAAAAATTAGCTCAATCAGATATATGTAGATACTCGATTCAATCTTCTATTTTTTCATTCAGATTAAAGGATTCTAAAATCCGAATGAAAAAATGAAAAATTGGATGGAATATCTACACATATCGGATTGAGCTGATTTTAAAGAGTCCACCTGAATTTTTAAAAGATTATTGAACGGCTCAGATCATCCGTACGCAGCAATGCTACACACACAGCAAAAGTGCACAGATTTTGTGCACAGATTTTTTGTGGGGCCCACTACGAGTCCCACACAAATAATCCGAGCCGTTCATTAAATGTAAAACATTTTTTTAAGGGCCACCGCAAAAAATCAGCTCAATCCGATACTCATAGGTGTTCTATTCAATCATTTAACTTTTCATTCGAATTTCAGAATAATGAAAAGTAAAATGATTGAATCGAGCACTTATAGGTGTTGGATTAAGCTGATTTTTTGCGGAGGCCCTTGAAAAAATGTTTTACATTTAATGAACGGCTCAGATTATTTGTGTGGGACCCGTAGTGGGCCCCACAAAATATCTGTGCACAAAATCTGTGCACTTTTGCTGTGTGTGTAGCATTTCTGTTTTTGGATAGAGCTGTGCTATGTGCACAGCTTGCTGTGCACAGCAGCCCTTTTCTTCTGCCTCGGGTCGCATAAAGATGATCGGAGCCGCTCATTTTGTTCAAAATATGTCGTTTAAGGTCCTTGTAAAAAATGAGCTTCGTTCGATATCGTTAGAGGCGTTAACAAAACACCCAAAATCACTTTAAAATTTAGCCAGCGACCCGAGGCGGAAGAAAAGGGCTGCTGTGCACAGCAAGCTGTGCACATAGCTTTTCTCTTTTCGATAAAAGATTGGGCAGCTCTGTTCATTTTGCTGTCGGAAGAAGGAACACGGAAGCGTGAGCCGTAAACGCGGTTCTATTTGGTCGCATACTTTTGTACAGATGCGCATCACGCTTCCCTGTAAAATTCGGAAGAGAGCTGCTACAGGCACAGCAGTTGGTGCACAGCAGCAGTGCACAGATCACTTTTGCGCCCGTCTCGGGTCTTGCAAAGATGATCGGAGCCGCTCATTTTGTTCAAAATACGTCGTTTAGGGTCCCTGTAAAAAATCATCTCAATCCGATACTGGGAAGGATATTTATGAAGCAAAGTTGGATGATTCATAAATATCCTTCCCAGTATCGGATTGAGATGATTTTTTACAGGGATCCTAAACGACGTATTTTGAACAAAATGAGCGGCCCCGATCATCTTTGCGAGACCCGAGACTGGCGCAAAAGTGATCTGTGCACTGCTGCTGTGCACCAACTGCTGTGCCAGTAGCTTTTTTGAATTCGGAAAGCGCGAACCGCAAAACGCTTCGGTTTGAGTTATGGCCGCAAAGTTTTGCTAACCTATACAGAAACGCGCCTACGAATCACGCTTTTCTTGTTTCCCTAATTACTAGTAATTGCCTTGCCTCCAACCCGCCGTTGAACGGAAAAAGAAAGAGTAGGAGAAAGAGGAGGCAGCAGGACAAACCTCTTCTGCCCGTCAACCTTCAGCCGTTCGCCGCCTACCCAGCCACCACGTAGGTCTCTCTCTCTCTCTCTCTCTCTCTCTCTCTCTCTCTCCGTAATAAATAATGTATCATATGTGTACGGACACACATACGATTACTCATTTTCGTTGATTTGATCTTGGATTGGGAACTAGGTTACTATATTAACACATAACGCATCTTTATATGGTTAATTAAGGCATCTTATTTACTTGGAAAAAATAGGTATTTTCAACCGACGGTAGGGCTACGAGGTCAGATAGTTGTTCAGGCCGCGTTTGCTCCCTTACTTCTTTCTTGCTTTCTTGTCTTTCTTTTTCCGATAATTCAGGTGTCTTAGGCCAGCTTAGGCACACCTTGACTAATCCTAGAAGATGCTAGCTAGCTATCCAGGTCCCGTTTACCAGCAAACTGCTGCCCGTCCAAATGCTTCCAATATTGTTGTGCTCTTGCACGCTAAAACTAGGGCTTGACGATGAACGTTTAGGTCTAGTGTTATTGCATAAGCAGGAGGTCTCACACAATAGAACATGATTGAATATGAGGATAAGCTTGTAGTATACGTTTTTCTGGTCATTCAAATGGGTGAGCTTTGCGCGGTTCAACCTGTGCCTTTGTAGATTTTTCTAGTGTAATTTCGTATGTGTGGCTTAGGATGTACTTCGATGGTTTTCGTGGAAATTGAAGCCTAATGCCTTGTTTCTATGCTGCCTGTATTGCTTTCAAAGTCCCTGTGTTCATTTTGCTTTAAAACCACGAAACGACTGACATTGTTATGGCTTCTTTTGATATAATTCTTACTTCCCATCGGTGCACAAATCGATTTCAGTATATCCGTGGTCAATTTTAAACAAGTGAACTCCAATTTCCTCTTGCCATTCCCAATTGGTTCTTTTGGCAGTTGACTCCATCCGTTGAAGTTCAATCAAAAGCATGGGTAAGATTTTTCTTTTGGTGCTCTTCATATCTATTTGAACTTCTTTTTTCCCTTTCATTATCTTTTGCTTCTAATTCAGCTGTAGATGAAAAGGTGGGAGAAAAAGTTCGGCGAGACCGTCGTAAAGAAGCTCGGTTGCTTAAGAAGAAGAAAAAGTTCGATTCATGGACTGAACATCAGGTAGGAATTTTTGTTTTCCAATTTTCTTCCTTGTGCTTTTTTTTTGGTAACTTAACCATTTCATTGCACGCAAACAAACCCAAACATAAGGCATAGCCTTTACAAGCAGTCAGGCCTCAAAGGCCAAAGCAAAACAAAGCAAAGTAAGAAAGCAAACAATGCTACAAGAAGCAACAATACACAACTCCTATGCAAGACTAACTTGAAGCCAGAATACTGGAATGCACATTCCAACTCCTAATTAACAGTCTATTCTCAACGTTGGGCTTTATCTTCCTCCAAGAACACATACAAGCTCTGACTTCATCTGCAATCTTGGACCACAAACTTTCAGCAGAATTGCTTATTCCTTGGAACACCCTAGCATTCCTCTCCCTCCATATCCAATAGATGGATGCAGCTAAGGACAGTTTATAAGTCCTCTTGGTATAAGAGTCCGTCCTCATATAAGTGCATAACAAATCAATTTCCCTAGCCAGCCCATAACAAGGCCTAACAATGTTGTTTTTGCCAAGCATACGAGTCCACACATACTTAGAGTAATCGCAATTAAAAAATAAGTGCTCATGAGACTCATCTTCCAGGCAACAGAGAACACATGTTGCATTCACCCCTAGACCCCAGCGTAGAAGTCTGTCCTTAGTGGACAATCTGCCTAGGAAAGTTAGCCATTCAATAAAGGCCCATCGAGGGACATTGTGAGAGAACCACACACCTTTAGCCCACGGGACCACGGGATACGCAGTACGCAAGGCATTCCAAGCAGATTTAATTGTAAATTTTCCACTACCGTGCAGAGACCAACACACAAAATCAGAAACATCAGTATTTGGGATTAAGCCAGGGGAAGTACCAGCCATGATCTCTTTGGTGATTGCATTTCTAGGTCGAGGCCATTTCCACATGCCATTCTGAATGATAGAATCTACTTTAGCTTGGAGGGATCTTCCCAAATTGAAAACAACAGATTCGCCAAATCTTTAGTATAAAGGCCCAAGAGAGTGCCAATTATCAAACCACAAGAAAGTAGCCCTGCCATCCCCAATTACACACTTTATCCAAGGCTGGACATCAACTCGTAACTTGAAAATTTTCCTAATGGTCCATGAAGCTTCATGTGGTATCTTAACCTGCCAAACACTTTGATCCTTTATAATATAGGTGTGCACCCATTTGATCCACAGCGTATCAGCTTTAGAGCACACTGCCCACAGATGTCGAATCATTGAGGCCTTGTTCCAAGTCTTGAGCAATCTAAAACCTAAACCCCCTTCCTCTTTTGGTGCACATAAGGCCTGCCAAGCGACCTTAGCCCCCAAATGCTTGAGGTCAGGGCCTGACCACAGGAAGGATCTCAATATTTGCTCTATATCATGCAACACCTTCTGTGGAAGAATAAAAAGAGAGGACCAGTAAACTTGAACACTAAAAAGCACAGATTGAATCAATTGGTGCCTGCCTTTATAAGTCAGAGTATTGTTTGCCCAAGAATGAATCCTACTCAAAATTTTCTCCTTTAGCTGGCTGCAATCTGCTGCTTTCAGCCTTGTTGATATCAAAGGAACCCCTAAGTATTTGACAGGGAGGGATCCCTCACTGATGGGGAGGATGTTGCCCAAAGAGGTCTTTAATGCCACAGTAACACCAGAATAGAAAATTGAACTCTTTACCAAGTTGGGCTGAAGGCCTGAGAACAAGTGAAAATTCTTCCTTGTGCTTCTTTTTCTTGTTGCCTTTTCCTTCTTCGAAATGCTATTACAACTTTATGTGCGCAAAAAATTGTTACTGGTTATTGAATATCAAGGTCTTTTAATGTCCACAGTTACATCGCAAACTGAAGAAATGCTCAAGTGATTCAAATCCAGTAGATGGGATGAAATCAAAAGATCCATCTATTCAGAGTCTCAAGAAAAGAGAACTTTTGCGGACAGATCTTGACTCCGAAAGTGATCATAGCTCAGAGCAACCTACTAAGTCGAAAAAATCTGAAATTAGATTGGATTCTTCAAGATTTCCCAAATCAACTGCATCAAAGGCCATAGAAGGAGAAAAGGGCTTAAAGAAATCAAAAAGCAAGTTCAATGATTATCTTAAAATGGAAATGCAACACTCTGGCATCCCTGCTAAGGATGATTTTGAAATGGAAAGGAAACTTGCAAAGAAACTCAAGGTGAAGGATGGGAAATTAGGGGGAGCGGCTGACGATATGAATATGTTGTTTGAAGGAATTCCATCTGTTATTGATTTTTTTGAGGAAGAACAAAGTCCTGTGCCTAAAGAAATTGTGAAAAAGAGATCTGAGAACAGTTCGTCATCCAAGAAAAGGAAGAAGAGAGAGTCATTTGAGAAACAACTAGAGGGTGGCAGTGACATGGCAGCGGAGACAATGGTTGGAGTATTTAAGCCAGTTCAAAACGGCTATGACGTAGATCAAAGCATGCAACAGGCTTCCAAGCCAAAGGAATTCACGACTAAACTAGATTGTCCAAAAAGTTCTGACTCTGCTGCTGTGAAGGAGGTGAAAAGAAAGAAGAAAAAAATGTCAGAGCGGGAGCCAGCCGCTGAGGTGGCAGGTGCCACGGCTGTTGTAGTGTCTGAGCCAGTGGAAACTTTTCGTGCTGAGGTGACACCCGGAAATGTTCCTGCCAAGACACCTGAGTTGGATGCAAATGTGAAATATGTAGCTCCTCATTTGAGATCTCGTACGCGGAATGAGTCTGAAGAGTACTCCCAAATTCGTAGACGGGTACGAGGTATGGAGATTGTATGGTGTGTTGAACTTTGGCATATAGCCTTTGAACTGAGATGAGACGTCTTAGTTAAAACTTAACTTGCTCCAGGACTTCTGAATCGGTTATCTGAATCAAATGTGGAATCAACGACTGGCGAAATGTCCACTATATTTCGTGTAAGCATATATCCTTTGCACAAACTAAATGATTTAGTCATACTATATGTATATAACCTCATCAATTTATAGAAAGAATGTTAAAGAAATGAGATCATCATGGATATGTCTTCCAGATGTTGTAGTGAATACAACTGCTGCAACTGCTACTGTAAGAGCTATGTTTTTAGACACTGATTTTTGTTTGGTCCGAGCAACACAGTTACGATTGTTTTCCATCATTTATAGGAATTGCCTTGTGACCTTGAGATCTGTCTAGATATAAACTTGGTGCTCTACTATTTGCAGCTTATTTATCTTCAAACTTGAATTCACATGATTACATAGTTGTATTTCAAAAATGGTGAGCTTGTACTTGAAGAATTTCTGCTGCCCCTTCCAATTATTTGTTGTGTTAGTTAATGATCGTTCTGATTATGTTGGACCTAGTATTCTCAATCGGTCAGTCTATATCATTAGTCCTATATTGCAGTTTCACGCTATTAATTTTCCCATTTGCAGTCTGTTGCTCGCAGTGTCGGTTCTCAGATTATAACTGAAGAGGTCTTGGCATCATGTTCTGGAGGTCCTCGTGGCAATGAACAGTTAAGACTTCAGTCTATTCTTCAAAACTTTAGTATCACTCTTCTTTGCTCACTCCCGATAAACTTCACTAATTATGGAAAAGTAATATAGAACTTTCCAGATGATACTTCGATTTAGAAATTAATATCCTTACCTTCTAAATTCATACCCACTTGTACTCTACTAGCTTTATTTACCTTTTGCATTGGCAACAGCATAAGAACAGCTGCAGTTTAGGTTGGACATTTCTAGTTTGGTTGCGGATCACCAAAAAAAAGAAATGGCATAGAACTGGGAGAGTCTTTTGAACTAGTTTTAATGTCGTGGGATTCTTTGAAGGTTTCTCAATAGAACCTGTTGGCGAAGGAACTTCTATAATAACTCTTGTTTTTGGTTATCTATCTTGTGAGATGCCATAAACTTCTGTTGTTTCCCCCATGTTAATATGACTTCCACTTTTTGGTTTGTCAGTCAGTAATTTAAATGGGAACCCAGATGGACAAACTGTGCTAGCCAGCAACTTTGTGAGGGAACCAGCATATGTTTGTTTTTGTGCTGGTGTAGATTTTCTTTTGTAGATTTAAGGCTTTTAAGCATCCGGATCTTTGTGTCAAACATTCTTTATATATATTTTATAATAATAATTCACAGTACTAGGTTATAAAGCTCTTTTCATTTGCTTTTACATATGTGCGTACTAAAAACAAAAAAAGGGAGAGTTTTTGTAAGAAGTTGGAGTGTTTGAAATTTTCAAAATGAACTGCGTAATTCACTAGGGTATTACCTTACATACCTTGCGTTCAAAAGAGTCCCTTATTCTAGGTTCCGTTTCTTGTACAGGAACAATCCGTGTTCCTGGTAACTAGTGTTGGAATCAGATATTGGATTTACAAGTTGGGACAGAGCAAGTAATAAACAAATTATATCCAACAAGAAATAAGTTTAGTGTTAAATAACAAACAAGATAAGATTAGTACATAGTAAATAATCTAACAAAGTAAAAAAACAAGTATGATGCTCATCTAATCCTTCTAGTACCCCATCAACGGCTTTCCCTTAAACTGCTTGGAATGCATGCCATGCAGATTTTATTGTTAGCTCTACCTTAGGATGTAAAGAAACTTCATTTTTTTTAAACATAACAGCATGCTAGATCTGATAGATTTTCATGCCATGTGTGCGTTCCTTTTTGTTGCACTACTTTATTTAAGCCATGTCTTTTTTTTTCTTTCTGGTATATCTGTTAATCTCTCTCCTATTGTTGTTGGGATTGATGTTTTTGTTTATTTCTATGTGAAGGTATGCTGCTGTTTTCGCAGCTTTTGTTGCAGGCATGGCTTCTTTGGTTGGGATTGATTTCGGTGCAAAACTTCTGGCTTCCCTCGCTAAATGTTTTGAGGTGCTTCAATTATTATGAGAATTGTGTTGCTTGCAATTTCAAGTATTTAATTCACCAACAAATATACATCAAGGTTTACAAAATTTGCAAACCATTTGTGACAGCTTAGGACATTTTTTAGACTCGCACAGTCAACCAGATTAGCTTTTTGTATTGAAAAGCATACTTTAAATCGCTTCCTTTCTGTTTCTGCAACTTTCAGAAAAATGTAAGAATGCCATCTGTTTATTTCTTCAGGATGAGTACCTGGAAGAAGACAATCTTTCCCTGCGAAATCTGACACTTCTATTATCTTACTTATACATTTTCGGTGTTTGCTCAAGGTGAGTAACTTTTACATTGTGACATCCTGACTCTGCCATAAATGACAGTAAACAAGAAAATTAAGAACCTGTATTTTTGCAAAAGCATTTCTTGGAACTCCCTTTTGAAGGTGCCTTTTGCGGTTAAGACTATCCTTGTATGTTGCATGTTACTCTGCTCATTAAGTTGGAAAATGTATGTGAATCATGAACTCAGCAGAACCTGGATTATGCTTTCAATATATTATGCTAGCAATTGCATATGCTGGTCGCCAACGATGTGGTCAATGAGGTGGCACCATGCTGCTGCAAATGAAAACCTTTTCCATGCTTGCGGTTAGCATTGGTGGTTTCACCAGCTGATTATTTTTTTTTTTTTTGACTTCCGAGAATATGACCTGGGCACTTCCCATGTTCAGGCATGTTTGTAGTTAGCATGGACTAGATGATCTCCTACTATCTTGCTTCCCCCAGCTATTTTTATATTAATTCCTTTACCATTACCCCCGTTACCTGAGAATGGTATTTTGAGATACCATTATTTGGGTCCATGGTGGTTAGCAACCCACCATCTCAGAAGTCGTTCCATTTGTGATGTTTTCAGTGATTTGATATATGACTTCATGATTATGCTGAGCAAGAGGTTGAGGGAGATAGACGTTTCTACCATCTTGACAATTCTGCAGTGTAAGCCAATTTGAATTTTTGGTACATCAAGATTCTATCTGTGTTATTCCATTAACAGGAACAAAAATGTTGTTTGACTGGGCAGGCTGTGGGATGAATCTAAGAGGTGAGGACCATGCTGCCATGAAAAGTTTTGTGCTGAGTGTGCAGAATAGGGCAAATGAGTTGAAGGCCTCTTCCGGAAATGGCTTACATAGCAGTAGCAAAAGAGTATGCCTCAATGAGTATTACTAGAATGTATACCCTTTATCCATGTTTGTACTTCTTTTTGAAACTTATTTACTGGGTAATTGTCACAGATGGAATTCATGCTGGAAACCATATCTGATATCAAGAACAACAAAAAGAGGGCAAAAGAGGATACTCCACAGCATACACGGATGAAAAAGTGGCTACAAAAGGTCTTGCAAATTGATGTTTGGACAAATATCGATGTATTTTATTTACTGGATTGCTTATGATCCGTGAGCCAAGGCCATTCTGTTGTTCTCTAGTGGCTAATTAGGGATGGAATGATGCCATGAGCACTCTCCATCCGAATCCTACGACACTAACCATGTGCTTAAGGGGCGCATATCACAGGGTATATATTTTGTACAAAACTGAACTTACTGCCTGCAGCATGGCTTACCAGCTATGAAGGATGAGACCTATCTATCACTGTTACCTCCTATCGTAGAGATGTTAGCTTAACTTAGATATTTGAAAAGGAGACATGTTAGAGACATAGAGGGAACCAGTTTATATTCCAAAAAAATATGAATTCTTTTTTTCCTGCTGTAAAACCACAAAAACTGGCTGTGGTTGTTTCCAAACAGCCTGTATCTTGTGATGTGTCACTTTAACTTTCTTCTTTTTCCTCAGCACATGCCAGCGCGTTATCTAAATTTTTTACTGTCAGATGTTTGTCATTGGGTAGCTTGCGACATTGGCCCTGCACATTGTTTTTAGGTCTCTCTCTCTCTCTCTCTCTCTCTCTCTCTCTCATTTTGAATATACATGGACTGCAAATTGTAAAAGAACTCGAATATACAACTACAAAACCTTTAGGCAGATTTACTTGATTTAGTTTTTAGATGTAATTTTTAGTAGTGCCCTTGGTATGTCTATTTGTCCTAATCTTCTTCAAACTAAGATATGCCAACCTGTGCTAAATTGACTATATCCATATCTCGTAGTTGCTGTTGGTGTTAAAAGGGATAATACTGTTATCAAAAGGGCTGGAGGTTTATGTTTCTCATTTCTCGTCTCTTCCTTGCTATATCTGTTAGCATGCTCAACTATCTGCTGATTGATTTTCACAAAAAATGGTAAGAGTTAGTAACAATACTGCCCGAAGTCTCAAGTGCAGAGAAGGAAAATAACCAGGTTGAGACGAGTTCAGAGTTCCTTCGAAGCATCTAATTTCTTTGTGAAATTCAAATGGTTCAAAAAAAAAAAATGTTTGTGATGACCATGACAACAAAAATGATTGTTTTTTTTCATTACCCTTCTTATACGCATTGAACTCATTTTTCACAGGAAAGTCTGACTAGAATTTGATTCCTTTTTCCGAGTTCATGTTTGGTGGCACGTGTCTAAGCACGCTTAATTCTGTTACATAATTTTTTTGTTTGCAGCTAAGAGTTGAAGGTATTTTAATTAGAGGGTTGAAATGGAGCAAGCTTCTTGATCCTGACAAGAAAGGTCAATGGTGGTTGTCTGGGGATGTGGTCCCCCTAATAAGTAATGTTGAAGAGGTTGCCAGCACCATTGAGAAGGAGTCACTTGAAGCCCAGAAACTGCTGCAGCTTGCTAGTGCACAAAGGATGAACACGGATGTTAGAAGAGCAATCTTTTGTGTAATAATGAGTGGGGAGGACTACATTGACGCTTTTGAGAAACTTCTAAGGTTGAATTTGCAAGGGAAGCAGGTAAGCAACTTTTATTTTATTTTTTGCCCTTTCTTTAAGTGGATAGTGGTTTATTTACTTTTTGTTGTTTTGCTGTCTTCATTACTTTTTTTGTCCCCATCTTTTTATCTACAGGATAGGGAGATAATGCGAGTTCTTGTGGAGTGCTGTTTACAGGAGCAAGTATATAACAAGTACTACTCTGTTCTCGCTACCAGGTTATGTAGCCATGACAATAACCACAAAGCGACTTTAAAGGTACTGTTATTTTTGAATTTGGATTTATGTTGCCCCATTGGTTCTATTCACATGGAAAAGAAGCACAACACAACAAAATGTGCAAGAGATGATGTGTGTTTGGTCCTAAAGTCGCTCCACAACCGTTAAGACTATGTTTTGGACCATCTACATTAGAACTCTTAGGCACCCTCCCCTTACAAGTTGGTTTCAAAGAATGAGTTCTACCTTGTGTCATGTGGTATCAAAGCCAGCCACCAACCCAAGTATGGGATCAGATGCAACTATGTGACCATGGGATTGGAAGTATTGGGGCTTTGCAGTCCGAAGCTGCGGAAAGGAAGGACACTTGTATTGGACATTGGTGCTTCCAGTCATTTCTTGCTCTTTCCCAACTATGGTATGGGGAAGCTGAACTTGTAATGTGGAAGTGATTTGACAAAAAACTTTGAATGGCTTTTTGTTTTTTCCATCCTTCTTGTACAAGGAAGTTTCATTGGGCATTTGTAACTCCGTATATTGACCACCTCGCGGTTTTTAGAAGTTTTTTACCTCCATTATCTTGCTTATATTGTTTTTCCTCCTGATATTACTTTTCAGTATTGCCTCTGGGACCACTTCAAGGAGCTGGAGTCGATGGAGCTGAAGAGATCAATGCGCCTTTCAAAGTTTGCCGCGGACATGTTTGTCTCGTTCACTCTCTCTCTTGCAGTATTGAAGGCGGTTGACTTCACTGACACCACGCAGATGATTCCCAAGAGAATAAAGCACTTCCAGATGCTATTCGAGGCCATCTTTGAGCATCCTGATAGCCTTGTTTGGAATGTATTCACTCGCATAGCTGCTAATCCTGAGTGTGAATCTCTTCGACAGGGTATCGAATTTTTCATCAATAAGTATGTCGTCAGTAGCCGAAATTCCCTTGCCAACAAATCCAAGATTGTAAAGAAAGCGCTTGCGAGTGTTGACGGAGCTCTCATGGATGTCCGGTAATTAAGTTCTAAATTATGCAAGTTTTGTAGTTTAAAGTTACGTGTGAGTCTGAGTTTTGGGATTTACGAACTTTGTAGTTCACATAACATGTGGCTCTTGATTTTTTAGGAATCCAATTTTGGGATGAGCTTGACTTGTTACCGTGCTTTCTGTCGTTAAATGAGTTACTATGATATTTTGTTTACGTATAAGCGTTGGAGCCAGGAACAAAAACATTTAGTGACATTTTGCCGATTATAAGCTCCATTTATAAGTTTTTTTTGCAATTGCTCTGTCTTCTTCTCATTTCTGTATCCTATATACCCCACATCCAAATGCGTCATCTCCAAGAGTTTCTCTGGGTGACCCACTTCCGGAGGAGCGAAGCTTCCACCATGAACTTCACCTCCAGCGGAGCAAGTCTTCCTCCGTGAACCTTGCCTCCGCCAAAGTGAAGCTTTGTTCATGAACTTCACCTCCACCGAAGTAAGGCTTCTTTCGCTGACCTTGCCTCCACCGAAGTCAGGCTCCTCCACAGGTCTTGCCTTCGCAAAAGCAAAGCTTTCTCCACGAATCTTGCCTCCACCAAAAGTTGATGAGACAAAGTGGACTAATAAAGATTAATTTTTTGATGTTAATTTGTTTTCATCCTCTCTCACCTTTTTTAGTCTTCTTAACTATCCAAATAATGATAGCATTATCATTTTTCTTCTTTTTTCTCTTCCTTTCCCACCGTCCAAAAGGGGCAGGGATACAATGTAGCCTAGACAAGCAAGGGTATCGGGTGGCATAGAATCGCTGGTTGCACTAGATTAGGATTATGCATGCACAAGTGATATCTTATGGTTTCTGTAACTTCTTGTAAATTGTGTTGTGATACACTGATACTAGTATCTTTTCCTTTTCAAGACACCTTGCTTAAACTCATCAGCAATAAGGAAAAGATGCTGACTTGAACTCAACAGACTCATTTGATCTAGAAAAAGAAACCCAACAGAATCACTGTTCAAGCTAGCTCCTTGATGATGTGATCAATGAAGGTTAGCTCCTTAGTGCAACAAGAAAGCAACCAACAAGATTAACCAAGGGACAGCTCTCCTTATAAAGACAACACCCGTCACTCATGACATTGTTCCAAAATAAGGATGGTTCAGATCATAAAAAATGGACCGTTATGGGTCCAAAAATGCACCAACCGTATGGGTGCAGTCCACTTGGGTTGTTGAGAAAGGATGTTCGAGCCAATTTCCACTTAAGTAGACTGCTGAGAATTGATGTCCAACCGTGTGGTGCACCAACCCACATTTTTCTTGTATAAGAGCCAGTTTGCGCGTACGCTGTACATTGACGAAGTTTGAGGTTCTAAAGTTTTTTTTTTTTCTTTGAACAGCGAAGAGCAAAATTTTATTGATGAGAAAAAGTATCACAACGCAAAGGCAACATCTCAACAAGGTTCGCATCTAGCCCCCCAATAATCATCTGCTACCTAGCCCGGAGTTGATAAGAGTTCAACTCAAAAGAGAGAACAGTACAAGATAAAAAAGGAAAATACAAGAAACAAACCGCAACCCTGAGAAACTTTTAGGTATACCGGGGATACCAAGTTCCATGGTATTCTTTCTGGTCCGTTTCTCATTTTTCGGCCATTTTCCGATCATATTTGGATGATCGGCTCCGTTCATTTTGTAAAATTCAGTAAGGACCATAATCTTTCAAAAAATGGTATTCATCGGACTTTATTTGATACATGATCGGCACACGTGAAAATCGCAAAAAAACTGAAACTGAGTTTTGATTCAATGTGTTTTTAGACTCAGTTTTGGTTTTCTTTAATTTTCACGTGTGTCGAGCATGTATCAAATAAAGTCCGATAAATACAATTTTGGGTATGATTATGGTCCTCGCTGAACTCTAAAAAATGAACGGAGCTGATCATCCAAATGTGATGGAAAAATGGCCGAAAAATAAGAAACGGATCGGAGGGGATACCATGGGGCTTTGTATCCCAGTATACTAAAAGTTTCTCACAAAGCCTTTCGTATAGGGAGGGCCCGGGGGCGCATAAGCCCAGAAATTGTGAATAACCATGGGTCATTGTGGATATAAAATCCAGAGTAAATTACACTAAGCCCCCCTCAACTAACCCGCATTTGCACTTAACCCCCTCAGACTACAAAATCCGACATTATGCACTCTCTAACTATCCAGAGTTGATACTTAACACCCTTTTGTTAGGTCTCCGTAGGAAAAATGCACCGACGGCTGTCTCCGGCCACCGGACGGCCGATCCGAGCCGTCCAAAAATTTATAAAAAAAAAGAAACCGAGTGGGATGACGCGGGAATCAACGGCATCCGACGTGCGTAGGTGCTCGATCCAAACACGCCATTTAAATTCTTGGGGTGTTTGGATCGAGCACCTACGCATGTCGGATGCCGTTGATTCCCACGTTAGCCCACTCGGTTTTTTTTAAAAAAAATTTTGGGCGGCTCGGATAGGCCGTCCGATGGCCGGAGACGGCCGTCGGTGCATTTTTCCTATGGAGACCTAACAAAAGGGTGTTAAGTGTCAACTCTGGATAGTTAGAGGGTGCACAATGTCGGATTTTATAGTCTGAGGGGGTTAAGTGAAAATGTGAGTTAGTTGAGGGGGGCTTAGTGTAATTTACTCTAAAATCCACCAAGTTCCGCAGCAAAACATCCAATGAGTCTTGAGACCAGCCAAGTGGAGCTCTACCCAGAGTAATTCCCAGCATGCATCAAACAAAGTAATATTGATCCAGTGTTATAATCAGCCTCAGTAGAACAAGCTGGTAACGACGGCGTGGACCCTCAAGTGGCCCCAAGGTTTATAATGTTAGGTTGTGATTTGAACATATGACTTTATGGAAGACAAATACTTATTTGTTTTTTCATGCTCACTTGACCAACTTGGATTAAGAAATTAAACGTTCCTTCACCGAATATCTGGAGCTGTTAGTATTTTTGGTATAAAACTTTGACTTACCTTAAGCATGTATTTCTTGATTGAGTAAATTACAGTAAACCCCGCTCAACTAATCCAAATTTTCACTTAACCCCCTCTGACTACAAAACCCAACAGTGTGCACCCTCTAACTATCCAGAATTGACACTTAACACCCTTTTGTTAGGTCTCCGTAGGGAAAATGCACCGATTGCCGTCTCCGGCCACCGGGCGGCCGATCCGAGCCGTCCAAAAATTTAAAAAAAAAAAATTGAGTGGGCTAAAGCGGGAATTAACGGCATCCGACGTGCGTAGGTGCTCGATCTAAACACCCCATTTAAATTCTTGGAATGTTTGGATCGAGCACCTACGCACGTCAGATGCCGTTGATTCCCGCGTTAGCCCACTCGGTTTTTTTTTTTAAATTTTTTTGGACTGCTCGGATCGGCCGCCCGGTGGCCGGATACGGCCGTCGGTGCATTTTTCCTATGGAGACCTAACAAAAGGGTGTTAAATGTCAATTCTGGATAGTTAAAGGGTGCACACTGTTGGGTTTTGTAGTCGGAGGGGGTTAAGTGAAAATTCGGGTTAGTTGAGGGGGGTTTACTGTAATTTACTCTTCTTGATTGGGCCTAACCCAGTAGAAATTACTTTTAATTTTTTGTACCTAAACGTAAATGGCCCCTAAATAAACAACTAGTCCCCAAAACGAGATCGCTGGAGCCTGCCATTATCAATTGAAAATTTCCTTATGGCCAGTTCATAATTCGTTGGAACTGTTTGTTATGCCTAGAAGCTCACATACTCGTACAAATAAGTCGCCCAGTGCTCAAGGCTTGGATTTTAAGGATTTGTTTTCTATTGAGGTCTCGTAATCAAAATCTACATGGTGCTATTGACTCTTATTAGTCAATTCACACGTGACTATGCCCTTACTTTAATTTGGATTCTCCGTGTTTTTTCTTTTTTGAAAATGTCAATCCATTCATATCAAAGCCCAAAGGGCCGAACAATGATTTGAACAAAAGATACAGGAGAGAACCAAAACTACCAAAGTCCAAATACAGGCATCACTGCAAAAGCAGACCATCGAGAATCGTGGGCATAGAACCCAGTCAAACCTTGATAGTAGAAGATCCAGCACGATCCACAACTCAAATCGAATGGAGCACAGATGAAATCATCGGTGGATATGCTATCCACGAGCGTCAATCGCCTGCGCCCTCTAGCTGGAAGACCACGAAACATTAGCGAGCAAACACCAACAGAAGCAATCTCCCAGACAAGAGCAAAAGGTTGCAAGTTCGGCGCGAGCTTCCGCTGTCGAGGCAAGCACTGGCCGCAAGCTGACAGATCGCCTGCAAGCATGGCCACAGCGAGACAGGGTAACAGAGCCACAACAAAGAACCCTATCCTAATATTATTAACCCACCATCACCACTCACCGGATCTGGAAAAACCAGACCAGTACAAACACCGGACCGGGGAAACCAGCCGGGAGAAAACCGAGCCACAGACGGCTGGTAGAAGAAAAAACAAAAGAAAAAAAAAAAACCCCTAACTCGGCCACACTTTATTAGCCACGCCATCGACCGCCGCTTGCCGGACCACCACGCACCACCAGCATCGATTTGAACCAGAAAGCCAAGCACCGAGGGCGGAGAATCGTCACAGAGGCCTGACCACCGGATCCAAAAACGGATGCAAGAAACGGACGTGGGGAGAGAAACGGTAAGGACCAACGGGTAACTCCTTCTGCATGGGGGAATGAGGGGAGGGGAGGGGAGGGGAGGGGGAGCCCCCACCCCCGGAAGAAACCCTAACTAGCTGAAAGTTTGGATTCTCCGTTGGTGAACATTGGAATCTAATACCTCGGACATTTCGAGTTATCATTAAATAGAAAGATCACACGAGAGGGAGAGGAGGGCAAAAAATAGTACTTTAAATAATCTAACTGGTGACATCATAAGAATGTGTCAACAACCATCCAATTGGGGAATTCCAAACCTAAAAGGGAAAAAGTTGTGCAAAACCACCATGTTGGAGATGGCCCAACCCGATCTGAAGGGCCTCAACGCTGTTCGCATGACTGGGAACGCCTGGCCCCGCACCAAGGTGGAGTAAAGGCAGTAGGGGCTTTCAACGGCCGTCAGTTCTGTCCTGGTTCGAGAGCTACACTCTGGGTCCTCAAGAAGACTGTCATTCTTGTTAGGGTTTTTATGCATAATTTGTGTCTACCTATTTGTGATCAAAGTCATTATCAACTTGTGGAGCTTGTTGGGTCTTTAGGGCCCCGTTCAATTGCCAGGAAAGAACAAGAAAGTATGGAAAAATCAATTTTTCCATACTTTCCTAGTGTTTAGTTAGCAAGAAAATTCTAGGACTTACCAATTTAAGTTTTCCTGTAGGAATTACTTTCTTGCAAAAGTGATCCTGCAAAAAATACAGGATTTTGCATCACGGGAAAAGGAAAATGAGTGAACACTCACAAAATTTTCCCGAAAGTTACTTTTTCCTGACAAATGAACAACTAAACCTTAATTTTTCTTGCAAAATTCTTTCGTCAAATGAACACTCACAGGAAAATAATTTTCTTTTTCTTTTACTTCACCTCACTTCACTTTTTCTGGGAACCAATTTTCCACACAACTCTCTCGACAACTAAACGGAGCCTAGAGGAAATCTCTTCCTCCCAAAATCTTGTTTTATTAGTGTTTTCTGGTTTCTATACAAGAAACATTTGTTGGGGTGCTTAGTTATATTTTGAATGAAATTGGTCAAGAGAAATAGGTGGTAAGGAAAATGAAATTGGTCAAGAGAATAAGGTTGTAAAGAAAGGAAGGGATGATTGATGGAATTAGTACAAAGGAGTTAAAGGCTTTAGGCTTATATTCATACTTGGAAAAGTACATCAATGCTCTATTTATAGAGCTACTCCACCGACTTTTCTTCCTCTAGAAAAGTCAATTAAACACATGTGCTTAATTACATGAAAGATCTCTCATCTTCTAGAATCATCTAATTCTATCCATATGCATAAATATAATTATTACTTCTACACACTTCTAATTATTTTTAACTTAGATATTTAAATACTTATTCTACATTATTGTAGAAGATTGCAAATTACATTTTCTAACAACATTTTGGATGACTTTCTTCGTGATTCTAACACGTGTAGAAGATTGCAAATTACATTTTCTAACAACATTTTGGATGACTTTCTTCGTGATTCTAACACGCACGTTGATAGTGGAGAAATCACTCGTTCGAATGAGCAAGCAACGCGGCGTGGATTGTCTGAACAATAAAGAGAAAGTAGTGATTCTTGGTCTCCCTCTTGATATATAGCGATGTAAAGAATATAATCTGGAGTAATTGTCAAGAAATTAATCTCGCCAATTTTGGTGAAATCTAGCAAGTTGTGAGAAGAAAAACAAATAGCTTATGCATGCACCGATTTCCTTCATTTCCCACCATTTCTCAACTCCTTAAATTGGCGAGCTTTCTTGAGAAACCGTTATGATTTATTTTCTCATCCAATCACTCCATCCAAACGGATTGTAGGAATACTGTTGATTATGCTTCATATTTTCCTCTATTTATTGAAGCTATATTGATTAGGTTCTAATGAAAAATTGTTATAAGCATTCACAATTTGCTTCTGGTTGGATGTGCACTTGACCTTCCTGAGCGTCTCAAAGTTTTCATTTGAAAATGCGCCAAGGGGGTCCTTGCAGTAAACTGTAAAATGGCAACTTGACTTCACAAATCTCCCCCCTTTGTGTCCCCTTTTAAATCGGAAGAAGAAACCTTAGCTCATCTTTTTGGCACCTGCAACATCTCCCGTGAGGTTGGGGCTAACAGTGCTTTCCCAACTCTGTTAACGACTCTTAGAAATGATCTTAATTTTCACAATTGGTTGATGGACTCGATTATTTGCTTGACGACTCAATTCATCGAGACAAGGACCGGTTCTTTAACTTCATTGCAATCCTGTGGTGTATCTAGAAGCAGCGCAACCTCCTGGTTTTCTCGGAGTCTCCTTTTATAACCAACTCCGTCTAAGCCATTATTGCTGAAATTGTTACTTGGTTTAAGAGAGTGTCCCTTTGGTGCTTAAGGGGCAACGCTCAGGATTGGCACCGACCTACACCCGACATTGCCAACAACATATCTTTTGTTCTCAAAACGTAACCCTCCATGTTGATGGGGGCATGGAAAGCGGGTACGCCTTAGAGCAGTCTAGGTTTTTTGCTACAACTCCTCCCCTTTACAAATCGAACTGCTTGCCATTTTCCTCGCTGCAAAATGGGCTTTAACTTACGACTACAATTCGGTACTTCATATTTTTTCTAATTGTTTAAATGTTAGTATATTGCAGTTAGCAGGGACGACTGACTGTCACTACGCTGACAGATTTTGTTACGCAACCTGGAGAATGAGATTGCCAAACTCTCTTTTCGCAGGATATCCCTGGTTGACCGCAAGGACAACAATCGAGCTCACTCTTTGACAAAGCGGGCATTGCAGTGCTTTACGCACCCCACAGCTGCAAGAGATCAATAGTTTTTGTTTTTGCATAGGGCCACTGCTTTTCTATTTCAATTGTAGCTCTATTTTTGGGTTGTATTCTCCTGTTATCTGTTTTAGCTTTTTCGGGTTGTATTAATTTGCTTCTGAATAGTTTGCCTTATCTAGTATATTTCTTGCTGTTCTTCCAAATAAAGATGGTACTAAGATTTTTCATTGTTGAATAAGAACACTAGAGGCGTACTTCTTTTGTCAACTAAATATAAATAGAAGATATTCTCGATAATTTTAAGGATTCCCAATACATGAAATCATATCCTACCATGCTTTAAATCTTCAAAATGAAAAATCTTACCTCTCCAATCGTAATTCATTTTGGAGTCCAAAATAAATACTCCATCTTGGTTCTTCCCATATGGGGGCTCGTTTAAATTATGAAGGGTTGAAAAGCTTTGGTAGATGGTTGGAGAGAAATGTGTGGAGAGGATCCGGATCCATTATGAAGAGCGTTCTCCACGTAATTTTACACAAAAAAGTAAATAAAAAATTTCTGATGACATGATCCAATAGATATGACATTAATGTCATTACAAAGGTACAATGGGACCTATAAGATAACACAAATATTGAATAATGCTTGAAAAATGGTGATTCGAATTTTGTGGAAAAAAAGTTTGGATACAACAATTATTTGTAATGTCTCTTACATGGGGTGAGTCTCATGTATGTGTGGGCCCCACCACATGTGAGATGAGTAAATTTACTCCAGGTACGAGTTATCAGAGAGATGACTCAATACTTAAGAGCATGCTCCTCTCTTCACGAATATGTGTGAGCTCCAAGCACAAGGAGATATGGCCTCCACACCACACTCATATGAGGGAAGAGCGTGGCTCCTGAGGCATGGAATAATTTTTCACAAGGTATAACTATTATAATGTTTTTTCCCATTAATTATGAAAAAAAGTATTATGAGGAAAGAGGAGGGGATAAGAGGAATCTTTCAGACCACGATATAGAATGGATGTGAATTGGTCATCTTTAAAGGTTAGAGTTCTCTTTGCGGTAAACTTGGCGGTTATGTGCATTCCAATTTCTTCTCGATGATACAAAAGTCGCTCAACTTAAATGATTTTACTCTAAAGGTTAGCCTAGTGATCTTGACTTCAGATTTATCCATTCATTTGGATAGATAAGAAAGAATGAGAGAAGAGAAGTATATGCCTATATGGTATAAAGGAGGATGAGGTGGGAAGAGAGAGATAAGCTTGTACTTGATTTGAGCAATACTCCATGGGTGAATAGAGTAGTTAATGTAATGAATTACTCGGTTGCCCTCATTAAATTATTGTATCGAGAATACTAACAAAGTTTGAGGATTCTCCTAGGATGAAGGGTGGTGTTAGCTAAGACCTCTCAAAGGTATATAAGCTCTCTCTTTCCCTTTCTTCTCTCATTACCAAACATGGAATTTCATCTCCCCATAACAACGGGCCCCCATGAGGTCATGAGTTTGCTTTCTTGTTAGGTCTCATCAACAACTCTAGGAGCCACCACAATTCCTATGCATAAGTGTGCCAAAAGATGAGAGGGGCTCTAGGGGTTAATCTGAAATACGCACATGCTCATTAATGACACTCTGCATTACCGACAAAAAAAAAATTTATATGATTCGCTAAAAGCCTAAAAAAGTTGTCTACAAGAGATTAAATTATTTCCACCGATGGTGGAAATTATGGATTTTCCACCACTGTCATTATGGGCTCCAACTGTTCATATCCTCACAACGAGAGTGGGCCGAGACCGAAATGGGCCAAGATAATTAAGCCACCCATCGGATCACAGCGGTCCCAAACCCACATATTATAGGCGGCAAAAAATTCGAAGAAACCAAAACTGAGCAAAACCCATTTGGCGCCAGCCGAAGTTCTCCCAAATTTCCAGATTCCCGGGGGAAATTCAATTCTCACACACACAACCCCTTTCTTAAACTCCACAACTACTTGGGGAAACACACGGTTTGCGACAAAATGGCGATTGCTTCAAGCTCTGCGTCCAAACGGATCTCTTCACCTGATCAGAAGGGCAAGGTTGGAAAGGGTGTCAAGACCAAGGAAGAGAAATCTCGGAAGCGATCGGAGGATGGGTGTGATTTGCCCGCGAAACGCTTGAAGGCTCCGGGTGTTCGTGTCATCCACGGTCGAATCTACGATTCTGAGCATGGGAAGACTTGCCACCAGGTATTTGATGAAACCCTCGTGTGATAACTACTAACTTGTTATTTTCCCTTCGTTTGATGCAAAAATGGGCGACCATAGATTATTGTGTATTTTTTATTTATAATTTGGGTGTTCAGGCTAGCTTAGATTATTGTTTATATGTTTTTACATTCAGGAACAGAAAGTCTACGCACACAACTTCAAAACATAACTCGAGACACAACGCACGTGGACTCATATGCATCGAATGGTTTCGAATACAATTGTGTTTTAAAATAGCGTGCGCATCTCTATTCATTCAAGAATACACACATATAACGTGTGTTCATGTCTATGCAGGCACTGTAGTGGTTTCATTTTGAGATTTTGCCCCGTTCAAGGGCTCATTGGTTCAACCTATTTTGTTGTTTCTTAAGCTAAATAAGAAAAATGCGGAATAGCTAAGCGTTTTTGGTTACCTTTGATTATTTGTGTACCACTTTTCAGCCCTTTTGGATTGAAAGATTTGGTAGGAAAAGAAAATAAAGGACTAGGATTTCTCACCAAATCACTTGTTTGGAGTGAATGATTTCGTGAGAAATGGGTTGCAAATTGCAATGTACAAAAATGATATATGTTGATTGGTTGTTTCCCTTTTCTTACCATCCAAACGGGCTATTACTTTGTTTGGTGGTCATATGAGATAACAAAATGTGCAAGAGTGTAAGCCAGATAAATTATGTAGTACGTGTTTAAATTAAGAAAATAAACACATAAGATGGCGAAGTTAACAAGTCCTAAGCCTTGCTGTTTTAAGATCTGAATTTACCCTTTCCCCTTTCTTTTTTCTTTGAAACCTTGCAGAAAATACAAAATGAAGAGGGGAAAACCCTGAAACCCTCCATTAATGGTCTGTTCGGTTATTCAGACAAACAAGAAAAAAAGAAGAGAACCCAGATTGGGGCTACCATGAAAGGTTTTGAGAACCGGAAAGAATTTGCATTCACTATGATTCAAGTAGTACCAATGATATCCATTATATAGGCAAGTGATACACAACATAAATGAGCTTATGTCAACTTGTTTCCCTAATACCAAAGCTTAAGATCCAATGAGATGCCACATTCACAAAGTATGTAAATGCTCTTATATGACTTGAATATTTAAGGTGGTTGTCTAACACTACCATGTTCACAAAGTGCATGACCAATCCCTCTTCCTTGGTGCATGGCTTCATCTTCTCGATCTGCTTTGAGCATTAGTTAATAAGGCACTGTGAATCTTAAACAACTGCTGCAAAAGAAGAGTTAACTTGTGCTCCATAACGTGAACAAATACTTTCAAAGGACCATTTGAGGGAAAGATTTACCTTTTCCTATTAAGCAATTCAAAATGTTAAATCAGAAGCCCTAGGACCTTTGTTCAACACTTACTTTGCAATGGACTATATTAATATTGTCTATCACTTTGACAATCAAGATCAAGTTATTGTGAGACAACATTTGTCTTTTGATACAACACACACACATTAGAACTCGGGATGACAAAACACGACAATGGAAGGAAGTTTATTTGGAAACAAATGTGATGTTTTTCTCTTGAGAAGAGGTGATACCAATTGTTAGGACCGTGAGGGACACCACACAGACAAACGCACGCAGTGATTTCAGAGAAAAACTCCCTTTGATTATATATTCACACAATATACAATAAAGATGAAAAAACTCTCCGGGAATCACACGCTGGTTCCTCTCCGGGAGGCCACAGATCGGCCCCCCATGCTCGCCTCATCCTCTCCCTCACATTATGTCACACACTAACCCTAATAGGGTTTACAACTATTTATAAGGGACTCCAAAGGGTAAATAGGCTCAACACCCAACACTAAGGGTGTTACACAAAATAACCCCACCACTATGGGTGGACCCCAACAGTTGCAGGTTATGGTTTTCCTCATTGTGGCATTTGAAACTTGAAAGCATTGATCCCTACGTTTTTGTTTGCAACAATATGCAGTATGAATCAAGAATTACGTAAGATTAGTCTCAATTGTATTTTGCATGTATGATCTCATCTCTTTTTCTAATTGAATGAGCTAAATCACTTTTGCAGTGCCGTCAAAAAACGAGGGATTTTGTGGCTTCCTGCAAGAATCAGGAAAAAAATGACAAGCAATGTACTATAAACTTTTGTCACAAGTGCCTCTTAAACAGGTTGGATACATTTATGTTACTCCTCGTAGTATTGTCATTTCTGTTACGCATATAATTGATGGGCGGAGGGGTGATTGCATGGTATTTCATGCAACGGGTTTGTTTGGTTGTGAATCAGATACGGAGAGAGGGCAGAAGAAGTGGCAGTTTTGGAGGACTGGAGCTGTCCGAAGTGCAGAGGCATCTGCAATTGCAGTTTCTGCATGTAAGTGTTTGATAACTTACTATTTTGCGTTGTTTTCTTCCGGATAATTAACATTTCATCACAGAAAATAATTTGACACTTAAATACCACCACAGGCATAGCCCCTGAACTACATCAATCTGACAGAACCAAAGAAAATAATGGGCTGTTTCAAATTCATTCTTTCATGCTCATACATGTTTTGTTTCAATCTTATTAATTTTTGCAGTTTATTTCAAGCGTTTTAGAAACAACTGCATTTTTCAGGAAGAAACGAGGGCACCAACCCACTGGGATTCTTGTGCACACAGCCAAGGCAACTGGTTTTTCCTCTGTTTCACAGCTTCTCCATATTCAAGGTTCTGAAAATCCTGATGTTGTCAAGAATGTAAAAGCTGTGAGTATTCTGCCCAAAATGCTGCTAATTCAAACAATCTGTGTCATATCCTTTACATACCAAATGCTGCTGCTTCAAACATTGTAAAAGATACAGATTGTTGTATTATGTACTAGGCAATGTGTATCTTTTCATTGAAATCGCACGTTCTTGAAAACTAGTTTGTCATAGTCTATGTTACATGAATCCTCCCAAATGTACGAAATACCGCGTTGGATACTCAACAATCGGATAAGGGTGTGGATGAAACAGACACTTAGATACATACCCGCACCTGACACATAGGTTACAGTCAATACACATTTATGCTATGTTTGGATTGATGTTTAAATTTTTTTTTGAAAAATAGTAGGGGTAATAAGTGGAGAGAGATAGAGAGAAATCGTTGATAAGGGTAGTGGATGAAATCTAGGGGAACTTTTTTGATACATACCCGCACTGGACACATAGGTTACAGTCAATACACATTTAATGTTGGCATCCACATGCGTGTTGTTTGGGGTAATTGGCTGACCTTCTCCAGATACGTATTGATTTGGAAAATCAACTTGGGATTTTTATTCATTATTGTATAGATTTAGCTCTATATATAGGATTATGTGAAATACACAACCTTTCCTCCTCTCGCTCTCTGTATCTATGTTGCATCACGAATGGTACCAGTACGAGGAATGGAAACGTGATACTCCACATGCCTAAATTGTGGTAAGTTCTACTAGGGATAGCTTTTATGGATACCAAAATTGGAACTTATTTTTTCAAGCAACAACTGTGTTGTAAAACGAAGTACTGTTTCTCAAATTATTTATAATAAATACAATTTTAGGAGCATAAACATTTTCTCTACAAAAATTTCATTCTTTCAAAATTTTTAACTCCACTAGTTTTGGCACGTGCTTGTCTTCAGTGGAAGCATTCAAATCTTGCACCTAATAAATGCGAGCCGACTCACATAAGTTACACCACGGTTAAAAATTTGGAAAGGGTAATTGTAATCTGTAGGGTCCCATTCTTTTGCACCACGGGAGGAAAACAAAGAGGTTGCCTTGTTGTGGGCCATGTGTGAGCTGAAATTATAACCAAACAGGAAATCTTGTAGAAAGGAAGATAGGAGGCACTGTGTATGTGATTTTGGCAAGAGGATAGGAGGGAAGCAACGACGTGCTGCTTCTCCCTGTTTTTATAGAAGTTAAGGATAAGTTGATTTTTAGGAAAACCTTTGGGAATCGCTTCGATCACTAAATTTACCGATTTGGAATGTAAGTGGACAATAATTTGCTAGGGCTTTAGCATCCTTTGTAACATATCTTTGCATCAATTTCTTTTCGATTTATCATTTCGCTTTCAGTTTATCAGTGTTATTGTTGCCTTGTCGGCTAAGTGTATGCCTATATTTATAATGATTTTCCTTCACAGGAGCCTATTAAACGAGGAAAGGAAAATTCTTTTAGTGGAAATAGTAATTTGAATTCACATTCTATAGCTTCGCCATCAATCCCAAACGGGCAAAAACTCAAGACAATGAAACAGACAGGGTTAAAGGAAAAGGAAAATGGCAATCGTGGCGATGGCATTTTGTTGCATGAGACAAGTCATGTTAAGCCTCAGATCTCTAATGAGAGGTTGAAGAAGAAAAATCATCGAAAACAGACTGATGGAGTTTTAGCTAAGGGAGGGTTAAAGGATACAAAAGAAGATAACCAGCATGATGAGATTTTGCTGAAGGAGACTAATACCAGAAACCCTCCAGTTTCAAAACAAGGATCACCGAGGATGCAGGATAGCATGGGGCATAATGTGATTTCTATGAAAGAGGTGAAAACTAATAGAGATGTAATTGTTCCAGAAGATGAAAAGAATCTGGAGGTTAGCGTTTCTGACGAAGTTTCATCCAATCTGATTGCACGCAAAAAGAGTAAAGATCATAAAGATAGCAGACCCTATAAAGTTGAAGCAGATGCCTTGAAGCTCCAAAACAATGATATTGATGATGACATTCCATTGCCTCAAGGTGCAGAGGTAACTACCGTAGCTGGGGTTGACCTACCAGCGGAAGATGTTGGCTATGCCTTGCAATTCTTGGAATTCTGCACAGCTTTTAATGAGGTAGTAAGCAAGCTAAATTTATTTCTACAATGCGAGAAGAAATGTACCTTAGCACGTGTGATGTTTCTGGTTCATAGTTAAGTTTATAGACTGTTGAGTTGCCTGGAGATCCTTCCACTAACATGTTGGAGATCCTAAGTTTATAGACTCATCATGATGAACTGTTCTCAAGGATGAGGTACATAGTACTGATGAAGATAAACAATCACTCTGGATGGAGGGGTTGGTAAAAAAAAATCATTGAGAAACCTATAACTTGTTGGGATAAATAAAGGCGCTGAGAAATGGTGGGAAATGAAGGAAATCAGTGAATATATAAGCTGTCTGTTTTTCTTCTGGCAACTCACTAGATTTCACCAAAATTGGTGAGATTTCTTGAGAAACCATTATGATTTATTTTCTCATCCAATCACTCCATCCAAACGGATTGTAGGAATACTGTCAACTATGCTTCGTATTTTCCTCTATTTATTGAAGCTATATTGATTAGGTTCTAATGAAAAATTGTTATAAGTATTCACAATTTGCTTCTGGTTGGATTTGCAGTTCATTTGTTGGTTTTACACTCTCATTGATGTTATTTTAATGTCTGGTGAGAATCCCAATATTTTAGTAGCATATCAGATACTTTTTTTCACTTTCCCATTCTCCTTTGGTAGATTCTTGATTTGAAGCAAGGGGAGCCTTCAAAACTACTTAGAGAATTAATGCATGGGCGACGTGGCCGCCCAGGGAAATATTCTCCAGCAGTCCAGTTTCATATCCAGTTGCTTTCGATGATTCTAGAGGACTTGGGGGAAGAGTATGAGCCTCACCACTAGACTTATGTTCTTAATCAAACTTGTTACCATCTAATTGTTGTCATGCTTTATGTTAGCTCTGAAGCAATTACTCAGAAAAATGGCAAAAATTCGTGGCTGCATGCTCTACAGAAGTGTGCCTCCAGATCGCAGAGTGTACTGAAAAAACTGAAGTTGGATTTGTTTGGTCAGGAAGCTGATGATTATGATATTTTAGACTCCTCACAAAGGCTTAGACTCTTAGTGTTTTTGTGCGATGAAGTTCTTTGTACTGCGTAAGTGATAACGGTTTGCACTTTCCCCCCTCTTAAAGTTGTCTTTTACTTTCTTATGTCTTACAGAAAGCCATTGGCAATTTATTGAACTTTCTTGCAGACATGTAAGGAGTTGGATAGATGATCAGAACTTAAAAATTATTCAAAATGTGAAGGAAAAAAAAGAAAAAAATCTTGCCGCAAAACAAAAGGTAGCAGAACTCGTGAACTACTGTTGCCTTCAGGGCTTTGATTTTTTTTTTTTCAAATTCTCTGTCATCAACTTTGATAATTTGTACAGGAGAAACAATTGAAGCAGAAGATGCTGGATGAGGTGGCCAAAGCTATCATAGCGAAAAATGGTGCTCTTCTGTCAATTTCTGAGCATGAAGCTGTTGTTTTGCAAATTAAAACTGAAGTGGCTCAAGCTCGTGCAGAAATAATGGAATCACAAGACATGGTACCTAATGGTATGTTCTGTATGTCTACAAATTTAGAACTTTGGGCTGCAAATATGTTGAGTTGAAAGGGTTCTTGGGCTATTAAAATTTGAATTTTGGGCTTCTTGATTTGGGTAGAGGTTGAGCTCGATTGAGTATAAGTTAACAAGTTACAAGCCTAAAGAGCTTGTTTGCTATTGGTTGATGCTTGCGCTTTTTGTGGTTCTAATTGAGCTTGTTAAATGACTTGAGGTATTTTAAGGTGAGAACTTACTCATCCTAAGAAATTGGAATATTTTGACTAGGCTTTTGTGAAAGATCAACAAACCAACTCAGCTTTTTGGAATGGCTCAGTATTTATATATTATACACTCGCCAGAAACTTTTACTCGAAGTGTATTTATGAAATGAAACATTTATACTAATACAACGGCTCATAAACTTGTGTCAATTTCGTACAAAATACATTAGATAGGAATTTGCATTTGCAAACAAAGTTGCTTCACTTCAGTCCACAGCTATTCAGCTGCAGCTTGGTTTGTCACCACCGCCATTTTGCGGTCTGTTTATTTTTGACACTGCATTAATCAGAGAGTGTGGTTCTGTAAGGATATGCTTCAAGTCCATATTCTCAAACCATATCATCGTTTTCTTCTTATGTAGGTTTGACAATATAATCTGACTTTCTTTGTCATAAACTTCTGCAGGTATAAAAGGATCTGCTGCTTTTAGAACTGAACCTATTCTCTTGGACAGGAACGGACGCACTTATTGGAAATTAAATGAATATTCTGACAACTCTAATGTCCTGCTTCAAGGTTAGGTTTTCATGATTGTTTTAAAATGTATCCAGGGCTTCATTTTACTAATGAAATTCAAGTCAATTTTTTTCTTTAATTTATAGATGTGGGAACCTCGGATGCTGTTGAGTCAAGTGAAAAATGGTTCACCTTTGATGTGGAACAGGAAAGAGAGATTGAAGAATACATTTCTTCTCGAAGGTGAATATCATAATTTGTTTCACTTGTACCCTGTAGTTGCATTTAGTAAACTTCATATGCAAGGGTATGAATTTCTTGCATCCTTTTTATCTACAGGAGATCTAAGGGTAGTTTTATCAAGAATGGTAAACATAGGAACATTGAAATTCTTCCTTTATAGTTTCATTTGTGTGTTTCTCTGAAATTTGCACAGAATACAGTTTTTTTTAACAGCAGCACAATACAATTTGACATTGAAAGAAAAGCCTGAGAGTGAAAAGATTAGAGAGATTTTAGAAGCAGTAGAGGTCGTTTAATTAAACAAGTGAATTTCGTTTGTAATCCCCATGTCGACAAGCTCGTTTATGGAATTCTTTGACAAATTAAGAATTGAGTTTTCCTAAGAATGTAATGTACCAGCCCCACAGCATTTTCTCCTTATCTACTTTTACCCATGTTTTCTGTCCCAACTGGAATTATGGGGTCAAAATTTCCTTGTTCTTCTTGGTGAGGGATTTGAACAATGAACATTTGTCTATGACAAGATAAAGATTTACCTCTATGATGTCTCAGTTTTCTAGCTATTTTAACAGGGAGTTTCTAAATAGAATCGTTCAGAATGTTATAAACTGAGATTTTAGGGAGGGGCAATTTTACTGTTAATATTCTCAAGTTCAACATAGCGGGACTAGATGTGCTCTGATTCATTTCGGCTTTGTTGACGGAAGTTATTACTTTGTTTTATGTTAACAAATATTATAATTGGTTGATCCTCAACGGTGTAAGCAACTTTTACAGGAAAAGAAGGCCATGGTCTCGAAAGCTTACTGATGGACTGTCAGCTAGTAATTAGCAAAAGTAGACCTGGTTTTGCTACTTTTCCATCCGTTTTAGTCAGAGCAATCAAGGTACCTCTAGATCATCTACTTGACTATCTTTGCCAATCATGTTAATATCATGTACGTCCTATTCCTGGGTGTGGAAGTGTCATTACCTACGCTATCCATCCTATGTTTAGATTTAGGATTTGACAAGGAAAACGAAACTGCTCGTGCATCATCATTTTACCAGAACCAAAAAACCACCTTAGCAATGGATTTACCCTCATTTTCCCTGCCTTACTAATCGAAATTCAAGAGCCATGAACTTAACTTTCCTAATTTCATTTTGATTTCCTTTATTTTATCCCCAAACTTTAGAACTAAATGATTAACACATCTACGTTGAATGATTAAGAAGATAAGCTGTTTAAGTTGACTATTTATTGGATTCAGAAAGATAGCGTCTGTCGAATCACAGTTTGGGTTTTCTTACTAGAGATGTTTTTCCTAGCTAAAACTAACACCGTCTTCTGTTGCTATATAGCAGGTGGCCATGAAATAATCAGAAGACTATTGGCTGCACCATTCTCACTTTAGAAAGCCCCAGAAGCTTCCATGGGATTTTTGTTGATTGAATTGCCCAAAATTTTGGACTTTCAGACGCTGCTTTGTTATAATGTTGTATGATTTTGCTGTTGAAACATGGGAAATGATTTTGCCACTCCCTTTTTTTATTAACGCCACTCCCCTGCAAATATATTTTTGGTGCAAAAATACACTTGCAAAGGAGTGGCAAAATCAGCAGCCTAAAACATCCAGTTAGACTATTCTGTCGACTATGTTATAACCCGGGGAAGCTATCCTCCATTGGTATATGTACTATACTGCTTGTTTTTTGGACAAGGATTGCTAACTGATGTCCATAGTATTAAACTCACTTTTTGCCCCACAACCAGTGCCTCACTTCTTCTCATTGAAGACAAACGTTTGCCTAAGATTCGTATTTCCATTTGGATTTGTCATTCATGAGCCAAGCAAGTCGTTTTAATTCGAAACTTTAGTAAGCTTCAGAAACGCGCTTGATTTGTTTGTCAATTTTAAACGAACTTTAATCGGCCTCACAACAAGTGCAGTTTTCCCCCCTATTTTAAGGGTACATTTACAAATATTCTTGGAGTCACATTAATAAAAGAGCAAGTCAGCGATAACTAACCAAGCTAAACATTTAAATGTCACCTGAGGTGGTAGCTTGGTGGTCGGTGGGTTACTCCCACAGGGTTCAACCCTCAAAGGTCACAGGTGAGCGATGATCCTTGACTGTCTTATTTGGAAGTGTACAAGAGTGATCAACTGAGCGAGCTCACTAAATTCAACTTCAACAGGTGTAGCTTGATTAACTGACATTTTAAACATTACTTGTAACATCATCAAGCTGAATGGTGAGTTGCTCAAGCTTGGCGAGCTTTAATATTTTTCCGTTTAAGCTTAATTTATTTATGCAACAAGATAATTACAAGTCATACTTAAGCAAACCGAACATGAGTTGACTTGACTGTCTGGGTCAGCGTATAGCTGTAAAATGAGGGCTCAATGATGGGCATCAAACTACAAATCTGCACGTACCTACGAGCTTATTCCAAGAATGAAGATCGAAGATTAGTCAACGCAACATAAAAGAATACAACATTATGTGCAATTTCGTTCACTGTAGAGGAGTATATAAAAAGATATGGAATGACAAACTCAACATTTACAGGAACGAAATGTTTGTTTACCCCCATCATATATTGGTAGAACTCTCTGCCGAATTGGTTTCCAATACCTATCAGCTTGTTTCTTTTCCCTATTCTATTTTTCTTCATACAAAGGATTACATATCCTATCCTGCATGGATACTGCTAACAAGATATCAGATTTTGATCCACTTCAATATACCTTACTCTGAAATCGTATTTGATATAAGTCGGATTTCATATAGATCTTCTTCTCCCTTCCCTGCACCCACAAAATCAAATGCTTGCCGTAAAACATGAAATATGAGCCATTTCTCATCTTGCCCTACTCCCAAAGCTTTACTGTATATCATGAAGCTAGAGTAGGTAGAACTCACCAATTTCAGCTGTGATCCCTGGACCAAAGAATGAAGTAAATTTTGCCTACAAAACCCAAAAGAGATTGATACGTCAGCATGTGACGATACTTATTGTCCTCCACAACTAAGAAATGCAAACAAAAGAAAATAGATTCGGGAAGTTGCAGAAATTTCTGTTGCAGAGAAATACTTTCAGAGATGGAGCTGTATTAACTATGTCAAGACACAAACTTGTGAGGAGAATGTAACAATCAAGAAAGTAGATAACCTATGAAGCACCGACACCTCTAGAGGTCGAAGTATCGCAATGTCGGACACGGCGGGGACACGTACGGGACACGCCACGTGGCGTGTTTCAGAATTTAATATAAATTTTTTAGGGGGACATGGCAGGGGCCAAACTGTAATTTTAAAAAAAATTGGGGGTCAAATTATAATTTTTAAAAAATTTTTGGGGCCAAATTGTAAATATTTAAAAATTTCTGGTTATACAAATAAATATACACGTGGCGTGTCCCCCGCCGTATCCGTGTCCCCATTTTTTAGAATTTCCGTGTCCCTGTGTCTGTGTCGGTATACGTGCATCATAGTAGATAACTGAGGAAAACAAACACTGAAAATTGGTTATATGCACATTCACAGAATCATCACCTGTCTTTTCTCAAAATCTGACAACTGCAGGTCTTTCGCCTTAAACACCAAAATTAAGCAGTATCTACCATCTTCAGTGACCTGGAGCTTGGTTGTTAACATCAAAAAATGCCAGCGAAAAACAGAGTAAAGTAGCTATGAAAAAGAACCAAGGTAAATAAACCATGGGACGGTATAATTTGAAGAACTAGCCATTTCCTTTTCTTTTTTTGGTAATGAAGAACTAGCTATTTTTATTTCCCTGTATCTCCCTCTCTGAGCTAACATCTAAACATAAGGGGGTGCAATCAAGTCAACAAACAACATGGTTACTTGCACCCAACCACACTTCTGGATTAAAAATATGGAAAAAGGAAGGATAAGCCATAGTTTTCAATATCGATCTATGGTTCAGTGGCTGGGGGCCCTTGTTAATTTGGAACCATAGGTTGTTGGTTCAATTCTTCTGGTCTTTGTTGCTTATCAAAAAAGCCATAGTTTTCAACTCCAGCACCATTAAGTCCTGGTAAAAATTTTACAAGAAAATGATGAAGGACTTATACGTACTTTTTCCCAATAAAAATTACCATCTAGAATGCAGGAGCTAGATCTCACAAAGAAACTAAGGGATTTCTTATTAAGCTAGTGTTTCGTTTCCATAATCCGCAGAAATAAATTTGCAAAACAAGTTCAAAGATGTTGCCAAACATGAACGAACAAATGCTGGAAAGTCCCAGGCCGATGAAATTTAAGTATGTCACTAAGACATTTTGGGAAATTTGAGAAACATACTTCTTCACGTATCATTTGCAAAACAGGTGCACTCCTTCGTGGTATTCCTCCACCCTAGAAAGAAGAAGAAAAACTGAGGTTAAAGGAATCACAAAACCTTTTTTTTTTTAATCTCTAAAGGAATTACACAATTACAATACAACCCAAAAAAAGCACAAAAAAGGTCTCTAAGAGTATCCACAATGCTATAATCAAAAATTGATAACCAAAAGATGCCACATCAGCTTTTAATTATTCATCCAAGAGATTGCTAAGGTTAGCAATGTAGATGTCTACAATGGTATAATCAAAATTGGATAACCAAAACTTGTTACATCATATTTTCAAACTACAAAAAACTAAAAACTGTGAACTATAGAAAATAAATTTTCTAAAAATAGTTTTGAAACTAATAAAAACTATTTACTAGAAATAGAAAATAGTTTTTGAAATTTTTTTTGGAAAAAACTATTTTTGAAAAAAAAATATTTTTTTAGTAAAATATATTTTTTTTTCCAAAATATTGTTCAAAAGAAAGAGAGAGAGGAAAAGGGAAGAGAGAACAATTTTGTATAATAATTGTTGTATTTAATTGAGAATATGTAGGGTCTATTAAATTTGGTTATTGTCAAAAGGTTGCTAATTTTGGTTATCCAAAGCTCAAAATTTAATTATTTTTAAGGAGGTTGTTAAGTTTGATTATAGCATTGTGACCTATATTTTGCACCAACATTGTTAACTTTAAAAATCTTTTACTTTTGATTATAGCATTGTGGATACTCTAAAGGACACATTTTTCCTTTGCTTTTATTGGATTTTGCTACCATTGGTGCTCTAATTGTGGGATCACGGAGATGGTACCATTGAAAGATAATGAAGGCGGCTTGGATGGTAACACATATGTGTTTGATGTGGTTTACGTGAGGGGAGTGGAATTTAGCATACCTGTGACTTTGTAGAGATGGCAAACAAAAGCTAAAAGTGTAAGTACTTCATGCCTTTGTTTTCAGTGGACTAAGGAGTTTTGTCAATCTTCTGTTCTTTGAAGATTTTAAAATGTAGTTGAAAGGGTTTTAATTTGGCTTGTATACATTGTGTAAAGAGGTTGCAGATCTACTCAAAATCTTTTTGCCTATGAGACTGAGGAAAGTAAAAGTAACCAGCCAATAACTGTAAAAGAAAAACAAAAACTCGTACAAACCATGAGCTTTGATGTCTCTAATCTGGAGCATGAAAAATAAATTAAAAAATTGGTCAAGACAAGCATTGAAATTCTCCCAAAATATGTGTCATGTACGGCGACATTCCTTCCATCATCCAACATTCAGACACGACATTGAAAAGTTCTCTTGTACGAGGCACTGGGTAACACTTCCAATTTAAGATTTCTCTCAACTTTTATGTATGCCTATGATAGAGTAAAAGTCATGCATCAATCTTTTGTGCACCATGATTGACAAGGTCTGATGGACAGGCGTTTCCCAGATTTTCTTCAGCATCCACAAAGATATCAGCTTATTCAACACAAAGTGAGAGAATGTACCTGACCATATTGAAAAATTCTTTTTAAAGCCTCATCCAAATGTTGCTCATCCCCGTAACGATATCTAGTGACATCATTCCTGACCTAATACAAGGAACAAATGTAATTCTCCATGAATGAATGAAACTAAGTCAACTATAGACTACTTTTGTAAGTGCTTTATTTTTGGTGAGCAAACTTTTCTCCGTGCTATTACCTGTCATGGGATGTTTTTACAGTGTGTAAAGTATTGCCTTCTATAACAAAGTGATCCTTGGGGCAGTGCTACGATAAAACAATACCATAAGTACCTGTTTAAGAATTGGAGTGGCACATTTTTCCCTCAACATCTGAGCATCTGAGTAAGTCAAGCATGGTACTGGTTTTAGCTCTGCATACTGAAAAAAGCAGAATGCGTCTTAGATATAGCAGACCACGAATATTATGTGGTATCAGCAACAAGTTCAAGAACTCAAGCATCTTTATTCTTTCACAAGTCATGGTCCAAGCCAACCAAGTAGAATGCCACAGTCTGTTGTATTACAAATTAATCAAGTCAAAACATGTTTTTAGGAGCATACGACCCATTTGAATAGAATATATCTGGCAAAAACTCAACCCTCTCAAGATTTTAGTTTATTGTAATTGAGTTTTTCTCCATCTTTAAGAACCAACTAGGAACAATACCGGGAGGCGGGGACTACTTTGGATAACTACATTGGCCGTTTTGAAACTGAATCATACCATATTTCAAAAATGCACGTTTCCAACATAACTGCTAAGGTAAAAGTTTTTTTACTTTCATATTGCAGGTTTAATCCTCTAGCTCCCATCACGTAGCTCCATGACACATCATAATTCCATACAATATTTTAGTTCTATATCAAAGTCTAGACAGCTGAAGCTGAGACCTCTCTCAAGCAACTTGTAGGCTGTGCAACAAAAGAAGCAGAATTTGAATTCCAGATGCAGATTCTGGAATAGTCTGACTTACGAAAGAAAGTCTGTAAAATAAAAAGTTAAATTCACCTTGAGAGCCATTCCAATTATGGCAAGAGGAAAACCATACGTTAGCATTAATGCAGACCATTCAGATCCAGGAAGGATGTTGAAGTATGCCCCAAAACCGTAACTGCAAAGTGCAGATGCGTCAACCTTAGCTATCAAAGATGCTGTTTGGAATATAAGGCATAATGACGGGATAAGTACTCACGAGAGAAGAGTTACTCCAAGACTTAGTCCTATAACACCAAATGATACCTGCACAAGCAAGGTAACATCATCATTCCAATACACAAACTGGGTTGATCGGAAAACAAATCCAACATAAGACAGTCACTTAAGATAGTCTCCTAGATAATCTGAATGACCATGAATACAGCTTGGTACTCATCTGACCATCCATGTGCCATCATATCCAAGCATATCTTTTAGTACAGCAATGAAATAAGGAGTGATAAAGATTTTGTTTGCTTACATTATATCATTCCCTTACACAAAGACGTGACCTGCCATTTTATGCATTCCACGCGAATTTACCTTCTTGTTCTTATGGAGTTGCAGTTGGACACTATCTTTTACAAATGCTTTTAAATTTAAGTGATAATTAAGGGGCAATACGCCAATACCAGAATTTAGTGCCTTGCAATTTAAATTTGAATGTTGTATATATATGTTTCCTTCAAACATTTAAATTTTCAAAAGTGATAAAGATTATGGGACAGATGGATTATTAAACTGATTCCTTGGACTATAAGTTTACCCCAGAAAACAAAGACTCCTCCAATATTGCTGACCTGAAAATCCAACATTGTTCAAGTCCACTATGAACATATTTATAGCGCGTACTGCGTGCACAGATCCAAAAGTCCTTCAGACCCATGGACACTCATCATATCCAAAATCAGTGTTACTGCCCATCACTAAAATAATAAGTGCTCTAGAACTCTGGCTAGTGAAATCTACACCCTCTGAGCCAGTTTCACCACAATATCAAACTTCACAGGCCTATTAGGGACGGCTTAATCCATTACTTTAGCAGGTTTCAAAATATACAATAGATTTCCTTTTCGACATTTGATTTTAATTTTTCCGGTATTGTTGGTACTGGACTACTCATACTGACAGTACTAAAGAAAAACTTCTGAGTAACTAAGTGGCATATCCCCGAGAAATTAAAATAAACCCATCCCAATAGCTTCTGCATGGAGAAAATTTGTTCGTTTATTACAAAAAGTACGAACATATTTTGTCAAGCTAGAGTTTATTTTTTGTATAGAAACTTTTTTTCCCATTTAAATTCCTGTCCCTGTCCCTGCCCCTCCGGCATTCCAGGTACCAAACTATTCAAAAGTTGGAACCAAGATTGAGCTACACACAATACAACTCCCCCATTCACTTTTCAAACACACAAAATTTGGGCACAAGTTTCCCCAATATGATCGCCAATTCATGCCACTGGGTGCTGGCATGGTGGTCAAGGAATCGGACTGTGTCTCAGATTTCCTCTGGTGATATCGACTCTTTTGGAACCGGTCTATACAGGCTATGTTCCTGTTTTAATTGGGCCCGCTAGGGGACCGTAAGTTGGTCCCACATAAGTTAAAGCACGCAATTAGAAGAAGTACCTTGGCGAGAGTAAACTCGTCATCGGGAACGGTTGGCTTGTCGATGGCGGAGGCGGAGGGGGCGGAGGTAGGCTGAGTTGAATCGGCGGCTCTGGGGATGACGAAGACGTGGCTTTTGCGGTAGGGTGTGGCAAAAAGGGGGTCTACATAGTGGAAACAGATGCGAGAATTTGGTGGGGGAGATTGGAGGCGGTTGAAGAGGGAGGAGCGATGGGAGCAGAGGATTGTGGCTCCTCCGCCGGAAAATGATGGTGCGGCGGTTATTGTGGCTGCTTTCGTCGGCATCGCCTGCGTCTCTCTCTCTCCCTCTCGACGCTGTTGTGTGTTTTGTCTCTCTAGATATCCGTTGGAGGATGAACAAGAGGCTGCAGTTTTAGGAGTGACGAAAAGGAAATCTGGACCAGCCTACTCTCGACCGCCACTGCCCAGATGACGTGTCTTTCCAAAATAAGTAGGAGTACTTAACAAATAATAATTAAGTACCTATTTTAAGTTTAATGAGCTTATTAAAATTAAAAAAATATACAATATTAATCTTATTTGATAGATTTTGATGAGATTTTATGAACAATGTAAAAAATTTGAAAACTTATTTTCGTGAATATATTATTTTTAAGTTTAAAAATTAAAAAAATACTTATTTTGTTAGAAGGGAAAGTGGAATGGGAAGTAATCTATATTGTATGATTTCAAGGCTACATTTTTAATTTTTTTGGTCTGAAAATGCCACATATTTTTTAAATTTTTTTTGGGTAATTTATATTTACTCTTCATAACTTTTTGTTTGGATTTTATGAACAATGTAAAAAATTTGAAAACTTATTTTCGTAAATATATTATTTTTAAGTTTAAAAATTAAAAAAATACTTATTTTGTTAGAAGGGAAAGTGGAATGCGAAGTAGTCTATATTGTATGATTTCAAGGCTACATTTTTAATTTTTTTTGTCTGAAAATGCTACATTTTTTTAAATTCTTTTTGGGTAATTTATATTTACTCTTCATAACTTTTGGTTTGGTTTTTATCAAAAGCTATTGATGATTGAATTTAACTAATATGAGAACGATTTTGAGCACGTGCAGGAAAATTCCTGTGAAGGAAAATTGCTAGAAACATGGACATACCCTTATGCCGACGAGGCAGCAAAACAAGGCAGCAATAATATGCATCCCATCGTCCTTTCTACAAGATTATTCTATCGGTTAATTAGAATTTCAGCTCACACGTGGCTGAGAACAAGGCAACCTCTTTGTTTCCTTCCGTGGTGCAAAAGAATGGGAACTCTATAGATTGAAGTTACCCTTTCCAATTCTCTATGTGAGTCGGCTCGCATGTATTAGGTGAAAGTTTTGGATGCTTCCACTTAGGGGTTTTCAAGAAAATCGTTCGAACCGTAAAATCGGTTCAATTCAGACCGAGCTGTCTTATTTGGTTCGGTTTGGTGGTTCTACGGTCAGGTTATGGTTCCAAAAAAATACGAACCGTTAATTTTGGTTCGATTACTGGTTCTCAATTAATGAACTGTGGTTAGAACCGAACTGAACCGTTTAAAACCAAGATAAATATAGATATACAAATATGTGTAATTAAATATGTATTTGAATTTGGTAGGTTAATCTTTTCCTTGCTAAACTTAATTTATCTATTCATAAAATTTTATTTATTAGAAAAAATATAAATAAAATTTTATTTTCTTCCTTCCTTTCCTATTCCAATAGATTATCTTCTTATTTCTTTAATTTTATGAGTTCATGTTTTGTGAATAAGTGTTTGGATGCTTATTGGATAGAATCGGAACCGAATCAAAACCGGACCGGTCTTGTAGTTTGGTTCTGGTTAGGTTCTATGCCTATATTGATTAGGTTCTGGTTCCCAATTTTCTAGAACCGTTTGAAATGGTCCGATTACTGATTTTTTAGAGAACCAGACCAATCCGGACCGTGTACACCTCTACTTCCACTAATTAAAGTCAAGCACGTGCAAAGCACATGCCTAAACTAGTGAAGGTAAAAATCTTGAAAGAATGAAATTTTTGTAGGGAAAATATCAATCGCATATAAATAGTAGGATCAGATTTGTAATAGAAAAACAGTTGTCAATAATGGTGGTATTTACGGGTGCAGTGCCACCTTGAGAACCTTTCCAACATCATCGTCGAGTAGGCTAGGGCTCCCCTATGGCCTTGCCATATTTGCCACCCAGTGTGGCAACTTGTATGTGTGGTTCGGATCAAATTGTTTCACTTGATGGATGAGATGCTAAAGAAAATATCGATCTCATATAAATAGTAGGATCAGATTTGTAACGGAAAAACAGTCGTCAATAATAGCGGTATTTACGGGTGCAGTGCCACCTTGTGAACTCACGTCCTTGCTTCCCTTCTATCTTTTTGTAGAAATCACATACCCAATGCATCCTATCTTCCTTTCTACAAGATTTTCTATTGGTTAGAATTTCAGCTCACAAATGGCCCACAACAAGACAACCCTCAGTTTTCTTCCCATAGTGCAAAAGAATGGGACTTCATAGATTACAATTACCTTTTTCCAATTTTCCAACTGTGTCGTAACTTATGTGAGTTAACTTGCATTTATTACGTGTAAGTTTTGGATGCTTCCACTAAAGTCAAGCACGTGCAAAGGGTAAAAATCTTGAAAGAATGAAATTTTTGTAGGGAAAATGTTTATGCTCCAAAAATTTTATTTCATATGAGTAATTGGAGAAACAGTACTTTCGTTTTAGAAGATGATTGTTGCTTGAAGAAATAATTAAGTTCCAATTTTAGTATCCGTAAAAGCTATGCCAAGTAGACCTTACCACAATTTAGACATGTGAAGTATCATGTTTCCATTCCCCATACTGCAGGTGCGATTCGAATTCGCGATGCAACATAGATACAGAGAAAGAGAATGAGTGGGGATAAAGTGGCAAGTGCATTGTCATAAAAAATGAAGAAGGATGAAAACTAATACTCATGTTTTAAGTGCTTAGTTACCAAGCATAATTGTTGGAACATGAAAGCTCGAATCATACAAGAATATGCCGAGGAAAGGGAAAAATATCTTACGTCGCTTCTTAGGGCATTAAGAAGTTTTTGGGGCGAGAGGAGGGAAGACAGAGACCTCGTTGATGAAGAAACCTACTTGATTTTAGAATCGTGACGGATACAAAAAATTTGATCCTTTTCAACGCCATCATCGAGTAGGTTGGGGCTCTATGGCCTCGCCATATTGCCACCTAATGTGGCACCTTGAATGTATGGTTTGTATCGAATTGTTTCACTCGATGGTTGAGACGCTGAAGGAAATATTGATCTCATATAAATAATACGATCAGATTTGTAACAGAAAAACAGTCATTAATGGTTGTATTTATGGGTGCAGTGCCACCTCGTGAACTCACGTCGTTGCTTCCCTTCTATCTTCCTGTAGAAATTACATACACAATGCATCCTATCTTCCTTTCTACAAGATTTTCTATTAGTTAGAATTTCAGCTCACAAATGGCCCAGAACAAGACAACCCTCAGTTTTCTTCCCACAGTGCAAAAGAATGAGACTTCATAGATTACAATTACCTTTTCCAATTTTCCAACTGTGTCGTAACTTATGTGAGTTAACTTGCATTTATTACGTGTAAGTTTTGGATGCTTCCACTAAAGTCAAGCACGTGCAAAGTACGTGCAATTTTCGGAGGGAAAATATTTATGCTCCTAAAATTGTATTTCAGTTATGTAATTTGAGAAATAGTAGTTTCATTTTACAAGATGATTGTCATTTGGAAAAATAAGTTCCAGTTTTGGTATCCATAAAAGGTATCCAAGCAGAGCTTATCACAATTTAGGCATGTGGAGTACCACATTTCCATTCTTTGTACTCATACAATTCGGACTCGCGATGCAACATATATACAAAGTAAGGGGCTATTTGATAAAACTGAAAACTGAAACTGAAAGCTGAAAAATTAAGTACTGAATGCTGAAATTTTTAAGCTGAAAAGCTGTTTGATAAATATATTAAGTACTGAATTTAAAAAATGATGAATTAATTTTGTTCCAATTCTCTCTTAATTTACTAACGGTCACAATATACTTTTGGTAATGGTGGTAGAGTGGTGGAGGTGGTAGGAGTGGTGGTGTACTTTTGGTAATGGTGGTAGAGTGGTGGAGGTGGTAGGAGTGGTGGTGTAGTGCTGGTAGTGGTGGTGGTGGTGTAGTGATGGTGGTGGTGGTGTAGTGATGGTAGTGGTGGTGGAGTGGCGGTGGTGGTGACGATTGTGGTGGTGGTGGTGGTGGTGGTGGAGCTGGTGGTGGTGGTAGTGGAGGAAGTGGTGGTGGTGGTGGAGCGGTGGTGGAGCTAGTGGTAGTGATGTGGTGGAGGAGGAGTGGTGGTAGTGGAGGAGGTGGTGGTGGAGTGGTGGAGGAGGAGTGGTGGTAGTGGAGGTGGTGGTGGTGGAGAGCTGGTGGTGGTGGTGGTGGTGGTGGTGATGGTGGAATGGTGGTGGTGATGGTGGTGGTGGTGGTGGTGGAATGGTGGTGAAGCTAGTGGTGGTGATGTTGTGGTGGTAGGGGAGGTGGTGGTGGAGTGGTGGATGTGGTGGTAGTGGAGTGCTGGAGGTGGTGGTGGTGGAGGAGGAGTGGTGGTAGTGGAGGTAGAGTGGTGGCGGTGATGGTGGTGGAGTGGTGGAGGTGGTGGTGGTGGAGTGGTGGCGATGTGGGTGGGAGTGATTGTGGTGGTAGTATGATGGTTGGATGTAAGTATACAAAAATTCAGCAAGAATTAAGTAGCTCAAAACTACTTAATTTTTTTCAACTTTTTAGCCTATATTTTAAGCGGTACTTAATTTGTTAAGCAATGTAAAATGTGGTTATCAAACCTACTGAATCACTTATTACTTAATTGATTCAGTATTAAGTGTTGAATTTAGGTTATCAAACAAGCCCTAAGAGAATGAGGAATGATTGTGTATTTCACGTAAATCCTATATATAGAGATAAATCGATACAATAATGAATAAAAATCCCGAATAGAAATTTTCCAAATCAATGCATATCTGGAGTAGGTCAGCCAATTACACAAAACAACACACACACTGATGTCAACATTATATTCGTATTGACTTTAACCCATGTGTCCGGTGCGGCGGTGGCGAGTATGTATCTAAGTGTCCGTTTCATCCTCACCCTTATCTGATTGTCGAATATCCGACGCGGTATTTGATACATTTAGGAGGAACTAGTTTGTCATGTAACATAGACTATGACAAACTAGTTTTCAAGCAAGTGCTTTGTACGTACTTAATTTTTTCAATAAAAAGATACACATTAAGCACGCACAAAACTGTCGAGGTACGTGCTTTGTACGTGCTTAGTACATAGTAAAAGAAATTGTTTTACATGCCAATTGTCGAGGTACCAATATGACGTAATTCGACAAAACTGTCGTCATAACTCGTCCTCTGATCTCTACCCTAATGTGTTACAATAGTCAGTCGATGATTCTGTTATCAACAAACAAAATGAAGAAATAAGTTAGGTTTTTGTCCAGCTCCATCCTCTTTAGATAGTTTGGCTATGACTTTGAATTATGCTATTTTCGATTGCTTTTATCTTATTTATGTTCTTGTTATTTATGGTTGTGTATTTCACTTATCACTAAGTTACATTAACATATAGAGCTAAATCTATACGATAATGAATCAAAATCCCTAAGTTGATTTTCCAAACCAATGGGTATGATCTGAAGAAAATTGATCAATTACAACAAACGACATATTCGTCAACATCGGATGCCAAATTAAATGCATATGTGCCTTAACTGATATTACAGAGACTCGGTGTACACACTGATACGAGGGACTGTTTTATCTTTCCACCACATATTGGTATGGGATTCATACGCTTATGTATGTTACAAAGACTTGCGGAATGCACCAAAATATTCAAATTTCTTAGTAGATTTCTTTTGTTTTTTGGGATAAATATTGTTTACATAGGGCATTACGGCATTTCATATATAATATATAGGAGTCCTATATACATAGTTCATTGTAGTAAATCTGAATTACAAATGACACTTGCTAGGAGTATGTTTAACTAATGCCTTGTTCTTTTCACAATTCAAAAAGAATTTTTCAAAAAAATTTTGTCGGACACAGATTTCATCTCACACGTATATCCGATCCTCGAGTTTCTAATAGGGTATTTACTTCCTTTAGGAGGTTTCATGTAATCTTTAGCAAACTAGTTTTCAAGCACGTGCTTTACACGTGCTTAATATCAGGTAAAGGAGCATCTCCAATAGACCCTATACATTAAATACTCATTAGGTTGAATAGCTAAAATTTTAGCTAGTGAATGTGCCAAAATTTACTACAATGGACTAGATAAATTGATCCATAAACCTGTATGGCTCAATAGCCCACCTATAGGTTTGGCCACCAATATATGTACTCCTTAAATTTTGTTGATCCAATTTTAAATAAGAATAATTTTTTTTTTTTGAATTTTCTGGGAAAAAAATGAGCTATTCACCCTTGAAAGTATTGCATATGCCCTGTCTACTGTTTTGTGGGCTCTTGTTTTTAAAATTTTTTATGCAATACCATTTATCATTGTTTAAAAAAAAAAAAAACCCTTAAAGAAAGAGGATGCTTTTATATATGGAGTTATTAGACAGACTCTACCTTCCTTCGGCTAAGTCTTCCCGTGCCAGGATTGATATTAACATCTAGATTTTTGTCGAACTTTGAACAAAGATGTAATTAGTAACACTTTAATGACCACACTTGTCTATGTCATATGGTTCGAAAAAATTACTATATCCAAATAAAAGCAAACAACAATGCTAGCAATTAACACAATTTCAAATATAATTGCATCTAAAGTAGTCCGATGTAAGTGATCATTCCAAATAAATCAGACACCTCCAAAAATAATTGTTTAATTTGTTTTCCAAGTTGTGTCCGCAAGTTTAATTGGTCACCCTAATCAAGCAAAGCTAATGAAACCCAACACCACCACCACCCCCCTCCCCACAAAAAAAAAAGAAAAGAAAAGAAAAGAAAAGAAAAGCAAAGCTAATTTTTCTGATAATTAAAGAAACGAAAATGACAACACAAAAAGAGAAGGCATGAAAAATGTGAATTTAATTTATTGCCCATCATCACCATCATCATGATCAACATGATCAACTTCCACATACTCAGTCACTAAAGCTAGCAATGGTGAACCCCACCTCACACGCCTTTGCAGCCGGCGTCGGCACCACCTCCGGCGACGGAGGAACCGGCGTGCCCAGCAACTCCGCCGGCAGGTCCGGTATCCCCTTCAAGTAGAAGGTGTAGAACAGCTTGATGGGGAAAATGATCTGGTGCACTTTGATCTGGCCCTACGCACCCTCGAAGATGCCCGACCCACCAGTCACGGCGAGGTACGTGTCCTCGTAGGTCAGGTACGGCCCCTGCACCGCGCTATGTGGGCGTAGTCGCCGAAGTCAAAGCTATATACCGCCTCGCAGTGGCGGAGCCACATGGAGACGAGTGGGGGCATGTGCCCCCACTGCAATTTTTAATAATTTCATTTTTATATCAAATTATAAATACCATCATAATTTGTATTTAAAAATTATACACATTTTTTTCTTATAACACTTAATCCTAAGTATCTTTGTCAAGTTTTTAAAAAAGTACTCTTTTACGTACTTGTTTTCCATAAAGACTCATTATATATATATATGTATGTATTGTAGCAATTTTATATCTTTAAGTTCATTTTTTTCATGTTATGGTTGTTTATTACAAGTAAAAGATAGAAAATTTTAAGACCATGCTCAATGATGCCCCCACCGACCTATATTCCTGACTACGCCGCTGCCGCCTCGTACCGGTCGCCTTTTTTTTCCGGTTCGTTCTTGATGAGGATGCATATCCCGGCCGTTATTCCCAACCGCTTCTTCAGGTCACCGCTGTACACCTGTAAAATAAATATTCAAGCAAAGTTTTTAACCTTTTTTTTAGGTCAAATCTTTTTTTTCCCCCCTTATTGGAAGATAGTTTATTTATTTAAGTTGAAATCTTCAATACCGAAAAAGTGTATGTAATGCTATTTCAGTGAAAGAGGCTTTCGCTCAACCTTACGGTTTAAATGTATAGCAACAAAGACTTTTGCGCAATCTTATATGGTTTAAATGCACGAGAATAGAAAGACAGACAATATTGGATATAGGTGATTTCAGATGCGCCATTTTTTATTGGATATTGGTGATTTCAGATGCGCCACTTTATTTTTCCGAGTCACCGGTTAAGTGGTTGTCAGCCGGCGGCTATGTAGTGGAAAGCAAAGTTACCGCAGTGTAGTTTTTTCCACCACACAATTATCATATTTGGTGAATTTAATAGTGAATTTTAGGAGTAAAAAAGTATTTTTTTTTTCTTGTGACAAGAAGTTGGAATTCCCAATCAAAAGAATTGATGGGTCAGAATTCCGATTGTTTATAGTCACAAATGAACCTAGCAGTTCGCAAGTTGTTCGAGGTTCGACTCGTTTATTAATTGAGCACTCCAAAGCTCGGCTTGTAAAAGTAGTCTTGGCTCATATAATAAACGAACGTGGCTCGGCTCATTTACAATAAGTATGATTTTTTGAATTGTTTAGTAAACAAGTCAAGCTCGAACACAATAAGTCCGGCTTGGCAGCTTGTCATTATGGAAGAATAAATTAAATAAATACTGGGTGTTGAAGCATCTGATCGGTTGTTGCTCTGGCTCTTGCAAATGAATGATCTTGGTGTGGTGGCGGCGGAGAGGCGGAGGTTCTGGGAGAGAAGGGGGTTTGATTGTGGAAGAACAGTTATTTTGGGGCGGGTGAATGGTTTTTTGCGATATAGCTTAACGGAGGAAGAGAGGGTTCTGAGGGAAGCAGAGGTGGAAAAGGCAGCCATTGTGTGTGAGTATTTTTAGGAGAGAGAAAATGAGGAGGGTTTAGTGAGAGATGACAATGGGATGAAGGGATGTGGGGAGCAGATAGAGTCTGTTATAGGCAAGAAGATGTTATAAGTTATTTTAAGGTTGAGTGGGAAAATGGAGATTGTTTTAGGTGTGTAAGGATTGGGTTTCTCTGTTGCACCGTCGTGGACGGTGGTGGAAGGTGGTTGTGATGAGGAAAAGGGTCAAAGAGGCTTTCAACTTGCTCACATTGAAAAGTTCAATAAAGTTCCAAAACGAATTGGAGTGCCCACGTGGTCTTGAAATTTCACCATGTAATGGTTCTTTGCGCGTCGTGCTGTGGTGTTCATCCAGATCTTTGATTTTGATAGTCAATGGTTCGGATTATATGATATTGTGCATAGTTTTAACTTTTAACCATTCAACCGTTTGACAGTTTGAACCTTTGATTACTGAGATCAACGGTTTGGAACCATCCCCACTTCGCAAAAGGGAAATTACCAGTCCATGGCATTCATCCGCAACAAGTATTCACCAAGATATGGTGAGGCAAAATAAGTTTACAACTTTACCCTCCTTCTGGCCGACCTACACAAAGGCGAAAAACAAAATATGCTTCTCTCCCTTTTGCAGGCCGACCTACACAAAGGCAAAAAAAAATTACATCTCTCTCTCTCTCTCATATGATTCTCACCCTTTTGCAGGCCGACCTACACAAAGGCAAAGAGCAATGCTAGTAAATATGTAAATATAGGGAGGTGGTAATGCGTCGAGCTTGTTTGTATGTAGATTTTGGATTTTAGATTCTCTTTTTCCTTATGGTTTTCAATAAATTTCCTCTCAATCATTATTTTCATTTCTCTTTCTATCTCTTTCCACTTATTACCCAAAATCCAAATACCATAACGAACATGGTCGTTTGTGTTAAAACTGTAGTGCATCAACCTTAGTATCATGTTTAAGGTACAAGGTTTTTTGTTCACTAAAATTTTGACATGCACAAACAATCATAGTTTTGGCATTATAATTTTTTCAATTTAAAACATAATTGCATCTAAAACAGTTCGCTGCATGTGAGCCCATATACCTCAGCTCCAAACATAATTATTTTCGAAGTTGTGTCCGAAAGAGTTGTTCCTATACTTTTTGAAAAGCAAACTACGTTTTTAATTTTCAGTAAACTATTACTACTGGTCTAGGGAATGACTTCGGTGTCCCCGGTCATTTTAGGGACACCGTAACTTTTGGCATAACAAAACCATTATAAGCATAATCAAATTCATTACAAGTATAACCAAAACCATTATAAGCATAACCAAAACCATAGCAAGACATAACTTGGTTGGTTATGCCTTGGTTGATTTTTGGTTATGCCTTGATTGGTTTTTGATTATGTCTTGGTTATGCCATGTTATGGTTCTATTATACTTGTAATGATTTTTGTTATGCTTGTAAGGGTTCTGTTATGCCAAAAATTACGGTGTCCCCAAAATGACCGGGGACACCATAGCATCATCCACTGGTCTATGTTATTGAAAATTGAAAAGCAAACTACGTTTATTTTTTTCAGTAAACTATTTCTACTGGATGATGCTATGGTGTCCCCGGTCATTTTGGGGACACCGTAATTTTTGGCATAACTTTACCATTAGGAGCATAACAAAAATCATTACAAGTATAATAGAACCATAACATGACATAACCAAGGCATAACCAAAAACCAATCAAGGCATAACAAAAAACCAACCAAGGCATAACCAACCAAGTTATGCCTTATTATGGTTTTGGTTATGCTTATAATGGTTTTGGTTATGCTTGTAATGAATTTAGTTATGCTTATAATGGTTTTGTTATGCCAAAAGTTACGGTGTCCCCAAAATGACCGGGGACACCGAAGTCATTCCCATTTCTACTAGTCTATGTTATTGAAAATTGCAGAGAAAGGGAAACCACTAGTACTATGTTATTGGGACTCAGGGGGGCTGCTCTCCCCCTTGGGGGAGCAGCGTGCTGCTGCCCCCGTTTTTCGGGTTCGTCCCGATCTCGCTCCGATAATCCGAATCGTTTACTTTGTAGAGCTCGTCGAGTAGAACGACTTTGCAAAAAATCAGTTTAATTGGATATCATTAAGTGCCTGATCGGAGCCTATATAACTCTTGGTCCATTGGGAATAATGGATTTGATCCAGTGTTTCGGATCCATTCTTTTCAAAGTAAAAAGGCTCCGATCAAGCACTTAATGATATCCAATTAAGCTGATTCTTTGCATAGTCTTTCTACTCGACGAGCTCTACAAAGTGAACGATTCGAATCATCGGAGCGAAATCGGGACGGGCCCGAAAAACGGGGGCAGCGGCACTCTGCTCCCCCAAGGGGGAGAGCAGCCCCCCTGAGTCCATGTTATTGAAACTTCATTGGTCCACTACCACCTACTACGGTACTACCCTAATAAAGCAAAGCTAATTTCTCTGATAAAGAAAGGAAAAAGAAATTAAACAACAAACAGAGATGGCATGAAAAATGTGAATATTAATTATTGCCCATCATCGTCAACAGGAAATTCCCCACCATTATGATCATTCCCACACCCTCAGTCACTAAAGTTGGCAATGGTGGCCCCCGCCTCACACGCCTTCGCCGCCGGCGTCGGCACCACCTCCACCGACGGAGGGACCGGCGTGCCCAGCAACTCCGCCGGCAGGTCCGGTATCCCCTTCAAGTAGAAGGTGTAGAACAGCTTGAAGGGGAAAATGATCTGGTGCAGCTTGATCTGGCCGTACGCGCCCTCGAAGATGCCGGACCCACCGGTCACGGCGAGGTAGGTGTCCTCGTAGGTCAGGTACGGCCCCTGCACCGCTATGTGGCCGTAGTCACCGAAGTAGAAGCTGTACACCGCCTCATACCGGTCGCCTTTCTTTTCCGGTTCGTTCTTGATCAGGATGCATATTCCGGCCGTTATTCCCAACCGCTTCTTCAGGTCACCGCTGTACACCTGTAAAATGAATATTCAAGCTAAGTTAACCTCTTTTTTTAGGTCAAATCTTTTTTTTCCCCTCTTCCAAAAGTTTCCAAAATACTTCGTATGAAATTATTGGCTTTTTTACTCTCTTTTTTTTTCCCGGGGAGGAACTTTCCGAGAAAATCAAGATGTGTGTGGGAAAACACTTTGGGTGAAAAGAGGAGGACCCCAGAAAACAGAGATGGATAACTTTACTTTGTTGGAGAAAGGGACGAGATCGCCGAGAGAATTGACGGATTTCTGGCTCAATCGGAGGTAAGCAGGGCTCCCACGGTCTCGCTCATTGATCTCGTACACATACAGCTCTTGAACCTTAGCTGATCAAACCCAAAACAAAAGAAAATTGTCATTAAAAAATTGATGGTTCAGAAATCTAGGCGTCTGATTAGCTCGCAAGCAACTTTTAACTTGTTTAGTAATTGAACTGAGTTTACGCCGGAGCTTCGGGCTTGTTTAGTAAACAAGTTGAGTTGAACACTTTAAAATTTAGCTCGGCTTGAAAAAGTAGACTTGACTTGTTTAGTAAATGAATCAAGCTCGGCTCGTTTACTGCCGGACTCAACTTTTTACTAAACGAGCCGAGCTGGAATATAACAATGCCCAACTCAGCTCGTTTGCAGCCCATCATTAAGGAAAAATAAACTAAATACATACTGGGTGTTGAAGCATCTGGGCGGTTGTTGCTCTGGCTCTTGCAAATGAATGATCTTGTAGCAGCACCGCCGGTGGCGGCGAGACAGAGGTTCTGGGAGAGAAGGGGGATTGATTGGCGGAAGAACAGTTGTTTCTGGGCGGGTGAAGTGGTGGTGGTTTTCGGTGAAAGCTTAAGGGAGGAAGAGAAGGTTCTAAGCGAAGCAGAGGTGGAAAAGGCAGCCATTGTGCGAGGATTTTTAGGAGAGCGAAAGTGAAGAGGGTTTAGTGAGAGATGAGAATTGGATGAAGGGATGTGGGGAGCAGGAAGAGTATTTATAGGGGAGAAGATGTTGTAAGTATTTAATGTCAGTGGGAAAATGGAGATTTGTTTAAGGTGCGTAGGGGATTGGGTTTTTTCTGTTGCACCGTCCTGGACGGTGGTGGAAGGTGGTTGTGATGAGGAAAAGGTTCAAGGAGGCTTTCAGCTTGTCCACACTGAAAAGTTCAACAAAGTTCCAAAATGAATTCAATTGCGCCCGTGGTTTTTGAAATTTCACCACATGTTAATTGATTTTTACTTTGTGAATTTTTTTTTTTGACAAAGGGTGCGAAGAATTTTATTATCTGTTTGCCTAAACATCAAAGGGATGTAAACTCCATGGAGGTAAAATTTAAGGAGCCCTCAAAGTACTAATTCGAATCCAGCTCTTTGGATATGGGTGTTCTTCGAATTTTTCTAATTTCAATACTAGTATTCTTCTACCGATTTTAAGGGAAAGAAAAAAAAGAGCCCTCCGGTTACTTTTTATCTAATCATTTTTACAAGCTTGACATAGAGTACTTAGGGCCCGTTCCCGAGCTTAAAAGAAATACTTATTTTTTAAAGAGGCAATTTCAAGTTCAAAAATAATGTATTTACGCAAATAATTTTATTACCACTATGGATCTTGTTTGAAAGATTTTGATGAGATTTTTTATACGGTGCAAAAAAAATAAAAAATTATTTTTTATTTGCTCGTACTTAAAGGCACGGCGTAATGCTTTTTAAACATAGTTGAAAGGAGGTATCAAATTTCACTTTTTTATAGTTTTTTTTTGTGTGGATACAACGGTTATTTTTAATGTCATCTCACATGAGTTGAGTCCCAGATATGCATATGGTCCCACCTCATGCGAGAGGAGCGTTACAAATAATCGTGAATTAGAAATATTTTCCTTCTTCCAAAAAAATCTACTTCTGAAAAAATTTCATTTTAAGAATAAGATTCAAACATGGTCCATCTAACCAAATCCATAAAATAGTCTAGCACAACAAATGTTACCAAATTTGTGAAATACCGTTAGTTGCATTCATGGATAGCATCGTAGATATTAAGAATGTTTAATCATACAAGATTCCAACACGAATGTCCATATTTACTTAAAAGTGACACGCCTATCGCACTTATTTCTTTAACTGGCCTAGAAAAATAGAAAAGCAAAATAGTTCTTAGATTACATATAATCAAGTAAGAAGTAGAGTTTGAAACTCTGTCTACCCAAAAGGCTATAAAAAACCTATAATCTTCAATCTCAGACAGATCATGAAATTCCAAATCATCTAAATCAATAGCTTAAGTTGTATTGAACAATAATTTTGTTCTCTTATCTAATAGTTAAAAAGAAAAAGAATCTGTCAAAAAGAATTACTATTGGCAGCGAAGAATTACTCCTTATCACAAAATATTACTTTTGGCTACGATGAATTACTTTTGCCACGAAGAATTACTCATTGCCACAAAGAATTACTCATGGCTGTAAAGAATTAGTACTCTTGACCGCGAATAATTACTCTTAGCTGCGAATAATTTACTCTTGGTCGCGATGAATTACTCTTGGCCGCACAAAATGACTCTTAGCCGGTAGCCTAAAGTAATTCTTTGCGGCCATTTTTCTTACCTCTTGATTGTCTAAATAAAATATGTACGTAGTTTTCATACCATTTTTCTTGCCTCTTGATTGTCTATCCACATATTCATAGACGGATAATATCCAGAAAAAAGAAGCTATCTAATAATTAGAACACCCATACTACTAAGTATGCCAACTTGGAGAGCAGGGCCCTGTGAGTTGTTGCTCTCCTTAAATTGACTTCATCAGAGTCTAAAAATTTAAATCAATGAACCTCGAGGGGAGCGTCTCTCGAAGAAATAGCGTGTTGATATTATTGTCACCGGATCGAAAGGTTATTGTTTGGAGCTCGACGTATAAAACATCTATAAAAAAAAATTAAGCCGATCGGAGGCTTGTAACACATGATGTATGGAATTTTTATATATGCTGAAAGTTCATATTCAAAAATTATATTTGCGGTCGTCCGTTTTGCAAGAACAATGACCTTAATTACTTCACTAGGTTATCGAAATATGATCAACTTGATTTTTTCAAGAGATGATCTGTATGTGGATTCCACACACTGAAAGTTCGGATTCTTCGGAATAAATTTTGAGACTTGGCACCATGCGTATGGTTCTCATTAGTTACTGACCTTAATTAATTTCAGATCTGGTATTATCACTTTGGATCACAACTACAATAAATGTGATTGGTCGAAAAATCTTATCTGATTGATAGGCATTTAATGACAAAGGGGTGGCTTGGCTTCAAAAGTCAAACCGGGGATGGTGTTAGTGCGGTACATCATCCGAGCCGTCCGTTTGGCAATTCCACGTTTTAAATTTCATTTCGGCAATGAATGGCTCAGATGTTACATGGTGGAGATGAAATTTGGACCGTTGGATTGCCGAACAGACTGTTCGGATGGTGCACACCACCCGCGCATCACATGGATCATTTTTTCCTCTTTATTTAAACTTTTTTTTCTCCTCTTAGTTTTGCTGTAATTTCTTTTTAAATTATTGATTTGTCTCAACAAAATTAATCAAAAAAGTAAAAAAAAAATTTTGATTCAAAAATTTTTGTGAATAAAGACAAAAATAACCCCAAAAAAATTTGTTTGTTTAACTTATTTTTGTTTTTATTCACAAAATTTTGGTTTGGTACATAGTGTCTTACTTTTCCAATTCCACTCATCAAAACAAATTAATAATCTATCAAATTTAACGTAAAAAATAATAAATGTGAAATTTTTTGAATAAAAATTTGTTTGGTAAAGATTTTGAGAGAGGTTTGGAGGGAAAGAGAGCTAAGCCAAGTGGCTTATTAAGCTAAACCACCCCTAAATATAAATGGTTACAAAATCTTCTAAAAGGTCAATGCTCGAGTTACTTTTGTTAAAAAGTAGCATCTTGATCATTTGATGTATGAGGACAGGAAAAAAATATCAGTGAGACCTCCTTTTCTGTTGTTTTGTACATCAGTGGATTGGCTCGTATGACTCTTAAAATTTATTCTATTTTCTTAAAAAATAATTACGAAAATTCCACAACAACAATAAATAAAGAAATAAAGAAAAGAGATAGGTTTGAAAGAGTATTTGTTATGTATTGATTGTATTTAGTTTTCTTTTCATACAAAATAAAGTTTATATTTTATATTTTGTAAAAGAGACTACTGCTTAGTGCAGTTGGTAAGTCACTGTCTTTCTTTTGTGGAAGATATTGGGTTCGAGTCCCACAAGGGACAGGCCCTTTGGAAGCCAACGCTATGGATAGTCTCTGGACCTCCCATGCTAACTCCAGTGTACATTACTACTGTATCTTAACAATTGAATCAACGGCATCCATGAAACACGACCAAGGAAGACAAAACCAAAGGGATTTACTTCTTCTTAATTTTTTTAGGTTTGAAATATCCTATTATGTCAATCCATATGAGATCACGAGTTTAATTGCACACTTTGCTATTGGGCGGTAGAAGTCTCTTAAAATTAGTTGAGATGTAGGTAAGTTTACCCGAATGTTTTTTTAAAATTTTATTTATTATTTGTACCTTCTCTTTTCTCTTGTTAACTTCTCTCTTGCAGCAATTGGGCTGTTGTCCAGAATTTGTGTTGGACCTACCAGATCTTATACTACAAACTTAACTGGGCCTGTTTCAAATCAAGAAAAGACAAAATTGGGCCAGTGTCTGGTGGGCCGTTCTACTTTGAAAAGCCCACATATGTAGAAACTGCCATTTTACCTCCGCGGTTTCTTTGTTAGAGCAAGCACAAGAGACTCGGGGAAATGCATGCTTAGTCAAAATAGCTAGGAAAAGTTCAAAACCCGCTCCAGGAGACTCGGGGAAGCCCTTGATATTTTACATAATTGCTAACTTTGCTAGAGTAACTCACTAGTTGAGGCTAATTTCATTAGCGTTTAAGCTTTCAATCTACAATAAGTTAGCCAAGTTAACATATCTCTTAGAGTACTTTTGGGTGGAACATTATTTTTAAATATGCACCGAGATCAATACAGGATGATTTGAATTGCTCATTTTGTAGGGCTTATTGAGAAGTTAATTGATGCATGAAAAATTATCTTTGTTGAACATCTATCGGTGTTTAAGTAAAAATACTATTTTGAAAATATGATGTTTGATACCTATCGATATCGAATAAGGTTACTTTTCTTTTTTTCCTGAAGTAAAATTATTTTGAAAATATGATGTTTAATTTTATTGAATGGTCTTCTTAACGACGCCAACGATTTGAGTAGTTTGGATTATGTCGTTGTAGGTTCAGTTTACATTGGTCACCGTATATGTAAAATACAGTAGGTTTTTTTGTGTAGTAAAGGTAAAATAGAGAGACTAGTGCAATATGTATCTTAAAAGTAGGTAGCTAAAATTAAGAAGTGACTTTTGGATAGCTAAATTACTCCAAAATTTACCCAGTGTGTTGTTCTTGCCCTTAATCTTTTACTCCACCCAGAGCCGGCTTAGAGGAGAAGTCGAGGAATCCGTCACTTCAGGCCTCTAATTTTTTGACCTGAGGAGGACCCCAAAAAATATAGTTTATAATTTTAAATAATGAGTATGAATTGCCTTTGAGTAACATTTTATTGATCGTGTGACAGCTTAAGTTCTTTGGATGCTTTAGGAGTTGAGTTCGAATCTCCACCCCTTCAGTTTTTCTTAACATTTTGCAAATTTTAGTTTAAAGATTCGTGTGCGAAGATAGATGATCCCATGTTAGAACTTTTGTTTTGGGTCCCAAATATTTTTGAGCCGGCATTGACTCCGCCTTTGTGAAGTCTTTTGCAAAAAGATTTTTAAGACAGTACTGCACCATGCATTAATCTGCATGTTGTGTTTTGGGGGAGTATGGTCGACAAGAAGGCGCGCAGCACACCAAGAGTGAAGCCTACAGCTAGCTTAATTTGACTCTCAATACGGGAAAACTTATGCAGTTTAGACATACTATTAAAGATTGATAGACTGAGAGCTCTTTCTTGATTATATGGGTGGTGGTACGTGGCCGTTTTTAGTTGGTGGAGGGATTTGTCTGATTAATTCCATTAACACACAAGACCTCAGCCCGCTAACTAACTATGTGGAGCTGGTGCTCAATAAGTAAAATCTCAGAGGGTCTACGATTTTTCAGGCCATGGAAATCTGTGGCAATAACGGTCAACAAGTTTACAACCTTGACCTACCAAATAACTTTAAAGATTTCATCGTGATGGAAACCTATCAAGGAACCGGGGATCCTGTGCACATCCACATAACAGGTCTGTGGTGCATTATTCTAACCGTCCAAAAGTGTTTTTAATGGTTTAGATTGAAAAAAAAAAGACTCTTTCAGAAAAGAAATTAACTTTTTTCTAAAAAAAAAATTTTATAAAAAATTTGAGTCATTAATCGTTAAGATAATGGACTAGAGGGTTCCCGGCCGGATCCACCTATCAGTGCATCAAGTCACGGAGGTAAGTCTAGTTTCACCCTCCCCATACCCATACTCTCTCTCCTTTCTCTCCAGTGGAAGAATTACCATTAATTACTGAGATGCACGATCTCTGAATCCAACTATCAGTGCATCAAATAAAGGAAGTTAGGAAGGTAAATCTAGTTTCACCCTACCCATAACCATGCCATGCAAACTCTCTCTACTCTCTCTCGTGGGACCAAAAGATGAAAAGAGTCTTTCTCCGGTACGACTCAGGAAAAGTGCCGTACGTACCTTCCCAGTTTCTTCTAGATCTCTGGTCTCTCCTTCTCTCTCTCTATGCTTAAGAGTGAATGGAACTAACCTTGGGAGTTGGGAGTCGAGAAGCTACAGCCAAGAAAAAGGAGAGAGAGAGAGAGAGAGAGAGAGAGAAATCACAAAAAAAAAACTTTTTGGAAAGATGACTCATAAATGGTGGGGTTAATTTTTTGCGTGTCTTGCCTAGATAAATTAAAATTAAACACCGCAGCTAGATAAATGAAAAAGAGGATATTTGAAGGTTTTTACGGGTTTTTTTTTTTTTTTTTTAGATAGGCAAGGTTTTTATTGTTCCATCGCACCAAAAATAAAATATATTTGAAAAATTGGCCCAACTTTGGGAATCGGGGTGGAGTAAGCTCTAATAACAGAAATATATTCTAAGGCAACGGCCATGTCTACCACGAGATTATCGTGTGCTGACATGTCTTCATCGCACGGTACAGTATTGTGTCTTCATTATCTTCTTCCTCCTCTTCTACTTTCACACATAATAATACAGAATTAAAAACAGCTTGAGACACCAATGACCAAAACATGGCCCAGTCTTCTGCCATTGGTGTCGTTTATTTACACTAATTAATTTAATCACCATTGTCTCCTTCTCTCTCTCTCTCTCTCTCTCTCTCTCTATATATATATATATATATATTGTTATTTGATAATGATACACACCATGCCGGTCCTAAGGTAAGGCTCAAAATGTGCAGCCGCTTTAGAAACCAAAAAATACACTCTTTTTGTTCCTAAAAAAAAGTCCACAATGAAAAATTGTACAATTTTCGGACAAAAAAATAGAATACTTCATTGCATGACTTTTCAATCTAGGTTAAAGAACTAATTGAGATGTTTAATTTAATGTCGATAAATTTTAGAAATTATAGTACACAAAATTAAGTATTTTATCGTGTGATTCAAAAATTACACGTCCTTTCATATAGACTTTCTTTCATTGAAAAATGGAGGCACTAAAAGGGCAATGACATACCATGAGGATTACGCGACACTCTGTCATGAAAGACAAATTAATTAAAAAAACAGCAGACAAAAACAGTGTGGCAGGTAGGAGGGGAGACTCAATATATTGTAAATTTGTGGTAAGCAATCAAAATTGGGTATGTTTATTGTTAATCCCATCTTTATGCTTGGAATTAGGTGAACATTCGAATCCCTATTGCAATCTTTTTTTTTGTTTTTTATGGGAGTTTGAATATAATTTTGTCTTGAGTCTTGATCTCTTGTTCCTTCATATATATATATATATATATATATAGAGAGAGAGAGAGAGAGAGAGAGAGAGAGAGAGAGGAATATTTGGTAAAGTGCGGTGCAAATAAATGGTATGAAAACCCCCATTTGCAGTTTTAAGTATAATATATTATTAGGAGACGACTCCTCTCAAGTTTACTAGTGGACTGCACGGGGTCCAATTTGGGCGTTTCCAACTTGATTCCGAGTCGACTTCGATAAGCGGATTTGTTCATATTGTAATATTCTTTGAGGGAAAAAAAAGAAGGCACTTTATAAAAATCATATTAATCTGAGACTTATAAACACCTTATCGAAGTACATTTATACTGGAAAAAAAAATGAGATAGGCACGCTGGATTTCAAATTCAAAATTCTATTTTTTTTAGATAAATGTACTCTGATTGAGTAATGATCGCTATACGATTAACATGAGTTTCTTTCTTCTTCTTTTTTTTTGAATGTCGAAAATTAAATTAACTAAAAAAGCAAGGTCTACAGCAGAATTATAACAAAGATAAAAGATAGAATAGTCCGAGATAAGTCCAAAGAACACTAATCTAAAACCTACCTAAGAAGAAAGCTATCTTTATTCAAGAACTTCTGTAGGGAGATGGGGTTAGTCACTGCAATAATCAACTCGTCATTTTGTTCGGCTCCCAAGTGAGCAAGATGGTCGGCACATTGATTGGCATTGCGGTAAGTGTGGGATAACTTGATGCCCGTGCGGTTTAGCAGCCCATGAGCTTAATTAACATGAGTTTCTACGTGCTTGTGATGCTCGATGAATTCTACAATATCAACGAGTTCAATCATCTACGTAAATTCGAAATGAAAGTCTAAAATATGTAACCGGTGTATACACCCCGTCCGTAAAATCCACTGGTAAACTTGTGACGAGCCATCTCCAAATTACTTCTATTTTACAACTGGCACTCCCAGTCTGGCAGTCATATTGACTGTGGAGAGCAGCTGCATGCATTCATTCCAAAAGAAAAAACTTTTTGACCGTCATGTGAGGCTACGGATCCAACCCCATTTAAAACTAGGGTTGGTGACTTTGGAGAGAGAGATAGATTCCATCAAAATTAACTTTGGAGAGAGAGAGAACTGAGAGAAAGACAGACAACGGCCAATAAGTTATCTAAAACACTGATCTTCACTGCAACGACCAGATCATCACATGAAATATAGAGCAGTAGTTGAAATGAAATTATTTTTTCTGCCAAAGTCGTCTTTGCAGCTCCTTTCAAATATGAGATGGACCCACCTGTCCCACTTTGCGTCCATTTGGGTTTTCTCAAAAAGCCAAAATTGTTTTGAATATTCTTCTTCTTTCTTTTTTTTCCCTTAATTTTGAATTCTTCTTGACGAGCAAATGAAATTTGTTGGTAAAAAAAAATGCATGAGCAAGATCCATCAAGGTGATATACCATTCTCGATAAAGGAGATGAGGTTGAACTCCAATCAACGAACACTCAGCCACTTAAAACATTCAATCCAAAATTAATTGACGACAACAACTAAGGTGGAAGAAGTTGTTGTTAGAAAGAATTGAAAGGAAAAAAAAAATTCTTCTTTTTGACACAACATATTGCACAATAATTTATATATATGGAGTGCTATGTGATATTGATTCATTAATGAATAGGTTAAAGGACAAAAATTGCTACTACGAAATTACTCTCCAATAAGGTATATATACATGTTTTTTCTTTTGCTAATTCAATATTAGAATTAACTTACTTGCACCATGATTGATCATGAATTAATCTTGAAGTTAACAGCCAGGAAAATTTTCAATGACCCTAAAATATTGATGTTCATACACTCCTAATATGGACACATATATGTCCTCACATATGTGTCAGCGATGCTACACCAAGCACTCTATTTCACCATTTAACATTCGTCCAGCAATTAATGGTTAGCACTTTAAAAAAATTCTTCCTAACTTTTTTTTTTTGAAGAGTTTTTAAAAATTTGGACTGTACCCAAAACACTTTTAGATTGTGAGATTGTGAGAATGAGAGCTATGGGGGTACTGTAAAAGTTGCGCGGTGGGCGTAGATTTTAAGTATGTGTTGTTTGAGTTACTATTGCACAACATGGTCGCAGTACTGGAGTAGATTTTTCCACAAGTTATTAAACTGTGCCCAATATCATTTGTATGCGCCATGGGATAGCGAAACAACACGAGGAGGAAACATCCTAGGTGCTTCATGGAAGAGATCGATCGTGTAGTAGGATTCTATACCGTATAAAAAAAAGACTGTCCGGATATCTCTTGTCGATCGACCGTATCATGTAAATGGCCGACCAATAGTGGATGATGCCCGCATGATTTGTGGATAATGCAGAGCACGAGGTAGCCCATGGGAGGGAGAGTACAATATACACAATACACACACTAGAAGAGAGAGAGAGAGAGAGAGAGAGAGAGAGAGAGAGAGAGAGAGAGAGAATAGATTCCAAATGGGGGACCACGGGGACTGTTCTTTTTTTACTGGCTTTGGACCCATTTGAGTGTACTCTGTCGATCCTTTGATCAGTATTCCTCTATAAAAAGGCCGACCGATCCAACACTTAGAAAACGTCCCCTACTGCAGAGTACTACATCATCTCTCTCTCTCTCTCTCTCTCTCTCTGAAAAGGGTATCGATTAAGGAATGGAAGGGTCAAAGAAGAGGGTAACATGGAGCAGAAGATCAAGAACAGGAGGATCGTCGTCACTGGGAAGGTGTCTAAAGCAGCAAAGAGCAAGGCTTTACATTATGCGGAGATGTGTTGTCATGCTCCTCTGCTGGCATGACTAAACTCAGATGATCATCAACTTTTATTACTGCTACTTCTATCTCGTTTTACTAATTTTCAAATTGACGGCGAGCGGAGCCGACCCCGAGTTAATTGAAGCTCGAGGTGCGGCGGTTTCAGCCCCCGGAAAATTTGCGAATTTGGAATTCTGATCTCTCTAGCTCTCACTCTCTCTGTTGTGTAAATAGTAGTAGCAACTAATGAGAAATGTTGAGTACGTACGGTTTTTATATAGCAGCAGCTGTATTTGCAGTGCTAGTGTTACTTTTCTCTCTACTATTACCTTCTTATTTTGATTTTCATTTTTCAGAAGTAGCTAGCTAGTAGAATATTGGTGAATCAATGATATAATATTGGTATAATCACTAATCGCTTGATAAGTATCGGCAATAATGGAGACTGATTAAGCAAAGTACTTATGTAGTTGTGTTAATTTACAAAAGCTTAAGCATGGGCGGAGCTAATTAAGTAGAGTGAAGGAGTGGCACGGGCCACGCACGGTTTTGTAAGTAATGTTATTTTGTACTAATAGGTTAGGCACTTTTCAATGTCCAAACAACTGATGAATTTTTCAAATGATGAAAAATAGCAACTTAAAAAATGAATGGTTCGGATCATTAAAAAAAATGTCTCGATGGCTTTCATAATTTAAAGACCGCACACATGAGAATTGAACCAAGTATTTATTCTTTATAACGAAAAAAATATCAATATTGTATCACAATTTCACCATTAAAAAAAATAAACTCACAATACATTGGAGTGTCATTAACCAGCCCCGATCCAAAAATATAAATCATGGCTCCACCACTTAAGTATATATCTTCTTAGCCAATTGAGTATGAAATTTTTTTAGGTAAGGTTCAGTCTCTGACAGATTGAGCTCAGTCAAACACATATATCACTGTTTTTAGATGAAAGCTTATTTAGAGCATCCACATTTGAACTTTTAGAGGCAATTTTAGGGTCAGATTTTAATACTACTCCCAGATAACTAAAATTTTTCACTTTTTGCACTCCATTTGAACACATTAAGGAGTGCACTACCTAAAGTACCCTTTTCCACATGCAACAATTCATATGAAACTGACGCACTTAGTACCAGTGGTGAAGCTAGGATTTAAATTCGGGAGAGGCCTAAGTTCAAACAAACAAACTTTTTAACCTCAAATTAGTGGAAAACCCTAACTGCAATATATTCAAAATTCAAAAACACAATTCTCAATTCCTAATTTTATGTGTCAAAACATGCAATATATGCTCATCCAAATTACTAACAGATTCATAGTTTAAAAGGCAAAAAAAAAAGTGTCTGTGTGCGTGTGTGTGTGTGTCGCGGGCCGGGGGGGGGCCTCCCTTATACACCCCCGCACTTGCAAAGCATCTCGTAGGAATATGTGGTAGAGAAGAATGTTGTCCAAAACCACTCAATAATTTTTACATTTTAGAAACGTGCAAGTCATGTTACTGATCAAAAATTAAGGCTCCGTTTGTTTTGATGTAAAATGTGTTACAATGTGAAATATTTTTCATGTAAAATATTTTTTTAGAAAACAAATTTTAAACTTTTATTTTCTGGTGTTTGGTTGGTACTTGTAAAATATTTTCAGAAATCAACAAAATAGTGTAGAGAGCGGGGGGTTAAACGGCGGAGAAATCTGAGAATATTGGAATTGAACGTGAATGAGGACTGACGATCGAGAAAACTAAACAGTACGAAAAATAGTAACAGGCAGCAGGTTTATTTCAAAAATAACTTGCGGAAGACTTAAGAATAAGTCATTTTCATTCAATTAAAAATTAATTTTTACGCAATTAAATACTACCTCTGTCCGGATTTAACGGTCCTTTTTTGGAGTTCGTGCCATTTTTCAATCGATTATATCTTTCAATTTATAATGTTTTACGTGATTTCGAAAACATCGAATTAAAGAATTAATCGAGATCTATCAAACAAGATCCATATTAGATATGAAATTTATTACGGATTTAAAGATATAACCCATTTTTTAGCCGGTTAGAATAGAACTAGGAACAATTAAATCCGGACGGAGGGAGTACCAAAAAAATAGATAAAATATTTTATATCCAAAAACAAACGAACCCTAAGTCACAACTTATCAAAAAATAATAATAAAATTCAGTCAAAGTTGAGTAGTACTCTCCCTCAGTACTAGTACTATTTGCTTGGTCCAATAAAGAAAAAGGATAGATGCGAAAACTTTTTACTCCCTCGGTTTTCAGTCCTGGTTTTCAGTCCAATATCATTTTCTGGTTTTTTAAAGCCCTGTTATGGGTTCTGGGTACAACACTTCTGCACCATCTTGTGTGGGACCATTTTGAGATTTCACACAAATGATCTGAACCGTTCAATTTGTTCGTAATTTTTTTTAATTTATTTTTGAAGGGTTCTTGTAAAAAATTACCCCAACTAGATGTTAGTAAGTGTTTGATTCATGCGTTCTTTTTTTGGTATCTAATCTTACGATCCAAAAAAAATTATCAATAAAACACTTACCAAATTCAGTCAAAGTTGAGTTGTACCCCTCAGTACTAGTACTATTTGCTTGGTCCAAGAAGGAAAAAGTATATATGTGAAAACTTTTTACCACCGGTTTTCAGTCCGGTTTCAGTCCAATATCATTTTCTGGTTTTTTAAAGCCCTGTTATGGGTTCTGGGTACAACACTTCTGCACCATCTTGAGTGGGACCATTTCGAGATTTCACAAAAATGATCTGAACCGTTCAATTTGTTCATAATTTTTTTTGAAGGGTTCTTGTAAAAAATTACCCCAACTAGATGTTAGTAAGTGTTTGATTCATGCGTTCTTTTTTTGGTCTCTAATCTTACGAACCAAAAAAAATTAACATATGGATCAAGTACTTACCAATATTTGACTGAACTGATATTGTACAAGGACCCTTCAAAAAATATTCTGAACAAATTAGAAGGCTCGAAATATTTGTGTGAAACCTCTAAATAAGCCCCACACAAGGTGGTGTACAAGTATTTTACAGAAAGCATTACTCCTTTTTTTAACTCCATCGTTTCTTTTTTTCCTCTTTCTATATTGAAATGGTAATTCTAACGGAACCGACAACCATATATGCACCTACAGTGCACATATAAAAGGACAGTTTATCTTATTACAAACATTCTTCGCAAATAAATACTTCCTCCGTCCCAGTTTAAACATTCTTTGCAAATTTGTTTGTTCAATTTCGACATACGTATCCTTTAAAAATTTGTCTATATCTTACAATCTATAATATTTTATTGCATATTTTCAAAAATATCATATTATATAACTAATTGAGATGTACAGTATCAAATAAAATTCATATTACATGTAAAAATCATTATAGATTGAAACATATAGATAATTTTGTAAGAGGTCCCGAATACTGAAAAAAGACAAATAAATCGGGTCGGAGGGAATACGAGCATCATAAAAAATCGTGATGTTCGTAAATTAACCGAGACACCGAGTGATGAAAAAACTGTGGCCCACCCCCCCATTTTAATACTACTATATCACTGACAAGTGACAACCATACTTTTGCACGTGCCTGTGATTCTTTTCCAATCACGTCAAAGGTCTGGGCACCATGTGCTGCCTGCAATTTGATCTCTCCACACGTCAATGAGATTCCCCTCCCCTATTTCAGGAGCGACCAATTTGCACTGTTTGTTGTTTGACACGTGTACACGGTACCCTGCATACACATTGCACTAGCTCGAAGGGGGAGGGTGGGGGGCCTGATTTGTGAGTTCCTTCCACTCATATCAATGTTGGAAATGTTTGTGCAAGATGCGTCGCCAAGTCGTGTTGGCCGGCCTGAAACTTAAGAATTTGCTCTTTTGTAAGATTTTAGATTTGATTTGTTTTTGCCCTTCATCCTTGGGACCATCTCGCACGGCAATGGAGCTTTGCCGAGGGCTCGGCACCCCGAGCTCTTGAATTTTAAAAATTATTGATAATTATTTGTGTATAGCTATTTATTATTTTAATAATTTTGGTTTGATTTGATAAAAAAAAAGGTTCTTTTACACCTGCCAACGCATCTTCACAGACCAAGAACTACGAGATCACCCTTTCATTCTGGGGTGACGAAAGGATCGTACAATTCGAGCCGTTTTTTTTCATGCTTTTCAATAAAAAAATAAACACGTAATAATTGAAGTAGTCTAAAGAAAAATATAAAATGATTGGTATACTTTAAGTGTATTAGATAAGAATCATTTTAATGTACAAATATAATATATTGAAAAATGAAGACTTTGTGATATAATAAGTATACATATGTTCCGATAAAAAAAATAAACGTCTACTAAGTGTGTGAAACTTTTGTAGGTAGAACTTTAGGAAATAGCTCAAAATGTGTGCAAGTTGACCTGAAACACCATGCATTAAAAGAAACATGTTTATTGCATACCAACTATGTTGTGCATGGAATTTGCCAATTTTGATGAGGTCCGAAGTCCCAAAACTAGCCTATTTGTAGCATGTACACCAGTTGAGTTAAATGTCAATTTTAGCTATTTTAAAGAGGAAAAACTTAAAAACTTGGCTGCACTAGATTAGGTATAAGAGAATCTTTTTACCTTTGCCACATTCCCTTGTTATTTAAAGCAAGCCACTATTCATCAATAGTGAATTTAAATATTATATTTCCACTCCGGCTGTCTCTCATTTCTCTCACTTTTGTGCCTTTCCTAACCAAAGTAGATAAAAATGCAAGTATGCCTAGGTTGGTGTACATGCTCTAATTCTGCAACAATACTCTGGTGTTCCGTTTTCTAAAAAAAAAAGAAGTTTTAGAAAAAAAAGTTAATTTCAAGCTCAAAAAAAAAGTGTTTACGCAAATAATTTTTCTATCAATACGGAACTTGCTTGATAAAAAGTTACCTTTTTTTTTTAAAGTGGAACACCACCTCGCTACTTTACCTACCTTTTATTATTATACTCACTCCGTCCATTTTTTATAGTCCGGTATTTCATTTTGGGGAGGCTTAATAATTCATCCTAAAAGCTCAACGGAGTTATGATTTCATCCTCCCATTTCTAGCCATTTATGATTTCATCCTCCTACTAGTTTTTATACAGGAGATGCCCTTATATATATATATTCTATTATATATATAGCGTCGATTTTTGGGACGAATTCCTAATCCATTCCGTCCTCGCGAGAATCTCGATTCATCCGGCTCCCAATCCCACGAAAATCTCGCAATCATTCTTTTGATTTGTGGATTATAATGACTACCAAATCGATCTGTAACGAACCCTTTCAGAAGTTTTGGAGCTCAAAACTTCTGTTGAAACCCATTCAAAGCGGAGAATCCAAGCAAGGTTGTCGTCCCGAGAACCAGAGCAAGATCGTCATCCATTGTTGCGGATTCCGGCGGCGAACAACTGCGTATGCATTCCCCGTCCTTCCGGAATGGGTTTTTTTCGAAAAAAAATGCCACGCCACAAATTTATCCTTCATGGGTTATTTTCACTTAGAAGAACGGTTAAACAGACATGGCCAGAATTCGTTAAGTTTGCCGTTAACCCTTTTATTCTTCGTTTTTGTGGGTTTGTATTTGGGGCCATAGTGATAAGTTTGTTACTTTGTGTAATCTAATCAAACGAAAGGATTGGCTTACCTCAAGCCGTTATTAACGATCGATGCTGATCTTGTTCAATTCATGATTTCGATTTCGTTTTTAAATTTGTTGGGTTGTCTTGCTGGTAATTTAACCATCTAAGGCTGATAATATAACCATGTAATGGAAAATGTCTTGCTGTGTGTTGTAATCAAAATTGATTTCAATGCCATATTGTTTGGGTATGTCATGTTTTAATAATCAGTATGAACGTAGAATTTGAATGGGTATGAATGTTGTAATCGTCATGGTAAGTTAATCACGTAACGTTGTTCACGTTTTTTCATTTTTATGTAATTTCCTTTCCTTTCAAAAAATAGGTTTTTGAATGATGGATTTTAGGGCTGCCAAGGATAATTGGTAGCACTATAAAACGAGAGAGGGGGCTGCGCCATCGGGATTTTACATACGGGGCTGCCGAGCACTGTTTTTCTGCCCACGGACGATACTAAAGAGAACAAAGGCGCTGTGATTTCTTCTTGGATTTCCACGCACCAGAGGAAAAGGAAAAGGAAAAGAACAGGGCTGCGACAGTCGGGTTCCATTACTATTTAGTTTCTTTCAAGCTCTCTTTACTTGCAAGTTTTAAAGCTTTATTCAATTATTCGTATTCCGGCAACTCGTTTCAACTTTTGTTCTTACTTAAAGTTTGATTTTCAGTTAATTGTTATCTCTGGTTTATTTTCTTTCATGCTTAATCTAGGGTTTCTTTTGTTTATTGCTTAATAATGAGTGAGTAGTTGTTTAGGTAAGGTCGCGGGATGATTAGCACACCATGGCTAGGTCGGACATGTCTTGCTCCTATTTTAAAATAAAAATGCAAAGACAATTTTAGGTTATTAAAGAACATTCGTTAGACGAATCCGGGTATTGTCGGAGCCCATGTGAACGGGGGAATGGGGGTCCAAAACTCATTCTCCGCTGCGCATGGGTAAACGGCGACCACAGGGTTTCGCATCTTGCGGGGTATCTTTTTCAATCTTAAATTGAACGTTTTTAAGAACATCGAATGGAGCAGCTTAATCTGGACTGGTTGCGAGTGCTATGAACTCTACAACCGTACCTTTCTTTTAATTACTTGAAAAGTACAATCAATTTCTAGATTTTAGTTAATCTCAATCAAACGACAAGGGATGGCTACCTAAGAGCCGTTTAGTTAACAACAACCCGAGTTTTTAGTCAGCACACATCACCGTCTCTATGGATTCGACTCCGGACTTACCGGATATTGTGCTACATCGGTCTCCGTCCTACGCTTAGGGCAACCCATTATTTTAGGTCTAGGAATCGGTCAAGCAAGCTCAAATGCATTTTTTGCTATTTTATCGAAGAGAAACAAAGAAAAACAATTTGCACCAGATGAGTTAAAAGAGAAGCTAAAATTCATTTATGAACAGTTGTACTCTATTTTTATCTATGCACTATTCATACTCCTTTCTTTTTTAGTATTTCTTTCTCTCTCCTCCCTCCTTTCTCCTCTCTTTAAACAATAAAGATAATAGAAAATGAGTGAAAAAATATATTTTTTAATTGGTGCTAGGTAAAATAAATAGTATTGGTGTAATGTTGAGAGAGATGTGAGTAGGTAAAATGAAAAAAGTGCACCTTTGACCATCATTTTTACATTTTCCTTGATGTACATGCTCTAACTAGGCTAGTGCAAACTCACTTTTGTGCCTTTCTTAACCAAAGTAGATAAAAAGTGCAAGTATGCCTAGGCTGGTGTACATGCTCTAATTCTACAACAATACTCACTATTTTACCTACTCTTTATCATTATACTCCCTCTGTCCTGGTTTGTTTGTCTAATTGTCGAAATATGTGTCTTTCAAAAATATACTTATATCTTATATTTTATAATTTTTTTTTTATTTTGAAGATTTTATATAATAAAACTAATTGAGATCTATCAAACAAGATCCATATTACATATTAAAAACATTACGAATTGAAAATTATAACCAATTCTTTGAGAGGTCAAACGCTCTCAAAAAGTCAAAAGGGGGACAAACAAACCGGGACGGAGGGAGTAATATTTTTTAGGGCTTAGAGCATTTGCACCACTCTTGCTACTCCCCTTGTTACGCTACAGTGGCAAGCAATTCTTGGAAAAGTCAACAACATCAACCTCTTGACTTTGATCGTTACTTTGCAAAGATCTAACTTTGCTACAGTTCGTCACTACAGGAGCCGAGGAACTATTTATAAGTTATTTCAATATTTTATTGTTTTTGTAGTAGGCCGAGCTTAATTGAGATTCCGCTGTGGGCCACTTTCACTCCTCTGCCACCTTCAGCCGCCGTAAGGCCGTTGATCGCTTCACATGTGCTCGGGCTCGGCCGAGGCGCATCAGTCACAGGTTCTGCCCTTGGTTTGCGTCCGGCGACGGAGATGTCACTCCAAGCTCGGCCACCGGACGGTTGGCGACTCCGCAGACAACTCCCGCCTAGGCCGTGTCCTCTTCGGCCTGGGCCTCCCCTCAAGCTCGGCCTATTTCATTGGGCTCGGCCACCTGCGCGGCCACGTACCCACCCACGTGCAGGGACGGTTATGCCAAAGGATAAACGTGAGTGCACATGGAGCATGCCAGCTCACGCCAAAGCGGTTACCAGATCTATCCGGTGACGTCACGATGACGCTGTTTGGCCCGCGCAAGGCACGTGCCCGTGCTTGGAGAGCAAGTCAGGGAGGCTCTATAAATACCAAAGGATAGTGCCTCCTGGAAGGTACGCACTCATACACGCGAAGACCCACTCAAAACCCTAGTTTCTTCCCTCTCTCTGCACATACTCATCCTCTCGCTGGAGGGCCTTGCCGGGCAACCCCCGGCCAGGTCTTAGCCGTGCGTTCATTGTGCAGGCTAGGCGGGGAATGCTAGGCAACCGCTGGACCAACAGAGGAAGGAACTAGATCGAGGATCACGGGCCACACAGTTTTAATTGTAATCTTGTTACTTGCCCCCATTTTTTCTTATTAACTTGCCCCCACTTATTCTTATAATCAAATTTTTACTCTACATGATCTTAAATAAAGAACAGATATTTAATTTTGAGAGCTCTAGAGACAAAAATTAATTATGATCCTTTAGTATAATATGATCAGAAAAATAAAATTTTCATACCGGTTCAAACGGATTGAAAATTGAAGCACTTAATTTTTTTAGACTGTTTATATATTTAAAAATATGGTTAAAAACAACAATGGAGTATATTTAAAAATACAACAATTTTACCTACCCTTAATTGAGGCTGGTGTAGAGCCCATTTTATGAACTCGGCTAAGTAAACTAGACTAAGAGCATGTACATAGCCACAAATGCTAGTGAACAGTATATTTTTTTCATTTTATCTACTCATATTTCTTTCAACACTACACTAATATTATCTATTTTACCTATTCTCTAATAAAATACTATTTCTTTTTCTTTTTCCTTTTCCTTTTCCTTTTTCTTTTTCCTTTTCCTTTTTCTTTTTCAAGAAAAGATTAGAGGAGAGGGGGGGATGTTTGGGAGATAATAGAATTAAATGGTTTTGCTCATGAACAGTTGATAGTTAAATATACCTATGTAGTGTAGCTGGAGGTATTCTCCCCTTTGATTTACCTAATCTGTTGCATGAGGGTTTTTTCACTTTGCATAGGTAAAATAGCTATTTTTGGGTATTTACATAAGCTAGTAAACTTGCTCTAAGCCGGCTTTTTACCTATTCTGATGTGCGTGCATGCTCTTATTTATAGGTTTTTTGCTAACTCTAATTCACTGATTAGTGCATAACGCACACATAATGTCATCGTTTGTTGGAAATTCAATTACCATGGATGCATTATACTTTTACAAATACCAATGTACTTTTACAGAGACTCATATACAGTTAATGACACTTTTAACAGTTGACAGTGGTTAACATTTTCCAAACGTAATGTACCTCCAAATGAAAAATTTGTAGCTTCAGCTGGCATTAGCAATTGCTTATACAGTAACAAAATGTTACCCCTCATAATGTTTCAAGGTTGTTCGCAGTAGTACAACTGATTATTTACACTTGGTGAAATTACAAGAAAAGTTGTCATAAAATGTTGAAAATAGTAATGCTATAGCCATTAGGAACATAAAGTACGGGCGTTGAAAAGGAAATTGATGACTTGTGCCTCTTATCAAAGCGCGAGCTAAAGTGTGTTATTTTCGTAATTTTTCTTTCGATGCCGGGTTTTATGGTTAATTTGAGGTTATATAATTTTTTGACTTGTTATTCATAGCATGCAAAACCTACGTTACGTGCGTACAGTGCACTATATATACAAGAAGGAAAAGAAAATAGAATAAGAAAAGAGAGAGAAAGGGTCCAAGAAAAACCATGCCGAAACAAGAAAATAAGGATCAATGGTAATTATGCGTCTTTAATTTATCTTAATTAAGAGCCCCCTTGTTTAACCAGATTAATATTGAATATATGAATATAGAGTTTCCTAATATACATCACCCCATCTGATTAATGGTGACTAGAGTAATATATAAAATTAGGCGGTTGATTTTGTCACTCCTTTTTTTGTTAACGTTACTTCCCTGTAAATGTATTTTTTGTGCCAAAATGCACTTATAGGGAAGTGACGTTAACAAAAAAGTGAGTGGCAAAATCATTTCGCTAAAATTAATGTCCTTATGATATATTGTACTATATATTTAACACTTGCATATCGTGACTAGATATGTATATATATCTCGACTCCTCAAAATAGGAGATAAAGTTCCCGCATGCATCAAAGACCATGACAATAATCAGCAAAATGACGAGCCCAAATGGCTTAAGACCCAATGGGCCTTTACAAGCCTCCCATTTGGAATGGGCCAAATTATGAAAGAGAGTTTCTTTTAACAAAAATGGACCTATATTAGTAATTAGGGAAAATGACGGTTCAGGATATATTTTGATAATTAATACCTTTTAAGGACAAGTTAAGAACATTTGTTAATGACCAAAATGTCTTTGGCGGATATTAATTATCAAAACACGTCATTGGCCATCATTTTCCCTATTAGTTAATTATGCTACGATACATATACTCTCTTTTTTGCCAATCGGTAGGATACGATACATATTCTTATTCTGGTCATTTTGTTTGGTAACTAGAGCACTCATATCATGTAGTGGAAAACGTTGGGGAACTTCATTGAAAACACATTCGAATTTCAGAATGGTTTAGTACTGCTGCCGATAGTCAAATATTAACGAGACGTGTTGCTGTTTCGTGAATACTTGTTTTCCTCTTCTTTAAACTTCTATTGATTTTCCCTACAACAAAAACTAAAAAATAAAAACTCCTAGTGAATTGTTTTGTGCAAATATGTGTTAGACGGTTGAAAATGATCGCTAAATTGACAGACATGTACCCTTCCAAATATATTAGTGGTGGACAAAAATTGAACCTTCGACCCTAGGTGAACTTAGCCATTCACCCAACCAATTGGGCTCAAAGTTGTCAATACCGTACCGGCCAGCGTACCGTTTTCACTACTGGAATGGTACGTACCGGTACCGGGCTGTATTCCGGTACCGTTCCGGATTTACCACAATTAATATTATATATATTTAATATATATCTACCATTTTTTAAATTTTAAGTGTAAACATAAACAAAATGTAAAAAAAAAAAAAAATTATAATTTTGTACCGGAACAGAACACCGGAAAATGGCCTGAACAGACCGGTATTGTCCGCTACACCCGGTATTGGCCGGAACAGGCCGGTATTTCAACCGGAACGGAACATGACTTTTTGAGTTCCGTTTAAAGACCGGTACGGAACGGATTTGACAACTTTGATTGTGCTAGCTCACAAGTCACAAGCTCCATACTCAAGGGTTTTTTTTGTAAAAACGCAAGGAAGTAAAGGCCTTTTTTTAATCATGCCTTGGGGGACAAAAGGTTTATTTTCCTAATTCTCTCTCTTTTCTGATTTTACAAAGAAACGAGAAATAGAAAAAGAATATAAATTAAAAGAAGAAAGTTGTAACTTGTGACTTTACAATCTGTAGGTTGTTTGAAGGCAATTATATTCATCTTTCTGAAGCATAAAGTTTGTGGGTTTAGCTGTTCAGTAAGAGCTAGCCTTTTTCATCCCTGGCATTTTCATTTTCATTTTCTTTTCTTTTTTTCATTTTCTGAAAATTAAGCTAAATCAATTGAGTCTGTTTATTTGACTGGATTAGCAGTGAGAGAATATATAGTTCATATGCTAAATAACTTCTCACTGCAGTAAACCCATATTTTTTCGTCATTCATTTGATGCCTTTTACTTGTGCAATTTAACAATCTTTCTACCTGTGCATAACACAAGTTGATTGCTAGTTTCATAGTATAAATATACGGTGCATCTCGACGCATTTTTAGATAATTAATAATATACAGACACAAGAAACAAGATTCTCTCATGTGCTACTCATATAGTACAAATAATTAAAATGGGACCTTATTACGCAATGGTTTGAGCCATTTATTTAAGAGTCCCTGATGTGTTTATGTGTAGAAAGTGTTCACTAACTTGTTGGGAAAAGAAGGGTGTGAAGGTGGTGGTGTTGGGAGGGTAGAAATCAAAACTACCTGTATAATTTCACTTTTCAATACTTAGGCCTTGTTCTTCTAAATAAGCTATTGGCTTTTCCGCTAAAAAATGAGCCAAACAGACCCAAAAAAAAACAAAAATAAGCCAATTGTTTCGTCTTTATTCAAAAAAAATTGGATTTCGGTCAAAAAAATTTACTTTTTAGATTCCTCTCGTCATGAGGATGCAATAATCCCTAAAAAATTGACAATAAGCCAAGTGATACGAAAAAAATTTGAATAAAGACAAAAAATAAGCCACTTTGACTTATTTATCCGAACATCCCCTTAATTCGGAAGAGAATTTGCAATTTTGCATTGTTGCTTTCATCATTGTTCACACAATTAGTACTACTTTATTAGCACCATTTATTCATCAGAGACAATTCACTATGCAAATAATGATATCAATGAAAATTCCTTATTTCGATAAGACAAATTGGACATATTTCTGTTGTACACGACTGTTGTCAATAATTCACAAGCGACAATCAACCAAAATAAAAGCACTTGATTGATTGGGGTTTTTCGCAGCGCACTCAATTGAAGATTGATTTTTTCAACACTTGATTTTATCGTCGGCACCATCTTCTTTCTTTTTTCTTTTTGTCCTCGTGCATGTGAAAAAACTATTCTACATGTGTGATGTGTAACCTTTTCACACATGAAATGATGCTTGTGCAATAAGTACAAGTAATTGACATCAAAAGAACATAATAGATTCCTAATAAAGTGCAGAATGTGATTAGCAAGAACTAAAATTGGTAGGAAATTTGGCTGCGCAGCAATTAGTTCTTCATTCAATTCCACACACAGAGAGTCACTCATCACACTCTCTCTTTCTCTCCTCCCTAAAACCCCAACCCACCTGAAAGTACAATCCTCCCACTTCCAAATCATCAAACCCTAGATTCTCTCCATAATTTTCCCCCTCTCAAAAAAAAAGAACAAAGAAATCCAAAAAATCCAAAAAACACCACCACAATTTTCCTTCCAAACCAAACACGCCCTTCCCCATGGATCACACACCCCAGACCTCAAAACCCTAACGAAACTCCCACGGTCCCACCACCTCCACTGACTCACCGAGTAATGGAGCACCGCCGTGCGCCCCGTACCGTGATCGACCCAAAAGTCCGTCACGTGGGGTTCTTCGCCCCGGCCGGGCCCAGCAGCCCGCTCGGCCCGTGCCCCTCCTCCCGTACTCAGGTCACCGACCTCTCCCCCTCCGGCAACTCCCTCTCTCCTGTCATGATCCCGCCTCCCCGTCCGGTCCAGTTCCCTGCGTTTCCCCTCTCCCCATTCCGTCGGCCCTCAGCCGCGGGCGAGTCAATCCCCGTCGGGAGCTACAATCCGTCGGAATTCGCCTCGCCCACGGCGTCGTTCGGGGAGTTTTCAGAGGATGGAGCCTCCTCGCCGGGCCGGGCACGCCGGAGTAATAGCGGTAAATTTGCTTCCTCTCTGCCTAGCGGTGGGATCAAGTTTGCGGCGGGAAAACAGAGTAATTTGCCGGCGAGTAGTTTGACCACGGTGTCTGTGGTCAATATGCCTCCTGGTGTTTCTGGTGAGAAACAGCTTCTCACTTACATTTATGTTTATGTATTTATGTGTGTAAGTATTTTGATGAGTAAGCATGCATTTATACGAAATACCACAGAAAAAAGTCAAAAGACCCAAGTCACACAACACGCGAGCACAGGGCAAGGATTATGTGACTAAGCCAAAAGACAGTGTCTAATCAAAAGAGGTGAACAATGAAATTTAGGTTAGAAATAAGATCTCCTAGAGGAAAAGAGAATTTTGAGTTAAATCTTATGCACCAAAAATGAAAAGCCATGCAAAACCAATGCAGAAAATTCGGAACGGTAATTTTGAGTTAAATCTTAAGATAGCTGAATTGGATTCCTAAAGAATGTGCAACTTATGATATAGAGAAAGGGGCTATAAACCAAGGTAGTTTCTTCCTCTTCCTCTTCCGCTTCCATCCATGACCTCAGCTTTCTAACTACTGGCTAACATAAGCAAGGCATACCCAAAGGACCCAGAACATGTTTAAAGAGAGATTCCAAAGTTCTCGAGCCAACTCACGAGGATGGAGCCAGTGTTCCACGGTCTCTTCCTTGATGCAGCGAATAGAATGTCTGTTTGCCGTTGTAAATCCTTTCTTCGTTCAATTATCTCCGTCAAAATTGGATCTAAGGTTGCAGTCCACACACACAGAAAGTCACATTAGTAGGCACCCCTGACTTCTAAATGATCTGCGAACAGATAATTTATCTCTGACCCTCACGCAGTTGTAGATTAACGTGTTGGACCCATTTGTATCTGCATTGATGGGTTGTATGTATGTATATGGTGTGTGGGTACTTGTCGTGTTGTGTATATGCTGGATATTATTTTTAAGAGTGACTGTTGTAATTGATACTATGAAGGAAATGGCTAATACTTGAACGGAGACGAACCTTTCTAGTTTTTGACTTGTTGAAGGAGATGATTCTTATGATGGAATGTAGCTACTGGAGCATTGATTTATCGTCTGATTCTACCACTAGTCTTATCAAGAATGAAAATGGTCCATATTAAGTACGCTGCTTTTTTCCCTTCTTGTTCTCCACCTCCCAACTCAGCACGGGCTTTTTTGTTTTGCTAAAAGAAAGAAGCTAAAAGGTGGAGTCTTGAATCTCCCATTATGCTATCTGTAAAACAGAAGTATGGGATATCCTCATCTGTTTATGAAGACATGACATTGTCAATTGAAATAGTTTGATTCGTTCGAGCCTTGAGGAGTTTGTTATAAATGAGAGATATGAAGGAACGGTAATAGAACCTGCAGGCTCTCCCAAAATGTAAGCACTGTGTTTCTTATTGTGGGCTTAAGGACGACGTAATCATAAAAAACAGTAGGAGAACTGCTAAGAACGACCTAACAATACGGGAAGTTGACTAGTCATCACATGGAATCTCAATCCACAAAAAGGAATCCCTTGATATCTAATATCCAATCTACTTGTTACCTACTCTTAGGATTTGGGACACTGATAATTGATAACACATCGGACTCAGAGTAGAGTTTCCTTTGGTTCTCATGCTTCAGAGTCTATTAAATATATGATATGTCTCAAAAGCAGAGAAGTGACTCTGAAAACCTAAAAGAAGTCAAAACACTTATTTACAACTAAACACACTCATACTCAACTTTGTTCTTTCGCTGAGAGTAGCTTTATTCAAATTTTGTAGTCTTGATTTGATCTTTTCTGATTGAATGCAGCTTTCCCTGACAAAAGAGATTCGAAAGCTTCATTTGCAGAAAAAGATGGAGGACCATCACTTGAAATGCAAAATGAAGGATCTGCTACTTCAAAGCCTCTGAAAGAAAAACCCTCCAAGGCTGAAAGACGTGCCCTTCAAGAGGCTCAGCGAGCTGCAAAAGCTGCTGCAAAAGGTGCCTTGGTTTTCTTTTGTTCTACACAATTATTCTGATTGTCGGCCTTTTGTATTGTTTTTCTGCTTCCATACTTTAGCCTTCATTTGAATATTGAGATTTCTTTCAAGTTCCTCAAGTCCTTGAGACAATTTATATTTTTGGTCTGATCTACCGCAGGGTCCCAAAGGGGAAAGTAGCAGAAACCGGAACTCCCTTCCTTCCCACTATGATCCCCATATGTCTCCTCAATAACTTTAAGAACGGATAGTCTGGGTATGACTTACTAACTAGGGCCAGAATGAGAAAGTAGCAGAAAATTTTTGATTCCCGAGATGCTGTCAGTGGGATGACAAATGAGCATTTAGTCTCTTACCTTGTTTAAGTTCTAAAGAATCTAAACATACTTTCAGATGTGCTTGAATTCGGATAAGCCAAGTTTCCTTTAGCACTTTGGATACAACTGTCATTATCTGTCGTCTTCACTTAATATAGCACCTATATCACCGGTTGATGAATTGTATTAACCCTTTGTCATGTTTGATTTGGAAAAATATGTTTGTCCAGGTGAAGGAAGTAAGGCACCTGTGGCTGCTTCTGGGGCAGTGACCTCCGTAAATGTAAAACCAGCTAAAGCTGCAAAAGCTCCGCAAAAGAGTGATGTTTCCTCTGTTGCAGCTCCTGAGAAAAAAGGTGGTGATCGTTCGCTAGACAAAGACAGGAAGAAAGATGTTCCCCAGCCACGAATGCAATTTGATGATAAGACCCGCGTTGAGAAAGCCAAAAAACGGGCAGTTGTAAAACAAACTGAAGTTAGAAACAGAGTTGAACTGTTTAGGCATTTACCTCAATACGAACATGGGACAAGGCTCCCTGAGCTGGAATCAAAGTTCTTTCAACTTGATCCCGTCCATCCTGCCGTTTACAAGGTATTTCATAGCAGTAATATTGTTTACCATTGCATATATCTACTGAAGCTTTATGGTGACTGAATACTTAAATCACAATCATTTATTGCTCAAATTGTGCATTGTTTGGCTTCCAAAATATCATCGATGAGTGTATTCCATCTTGAACCGGATTTGGAACTGAGGGTTCTTTCAATGACCAGTTAGTGTATGAAGCTTAGGACCTTTGATCTAGATTAGGAACTGTGAATAAATTTGTGTATTTTTACATGCTTCATTCTGACTATGACTATTAATTTGTTATCAGGTTGGTTTAAGGTATTTAGCTGGAGACATATCTGGGGGCAATGCTCGTTGTATCGCAATGCTTCAAGCATTTCAAGAGTCGATTAAAGACTACTCAACGCCACCTGAAAAGGCTCTTGTTAGAGACTTAACTGCAAAGATTAACTGTTACATTTCATTTCTCATTGAATGCAGGCCCCTTTCAATCAGCATGGGAAATGCTATTAGGTTTCTTAAGACTAGAATTGTCAAGTTACCTTTGAGTCTTTCTGAATCTGAAGCAAAATCAAGTCTCATGTCAGATATCGACCGTTTTATAAGTGAGAAAATAATACTGGCAGATAGGGTGATAGTCAGGCATGCAGTAACAAAAATCAGAGATGGGGATGTTCTTCTCACATATGGCTCATCCTCAGCTGTTGAAATGATACTGTTGCATGCCCATGAGCTTGGCAAACAGTTCAGAATTGTGATTGTTGATTCGCGTCCAAAGCTTGAAGGGCAACTATTACTTCGTCGGTTGATAGGAAAGGGCCTTAGCTGCACATATACTCATATAAATGCTGTTTCTTTTATGATGCATGAAGTCACTCGAGTTTTTTTGGGGGCTTCGTCAATTTTGTCCAACGGAACAGTATATTCAAGGGTTGGAACTGCATGTGTTGCTATGGTTGCTCACGAATTCCATGTTCCGGTCTTGGTATGTTGTGAAGCATATAAATTTCATGAGAGGGTGCAACTCGATTCAATTTGCTCTAATGAACTTGGTATGAATTCTTTCATTAGTTGACGGTGAGGAAAATTTCCTCATGTTACTACTTATGCATTGTTTTCCCATCCTTAAAACGATTCTGTTTGTTTGTTGCAGGCGATCCAGATACCATTTCAAAGGTTCCTGGTAGAAAGGAAATAAACTATTTGGATGATTGGGCTAATAGTGAAAATCTACAGCTTCTTAATCTGATGTAAGCAGTATAGTATGATTAATATACTAATATGCAACAACAGATAAGGCAGTCTCACATTTTGTCTTTTCATCATGACAGTTATGATGCAACTCCTTCAGATTATGTCTCAATGATCATCTCTGATTATGGCATGGTAAGTGTGACTGGTTTTCAAAGTGGCTGTTGCTTAATAATTTTTTTGTGTTAAGTTTTATTTTATCAGATTTGACCAACAAGAATGCATGAAAGCATTGAATTGTATGGAGTGGTTTGTGGTCCCACCTAGCCTAGAACCTTGTAACCGTAGCTTGTGTTCCTGTTAAAGATTGTCATTGGGACATTGATATAAGGGTATTCAGAACAAAGATCTGCCGTAACCTAAATTATGTTGGTCCGTTGATATGGAATCGAGGAGGAGTATCAGATTGGGTGTGTCTCGGCCTTGGATCTCCCTATCTAGGGATATGTATCCTGATCTTTATATTCATTATAAGTTGATGTACATTTGGGATGTGTGAAGGGGTCGTAGGGAACATGGGGATTTCTACCTTCCATCCACGGGAGAGAAACTAGAACTTCTTATTTGCTATTAAGCATGAACTCTTCTTCTTTAATTACTGTAACAAATTAGACGGGTTGGACACATATATAACCACATTCTTGTCATATGTAATTGACACAAACACATTGGGGGAATAAAAGACTCAAATCTATCACTGGTTATGTGTATGTGGTGCTCTTTTATGGAGGGAGAAGAATTCTCTCCTGTATTGTTTTCTTTCCTACTTATTTGGGGAAGGGGAAGGGTTGATGTTTGTATTATTATTCTGGGTTAAGTGGGTTCTGCGCGCTATATTTCTTGTGGGCCAGTTTTTTTATTTTATTTTAATCTTCTTTCAAGTTCACTTCCTGTTCCAGGTTATCTCATTCATACACAGCTGTCACAGGACCAGGTTGTCTCTTCTCCCGGAGCAACTCTTTTAGATCTAAAATGCCCTCCTTGGGATAAGTCATTTGGGACTACTATCCCGGTTTAAATTGCCCCACCTAATCGTATCGCTAGTCAAACATGGTCGTTATGTATTTGCTTATCAACTTGATATGTGTGTCTTGTTTTTGTGGTTCATTCAGGTTCCGCCAACTAGTGTTCCCGTCATTGTTCGAGAATACCGGAGGGAATACTTGTGGGTATAGAGTTCAGTAAGCAGTCACGGAGGTTTCTCAAATTTTGTGTTTGTGCTTGAACCAAATTCGCATTGGGAGATGAGAGCGTGGTATGATGAAATATACTGACGGCAAGCTCACTGTTTTCCTTCTTTGGGCCATCTGGAATAATGCTATTTGCCTCAGCCGATTATCCATGATTTATGATTTTTGTTCTTAACCTGACTCAGTGAAGAGCGCGATTTTCACGCCTCTCCGGGTAGGTGCATTTTCAATGTTGTGATGAGCCTGTTTAAAACCCTTATGGGTGTGAGACAACGGATTTATTGAATTGATGCGACAATTTCCTATGGTTCATGAGTTCTTAGTTTGGATATCATGAATGATTGGCATCTTTATTTTTATTTTCTTGAGGATGCATTTTTGGTTTTGAGTCGATGGAGCAACATCGTCTAGCTCTTTAGTAACACACTAACTGTGGCCAAAAAAACAAACAATATTGACCTGATCTCGGTTTGGTTCTGGGTTTTGGATGCGAAATGCCTAGAGCTGGAAAAATTATTCACTGAAGGGTTTGTCCGGTCGCTAACTTCAAGGCTCAGAATTGTTACATGCAAGTTGGTCCGGACATCTAGCTATTGAAAAAAATGCTCCTCTCACTTAAGTTTTTGAGCAACACTTCCAAGTGTCTGGACCTCACAGTTTTTTTTAGAGCTGTGCTATGTGCACAGCAAGCTGTGCACAGCAGCTGTGCACAGAGCCCGTTTCCTCCCGCCTCGGGTCGCACAAAGATGATCGGAGCCGCTTATTTTGTTCAAAATATGTCGTTTAAGGTCCCTGTAAAAAATGAGCTTCGTTCGATATCGTTAGAGGCGTTTACAAGACACCCAAAATCACTTTAGAATTTAGGCCAGCGGCTCCGATCATCTTTGTGCGACCCGGGGCGGGAGGAAACGGGCTCTGTGCACAGCTGCTGTGCACAGCTTGCTGTGCACATAGAGTTTCTGTTTTTTTTAAGAGGGAGGAGCATTGTTTGTGGAGCACATAAGAATCTCTCCTAGAACTGGGCAAGACAGCACATGCACGCAAATGGAACAAAGGAAAGAGAGAAAGATAGCTTTACAAAGCCCGTTCTAACTTTTATCCCCACTGAAATCTCAGATCCAAAAACAGTTACTGTATGTGTTTCATATGGGGACTTTGAATGTGAATGATGAGATGGCTCTTTGGAAAAAGATTAACCAGGGGAGGTTGGCTTTAGGTCATCTTACCCATGCATCTTTGGCCTTTGTTTGGATCTCTCTGCAACGAAGTGTTGTCTTATCACATCACACCACTATCTGTACAGTATTTCACCATACCTACCTCAAAATCGAAGCTAAAGTTTCATTGCGTATGAGTGGTATTAGGAGTATGTTTAGTCCCAATGAATTAGTAGGAGAACTCGAACTTGGATCTCGTCCGACAAGACGTTGAGTTTCCACCATTGAACCAATCCCTCTTGAATAATGGCTTTGGGTCGTGGACTTTCTCCTTTTTTAGCAGACAAGATACACGAGAATATCTCTATAATAGGCAAATAGTTATAGAACCTTTAGACCGAAATTTCGTCAAAAGACAAATATAGAAAGGCAAATGGACACACATTGGGTCGTAAATCAGGGGCGAAGACAGCATAGGCCCAGGGGGTCATGTGCCCCTGAAATTTTATCCCATGCACCTTTTTTTTTGGGTACACTTGCTCAAAAAATGTTTTTGGGCATAGGGCTTATCTTCGCGTGTTTTCAACCAAGTAAATGAACCCCTAATGAACTAAATGCTTGTTTCACAGAGGCAAAGAGCAAATTGCTAGTACTTTGTTTGTCATGTTTAGTCCATCCAACTTATTTTCTAGCTTTTCAAAACAAAAGTCGAACAATCAATTGCGGAACCGCAAGAATAATCATTAGTTGATTGTAAAGAGGTGTCTTCTCTAATAAAATTCCTAGCTTTACCACTGGGTCCGTTTGTTATAGCATGTCTCACAGGATTATACCTATTTGAGCATGTTAATTTAATCCAGTTCACAAATATTAAAACAAAACACCGAATATTTGTTCAATTTAAATAAAGAGTCATGCTACAAGCATAACCATATGCACAACATGTGCAAAACATGTCAATGTGGCATTTCTCTGTTGGTAATTAAATATTATTAGTAATCAACCTAATGACCAATAAAACTGTGCTATACCGACATTTTATTTTTTTTATAACAATAGGATGTTCAGATTGAGCGCACTTCGACTAATTCCGGGGTCCTAAAATTAACAACCGGACAAACCCTCCAGTAACCTTAAGATTTGGAATGTTTGAACTCCGCAAGATTCGAGCATGCACCATATTAACATGTTACAGACAATCTTGTGTTTTTTTGAGCTTTCTCTTAAATATAACTCAACCCAACGAGCTAATAAAAACATGAAAAAAAAGTGTTATTTTCTCATGACAGTCGAGCCAGGGGTCTGGGTTCAAACTCCCAAAACAAATGAGCTGCGGCAACAAGTACTAAAAGTTTGGACATTACACTTCCAATTTTTTCAGTGCAAGTGAAAAACTTGGCCTTGAATATCGGTTTTAGATCATGATTAAGGGGGAATATTTAAGATACTCCCAAAGTATCATGCAAACATTGCTAGAGCATGATTGTGACACATCCAACCCCACTCATCAATGGAGTACCATTTTTCAAGTTTTCTGAAGGGTAAAAGTTGAAAAAAGTTGCTCCAACCTACTTCCTCCGTCCCAATTTAGGATTGGGGAGATGCTGTTCCTTGAAGGGACAGCAGCATGCGGTCCCGGTCGAGGAGGTCTCGCTCTGGTCTTACTCCGATAATCGAAAACGTTCACTTCGTAGAGCTCGTCGAGTTGAACAAATATGCAAAAAATCAGTTTGATCGGATATCATTAAGTGCCTGATCGAAACACATATAACTTGCCAATAATGGGTTCTAGTAGATTTGATCCAGTGTTTCAGATCCATTCTTTTCGAAACTAAAAGGTTTCGATTAAGCACTTAATGATATCCAATTGAGCTGATTTTTTACATACTTGTTCAACTCAACGAGCTCTACGAAGTGAACGTTTCCAATCATTGGAGCGAGACCAAAGCATGGCCCCCTTGGCCGAGACAACGAAAGGGACAAGAGCTCCACCAACTCCCCCAATTTAAGTGTCCACTATGGTTTTGGATGTCATTTTTAATTGCTTATAGTATCTCTCAATGTATGTTGCTAAAAATATGCAATATAGATATTGTTTAATAGATCTCAATTATATCTATAAGACAGGTGATTTTAAAAACATAAAACAAAATACTCCCTCCGTTCCAGTTTGTTTGCCCAATTTCGACATACGTGCCTTTTAAAAAATTATCTATATCTCACAATCTATAATGTTTTAGATAATTTCGAAAACATCATATTTTAGATCTAATTAAGATCTATCAAATAAGATCCATATTGCATATAAAAAACATAATAAATTGAAACATACAGACATGTAAGAGGTCCCAAATAGTGAAAAGAGACAAACAAATCGGGACGGAGGGAGTATATGTTGAGAGATATAAGCCATTGAAGATGACATTCAGAACCATAGTAGACACTTAAATTGGGACGGAGGGAGTATATATCAAAGAGCAATACTTTGGGGTTGTTTGGTTACCCTACTTTTTGGCTTTCTGCATTTTGGTTATTGATTTTTTGAATTTTGGTCAGAATGTTTTTGAAATATGGTTGAGTGTTTGAGAGATATGTGCAAAATACATTTTGTAGGGCTTTTTGTTAACCAAAATGAAAAAAGTGGAAAATGAGAAGTCAAAAAGCTCGTCTCCCCGTACTTCTTACTTCTCTTCTATAAACCCATAAATTGAGAACTTATTTTGTGAAAACATGTTTTGGCTTCGAGCTGCCAAACAGCTACAATGTAGAAAAGAGAAAAGGAAAAAGTGAAAATGAGGCAGCCAAACACCCTCTATAAACACACATTTAAAACGCAACTTGGGACATAATTATATCTGAAATTGTTAGATGTGTGTAGATGTCAGTTGTCCAGAACCGTTAAATATATATATATATATATATATATATATATATATATATAATGTCTAGAGTTGTGTTTTAAAATGTGTGTTTCTAGACTCACTTTTATATATATATATATATATATATATATATAACTCTATTATAAAATAGAAAGGTGTGGGGACAAGTTGTTAGAACAATTTAGATTCATTTGATCCAAAAGTTGTAATGCATCCTCCCACTTCTCGGTTAAGTGCCCATAGTTTTCACCTAAATCACACAACTGTTATCCCCTTCCAATAAGAATGCGTAGTGCCGTATGAATTAACATTACTGTATATATATAAAAAGACACATATCTATCTCTTCAAATATGGTGATTTGGAAAATCACTTATCAAATAATGGGTCCCTCCATTAATTTGAATTAACATTACTGTATCATCGTTTCCGTGGGTTTTTGGAGCCGTTGAAAACAGAATCCACGAGATTCTGTTCCAAATCTCTTTTGTCATAGGAGTATATTAATAAAGGACGCGGGAGCTCTGCTGTGCGTTGCCCACAGTACCCCCTACTCCCACTGCCAAACGGTACCGTTTGGGATAAAAAAAAAATTTTAAGTTATCTATTTGCAATCTTATGGAGCAAAAACGTGATTATGAGAGCCATATAGACAAAATTTAATTATGTTTCTTTAGAATAATAAGATCTTCATACAGGTTCAAACTGACTAAAAATTGGAGCAGTTAATTTTTTAACCATATTTTTTTAATATAAAACCGTTTAAAAAATTTTAAAAATTAAGTGTTTCAATTTTTAAGTATTTCAATTTTTAATCGGTTTGAACAAGTGCAAAGATCTTATTATTCTGAACATATAATTCTAAAGGATCGTAATTAACTTTTGTCTCTAGAAGTGTCATAATTAAGTATCTGCTCTTTATTTAGGATCTTACGGAGCAGAAATGTGATTATTAGAGCCTTGAAGACAATAGTTAATTATGTCTTTTTAGAATAATATGATTAAAATAATAAGATTTTTACACTTGTTAAATGGATTAAAAATTAGAGCACTTAATTTTTTAGACCGTTTATATATTAAAAAATATGGTTAAAAAATTAACTGCTCTAATTTTTAATCAGTTTGAACTAGTATGAAGATCTTATTATTCTGATCATATTATTCTAAAGAGACATAATTAAATTTTATCTCTATGGTTCTTATAATCACGTTTCTGCTTCATAGGATTTCAAATAGATAACTTAAAGATTTTTTTTTGGTCCCAAACGGTACCGTTTGAGAGTTTGAGAGTGGGTGTAGGGGCTACTGTGCCTTGCGCACAGCAGAGCCCCCGCTTCCATTAATAAATCCACGCTCCACCTAGCTATTGCTTTATCATTTTTTCCTTTGCTATTCAAGATTGTTTTTGACTTTATTGTTCATGATCCTCTAGATGATTTTAGACTTACGATAAATATATATATATATATGTATGTATATGTGTGTGTATACAGTGTTTGGAAAATGGAATAAGTCTTTTTTGGACGGCAATCCTAGCATATAAAGTGATTGTGTTTATGTGTATGGTATTTATGATTTTGAAGGTAATGTTTTTGAGGTTTGATCCATTCAAGGGTATGACAATAAAAATATTTAAAAAACTAAAAATCTAATAAAGCTTGAGGAGTGGGTTGGAGTGAGAATTTTAAATACTACAAAAATGAGTCCTCAAAATCCTACATAGATCAACAAAAATTATATTTTATGAAAATATTAGAAGAGTGGGTTGGAGATGCTCCAAGACAGCAAAATTTATCTCCCAACTATTTGGGAAGATGAGTCTGTCATGTTTTATTCTCAAAATTGCACATTTAATATTGGTAGGAAGTACTATGTAAAAAAAGCAATCTGAGAGCATTGAATAATTGCATGTTTAAAAGCAAGTAAAAAAAATTACGTTTGTGTATCATGATAATTATAGTATTAAGAAACTACATCAATTATATGTATGTTAAAAGAAAATATTACATTAATTACGTGAGAGTCAAAACAATTAAACCAAGTCTAATATCAAGAATAACTCAAAAAACTCAAATTGTGTAACAACATCTCCACCCCTTATTCAAATTTTCACTTAGATTTGAGTAAAAAAAATGAATAAAAGCTTCATTTGGTATTGTGTGCTCCAATGGTCAAACTCAAACCAAACACAAAATATGAGTAAAAACTTCATTAATAACAGTCTTGTAAATACAAGGGTGGAAAATTTGCCCTTAAAAATTTGAGTAAGGATTTGAGTAAGAAATGGAGGAGCCTTTTAAAGATCTGCACTCAAATTTTGAATATGAGTCAATAAAAGGGTAAGGAGTGGAAAGGCTATGAGGATGACTACCTAAAGTAACATCAATTAACCTGATTAAAGTGCTTCAATTACTAATTGAGACCCTTTACAACCCCCCTTTTTTTTTTGTTTAATGCAGATTGTCCTGAGCTAACTTGTGTGCACCTTAAACTAATCCTTATAAATCCTCCCATGGGTAAGGTGGCCATAAGGGTTGTTGGCAATTAAACTTCAAACCTTAGGATGAAGCAAACGCATAAATTGCAGGCTAAGATCACCTGGCCATCCACTTGGGTTAGACCCTTTACATCTTGCCCTAAAGAAGTTGCAAGTTTGAATCTCACGAATGCCAAACATTTTAAATTTAGGAGGCCATTGAAGGTTTGTCCGGTCATTATTTTCAAAATCTCAAAATTAATCGAGGTACGCCCAATTTGACCCGGACATCCGGTTATGATATTTGAGACCCTTTACACACATAACATGGCAAGAAGAAAGGCAATCAAATGGATCTCTAACACCTCACACCTCTCATTTATTTACTCTTTCCCAACGCAAAAGAGAGAATGGTGATTCATTCCTCCCACAATGATGGGTTGGAGGGCCAGGTGAAGATAGCACATGGGACAAACTACACAAAAGAAGAGATGCTTATCTTCACAATCCAGACTCATCAGCCTCATTCCCCATGTCTCTCTCTTATTTAAAAAGTTCTCATTTTACAACCCCATAACACATAGACTAACAACATGCCTTTTCAATCCCTTGGAATATTCTCACCACACTAAACCCTGCTCCATTTCCCAAAACACCCCTGCTCCTTCCCCAAATTCACCACCTCCGCAGCTTCCCACAAAGCCTCTGCCTCTAGCCTCCGAAACAGAATTCTTTATGCCGAAAACCTCTATACCTCGATGCAAAAGGATTTTCGGCTGTTAAATTTAAAAAATAAAAAAATTACACAATTCAACGGTTAGAAAACTACTCAGACATGCGAGACGGACAAGATTGGACTCTCAATTTCCACCCCCGGTCAATTCTGTCATTCAGAAGAAAATACGCTTCAGAAAGCCCCACGTTCAGTCCAAAGGCGGCAGCCGATTATTCCCATTTTACCCTACGCTAAACGCCCAAAACGGGCAGAATAGAACGGAAAGTAAGGGCAGAAAGGTAAAGCACCGAGAAGGAATTGCTGTCGGGTCCACTAAAATAAAAAGGAAGGAACGTGGGCGATTAGCGCATAGACCGAAAGGCGAGTACCCGAAAAAGCGAAGTGTGTGAGAGAGAGAGAGAGAGAGGTTTCGAGACGTTATCGGATTTCACCGCTGCAATTGGCCGGGATTTAGGAACCCTGTTCACGTCCGGCTGCGATTTCTCGTTCCTTCTCAACTAACTCGTTTGAAAAAAATTAGGGGTTTTTTCTGTACTGGGTCCGAATTGTGCCCTAGAGTTTGAATTCGTTTCAGTTCGCCCCGTGGATCTCCGCGATCTGTGACTTAGGGTTTTTGATTCCGCGCCATGTTTACGCCGCAGAGGAAAATCTGGTCCGGCTGGCCGCTCTCGCCGGCCCAGAAGAATGACGTTTCGGGTTCCGGTCCGGACCCTAAGGGCAAAAGCGTGGCCTTTCTTGACTCCACGCCGCCACCTCCGGTGGGGTTTCTGGGCCAAAACGGTGGGACAGAGGAGTCGCCGGCCTCGGTGGTTGACAAGATTTCAAAGCTTAAAAACGAGGTGAGGAAATATTAAATCTTTCATACGTTATGTGTTTTGTTTAGTTGTTAATTATTTCAAATGTCCTTGCTTTGTTATTTATTTGAGTTTTCAATGCTCCTATTTATTATTAGGATTAATGGAAAACTAGGGTTGCTACTGTTCTTGAAACTTTGTTTGTGCTTCTTGGGTCCCGAAACAATCGATGAGATTCTTTACTGAGTTGAGTATTTTTTTGCGAGTAGAGATGGTCATTGTCTCGTGTGAAAAGGGGCTGCGGTGAGGGAAGGTAGTTGAGTTGCTGTTGGGCTGGAGTAGAAATTAGGGCTTTAGGATCTGGGTACCTATAGATCCTATAACTCGGAAATTGTATTGTTGATTTAGTTCGAGTATGCAATAGAGGAGAGAGGAGTGGAGAAAAATCATAGTAGCTTACGGTTTTTGAAGACTGCAAGGTGAGTATTTAGAGAATTGGCAATTTGAGAATGAAGTCTCGTGACCGTGGTTGCATTTTCGAGAGATTTAGGAGCAACTATGCGTTAAGCACGCATTTCTTATGGGTGATTCTTGGGAAAGCAATTAGCCTTGTTTCTCCTCTACCTATTTTTGGTTCCCTGTTCTAGAGTGCGAAGAACGTGATACATTCCTCGGACTGTTCCACTCCAACCAGATATGGTTATAAATCCATGATTTTTGGCCACCATACAAGGAGTAATGAGGCGATTGGTTGAATAGTTGTCTTGCTTGCACAATAAATGACACTCATGCATATACCACCTCCAAATAATGTTGAAAACTTTTCTCTTGCTACATGTCACCTCCAAATGCAACCTTGGATGGAGCCCTAGACAGAATCACCTCTCAAAGACAAAGAAGGATCTAATTGATGTGACGAACGGAAGCTTACTAAAGCATTTTACATCAAATCAACTAGGATGTGTTATCAGCCATGCAAATTATCCTCCCCCTCACGTTTTCAATAATATAGAAACTAAGGAGATTTACCGTGTCCTCCACTCCTAATCATTCAGCTGGGTAGGCATAACACAAAATAACATTTTGAATGCTTTTTTTTACCCCTCTGCCTAAGATAGTCTCTTAACTTCAGCAGTTCATCTCCTTTGGTTACAATACTAGAAAGAGTTGAGGAGTTTACTTCCAACTTCTCCGGGAAACACCAAGGATGAGTCCAAAACCAGACAAAGTGCAACTATCTTACAGATTTTCTTGGAGGCACTCGTTTGTCACTTCCATTTTCTTGTACTTCTACGTTTTACTTTTAATTTTTCCAACGCCCAAACTCATTTCCCCTTTTTTTCTTGATTTTGATTTTGTGACCACACATGAATCTGTAGAAAATTTAGTACTATAGGTGATTTATTGCGGAATTTAAATCGTTGATCGTAATAGACATCTAAATCAAGAAGATATCCACTGGTAAGACTCGGAGTTTTGCTCAAGGTGATTCCATGTGAGGATAGGGTTCCGTATGGCATGACATAGAGAAGTTACGTACATGTTATGAATTGGAAGAGAAGTTCTTAACAAGGAAAACTTCTACTTCTGTCAGTTTTGTTGGTTATGCTCAAATATCGTTGATTTCCGTTCTCCAGGTTGGTGAGTTTGTATGGTTTTTATTGCAGAACATGATGTGACCTAAGATTTGATGCTGTTCATTTTTTCTGCTTTGGCTTGTTGCATATATCTTCAGCACATTATGCTTTTGGTTTTTTTCTTTTATTATACCGTGTAGCAAGAGCCCTTGCGCTTGTTGCATCTTTCTTGTTTTGGATCTCTTGTAACTATTTTGATGTTTCATGTCTTTGGAGTTCCTTTTTATTTATCTGGCTTGGGGTATAAGTGAATGGAAGGAAGTTTTAGTGTTAATTCGATACAGGGTGGGATTCTTACCTGTTTTGTATGATTTGGTGGGCAGCTTTTTGACTACCAATACAATATGGGCATGCTTTTGATTGAGAAAAAAGAATGGACTACAAAGTATGAAGAGATGAAGCAAGCTCTACAAGATGCAACAGACAATCTTAAACGAGAACAAGCGGCACATTTGATTGCACTAACTGAGGTTGAGAAGCGAGAAGAGAGTTTGAGGAAGGCTTTGGGTGTAGAGAAGCAATGTGCCCTCGATGTATGATCATACTTACCTTTCTTGAATTTCATGCTCTTTGAATTTGGAAATGTTTTTGATTTTAGGATGTGTACTAATGCTGATTGGAAGAATGTGATGCATGTTTTAGAGAATCAATTGCAATGACTTGCTAATGATTAATTGCCCCTTAGCCTGTTCGAGATATGTAGCACTGTGTTTTTGCTTGTTTTGAATATGATTACCATACACGGATTAGCTATTTAATTGAAAACATGGTTTAAAATGAGTTTTGTAGGTGTCCGTGTGTGGCATTACGTGTGGGTTTATGTTAACCATATCAATATGGAACAGAGACGTTGCGAAGTTGAACGCAATGATCAAATCACCATTGAAGTTGGTTAAAGAAGAGGAGGCGTTTGATGATTGAAAAAGGTGTATGCTTGGTATTATAGTTATTCATTGATAACAGATGAAGAAAAGACGCCCATGCCATGGTGATCGTTTTTTTTTGGTGTACGTCTTTCCACATCGTAGAAGCTTAGCTTTAACAGATTATCATCACACCACCTTATGTTGGTGAACAATTTAGTAACTGAAAGATGAGTATTATTGTTATTGCTATTACTATTATTGATTTAGCTTCCTTGTCCTCATGGTACTCTCCTGGAAAGGAACAGATACATCGGATCAATTTGGGTTATTTCGGTCAAAGAAATAAGAAAAGAATCTTTAAATGAATGGCTTAGCTCATCCATATTATGCGCTTATTCTATTATCACGGATGGTTGATTACCATTTGACAAAGAGGCAACATGTGCACTTATGGGATTTTGTATCCTAATAATTAGGAAACTATTTACCTAAATGGGCATTCCTGTTTACCGCCCATTTGTCCCAACTCTGATGAAGATAGAGATTGTGGGCTGACCATTTTCTGCAGAATCAAAGATGGGTCTTGCTCTTTCAATCTTGAAGAGTGTAAATTCACTTATATTATAGTTCATAACTCGTGAAAAACACATGATACTCGATTATAGTTCGTTGTTTTTGAATGAAAAAGACATGATACTAGATTATACGCTTTGACAGTTTATGCAGACTCTTAAGATGTTGAAGAATATCCTAACAGTCGACATGCAATAACTTGAGGGCTTATGCATTCATGTTTTTGAGCCAGATAATAGTAGTCCTTATGGTTCATGTGTCTGTTGTGCTACAACATTTGTATGACCCTCTACATTCTCTATTTGTGTTCTAATTGGTTTAAATGCATTAATGGGATGATATGTGAATATGAATGTGATTGTAGTGTCATGCATCTGTTGGGTTGGGTTGGGTTCTCTTGGGGAAAGAGGATGAGTATATAATTAAGCATCTTGACTGTGCGTAAGGCTTCTTTTTCTGGGCCCTGGGTGTGCTCGGGAATGATTTCTATTTTCATTTAGTCGATGAGTATTTCTAAGGCTGTTGTGTTTGCTGCAGCTAGAGAAGTCTTTGAGGGCGATGCATTCACAATATGCAGAAATCAAGTTTACAGCTGATTCAAAGTTGGCTGAAGCTAATGCACTCATGGCTTCTATTGAAGAGAAATCTTTGGAGGTGGAAGCCAAAGTGCATGCTGCTGATGCCAAGCTTGCTGAGGTGAGCAGAAAGAGTTCAGAGCTTGAGAGAAAATCACGTGAGGTGGAGTCTCGAGAAAATACAATTCGAAGGGAACGTCTATCTTTTAATGCAGAGTATGCTTAAGTCTCATGACCCTTATCTTCATTTCCCTGAATCTTGCATTTGCCGAATTAATGATGAATAGGTTGTTATGTAATATTTCTGTTGTTTTTAAGTGGAGAAGTTTTTATTTGCCCTCAGGCGCGAGGCTCGTGAAAGTTCTTTAGCTAAACAGAGAGAAGACTTGCGTGATTGGGAAAATAAATTAAAAGAGGGAGAAGAGAGGCTTGATGAAGTTCGAAGGCTGCTCAACCAAAGAGAGGAGAGGGCAAATGAAACGGACATGATCTTTAAGCAGAAACAGAATGACTTTGAACAGGCACAGAAGAATATTGATGAAGCTAATTCCTCTTTGAAAAGTAAAGAAGAGGACATAAGCCAGAGGCTTGATAACCTAGCTGTTAAAGAGAAGGCGAGTTTCTTTTCTTTTCTTTTTTTGATGTTTTTTTTGTACTTTTCCCTTCCCCTTTCTTTTTCTTGCTGAACTTTGTCAGATATATGATACATTTTCGCTGATAATTTTGTGTACTTTCAAGCAGGAAGCTGATGCCATGCGAAATAGCTTAGAGGTAAAAGAGAAGGAATTAGTTGCATTAGAGGAAAAGCTTGACGCTAGGGAAAGAGTAAGTTTTGTAACTGATCCAATGTATAAACATACATTTTTTGATGACATTAAAGTGGCTGCAGTGATGAAGATGTTTACTGGTTACATCTATGTGCTCATAGCTTAATGCACGCACAACTCAACCCCCTATGAATTTTAGAACCTGGTTGAGTTCCTCTTCATGCAATGTCATCATTCCTTAAATCTATTTGTTTGCTAATTTTGGCAGTCTAGAGAGAATTTCAACCTTTTACTGCCCGAACATGCACAAGAAAAGAAAAAATCAATGAGTCCTCTGCTATTAGTTTCTCCTTCCTTTTATTCTTTAGTTCTTTTCTCCATATCAAACTTCTAATCACAATATTGACACTGTGTTCTCTTGGGGATTGCCACAGGTTGAGATTCAGAAACTTCTTGATGAACACAAGTCTGTCCTTGATTCAAAGAAACACGAATTTGAAATGGAAATGGAACAGAAGAGGACAGCTTTTGACGAGGACTTGAAAAACAAGGCAGTTGAAGTGGAGAAGAAAGAAGCTGAAGTAAACCACCTAGAAGAGAAAGTTGCAAAACGCGAACAGGCATATGAAAAGAGACTGGATAAATTCAAGGAGAAAGAAAAGGATTTCGAATCAAGGTCAAAAGCTCTGAAAGAAAGGGAGAAGACCATCAAAATCGATGAGAAAAAGTTGGAGAAAGAAAGGAAAGAGATGCTTGTCGATAGGGAGAACATGCTTAATCTCAAGGCAGAGCTTGAGAAGATAAGGGCTGAGATTGAAGAACAACAATCAAAGCTCAAGGAAGAGAGGGAACGCCTTCAACTAACTGAAGAAGAGAGGTCAGAACATTTGCACCTTCAGTCGGAACTAAAGCTGGAGATAGACAAGTGTAGACAGCAAAGGGAGCTGCTTTTGAAGGAAGGTGAGGAATTGAAGCAGGAAAGAGAGAAGTTTGAGAAAGAGTGGGAAGAGCTGGATGAAAAAAGATCTGGGATTAATAAGGAGCTAGAGGAGGTGATTGAACAAAAGGAAAAGATAGAAAAGACGAAAAGATTAGAAGAGGAGAGGTTAGAGAATGAGAAGCGGGCTACGCAGGACTATGTTCAGAGGGAATTGGAAGCTCTCAAACTGGCTAAAGACTCGTTTGTGGCTAGCATGGAGCATGAGAAAGCAATGATGGATGAGAAAATTCAAATTGAGAAAGCCCAAATGCTTAATGATTTTGAGCTGCAAAAAAGAGAACTCGAGACTGAAATGCGGAAGAGGCAGGAGGAGCTGGAGAACAGTCTGGCTGAAAGGGAGAAGTCATTTGTTGATGAAAGAGAGAGGGAAATGAACAATATTAATTACTTGAGGGAAGTCGCCCGAAGGGAGATGGAAGAAATGAAAGTAGAAAGACTGAGGATTGAAAAGGAGAAAGAGGAAACTGCTGCAAACCAGAAGCATCTCGCAGGGCAGCAGGTTGAAATGCGAAAAGACATTGACGACCTTGTTCATCTTAGCAGGAAATTGAAGGACCAGAGGGAACAATTCTTCCATGAAAGAGAACGATTCATTGAATTTGTTGAGAGACACAAGGATTGCCAAACCTGTGGGGAGATTACTCGTGAGTTTGTAGCTTCTGATCTTCATCAATCTTTACCTATAATAGACAATGTGGAGCCACTTTCTTTGCCCGGACTAAGTGATGGTTATTTGAAGGACGGTATTGCGGTTTCTTCTCATCAGATGCTAAACAATGAGATGTCCCCTGGTTCTGGTTCTGGAACCATGTCCTGGCTCCGGAAATGCACCACGAAGATATTTAGTTTCTCTCCAGGCAAAAAGAGCGAAGTCAATGGTTCTCCAAATCTGATAGAATCACCTACTGATATTAGTTTGAGGGAACAGCCAATACGGTTATTGAGCAATGAAAATGAGCCAGAATCCTTTGGGATTGCAACCAACTCTTTGGATGGTCAGGGGGTTCAATCTGGTGATGATCAGAGCAACATCAACAGTAATGCACAAGAAATTGTGGAAAATTCACAACACTCTGGTCTCAAAGAGGGAAAGCGTAAACCTGGTAGGAGAGGTAGGCCTAGGGTGAATAAAACTCACTCAGTGAAGGAGGTTGTTGAAGAAGCCAAGTCAATACTTGGGGATGCCTTTGATCAGAATGGTAGTGCTGAGAATTCTGCATTTTTTAACGGGGAAGGAAAACCTGGAAATAGGCGGAAGCGGAATCGTGCTCATAGCTCTCAAAACACAGCAAGCGAGCAGGATTACAGTGAAGGACATTCTGGTAGTGTCACTGCAGGCGGTGGTCGCAAGAGGAGACAAAAGGTTGCTCAAGTGGTACAAAATCCTGGTGAAGTACGATACAATCTCCGGCGGGCCAGAATGTAAGTGTACAGAAAAGCTGTCTTTGACTGGAACTAATTCTAGTGAAACTTGAAGTAAAGGAGGACCTAACCTGACTCTCCATTTTCTGCTTTTACTTGATTGATGTTCTTTTAAAATTGAGGACCTGATGTTAGGGATGACAATGGTTTGGTTTGGTTCGGTATTGATAAAACCAAAACCATATATATACATATATACACACACACATGTGTGTGTGTATGCATATGTGTGTGTGTGTATGTATGTATGTATATAACACACACACAGACACATATATTAATGTATACTCCGGATCCAGTGAGGGATCCCGCACGGGCTTACTGTGCGGGACTCCCCTTTTCCGATTGAATTGCGACGATCCGAGCTGCTCAAAGTGATTAGAACATGATTTTAAGGGTATTTGCGAGAAATCAGCAAAAAAAATGATCGGGAAGGGCTTGATCCGAATAGTTTTTTATTGAACAGTTCAGTAAAAAACTGCTCGGATCAAGCCCTTCCCGATCATTTTTTTTGCTGATTCCTCGTGAGTACCCTTAAAATCACGTTCTGAACACATTGAGCGGCTCGGATCATCGCAATTCGATCGGGAAAGGGGAGTCCCGCACGGTAAGCCCGTGTGGGATCCCTCACTGGAAATTTAATCTATGAATGTAACTCTATATATGACTCCTGCATGTACATACTAGGGTATTTTTGTAATTACATTTCGGTTTTGGTTTCAGTTACGTGCGGTTATCATATGAAATTGAAACCAAATCCGAGGAGGCAGCTTGTTTTTTGGACTAATTGGTTTAATACCGTCTTGATTGGTTCGTGGGGTTGCCATCCCTACCTGGTATTGCTCTTTAGTGTTAGCAACCAGAATAATGACTTTTAGTGGCTTGTAAATTAATTTAATTATAACCGTGCAGTTAGCCAACTTTTGTGTAGCTACCCTTAGTTTAAGTGAGTTATGGGTTCAAATCCTAGAGGAAGGAGGTTGATACCCTTATTATGGGTTAGGTGGGGATTACGGCAGCATAATGTGGAATCTTCTACAAAAAAAAGAGAGTAGGTTGTACTGTTGCGTTATAATGCTTTCTGTGGTAGGAGATTTGCAGGTGTAAGCTGTCTAAGATAGCTTGCTTTATAATTGAACTGTCAGATTGAGAAAGTAGTCTCACTAGCCAGCATACGTCTACGATTGACTAATTGACTTACAAAAGTTACAAAAGTAATGAACATAAGTTCTTGTAAGTCCTAAATCCTGATACTTGTATTTTGTGGCTCAGTCCGGTTGCAGTGGCAACCAATGGAGCGTTATCTGACCTGAGCAAAGGAAAGGAAAGGAATGGTGATGATGGCGGAGGTGCAGGGGATGAAGTTTCCAATTCAAAAGCTGTGGTTGCAACTTCGACAGAGGTTGCTAGTGTAAATGGTGGAAGCGCACACCTCTTGCAGGTAAGGATGTTTTATGTTTATAAGAAGCATTCAATGTGTGCATGGAAACTCTCTCTCTCTCTGATTCACTAATGTGAATGTGGTACATGCTCTCTTGGCAATCAATGTTTTTTTTCAAGCTGAGTAGGGAAAAATATTACCTTCAGCGACAGGTTGTATCGAATATAGTCAGTCATACATTCCCTTACGTGCTCAAAGTTTTGCCAATTGCAAACGAAGAAAAGCCCAGATACATGAGCTATCTTGTCTTCAATATGGAAACAAAAATACTCAGAATAGAAGATCGTTAAATTTGACCAACATTTGAAACCAAGTTCTGCCAATGCCAAAGATACAGCAAGGGCCACATATCTGCCTTCTTTAGATCTGTCATAAAGAAACCAAACCATAAAACCAAAAGCACAACAGAAGAATATTTCTATATACCATTTTTTTTTCCTTTTAAGCATAATAGAACAAATATCAAGTGTATTAGTGTCAGAGAAACATGTTATCTAGAATGACGAAAATCAGCAACCCTGTCCACCCAGCTACACCTACAGCTACAAAAAGAGAACCTAAATTTCAGAAATTATCCCAAATGGATGCATAAAAATTTGGCTAGAGGGAAAAATTATTGCCATCTTTGTGGTACGCACTTCACTTGCACACGTGCCCATACCCAAACAACTATACAAGATTACTTAAACAGACACACACACACACACACACACACGAGCTAAAACAAAACATTGTGAAAAGGGGATAAAATAAGTGATTCACAATTTGAAGTTTGAACTGTGGTAGTGTAGTTGCATGTTTTTGGATATATATATAAAAAGCAAGAGCTGACATGATATGTTATTGTGCCCTTGTCAGTTTGAAACCACAGCAGGTGCTGAGGATGGCATAGTTGATAATATGGTACTGAGTGAAGAAGAGGTGAATGGGACTCCGGAACGTACGCCGGTAGAATCCAATGGCATGGACAACGATGACGATGAGGAGGAGGACGATGAAGAGTTTGAGCATCCCGGTGAAGTCTCAATCGGAAAGAGGCTTTTGAAATTTCTCACGACATGATGATTTTATAAACCCCATCGCGTCTTGGCCCTAAGCTGCATTTTATTCTTCAGATACTGGTAGGGATCCTTGATTTGTAGTTGTGTGTATTAATCAGAAAACGTAGATATAACCACGGTGATCCAATTCAAGGGAATTGGTTCTTGTGCCCCTCTTTTTTTGTTGGATTTATTTTTCGTTAGGGTATGGTTGCTGTTTATTGTTTCACAACAGTCCTAGAGGATTCAGATTGGCGTTCAGTCACAACTTCTTGTACCAAATGGTTGTACTTGTTCTTCGTATCAGGATGATTGTTTGCACTCCTTTAAACTCAATTTCCGCAAGAGTTGGTAATTTGTGCGCTAGGTTCCAGCTTGTAGCGGTGTTATTCTCATGAATCTCATAGCAAGGGAACTCGTCCGCTTGTGCAGTTCTCATAGTAAGGGAACTCTTTAACCAAATGTGGGCAAGTGACGTGAAAATAGAGGTAAAAATTTGTTCATTCGACTTGGTGTGATCTCTCTCTCTCTCTCTCTCTCTCTCTCTCTCTCTCTCTCTGTTATTTTTTGTTTTTGGGATAGTGTTAGTTGGATTAGCATTAAGTTAGATTAGAACCAGGGTTCGATGCTCTTCCATGAATTTGAATTCCCAATCTCTTGAACAAACCACTTGAGCTAACCTCGAGGGTTAACTTTGGGGTAAAATATGGCGACATTGAATCAATGTGGAAGATCCTCGTAACTAAAAACTGAATTTCAGTGTTGAATTTCATGTTCCGGAGTACATCAATGTTTCCTTCTGATAATTATATGAACGTCAATGTTCTTGAGGAAGGAGAAACATCAACTTGAGGAAGGTGAAACAACATAACCAAACAGAATAAAAAAATTAGCAGCCACACTTAAGGGGCAGCTGTAGCCAGGATGCATAGCATCCATTTTCAGATAAGAATGGGAAGAATTCACTCCACGTCTTGAGAAGATATCATTAGAAAACCAACTTTTCTGGGCTTTGACAGAGTGAACAAATACAAATGCATGCGTGCAAAAAATGGCAAAACACATGCAACAGAAAACCAAAAACTAACAGTTCCTCCTCCGCAGTGCCAAAATTCAAAAAGACTCAACCAAAAGACACAATAAAAGGCACCATCATTTAACTACGAGCTGACCACATACGGGATGCAAAATCAGAAGGTGCAATAATCTGCTCAAACTTTTGACCCAGTATATCAACTACCTGGGGAAAGTAATTCTCGATAGTAACATATTCAATTGTGTTCTATTGGTATTTGGTATATCATGCTTACCAAGAAGGATAGCAAATCAGCCAAGGAAACAATATCTGTAAAAATTCTCTAGGATACAAACTTGAATGCTGCAAGTATGTAACACAAAGTAGGACAAACACAACTCTCTAATGGGCTGTGAAAAACAATCAACCTTAAAACTGAAAGAGATTAAAAGGGGCTGACTTGACGAGCCAACTGCAATAGAAATTCGGGAAGAAGGCGAGGTCTTGGAGGTGCTACGGCATCCTTTGCAAGAGCTTCTTTATCACCAGCATGAATGAAAGCAACAACATAGTCAAAGAGCTCATCTTTACCACCTCTCAAAGGATCCTGAACATTAAATCCAAATAGTTATGGAGCAAGCAGATGAACTGCATTTCATACTGAGGGCCGAATTACTTAAAGATACTTTTTTCCTTTCCATAATTATAGTTTTCACAAGGATTTCCCAAATGTATTTTTCTCAGAGGTAGGAAACCTAACATGTCCCTGCATGTGTCATTGTTCACTGATTAGTCCTGAACTCAAGGCTCAAATTACTTAAGGTGGGGGTTCGGGGGTTGAGCCCTAAACCCAACAAAAAATTTCTACTAATACCAAGGGTCTTGCGGAAATTCTAATTTTGATAAAACCTAGCAGCATGTAATGTTGCTAACCCTAGCTGCCACATTGTAACTTTTTCCTCATTCAAAACATAGTGAAATCTGGTATATGCAATCTGCGGAACCACACAAATCACCGTGACATGCATTCCCGGCGTGGTTGCTTGATGATTCTTCATATTGTTGTATGTGTGTTTGGTTTGTTGCTCAACAACCATAACACCAAACTACGATTAGCACACGTAGGTCTATCCCACATGAAGTTGTGAATGAAATGGTTACAGTGCGACATCATGTAATACGATCTTAACCACATCTAAGGCCTATGCAGTAGAGGAGAAACATGATTTATGAAAAAAGAGAGCTTATTAGTTCATTACTTAATGAGCAATAGATTACAAAACAGATACTAATATATTGCTCATTCTAGTCCCAACGAGAAACGAAGCCTGAGAATTAGGGGGAAATCATCACTCACGTGCAGAAATAAATCGGTATGAGTTTTTCCAGAATACAAAATAAGTTCCACTTTTGCTCCAACTCTTTGGAGAGCATCTGCAAAAGCTCTACTGCAAATAGTAACAAGTCAACACAATAGTGTTAGAAATTCAGAAGTACCATTATTCATTAAAGGTGCTGCAAAAGAAATTGTATGATATATAAATGAGTAGCACACCAGGAAAAGAGAATCGACTAGCCCTCTACATGGGGAAAAACAAGAAACCAGTGTATTTTTGTGGGTTCTTAGTATGGTTTACAAATGTATGTTCACACAAGGCCGAACCATAAGTCAAAATATTCATGCGCCACAAGTAGTTGACTCTGTTTCCCTCGGAAAAAAGCGAAACATACGCCCTGGCCATGTGATTAAGATGCGCAGGCATGCCAGGACCATGACGTGATCCAAACTTGAATTAGGCTAGAGAGCCTGATTCTGACTTCTGAACAGGCAAGTTGTGTGCAGTAGATGAAGTCCACCGCTGGTTCTTTTTGCCTCAACGAAGAGGGCTTTACCATTTTCTCAAAGTGATGTAGAGAGAAAGGAACAAGCGTGGTACTCGAACCTTGTAAATGCCGTAGGAATGGAAAACGCTCAGGGTTTTCCATTATTGAAGAGATGAGTGCGTGCTCAAACATAAATAACGCCGTTGAAATGGAAATGCTCGGGATCTCCATTGTCGGAAATAATAACAGTTACATATGCCGAAACTGAAAGTGCAGAAAAATAAACATAATATGGCCGGAGCCGAAGGAAAGATAATTGAAGCAAGAGCTTGAAGTTGTGTGTTGATTCTTTTCTGTGATGTGGTCTTTGGCTTTTATAGGAAAGAAACATGGCAGTTAAGTGGCATAAGCCCATTACGCCCCACATCAGCAACATGCACGAGAATTGCTTGTAATTGGCAAATTGCTTTGAACCTAGCGAAGTGTCCCATGATCTCCAGAAAATTAACTTCCATGAAGCCCATGATTTGAACCATCTTATCTCTATCTAATTCGGCTACTTCAAAAATAGATGGGGCCAGCGCCACGTGGCAACTTTTTAGTGGACGGTCATCTTTGGGTACAAACAGACTCAATTAAGTGTACTTCGAGGGAGATCTTCAACTCCAGTACATGATGTTGCAGGCTCTATAGAAAGTCTATTTGAATGATACATACTAGTACGTGCACAGCAAACTTGTAAAATTTGAGAACTGAGAGGGGTACCTAGGACTGTCAGCACGAATTTTCTGACTGGGAAAGCCCTCCCCGACTCAGGGACGGGAATCCTCTGTGTTACCTATTGTTAGCTGCGCTTGGGCAGACAGTGTTTGAGCATAAGAAAACACAGGGCCCCACAATTCTCCTTGACAGGGCACCACCAACCAATAACATTTCCATAAATAACGTGCTCAATACATTTATCTAGTATGAGAGAGAGAGAGAGAGAGAGAGAGAGAGAGAGAGAGAGATGGGTGCCCAAGAGGAAGTCAAGTTAGCCCCCTCTAGGATGTATTAATGCAGTTGTAGTCTGTCATAATTTGACGGGATGCATATCTGTTTTACTTAGTTTATGCCGTTAGACACTCAAAAGTTTCCCTTCAGGTTAAAGTATCTATTACTTTCGGCGTCTCATACCTTGTAGACATGGACTATAAGGAGGGTAAGGATTGTGTAGGGTGGGGGATAGAAGGTGATTGGTTCTTCTAGTTATACTGTTATACTACTAGAAAGCATGGCTAAGTACTATCTAGTTCTCCAAAATGGGATCATTAACTCCTAAAGAGAGTTGATTATCTAATCCCAAACTCTTCTGAATTTAGCAATTTCCAATCTCAAGAGCATGACAGAACCCATTCCTGGAACCCTTCAACTGGCCAGCAGCATCTGAAAGCCAGTTCAGGCATTTGCTTTGGCCAGAAAGCAACTATGTTGTTGGACTCTACGCTAAGCTCATCGCACCTGAAGTAGAATCTTTTACGATGCAGGCATCTCTGCTACCCTGTCAAAAAAAAAGCCCAGAGAACGCCATATACTAGCAAACACACATCTTCTCATTTTCACCTCTAAAGTACTAAATGATAAGCAATTTGGACCACAGGCGTTGAGAAATCAAAAGATGTAGACAGTAAAGAAGACTACATTTTACTTGATTCATGCATCGAAATGGCTTTACCAAAAGGGGCGATTGCTTATTTACATACATGTACAATGTTTTAAAAGTCAGCCTAGGGCGTCCCAATGCTAGATTTTAGGGTCTAGGCCTTAATTATGCGTTTTGTACATTAGTTGGGATTTAGTAGAAGATTAATCAGCTAAGCTAAGCAGGGATTAGTCGGCTAGGCGGTGACTAGTTGGCGGTCCATTTTGTAATCTTTACAAGTTCTAGGATAAAATATGTAACATTAAAAATATAGGGGGTTTCACTAAAATTTTATGTGTTAAATACTAAATTTTAGTTAGCTTTGAATTTTGAACTTCGAACTTTTTATATGACTAGTTATTTGTTACTACCCACTGTGACCACAAAAGGAGGTATTGTAATCTGCACAATATGAAAATAAAAATACTATGAGCAGGGACAGTTCACAGGGATCCACGCAGAGACAAACGCATTTGGCCCTATTTCGGGTCCTGAAAAAATCTAGAAAAATATCCATAAATTTTTGAATATTATTTTATGGAGCCCTGTAAAAAATCAGCTCCAGTGGATATCAATAAGTATTATTTTTGGATTCGTAGGGGCGAACTGATGGATATTTTTCTAGATTTTTTCGGGATCCGAAATGGGGCCAAACGCGTTTGTCTCTGCGTGATTCCCTGCAAACTGTCCCTGCTCGTAGTAGGACTCATATGAAAATGTAAAACCACAGCATGTTTGAGAAAGAATTCAAACCTTGCGTCTGATGGGATGGAATAATCTGAGGTTCCATGGAAAAGGATAATTTGGGGCAGCATAGCAACAGCATTGCAGATCCTTGGGTCCTGTATCCTAATTTCAGGAGAAAAATGTTGCAACAATTTTTCCCCTTCCATTATACTGTAATGATAGCTCATTAGTTCTATGGGGCCAATAAGAGGGAACAGGTCAAATTATGTCGACAGAAATTGATAATTAGAAGTTCAACAGTATTATAATAAAAGATTAAGAATTGGAACCTTAGAAAGACGGAGCGATAAAGACCTCGACGATGGAAGTGTTCAACCAAGCTCGGTATGTTGTACCTGTTTGTGGCAGTTGAAGGTGAACCATGAATACATAATCCAATAAAAGGTAATGAATTCCCAAAGGTCCGTTATGCTGCAGATGTATAACAAGGCAGCAAAATGTTCATTGCTCAACATACACATAGAATAAAGAGACAGGAGGACAATCTAAGAATGAAGCTTACATATACATGTTAAGTTATGAACACACAATCTTGAATTTTAATATAAACTCAACAACTTTATCATCTGAAGAATGTAGCCACAGGTGAAATGAAAACCACATGGAAAAAGGCAAAAACTTTGAAAGTCATGTTACAAGCCCTTTCGCCAAGTGCATGTTTTGCCACAGGCAATTTTACAGCTCCAAAATGGGTATTGTATCACATCTCAAAAAAATATATATATATATATATTTTTTTTTCTCCTTATAACTAATGGCCCCAAAAGCTTAAGGTGACAAATTTTTCCTCCGTAAAATCAAGAGCACTTGAATGTGAACTCTTTGTTGGTGTTAAGAAGGTATAAGCCACCAGTGGCGAAAGTTGACCAAGAGGTTAACTGGCAGTGTTTTCCTCTTGACTTAAATTTGAAAACCAGGACAGAAATAAAAGACGAGGATGATGAAAACCCCAGCGCTTGATGGATCCAACCCACAATCTGATTATTGCCTCCAATATTTTGACCAAATTGGTGAAAATTTCGAGAATGGATGGGAATACTCTGGCTAATCTCTAACATTAGCTACATACAGGTTCTAGCTGAACCTTTAATGCGTTCCTCATCCCATCTAGACAATCCTCCTTACCCTTTACTGTCATTGTATTATTGAATCAGATGTCTCTCTCTACAAATACACAGAAAGTTAATGCTAGTAACTTATGCAGAAGAGAAGTAAAGACCAAGTTGTCCTCAAGTCTCATATTATGAGTGGAGAAGATGCAGAAATCTTGTCTATTCTCTGCAGTTCTTCTCCCCGTGATACTCTCTTTTCATATATGTTTGAGATTAGATAATTCCCCTAGGTAGTTTCAGTGAGAGATTTTTAGGTTGGGAGGGTAGAGGGTTAGAAAGGTATTGTAGCAATGCTTCATTTTGAAGCTAATGATACATCTGGTTAATACATCAAACAGGCAATTGGATCAAGTCATTATGGAAGGCAATTGAAAGAATGTTGTCAAATCAAACGGGTTGCAAAGCGGTCTTTTCAGCCCTTTGCACTCTCTTCATTTGTGCAAATAGGTGATCAACCTTCTACCACACCGGCGTCCAAATGTTGGAAATGTAGAAAAATGCAATTTGGAGGTGTCTTCTTTACCCCACAGAGAAGCCCCCCACTGTAGCATACCCTAGGAACTCAATCACACATCAGCCTTTAAGCTTCTCTACAACAACAACTGACATCAATAAATCACACTTACCCGCCAGACAATCCAAAATAGGCTTTTATCTGGGAGACACTCCAAGAGATGCTCCCTCCTTCGGATTCTTTAACTGCCTGCTCCAAGAGAGCACAAGAAGAAATGTGTGCACCAGCTGATTGCCCCATTAGATAAATCCTACATGAACAGACAATGCAAAAAGCATCACACGGTGAAAGATACACAAGGATATGAAAGCTAGCCTCTTACCTGTTAGGGTCACCTCCATAGTCAACAATATTGTTGCACACAAATGAGATCCCTTGCAAAACATCTTCAACCATATCAGAGATGGTCCCCTGAGGAAAATTTCTGCATTCACATGTCACTTGTAAGATGGAGCGTTTTGGATGAACCCACATTCTGATCTTAGAGATAGGAAGTCTGAATAGTAGTCATAACTTTTATCAGATGGCCGTACTGCTGATTTCATTTAAGGCCCGACACTTTAGCCAACAATACCTACCAAAGGTACAAAGATGGACATGGAATCCTATCTTCTACAAGCTATGCCAAATTTGATGTCTCATGACATTCAACACCAAATTCCATGTGATTAAGTCAATGCGAATGATCACTTCGGATGAATGAATCAACAACAAAACATAATGACCAAGGCAGAGGCCATTATTATGGATTTTGATAAACACAGGATCAAAGAACTTTGCACACTTACCGATGGGCTGATGTTAACACTGTTTGTTAGTTATGGGCAATGACAAAGGGAATCATAGAGCTTTTATATCTCTGTTTACATTTCCTCTTAATGGAAAACCAACACTTTGATGGGCAACCATATGTTCTTTAATAATAGAGTCATGTGTCTGGCAGTAGCCTTCCAACTTTGTTAGCATAAACCAATACATGGAACATGGTATTGTTCACACTGAATCTACTAACCTGTAATCGAAGCATGCTACGATGATGTCTCTTTCTGCTAACTGCTTTCCTAGAAGAGAACCCCATGCTTTGTACCTGCAGACAAACAAGCACTTATGTCAATGGGCACAAAAGGAAATCGTTTCCTGTGGTGCACACATGATTTTGGCTATCCCCAGTGATACAAAGCCAAAAGTCGTTACTTTTAACCGCACAACATGAAGAAAACCGACCCTTAAGTAAGCAAAAACAATACTTTGAGATTACTCCACAATCCAAGCTTCGAAAGGTGCATGGTAAGCCAGTGTAGTTTCAATTTCTTTCTGTAGGTCAATAACCTTAAAAGATGTAACATGTAGAGTTTGGTAAGTCATGATGAAGAGGTTAGCTCTCTTACTCACCCAATTATCCAGGCTCCACCAGTTACAAATGCCAAGACTGGCTTTGGGCCATCACTGTTTTTGGGTAAATATAGATCAAACCTGCTCAAAAAAAGCAAACACAATCAACGGCAGGAATCCACTTGTAGATTTCAGGTAGTCTGTTGGATATCAAGATGGAGTATATAACCAGAAGCTCAGATCGCTTGCCTATTTCTAGGCTGATCTCCATAAACAATACTCCGCCGGACTTGGCTTGAGAAGAAATAGTAATATGCAACTGTCAAAGAATGAAAATCTATCATTAGTCTGGAATCTGGCCGAACTGTATGGTGTACAAAATCTCAACTAAAAATCATTAGTGAAGCAGACAAAGCAAGACGGATTTTGTTTTTTGGTAGTTAAATACTGCAGATATTAGCTTGTCTGTTCATGAACAGACCAGGCCCAATCCAGGAACCATTTTTCAAAGAGTAGGAGCTAATAGCTCTACCAATTGGCATCTCATATTAGCTCATGGTAAAAGCGTCATCCAGAAACATTAAAATGATATAGGAAATGGAAACAGAAACAGAACAAATAAAGAAAAAAGTTATCCATAATTGCATTTCTCCAAAGATTATTTAATTCTTTAAGCATGAAATAAGATTTACAACAGATTTAATCACCCTTTAGTATTTATTGAAGCATTTGCAATAGGTAAATTGCAAGAACTTCAAAGACTGGGCTCCCATTTTGTTGATATAAGGTGTTTACAAATCCCAAATAAACTTAGCATCTTCGCTACCCATAATAGATGAAGGAACATAGTAAATTGCCAACAAGCAGTCTATTTTTTTGTTTGCTTGCAGAATAAAATAAAACAATACCGATAACGAAAAAACAAGGTGATAAAAAATTAACAGAACAACTAGTAATCAATTAAATGTCATGTATAGCAAATCACAAGAAACATACCTTGGAGAAAGCCTGGCATAAGTAACATTGCATAAAAACATAGGGAAAGAACTCTCCAGATCCACCGGTAGCCTACCCTGAATAAAAACTAATGATTAGCGCCATTATGCAGATTCTAGATAAAGCAAATATTCTAAGTTATATCTGGGCCAATGAAAATGTTGGAAGAATAAAAAAGAGAACCTAAATGATGAATTTTAACCAGATCACATATGATCTAGGAACTCACCCTGTTCATGAAAAGTTCAGCGTAAAACGAAGCAGAAATAGGAGAAGCACAAAAATAGCGAGAGATTGTCAATAGCCTCACACTTATATGCCCTATCTTAGAGAGTACACCTCATTTTGATAAACTCAATAGTCAACTATCCAAATAAAGGCAAACATAGACATGCAGGCTTCCAAATAATTTATCAAACACAAATCCATAAACTATGTCTGCCAAGGTCCTAAAATGTGAGTAGTCTGGGAAGAAGCAAAAGTTTCCCCAGAGTCACCCCTCCTAACCAAATTTTTAGTTGGAAATCATTGTAATGACAATGAATTACCCAATTGAAGAACCTCTTAGTTCTGCATGTTGCGACAGTAAGTAAGAGAAATGAAGTTGTATTTGAGAACATTGAATTGCTAACAAGCTAGAAAGGTAACCCATAGGCTGAAGTCAAAAACTTTGAAGATGCTATCGAAAACATCAACAGAACTGCAGAACCAGTCATATCACAACAAGCCAAATCCCATAGCCAGTGTCAAATCTTGTAGAAAACTAAGCATAAACAATTAAGATCTTTCCTACCTTGGTTCATCATACAAATCCTTTGTTTCCTTCTCACAAAACTGAGTCCTATCTATCGAGATATCTTCCACATGCCCTTGAAAAACACATAGCGACTAAACTTTTCTAATATAAACTCTTTAGTCTAGGCAGCTCATTGCTTGTCCTTGCACTCCATTCAACGTTATTTAAAATCACTAATCTTACTCGTGCACGAACTGGGCATAGTTGAAGGTTGTTGAACAAGATAGAAAACTTTCCGCCATCTTATCTACGATTGCCATTCAACATAAGTATTATAGGTCCTTATTTCCTCCCATCCCTACTGCTTTTCAAGAGCCTCAATTCGCACAGCAACTACTGAATATATCTCATAACGCTTCCACCAATTATTTTCTTTCCAGCTCAAAGAATCTCTCTTGCTACCCTCACATGAGAATTGCCCTACAATTCCAATTAATTGTTTCTTCCATAATCGAGAACCAGAGTTTATCACATGTCTTTACTTATTGTTACTTCCATTTGTTCAACTTTTCACCATCTTCTAACCCCAACTACTGCATAATTACATTTCATGCCTCAACCCTGTCTCGGTCTCCGTAAACTCAGTCTCTCTCCTCTATAATGCCAAAAGTCCTAGCATGGAACTTGCAATTTCTTACTTTGGTCCTATCTCAACCAATCCCTATAGAAGTCCATATGCTATAAATGATTTAGTTGGGCAAAAGAACCTGAAGTCCTGAACAACTAACCTAAGCCTCAACTTGGCCGTTGAAAATCATAGCCAAAGGAGGAGCTACAATATCATCCGAGGAGCCCAAGGGAAGGCATTTCACATAACTGCCTACAGAAATGCTTTCCCTTTCCGTCCACTGGCCAAGAAATAAGCCATACGAAACCACAATAAATCCATCCATTGAAGTCTTCCCTGTAGTTCACTCAATGATAACTATGCAACAGTTAAAAACTATTAGTTTGCATTTTTTGACATCGCTAAAACTTCAAATTCCACAAACAAGTAGATCCAGACAGCTCTCTCACAACATGCCAAAGCACTTGAACAGGTCACAAATAGTACAATCCAATAATAGGCCACATAGAAAACTCCAAATACCAGAGGTACCAACAAAACTCTTCACAACAGCAATCATATAATCTCGCAGCAAACATAAAAAAGCGCAGTAAAAGTGAAGAACGGAGACCCTTAAGCGGTCGACCCAGAGGTCAAGGCCTGAGCTGTGGTTTGCTCCCTCCCAGGGTCTTTGAGACCGCCACATGCTATCAACTTTGAGGGGAGGTTTGTCCGACTTTAATTGAGGAGCTACAACTATCATCCGAGTGAGCCCAATGGTGAAGGCATTTCACATAACTGCCTACAGAAATGCTTCCCTGTCCGTCCACTGGCCAAGAAATAAGCTCATACGAAACCACAATAAATCCATCCATTGAAGTCTTCCCTGTAGTTCACTGAATGATAACTATGCAACAGTTAAAAACTATTAGTTTGCATTTTTTGACATCGCTGAAACTTGCAAATTCCACAAACTAAGTAGATCTCAGACAGCTCTCTCACAACCTGCCAAAGCACTTGCACATGCTCATCAAAGTAGTACAATCCAATAATGGGGCCAGTCATATGGAAACTCCAAATACGTTTTGAGGTCACAAAACTCTTCACAACAGCAATCATATAATCTCGCAGCAAACATAAAAAAGCGCAGTAAAAGTGAAGAACGGAGACCCTTAAGCGGTCGACCCAGAGGTCAAGGCCTGAGCTGTGGTTTGCTCCCTCCCAGGGTCTTTGAGACCGCCACATGCTATCAACTTTGAGGGGAGGTTTGTCCGACTTTAATTGGGCCTCAACTAGCTAGTGGATGGTGGGATTACCTCCAGGATAGGTGAGATGAAGTGCCCGGAAGTTGGCCGAACAACTGACTTAAAAAATATATATATGTGAAGTAAGTAGGAAGAGAAGAAAAGGGAAATGGTACCCGAGGAAAGCGAGGAGCTTGAAGGCAAGTCCAGTGACCAAATAAGTCTCAGAGGCGGCGTGGCCGATGTTGCGGGTGAGAGAGCGCTGGCGGAGTGGGGGAGACCGCAGCGTAGAGGGTCTGCGCCTGGGGTAAGTTGAAGCCCTAGCAATTAAAGGCTGAGTGTCGTCTTTCTTGTCGTCGTCAACTACGAGAGACTGAACAGTCTGAACTCGATTGGTCTGAATCGGCGGCGGCGACGTCGTCATTGTCGTCCGCCGTGAAGAAGAAGAAGAAGAAGAAGAAGAAGAGGAGTAACCACAAGATAAATGGATCTTAATGATTGGATGTATAGGCAGAGAGAGCTCAGAGAAAGAGAGAGAAAGAACCGAGGGAGGGAGAGGGAGAGAGAGAGAGAGCTGAAAGATAAAAATATGAGAGAGAGAGAGAGAGAGAGAGAGAGAGTAGCGCGGTTAGAAGAAATGCCGTTCCCGCTTTCGTTTGTTCGTATAACGGTGAAAAGCTCTGGCAATGCGGTGTTTCGAGGATTGATATGATTTTGTTGGTTAATTAATGTAAATTAATCGCGGAATTAATTTTTCAAGATTTTTAGAACCAAATTAATTTGGGGAATTGTAGGATCGAATCAATTTAAACTCATCAAATGCTAGCTCTGGTATGATTTCGAACCGCGTACATTTTGAGGTTAGACATCAAGACTTATTCAATAAAATTTTAATAAGATCCATAAATGTCGATAAGTTCAATACGCATCATCTCCCCCATTTCTCATGAGATTATAAATATGTATATATTTTATATTGCGGTTCAAAGCAGTTTAGATTGATTTTGGTTTTAAAATTTGAAATCATGACCAAATCATTCGCTTGGGACTGCATCTTCACTTGGATTAGAAATGATTTTTTTTTTTGAATATGTCATTTAGATATAAAACTCAGAGTAGGTCAGAATACAAGATAGAATGTAATTTGGGCGGAATACAACCCGTATGAAGTAAAATTTTCCTATCTATGCACTGTGACGCAATCCAGTGAGCAGCCTTGTTAGAGACACGACTACTCCAGCGGAACGACCAATTCCTTAATATAGACCAACCTTTGATGTCTGCTATAATTGTAGCAATCTCCCATGGGCACTTTACGCTGGGTTTGTTGAGGCAGTTGATAAGAGTCTTACAATCAGATTCAAAGATCACCTCAGGGATGCTCTGATCCTTTGCCATACAGCAGGCAATTCTAAGGGCCCAAGCTTCAATCATAAGGGCCGAGGATACCGTAACTCTACCACACCGCCAATCGTGAGCTGATCCACCACTATCTCTAGCAATTATGCCAAAGGCAGCAAGGCTGCGGGAGGATTTATACGCTCCATTTGGATATTGAACCTTGGGGAGGAAGGGAACACCTTTCCACCTGTTGATCGTGTTTTTTTATTCCCTTTGTATTGTATAACAAACAGCAATGAAGTAGTCCACCTTTTCCCCGTGCCTATTCAATCACCACTTCGCTGGTTCTTATAATGAAGACACTGTTCTTCCTTCAGATTGCCCAACGATTTGAAAGAGAAAGCTACATTGACAATGACAGATTTTGAACCGGTCCCCACAATCTTCTTCCATTTATCCACTTCAAAGAATCCATATGAGCACCAATAAGCTTTTCCTTCCATCCTCTGTTGAACCCATGTTTATGAAACCAAGAGATGAATCGTCTCACTAGCACTTGCACAAATTGGGCACATAGGATTAGGGGCACATTTCCTACGAAACAAATTGGCTTTACAGGCTAACCAATTGCAAGCAGCTTTCCACATGAACAAACGAATCTTGGGGGCTGTTGGAGAATTCCATAGTCTTGCCCACATTTTTTTAGATGGGAAAAACGAACCAGAGGCTCTGTTAGAAGCCCCCTCAGTGACACTCTTCTTTCTTTGGAAATACCCCGACTTTACAGTATACTCCCCACAGTTAGTGTGACGCCAAATGAGTTTATCCGGGGAGCTTGAGAGACTTACTGGGATTCTACACACAGCTTGGACTTGTTCTTCTGGTATACAGCTCTTGAGTTTCTCTCTGTCCCATTCTTTGGATGGTTGTTTGATAAAATCCATGACCTTTGTTGATAATTGCTGGCCAATTTGTACTGGAGTCACCTTGCCACCAGGAATATCAGGTACCCATTGATCATTCCAAAAATCAATCAAGTCTCCATTCCCCACGTTCCATTGAAGCCCTTCTTTAAGTAGATCCCTCCCTTCCAGCAGACTGGACCAAATCCATGAAGGTGCAGCCCCTCTCACAGCTTCCATACAGTTCTTGTTAGGGAAGTAAAGGCTTTTAAGGATCCTTACCCATAGAGCATTAGGATTTGGTTTTAAAATTTGAAATCATGACCAAATCATTCACTTGGGACTGCAGCACTTGGATTAGAAATGATTGGTACCGCATTCGCACTTTGATTTTCTTTGGTATTGTTTCTGATTGGGTTAAATATCTACTTCCCCCTCAAACTATTCCGATTTTAGTTACTTCCCCCCCTAACTACCAATTGAAGTTACTTCCCCCTCCAACTTCCAAAACGTTAGCCACTACATCCAATCCCCCATTTCCATCCAAGAATTGGATGGAAAACTCAACACCTAACCCCAACTGGTATCATTGAAGGCTATTTATGTCTTTTACCTACCAATATATGTATTAGTATGTATACCCTTTCTTCTGCTTTCCCTGTAACTCACAGATTGTTAATAACCCTTTAGATCTTCGTGATCAAATGAACCCCATGCTGAAGAACTTAATAGAGGGGATACTCTGCAAAGGTCAGTTTTTCCTACTCCAGCTGGTCGTGTTGGATCTTTACTTCCTCTGCCTATATTTCCATTTTCTTTTTAGGTTGTGCGTGGATATTGGACTTGTGAAGGGAAATAAAAGATATGGGGTTCTACTTCTTTGTCTTTTTTTTTCTTCTCTTTTTTTTTTGTTCTGCGCAATGAAGTAGAATCCCTAACCTTCTCTTGCCCCTCTATTCTCTCCCCAAATCAAAGGTCCGTATGTAGCCTTAAGCTGTATTTGGATCACGGATTTATTGAAGGGTTTATGGAAGGAGAAAGATAATTGACAATGAAGTAATAGAACCCAGGTTTTCCTGCCCATTTCCCGTTCCTTTCTTGAATCTTTCAAAGAATCCATAATCAAGCACAGACATTGATCGCAATTTTGTTTTCCCTTGTCCTTCTTGTTGAAAATTCTGTTTATGCAGACCCAAGAGAGAGGATGACATTAGAGCCTTCTTCTGCTTCAATACATACATACACATACATATATATATATATATATATATATATATTGGTAGGTAAAAGACATAAATAGCCTTCAATGATACCAGTTGGGGTTAGGTGTTGGGTTTTCCGTCCAATTCTTGGATGGAAATGGGGAATTGGATGTAGTGGCTAACGTTTTAGAAGTTGGAGGGGGAAGTAACTTCAATTGGTAGTTGGAGGGGGAAGTAACTAAAATCGGAATAGTTTGAGGGGGAAGTAGATATTTAACCCTTTCTGATTCAATAAATTTAAATACTCCTTCTTAGGAAATACTCCTATTCAAAGTAAGATGATAAGGTTGGTTCTGGACCTGCGCGGACATACACAGTGGCAAGTGGATTTAGCTAACCTCACTTGATTGGAATTTTCCTAGAAACATGCTCTCTTTTTTTGAATATTTTGGTAATTTTGCCCGAAGACATTATACTCTCTTCATTATATCATGCCTCAAGTAATATTGGAAAATTATGACCTTGCCCAACTTATTTCACCCACCGCCTAATCTTTTTTTGTTTTTTTGCTCTCACTCTCTCTCAAATACGAAAAAAATTGGAGAACAAAAGACTTCGTTGGATGCATGAAAATTGGTCCATCTAATAGTTTTTTTTCCTTTTCTCTGGGTATTGGTATTACCATTTAGATATCAAATAAGTTTTTCTCCTTAGAGCAATCCCATTGTAATAAGTAAATGGTGTAAATAAGTAAATTTAACAATAATGCTAAAAAAATATGTCATATTGTAATAAGCAAAATTACAAGTCTTTTAGCAAATAACCAAATTCCACACGTTCCATTATCAAACTTAACAACTTTTACCAATAACCAAACTCAAAAACACCCCACGTTAGGATCGTCTCATTGAGACAAACAATTTGGTGTGATTGGGTGCGTGATTGAAACTCGTTTGCGATTAGACAAATGTGCATTGTGTATTGTGGGGTTTTTTTTTGTTAGAGATGCAAAAATAACTAATGTGGAGGTAAAGGTTGTTTAGTTTGATTATAGACTAAATGGATAATCAAATACTGACATGACACATTTTAATTATTGGTTTTGATTATTACTATTGCAGATGCTTTTATTGGTATCAACCAATTGGACGTTGCAGTTATCAGAAATTCCCTATTGCGATTGTTACGGTAGCAAAAGCATTTTCTGCCATGAAGATTGTGAAGAACCGACTTCGTAATCGAATGAGTGATCAATGGATGCATGATGGTGATTGTGTATATTGAGAGAGAATTTTTTTTTTTTATCAGAATTGAGGTTATCACGCATTGGTTTCAAAATATGAAAATTCGTTTCCATTAGTAGTAAATGAAATTAATGAAGTGGTATGAATTGATATCTCTTTTTGTTTACATATTATGAATATATCTCTCTTTTTATTTAGTATTTTAGCGTTCTTATTTTTTCCGTGTACATCATGACCGAATACAAAATTATATTTGATGTAAATATTTAAACCCAATGCCATAAAATTCTAGTTCCGCCTTTAGTTCTGGCCAACAATAAACCCAAGACGGCAAACCTACAAAAATTGAGTTAGGACCGTAATCACACAATTCTTCAAAATGACCTACACTTCTGCTCTTACATCGTACGGGACTAGCGTTCTTCATCCTCGCTCTCACAGGTTTTCAGACATTAGTCGATTGAGATCTGATTCCAACATGCTTTCACATTTGCGCTTCTGCACACGAACTATGTGCCTCAAGTTAGGACGCAAGGTAAAAGCCACTTGGCAAGTCGGCACCAAACCTCCTCGGGAAAACACTAGAAAAACGTACTCCCTTGCCGTGACGTGGGAGATTTCTTCAATTTTCAATTAACCAGAATGGAAAAAGGGGAGGCCCGTGGTGGGGTTAGCTGGGCAGGTCTCGTGATTAATAAAATGTTAATTTTCATCACAACCTAGTCAAGAGTGAGATATTGGTCAACTTGTACGTGGTGTGCACTTAAGCACAAGACGCATTTGTGAGCGTCACTTTATCACGCCGACCTCGGATCCGTTTATTTAAAAACTTGGGAAAATGACGACCCACGTGTTTTGATAATTAATATTTGTTAAGAATATACTGAGAATATTTGTTAATGCTGAAAATTTTCTTGATGGGTATTAATTTTCAAAACATGTTATTGTCCTTCATTTTTCCCTTTAAACTCTAATTGTTCATTTTTTTCATCTCGTAACATGTAATCTACGCAGAAATTCAGATTGAGTAAATATTAGTAACCATATAATTGAACCACATCCATCTTATACTAATAAATTTTCAAAATCATTCTAGCTAGTTGTTTTTTTGAGACAAATGTGTTGATCACGTAGTTGGTTTTATCTATTCGACCCAAACAAATAAACTGGAGATGAGTACGATAATACTCATAGCGCACAAGTGCTATGCACACCCCAGACCCCGTTTTGCGTTCTCAAAAAATTAGAGAGTTGATTATTGTCTAAAATTAGAGAGTTGTTTTCGTTGGTTCAATTCCCATATTAATTTAAAATTTGGACACCACATCTGTGTATGAACTTATGCTTGTGCTGTACACTTTTTGATTTTATAATTTTTTTCCCCGGAGTTTAAGTAGCTAGGGTATGATTAATACAGTATTGGTGAAAAATTCCCTTCAGTCGCTCCGGCCCAATTTGATCCAGTTTTTGCATTCAAAAGGTCCAGATTTGTTCGGGTAAATTTCTCTTACAAAATCTCTAAAACACCCCGAACAAATCTAGCCCTCCAAAATACTTTTGAATGGCTCCAATACAAAAAATTGGATTAAACTGGTCCGGAGCAACTTGAAGGAATCCGACCCCATTAATATTGCGTCGAATAAATTATTGGGGGGCGTGAGAAATGGGGGATCCGACCCCTAAATATTGCGTCGAATAATTTATTGGGGGGAGTGAGAAATGGGCTCCACCAATGTCCAATGGAGAGGCACCACTGAAATGCCCGCCATTAAAATTTTAAAAAGGTGACTGTAATTTGTCAAAATGCCAACACACGAAGAAAATTTTAACTTATCCAGAGGCCACTATGCTACTATCTATTTACTATTTTTTTCCGTTTCATTTTTATTGTTTATTACTCCCTCCGTCCGGATTTAATAGTCTTTTTGGGAGTTCGTGCCATTTTTCAATAGATTATATCTTCCAATCTATAATGTTTTACGTGATTTCGAATATATTGTATTATAGAACTAATCGAGATCTATCAAACAAGATCCATATTCGATATGAAATTCATTACGGATTTTAAGATATAACCCGTTTTTTAGCCGGTTAGAATAGAACTAGGGACAATTAAATCTGGACGGAGGGAGTATTTAATTGAATACTATTTTTTAGTTATATATATCTTTTCAACAGTTTATATCTCTCGATGTATATTATGTTTTATGTTTTTTAAATCATTGTATTATAGAATAAATTGAGCTCTATCAAATGAGATCCATATTGCATATTTTTAATAATATACATTAAAAGATATAAGCCGTTGAAAATGCACGCAAAACCGTAGCGGACAATTATTCTGGATAGAGGGAGTAATTTTAAAAACTTTGTATTAATCAAAATCTATTAAACAAGATTTATATTACATATTTTTAAAAATTCACACTAAAAGATATAAACAAATTACATAAAACAGATAAATAGAATAATGAATAATAAAAATGGTATAGAAGGATCGAGTACCTATATAGGAGGTTCCTGATAATGTTGGGTCAAGAGTTCGTGGCACTGTCACCCTCTTTGATGTAGACTTGGGAAGGAGTAAAGGATCCCAAGGAAATGGGCTTGGGGTTGGATCCGGATCCTCTCTCTCTCCAATCCAACACGGTCAGAATTGGATGAGAAAGTACAAAACGAAACCGTTCATTGGTATAATCAATGATTTGAATTTGTTTAAAAATTCGAGTTTAACTTTTTCGTGGATTTTTTTTTTCAACAAAACTCAACCATTTATTGCAGGAATGAACCGTCCATACATGGACTGTCTTTTTCATCAAACATTTGGACCGGGGAGGGTCCGGACCTTTTTGTGTTGCAAAAGCCGAAATGATTTTGACTATAGTATTATTAACCACTCTCAAAAAAGTATTGGCAAATCTACCACATCTATTTTATAATTTGATGCATTTACAGGTAAAGTTGATTTTTACTTACTGAGTCCAATTCTTGTGAGGACTCTCTTACATAAGCTATATAAGAACTTCTAATAAGGGCCGTTAGATCGTATTTTTAATGGTTTGGATGTGCGGATAGTCATAAACCATCTTTGACCGGTCATAAATGTTTTATGCCCATCTGCACATTCGGACCATAAAAACACGATTTAACAGCTGATTATAAAAGTCTTTACATAGCTTATGTAAGGGAGTCCTCACAGGGAGTGGACTAAAGTACAACATGTATCTTATTTTTCTCTACGTTTGGAAGGTTAAAGTAATTGTTACTTTTAAGCGTACCTTATAGAGTAGTATTGAGATGGAGATGCAAATTAGCCGAGCCAAGCTTCATAGTGTTTGAGTTCGGCTCATTTACTAAACGAACTTAAAACTCGAGTTCGAGTTCGGCTCATTTATAAATGAGCTGCCTTTAACAAGCCGAATTTGGTTCATCTACTAAACAATTCTCCATAAAACAAGCTAAACTTTTATACAAACAAGCCGGACTTAAGAGTGTTAGCTCGGCTTGTTTATTATATGAGCTTAAAACTCACGCTTGAGCTCGGCTCAATTACCAAATGAGTTGAGTCCAGCTCTTAACGAGTTGAGTATCGAGCTGCTCGTGAGCAACTTGGTTCGTTGCAGCCCTATGTTCAGATTAATGATTATTTCTTGTGATCACGATGCATCAAAGAGTTTCTGGATACTGCCATGAGGAAACAGCCGATTAAAAGGCAGCCCTATTTCATTTTACTGTGTTTGGACCAACTTATACACACCTTAACTCTTTCCTCCCCAGTCCGATTAAAGCCCGGTCATCAACACCGGGGAAAAAAAATTAACAAGAAATTACTTTCTTTTTTAACAGCAAGAAAGAATTTATAATCTTTGGAAACAAATTATAATCTTTAAAATTATTTTCTTGCACCCTGACCCAAAGGTTCAAATCCTGATTAATTATGTGAAGAGCAAACCAACCAACCAACCTAACTTACCCTTATCTTCCATAGAGTGGAGTTCTTTTTCCTTTTTCCTTAAAGCAACGAACAACAACTCTTATCACATTTATCAAACATATAGCATCTAAAGCACTCATGTCTCCTTAGAATACTCTGGATACGTTTTTCTGTTAAATGCTAGTTGATTCGATCCCCTTTCACTTTACCATTGACTTTTGTCAAGTTCAAGAGAAAAAAATGCAAACTTTAACATTGTCCAAACAGTAGGAAACTAAATTTACTTCGAAAATGGTTGATAAAAAGGAACCCAAAAATTTAAAAAGAAAACAATGCAAAACCTGGTAAAATGCTGGATCCAACCCAGCTACAGAAAGACTATAACCAGTTTCAAGCATAAATCCATACATTTAAATCAGAAGTTCAGGATTCTGGACCAACATTATTGAGGATAAGGACTCTACAGCGACGGACCGCTAACACATCGCACCACAATGCAAAAAACCATATGGGTACTTGAAAGTTAACCAAAAGAAAGATCAAACCAACCTACTGCCCTTAATCTGTTCATCACTGAATATATATTGCTGGACCTCAAATGAGAATTCTGTTTGAAGACCAGACAATGGCCCAAACATTTTACTAGCTTCTATTTCCCATGCCGATTCAATGTCAAAGTACATAAAGTGGGAACGGCATCCTTAGATCAAATGATTGTATAAAACAGTGTATGTTTCTCCATAGAAAATCCAAAAAGCCAGTTAAATTCAGTGTTGATTTAATTTTGCGGATACTACTTGCTCATCCCACTTCATCTTCTCTGGTATTTTACCTGAGCCACCATCTTCGAACAGCTGAAATTGGTTTGTTCAAGAATGGTGCATAACGGTGAACCAATGGATCAACAGTCCTTCCAATCTTAGCCCACACACTCTGATGGTAACCAGCAGTCACAGGGACGTTATACATGAGCTTTAATAGCTGCCCAAAGCAATCACAGAGAAGAAAATAAGGTCAATAAGACAGGATGAGATTCATTGGACAACTGTTCATTTTATGTGACATCCTAATCATAGACTTGCTTTTTTGCCAAGATAAAACTTTGAAACAACAATTGGTATCTGTATTGAAATATTATTTTCTTGTTCAGAATGTTCACATAATAGTTCAAGTATACTCATATTAGGCAGGTCGATGATCAAGAAGGTTACTAGTCCTGTGACTCCTATCAAACTCCCACACGCAAGGCTTTGATAGTTAGCAGAACAAAAATCGTTGCTGAACACCAAAATCAGAATACAAGTGAAACAAGAGGAATATAGTTTGGGATGAGAGAAGATGCTATTTGATGGGCTTGGTACATACAAGACGTTCACAGCAGTTCATAAGAAAATACAACCAAATCGGGACATTGACTGATACCATTACCCCCCATACAACTAGACTAGATAGCTCCAATATGCCTCAAACATGGGCCGTTGCAAAACTGCTACAACATGCGTGGCAACCCAGGGAACAATTTTCTGGTGAAAATATGTATGCTCTTATTTTGCGTTTCACAAGAATGAAGAAGCCCATAAAAATTGCTTTCTATAAACATGGCAACAAGGCAGTTTCAGGAAGGGCCAACCAACTCCAAAACTTGCATCCCAAACTGGGGACCAAGAAATGGACCAGAGTGCCCAAAAATGTACCAAAATTGGTTGGCAGATGACAAATGGAACAACTTACTGCATTGAGACATATATGCATGCGCGCACAAAAATTTTGTGGACTTTATACTAAGAGAGAAGCAAAACTAACAAACCTGCCAGTACATGAACGTTTGTATTATGTTGCGCTGCCACCTGCATGTCCAAAGGATGAGGTCAATGTATAATGTAGAACAAAAGGTGACCAGAAATAACATGAATAGAAAGAAAATGAGCTGAATTACTAACGAGAATAGAGAAAGAACAAGAAGAAATCCAAGTCCAATCTCAGCTTGCGAAGAAAGAATGTTGAGCGTAGTTGTGTTTGATTCTACCCATACACATGGCTCTTCCAAGTACTTCCTGTAACCAACCAAATAAGCCCAACGTTAAAGAACAACATTGTGGGATAATTACCACCACCCACCAATTAAAAAAACCACATCTTTCTTTTTTGAAGCCTGATCCATAAAGGGAATAAGCACACAAAATTCAAGTACAGAAATATTGCTGGGACTAGGATTGGCTTGGCGAAATTTCACCAATCACATCACCGTAATCTCTTACAAGTCGTGTTCTTAGCAAGGATAATTGGGCTAGAGCCTAAACGGTTCTGGAGGTAGTTTGGAGTCTTAGGACACCAATGGGGTGTCAAGAGGCTTTGTGGTTGTTTCTTTCCCAGAAGGGAAAAAATAAGCGAACTTTTTTTGTTGTCACCTTTTGCCTCCAGGCTAATGCTTCATTAGAACAAAATTAAAAAAGAACCTATGGACCCTTTAATACCAACATCATACCCCCAAGACATCAGAAATCATTCTAACATAAGTGTCATACAGAGGTTGCTCATATAACAATTCTAGTGATTGACCAAACCAAAAGCTGCAAGCAAAAAACAGTCAACTCATATCAGCTAGAAATGAGAGAAACTTCAACCTATACAAGGAAGAATGGCTGAAATTACGTCTAAGGAACTTGGCAACATGCTCCAGAGCTTGGGACAAAATGGGAATTAAAGCAACTGCAACACATTTGAGCATCAGAATACGAGGGAGGAAAAAGAAACCAACTTCAATATTACAGCAGGAAAGAAAATTCTCAAGGAGCGAAGTGTCACTGACATCGGAGGTAAAGATGTGATGTGACAAAAGTAAGGCAGTAAATGAAGTAAATAAACTCTTTGGTTGCCATCACGGACTGGAACCACACTTGCACAGCCTGTAAATTCCATGCTCTAGGTTTCTGCAAACGATGACATGTTAATTAAAATCCAAAAGGAACACCAGGGTAACTTAAAATTGAGTCAAAGAATCAGCAATGTCACAGACTGAAACCACAAGGTTACCCCGTTCAGAGAGTACAAAGTGTACAGTGAAGAACACACGGTGCCCATAAAAGAAAGCCGGTATGCCCAATTTGAAAGACTTGTAGGTACTAGAGGAATCATTGCAAGCACAGCAACCACGAGTACCTAAAGGAGAAAGAAAAGGACAAATGGTAAAATACGGAAAGGTGAAAAGCAAGATAAAGAGATTGCATCAATATACTAGGACTTGCAAGATATGTAAATGGTTAATCCACCACTATTTAATTGAATCATGCTTGTGGCTGCAACTTTTATTCACACACACACCAAAAAAAAAACTTCAAATATAGCCATCCAGAATACGGAATGCATCTAAGGATCATGAACAACGCTAACCATAGCACTTGGATGTCTAACCTTTGGGATCTTTCACTATCAACACTCATGCATCTTTCACTATCAACACTCATGCATCTTATATTTGTTAAAAAATAGATATACAATGAAATAAGCAAATACATAACGTGGCGGCAATAGAGAAACAAAAGTAGAGTATTCTAGAGTCATACCAACTAATGAACCACCCAATGATAAGGTCATGAATGTGCACGATATCAAACATAAATCAAAATCAAAAGAAGTTCAAAGAGATTTGATGAGAAATTTTAAGGCTTGAAGATTTCATTTCCAATTATACACCCACAATAGTGATACAAATAAAAAGCAATTAAAGCCAGAGTCAAAGGAAAGCACAAGAATCACAGCTTTGAGCAGATACTAAAAAAGGGAAGCCAAACAAGAACACGCAGTAGAATCTAGAGGTTAAAAATAACAGAAGGGGCTTTCGTCCAACTGGTCTGTAGAATATGCTTTAAAAAGCCACTACAAATGCAGTAGGGAGAAAATTCGCTAAGACGAGCAGAGACAGCCAACATCAAATTATGGAAGCGGCAGGTTAAGTTGAACATCAAAATATCATCATTCGATCTACAAGATGTAGATGAAGATGGTGTTTTACCACTCATCAGACCAAATGCCAATGACTACAACCACATACATCAATCTTTGTCCACGACTGTAACCCAAAGGTTTCCAACCCACAAAAGGCAGACATTAAATGAAGCTGATGAATCTTGATTTGTTGTAAATATTAGATCACGCTGCTCAAACTATGACATTGTCCCCATTCAATGCAAGTGATGGGCCTCAAAGAAGTCGTTACAACAATGTAGTATAACCAAACCAAGTAAAAATGAAAGTAGATATAGCTATCTTAGAGCAAGTACATCAGTCTCGGCATACGGGGTATATTAGGTAAAATAGAGAAGGAAACCCACAAAATCAAACTGCACCAGAATAGCAAAAAGCCAAGGTAAAATAGCTTTTACGAAACAGCTCGGTACTAATACCGAGACACTGTTCATCTGCATTCCCTTAAACAATTGTTTCTCTCACCTCCTCCCTCTCTGCTCTCTCTCTCTCTCTCTCTCTCAAATTGAATAATGGAGTATTTTATAATAGTTTATAAGAAAAGAGAGGATAATAGAGAGGATTGGTGTGAGATTGAGAGAGATTTGAATAGGTAAATGAAAAAAGTAGACTATTGGGTAGCTAAAATACATATTTGTTGGTGTACATCCTCTTACGCAGACAACACAGTTTTCTTGTAATTGTTCACAGGGAAGCTAGTTTTCAGGAAAGAAGCCACTGATTGCTATTCTCCAATTAGTTCACAACAGGGTAAGATAAAGTTTTTCACCAATCCTTGCCAAATTAGTGTTTAAGTAATCAATGTAACCACATCTGGAACTCATATTCATCTTGGGAAATACGTAATCATATATAAATCGTACCCAAGCATTGGAAAGAAATTGAACTTTTTGTTGATCCAAACGCAGAGAAGTCGAATTTGGAGCTGCAGTAGTTGACCCTGATGCTCTTGTAGATGATCCTACAACATAGGGTTCAGTTCAATTTCAATTAAGACAGCAGATCTGGCTAGTAAAAAGCATATGAAATAGCCTGTTTCTGAATCTAAAAAAGTGACATCACTGACATGCAATTCTCCATTACGTTTCTTAAGAATTGTAAGAAGGCAGAAAAATCTACCTGAGTTACGTGTTCCGGCTTGGTCACTTGGATTCGAAGATGATGGTGTTGGCCTTGGTGACTGGGAGGAGCTGCGTGAAGCCATTGCCTCAACAACATATTCAGGATCCTGCTCATGCAAAAACTTATCTCAGCAATTTCAATAAACATAAAAAACCAACAAACCGCAAAATACAGCCCAGACATAGAACAACATGGACGAATGAATTGCTAGCACATATATCAACTAAAAACAAATGCAGAGATGCGAAGGACGAAGATGGGGATTGAACTGAAACACAAATGGATCAATGAAGTACTACAACCATACAAAATCCACGTAGTAAAAAAACAAGAAAACACATATGAAATGAGAACAATTACAAAATAAAACTGCAGAATCCAAAGGATGTCAATAGATAAACAGAAATCTGAGTCCATCAAAACCGTATAAGCAAGGAAAGAACAAATTAAACAAAAAAAACCCCCTGAGAATAAATGCATAAACTACTAACCGTGATTGCAAAACAGATAATCCAGGGGATTCAAAACCCTATTTATTATGTTAGCAAAAAAATCCAGCACATGACATATAAGTTCTCCTACCAAATATTATACCAAGAAAGAGAAAAAGAACACAACCAACAACAACAAAAGTCATTTAAGAACACTAAAAACAATCAATGTTCTAATAATGCTCCAGAGTCCTTGCACCTCAGCAGGAAGTCAAACGTTCGACTCTTTCTTCCTGAATTTAGAGTTGTATTTTCAATAGTTGACTTATTATGGTGCTTATGAATGATATTGTTGGAATTTCTCTTCATTTGAAAAGTCCAGATTGATGTAATTGTCATGTACCCACTGCTAATAATTAAAAACAAAAAAAGAGCGCTAAAATAAGAATGACCAAGACTCAGGAACAAAAAGCAGACAACAACTGATCCCAGATCATATTAGCATTGGATTTCAGGGAAATTGATGCGATAGTGAGCACTGCTAAGTAAGCAATAAGTGTGGACAGGGTTAGGATAGAGACAATGTAACGGCGGTAGAATTTGCGCTTGAAGTGGTCGACGACGTCGGAGCGAGATGCCATGTGAGGAGGGATGAGTATGTTGGACCAGTACCCGGCCCATCTCGGGTCGTTCTCGTAGTCGTACGCCGCCGCCCCTATCCTCTTCAACCTCTGTGGATCGTCTTCGTCTTCTCCGCCCATTATTGCTCTCTCTCTACTCTCTCCTACTCTCTCTCTCTCTCTCTCTCTCTCTCTCTCTCTCTCTCTCTCTCACACACACACACACACACACACACACACAGAGTTCGCGCACCCGACAGTCTTGGCGGACGGACAACACAACTTCGATGACGGTTAAGGAAAACTTCACTGTAGGGAAAACTGCATTCTACCCCCTATAGTTATTTCAGTTGGCACTTAAGTCCCCTAAACTATAATTTATGCGCGTTTCACTTTCCGCTGTACATTGGACTACATAGTCAAGTTATTTTCGGCAGTTGATGTATATGCGATGAGAGTGACATTCCTAGAAATTCATAAAAACATGTGATTTCGTCTATTTAATTTAGCAGAAACACCCCCTTAACTCCATAAGCTTGTCAATTATCTCAATTATAAGTGGCCACATGATGGTTGTTTTGGCCTAATAATCCTTCTGGATTAATTTTTTATTAGATTTATTTTACTTTTGTTAGTTTGTGCTAGATATTTTGGGATTATTAGTTCGTCTCAATGAGTAGAAAGTAAACAAATATGAACGAAATTCAAAATTATGTGAATAAAACAAAAGTAATCTAAAGAATCTTTTTGTTTTTTAAATTTTTAATCAAAAATTTTCATATTTTGTATTCATCTTAACGAGACAAGTTAATAATTTTAAAAAAAAATTGACTCAAAACTAATGAAATGAATCTACAATGACATTGTATAAATTTGATGGTTAAGGGGTTAAATCACGGCCATGTTTGTTTTGGGGCTCTTGACTCATTTTTTTTACTCTCATTTTTTTTTATTTATCTCTCTCCACTCATTTCCCAAAAAACTATCTCAAAATCCAAAACGAACATAGTTGCTAGGTAACGGCTACCAAATTGCTGGGTAACTCTAGGAAACGGCTGAAAAGTAATTTCTTTTGTTTGTGGGGATGGTGAAATTGAAAACTCCGGCACTTCGATGAGCCAGTTTGTGTGTGGTAAGTAAAATTGAAAACTTTTCGGGAAAATCATAAGTAACACAAATGATTTTTATCTGCATAAACCATAAGTCAAAGCCTCAAGTAAAAGAAACCTGACTTTTTTATTAGATCCTACAAACTGTAATTTCCACTAATGTTTTTAAGCCATTGTTAAAATAAAACACGATATTTTCCATGATTAAAAAAAAAATAGTTACCCATTTACCTTTCATTAATCAAGTTTCTGGAAATAGAAATGAGTAAAAAAAACACCTTCCCTATGTGAATCTGCAACCAGCTTTAAAAACAAAATTAAAGTTAAACTAAATGTGACTGTTATGTTCCATACACTTATTAGGTTACAAATTTATTGAATACCACAACCGGAATGGAATTGAAACTGCAAATTAGATAGGATTAGATATGTCTAATTAAAAGCAAAATAGATTAATCTCTGGGTAACTGAAAAGTTCTTTTCCTTCACTAATTTCTTCAAATGAAGTTTAATGACAACAGCAGCTCAAATATGGTGATCCTATTCATATTAGCATTGGCCCTTCTTGCCATAATTCCAATCTATGTGCACAAAGCTTCCCCTTCTCTCTCGTGGTCTTCGGATATCGATATCAACGTTTCGACGCCACTACATCAAGAGACCGACAAATCCGACATTTCATTGCGCTTCCCCGCGAAAAACTCCGATACTTTGACGAGAACAAAATGTAACTTGTTTGAGGGAAACTGGGTGCCTAATTTGGACATGCCGTATTACACGAACGAGACCAAATGCGTGATTGACAATAGACAAAATTGCATGAAATTCGGAAGGCCGGATAGCGATTACATGAAGTGGAGGTGGAAACCTAATGGGTGCGAGCTACCTCTGTTCGACGCAGCCAAGTTCTTGGAGCTTGTTAGAAGGAAGTCCATGGCCTTTGTTGGGGACTCAGTTGCAAGGAACCAAATGCAGTCGCTGATTTGCCTATTGACTAATGTAAGTTCTCAAACACCTCACCTTTTATTGTTCTTTTTTTTATTTTTTTTATTTTTAAGAACAAGTTTTTTGACCGGACGGTGCAGTTTGGGCTCAGGGGCCGCCTCGACGTCCGTCGTGCTGATTCGAGACTTAAAAGAGGTCAACGATCTTAGTTTAATTCTCGAATCAAACCGGCCGGATGCATTTTCACTAGTAGTAGTTTGAGTTAGCTTTGCTAATAGCCATTAAACCAATTTCTATTCAGGTAACACGTCCCCTGGATGTATCGCACATGATGGAAGAACCAGCTGAACACTATTTCTACTCTCAGTATAATTTCACATTAGCCCTTATATGGTCCACTCATTTGGTTGGAGCCAACTTAGCGCCCAATCCTTACAACAAGAGCCCTGCAAACCTCACACTGGACCTACCCGAATCGTCCTGGTGGCCCGAAATCGAGAGTTACGATTTCGTCATCGTCTCGTCCGGACACTGGTTTTTGAAGCCGTTGCGGTTCTACGAAAAGGGAAAGTTTGTTGGGTGTCACATTTGCCGAAAAGAACACACCACGGATCTCAATATGTATTACGCTTATAGAATGGCTTTCCGCACCATGTTCAGAACGCTTTTAACTCTGCCTAAATTTAAGGGCACGGTATTTATGAGGACGGTCACGGGGTCCCACGTGGATCACAGAGAGGGTAGTTGGACCGAGGACGGAGATTGCGCGTGGACGAGGCCGTTCAGGAAGGAGGAAGCGAGGACGGATGAGGTTATTTCGGAGATGTACTCGATCCAAGTGGAGGAGTTTCGGGCTGCGGAGAGGGAAGGGAGGGGAAAAGGGTTGAAGTTCGGGCTATTGGATGTTAGCGCAGCGATGTCGTTGAGGCCCGACGGGCACCCAAACCGGTACGGGCATTGGCCGCATGAGAAGATCCGGAGGCCCGATTGTCTCCACTGGTGCTTGCCTGGACCTATTGATATCTGGAATGAAATCTTGCTTCATATGATGATGAATTAATATCAGGGTATGGGAAGTCTTCAATGAAATGATGTGCTGATATAATAATGAGAGAGAACATGAATCGGGACTTCGACATTATGGGACCCACCAGTTATGAGAAGAGTGTGTCTAAATATGTCTCGGGAAGATTAAGCTGTGTGTTTTCTCGATTTAGGTTGACAGTAGTGAGTTTCCTATTTTTTTATTTTTTTTTATTCTCCCGAGCTTAGAAGACGTGATTGTAAAAGAGGTTGTCTATGGTGAATTTTGACAACATGAATTGGTGTTGTAATTGGACTTGTAAATATCATTCTCATTTTCCTAACTGAACAAGAAAAAATAAATGAGGAAATGGAGTTTGGTTCATTTTGTTTTACTATGTGTTTCGAAACAACAAAAACTAAAACCTCAAAATTTTAACATCAATGGAATTAAGAGGGTTTCTGCTAAGAGAAATAAGTACTTATTTTTTGAATTAAAGGTGATATATTGTGAGAAAATGATCCGTTTCGTAAGATGAAAAATAAGTACTTACAAAAATAAAAACCTTAGCGAGCCCGCATATGGATTTTAAAAAGATGGGCCTACATATTTTGACATCGATGATCTGTATTGTTTTTTTTAGAGCCAGCCAACTGGATCATCTCCATAGGGAGAGACAGATTGAGTGACCACCTTGATCCAATTACGTTTATTTTGAGACAAAATGGGTAGTCATACGCCTATATATTTTATTTTGGCCAATTGTTTTACAATCGTTTGACGCGCATTGTCCGTCTAGATTATTTTCAATGAAAAATATTTTTTCGCGAACCATAAAAGTGAACGACATGAATTATCAAATTGTGTTTTCTAATTACCAACACACAATACTAATACATCATGTTTACCCAATAATTAATTAGGAGGCACCGGCAACATATCTACAAACAGAGAGAGAGAGGGAACTTTCTTAACAAATTTCACTCATTCTCTCGTCCCTAAATTGATATTTTCCTCAAAAGATCTCCTTTTTTTTTCTTCTGTGAGCGAAACGGAAGTGCAAGTACGGCACTTCGCCACCTCACGGAATATTACTCCGTCACACCGCACCACTAAAATACCTCTTACCCTCCCTCTTCAACATCTCAAGCAAGAAATCAGCCCAAGTGTCAATGGGCCCAGGCAAGCACCAGTGAACACAGTCATTATACATCGTCACACTGTTATTTGCCCAATGCCCATACCTACTAGGGTGCCCATCTGGCCTCAACAGCATTGCATATGTTGTGTCAAGCACCCTATACCTCAACCCTCTCTTCCTCCCTTCTCTCTCCCCAGCCCTAAACTCCTCCATTTGGGTCATGTAGAATTCCAAGTCCTCACCCTCAAAATGAGCCTCACTACTCCTCAAAGGCCTTTTCCTCACACAATTTCCCCCTTCATTCCACAGCCCACCTTCAAAATGAGATGGTGCAAAAGTCCTGAGAAATACTATCCCCTTGAAGTTTTCTAGCCCATTGATGGCTTGGAAGGCGGTCCGGAACGCCCTGCGATACCCGTAATACTTTGGGAGGTCGGTGACGTTGTTGACCTGGCAGAACCGACAACCGACCAGCTGGCGGTTTTCGTAGAACATGGCCGGCCTGTAGAACCAGTGGCCGGCCGAGACGATCACGTAGTCGAATCCGTCGATTTGGGTCGTCCACTTCTCGTCGAATTCGTCGAGGTAGAGGTTGAAAAGGCCAGTGCTCGTCGGACCGGTTTTGTCGGCTTCTTCGGCCCTGATCAAAAAGGGTGTCGTGAATATTGCTAGGGTGAAATTGTAGGACGTGTATTTCCAGCGCTTGAAATTCTCGTCCGACATGTTTGAAACATCAATGGGATATTCCACCTGAAAAAATAAAATAGCTTAAACTCGGTGAAATTGGAAGAGGGTATTATCGTCAAGACATACTTCTTCTGACCTATATTATTTTTTCTTTTCTAGAATTCAGAAGTTAAAATTATTTTGAAAGTATTTGACACCAAATTAACAAAAATCTACAAATATAAAAAGTAAGTAAAATAAATAAGTTAGGCCAGATCCCCAAGTAATTACATTATCCAATCTATTTATCATGGCTGGTTTAGGGACCAAATCTCTGAAGAAGAGAACCGAAAATATTGACAAGATGAAATAGGAGTCAGCGACGACTCAGCGTCCCGAGTAATTATTCATACAATGAGATAGAGAAGGTCCCCGGAGCATCATGTCCGGAAGCAAGCAATAATGTCGATCCTCAGCAACCCACGTTGCAACGGGCATGGCTTCCCTAAAGTTTTGTCACCAAGTCCTTCTATTATGATCAAGATGTAAAAGTGACCCCTCCAATCATACCAACTTTTTTTTTTTTTAAACGAAGGAATAACCTTACAGCCAAGCCATTAAATGATCACCCAACTGCGCAACTCAAATTTTTGGGGGATCTAGCGTGACCACACCAGTCACAGCCCCCGACTTTTAGGAGATCTAGCGCGGCCACACCAGTCACGGCCTCCCACTTTTGGGGGATCTAGTGCGGCCACACCAGTCACGGCCCTTCACTTACTGTAAGGTACTCATCCTGTGAAAAATCGATCCCCAGACCTTGAGGAATACTTCCAAAGTTTAGGCATCCGTCCAAATCATCGGGACAATCCCTAAGTGTGTTTAATCATACCAACTTTATTCATAAAAGAGTAGTGGAAATGTGGAATGTCCAAAAACGTCTGACATGCATGTCCTCAGCTGGCAAATAGATATATATATTCTTCATAAGCTAGCCATGTGGCTGTGTGGCCTATGAAATTGATGTCTCCCCTTTGTGTTTCTTGTCCACCTCCTTTTGGATAGAATAAAGTCTCCTACGTATATAACTATGAGGTTAATATATACTTCTTAAAGTAGTTTGTCTAAAAGTTAGAATTTGAACTGTGCATTGAGGCTTTTGGAGGCTAATTGAAGGACTTGGGGGCTGCTGTCCCAGCCGAGGGGCTCCGCTCCGGTCTTGGTCTGACGATCAGAAATGTTCACTTCGTAGAGCTCGTCGAGTTGAACAATTAAGTAAAAAAATTAGCTCGATCGGATATCATTAAGTGCCAAATCGAAACCTTTTTGAAATGAAAATAATGGATCCGAAACACTGGATCAAATCTATTAGAACCCATTATTGGCAAGTTATATGTATTCCGATCAGGCACTTACAAATATCCGATCAAACTGATTTTTTGCATACTTGTTCAACTTGATGAGCTCTACGAAGTGAACGTTTCCGATCGTCGAACCAAAACCGGAGCAGGACCCCCTCGGCCAGGACAGCACGCTGCTGTCCCTTGAATGGACAGCAGCCCCCAAGTCCCGAATTGAAGTTCTCCTTACCATTCAAACCTGGCAGTAGTGTGAAAAAGAGTGCTCCTAATCATTGTTATTTTTTTTTTTTGGAACCGCCTAATCATTGTTATTTTTTTTTTTTGGAACCGCCTAATCATTGTTATTTTTTTTTTTTTGGAACCGCCTAATCATTGTTATTGACAAGTAGGCATTTGGAATCCTTTGTTGACACCTACAAATTATCATGAAAAACTTCAGCATTATTTCACCTTTTTGTGTTTGCGAAGGAACGAAGCATTATTTCACCTTTTTGTGTTTGCGCGGGAAGGAACGAAGATCACATTCGTTCCCTCATGTGATCTTCTCATCCGAGGAGATCAAAATGGAACTTCCATAATCTTATTTTAACGATCGAATCTTTTCATTTTGCAAGTAACTTAGTGTGAAGATTATCTAACCAAACAATTCAATAAATATGCATAATTATTTAGTTGAAAATCATAACTGTCTTAAAGAAAATGACTAGTCAAAAGTAAAATAGAACCTTCAAAATATGACCGCCCACTTCTATTGGGGGTGTTTTCACTAACACAAATCACAAAAAATTTAACGCATTTTATCATTTTCGTTTCTACTAACAAAAAAGTTTCAGCATTTTACTATCTCGTTTCCACTAATAAAAAAGTTGTCAACAAATTTTTTTTTGGTATGATAACTCTACTCACAAATCTATCAACAACTTATTCACTACGGGAAACACATAATAACTTCTGAACCACAAATAAAAATCTATAAATATTTCACTACCGGAAACACCTCCCAAGAATAATGTTATCTATTGAGATAGCTTTCATTAATGCCTGAGTAATTTGATATTTGGCGTGAATGATTCATACGTGAAAATTTTAAACTTAATTTAAATGGCTCGGATCATCTCACGGTGATGGTGGATTTCATTCTCCTCACATGATAGTCACATGCCGGTACTATCCCCTTCATATTCTATACTTGAGCCAATTATTATCTTATCTCATTAAGAAGATTATCTTTTTTTTTTCTAAGCAAAAAAAAATTATTAATCTTTATAAAGAATTACAAAGATTATCTTAATAAAAAAGAAGTCCATAAAAGCGTGAAGAGTTAGTTGCGCTAAATAAAAAGGTGATTATTTTCTAACTAACTTTGAGGTTAATTTTGTCCCTTCATTTTTTTGTTTTTTGGCATTGGTTTGATTTTTGGTTGTAAGTTTTAGGATTGTTTAGGGTGTGCGGTTTGCTTCTTGCCTTTCTCTGATTTTGGTTTTCAGGTGGCGGTTTTGCCGGTGTACCTGAGATTAATATATATATTTTTTGTCTAGCAGGGGAAAAGAAGAAGAAGAAGAGCTGATCATATCTTTTTCAAGTTAACCACCCTAACTAACCACCATTAAGAAGACAATGACAGTTTGATTTATGTTTTGTCGAAAAGCAAATTTTTTTGGGGGGGTTGTTATAAAGTCGTCCAAAATTTAATAATTATTTGCCTGCCCCAGGTAAACGATAAAGAGGAAAAGTACAAAAACTCTCATATAATTACAAAGGGACCTAGGGAACGTCCCAAATAATTCATTTTGTTTGGTCCGTCGAGTATATCATGTAAAAAAATCACATTGATCCTCCATAAGTAGCTAGCGACACGATCGAACGAAACAATGTTTTCATTAAAAAAAATAGTAACCGGTGGAATATTTTCAAAATAAACTTCAAGATAAACGTGTTTCAATCGCGTGGTTTTAGATATTTAATCAATATATGTCTCTTACGTACACGACAACTTGACAAGTCGAACAAAATGAAGAGGTTAGATCACTCTTTTGAGGCCAGAATGGCGCGCTTATTAAGAGCGTAACATACCTGTAATGGCCATGTATATATCCAAGATTGGAACTAATCACTTACCAGAAAAGACTAGATTTGAACTAGTTAATACATTTAAGTGTTATTACTTTGGATTCCGAGTCTTTCATTTCGATGCAAAAGGGCAAAAGTATAAGTTTGCCACACCTTAATTATTACTTGGGAAAAGGAAAATACATAATTACCCTAGAGTCATCATTTTAGCAGTAGTGTCATGATACATACTGTGTTCTACCTAAACCTTGAAATGCATGCTGCATGGCTTAGGTGAGCTAACCTTGTCACTGGTCTAGTCACCTGATCTTCAACTTAAAGTTAGAGAAATTCCTAGAAAAAAAAAACCCAATGCATAAGAAACTAAACTTGTTAAGTTGGTTGTCTCATTTCTCTTTCCAGAGGCCAAAGGTAACCTGAGTTTGAGTACCATGGGGAGTAGGTTTGGGTTTCAGGGCTATAAATAACCTCTGAACCTCCCGTTGACTAACACACTAACACCCCGTTAATCCCTGCTGATGTATACTGTATGGAAAAAACACTAATGGATCTGTTTGTTTGAGCATCACGCTAATTTGACTCTACATCTAAAGTGACCACATATTCGGAGAAATGATCATATAGAGTGTTTGGGAGAGACACAATACCATGAGGTGTGTGATATTATAAGTCCGATCAGATAATATTTATATTTTATGAGAGGAAAGTAATTTTTGCACTTTTCTCCTTTATACATGCATGCGTACTCAAATTTGTTTTCTAATTCGCTTGAAAAAAGTATATATTGTGTGTGATTTTGAGGGATTAATAGTCCAACGGAATTAATAGACCCATTAAATTTGGCTAAACCAGACAAGGGATTAGGGGACTCATCGGATTAACAATCCAATCCCCCGTATACATCAATTATCAAACGTGCCCTGAAAGACAAACTCTAGAGTACATTTAAGAAAGTGGACTGTGCAAATCATTTTCCTTTATGAGACTATTATGAATGGAACCTAAAGAAAAAGGAAACCAGATCCTTTTTTTTTGATAACTTGGTATATATCTGACAACTCAGTGGACTGATTAAAAGATTAATACCACTGTCTACTAACGGAGCCCCAACTAACTCTGAGGCAAATAAACTCTTTATTTTTTATAATCCATAATAATAATAATAATCCCTGGATTTTGTCAATCTCTGGAAAAAATTGAAGATTCTCTCGACCAAATTGGATTCAAATATCGACAATCAAATTCTTAAAAGAAGTTTGACAATATTAGGAAACATATCTAATAACTTCTTGTTTATATTTCTCCTACTCTTTCCTTTCTTTTTGAAGTCTTCTAAAAAATCAACGTACATGCAAACTTGATATATATACCCATTATCGAGTTTATCATTTATAATATTTTTGCCATTTCAGAAAAAAAAAACTGCAAATAAAAACAAAATAAAACAAAAAAATGATGAAAATGTAAAGGTGATGGAGAATAACAAAAGTTACCCGGGACAAGAGGCAAATCAAGGACTGCATCTGATTCCTCCCGACAGAATCTCCAACAAATGCCAATGACTTCCCTCTAACCATGTCCAAGAACTGAAACGGGTTGAAAATCGGCAAATTGCACCCGTCGGGTTTCCACCTCCATTTCATGAACTCGGAATCAGGTCTCCCGTACTTCATGCAATTTTGATGCTCGTGGATCGCCCAGCATGTCGTGTTTGTGTAGTAGGGCGCGTGCGGATTTGGAACCCATTCCCCGGTGAATATGTCACATTTTTCATTTGTTGGTATTTTGATTGAATCCTCCTGATCAATTTGTGCATATGGAGTGGAAGGTGGTTGTGAGAAATTCTTCAGAGTGTACCCTAGCAGAGGGTAGCAGAGAGGGACCACTGTGAAGAGGACCATTGGTATGGCTACAATGATGAGTATTGTTGGGATTTTTTGTAGTGTCTGGTTTTTTGCAATGGGAAGCTCCATGGCTTGGAGCTTCATTGGAGAGAGAGAGAGAGAGAGAGAGAGAGAGAGAGAGAGAGAGAGATGGCTTGTCACTTATGTTTGTGGAAGAGCTATGTGTCAGATAAAACAAGGGGGTGTTACAATAAATATGTAGTAAGGTGAATATCAGAATAAGTCCCGTTCCAGAACATCTTCTTAAAAAATATTTCTAAGTATTTATTTTACATTTTCAAATTCAAAAATAATGTAAATGAAAAATAATTTTTCAATTTTTTTTGCACCGTATAAAAGATCTCAATGAGATCTATCAAACAAGATCCATATTGATAGAAAAATTATTTGCGTAAGTACGTAATTTTTGAACTTCAAATTGTCTTTTTAAAAAATAAGTACTTATTTATCTCTCAAAAACGAGCCTAAGGTGAAAGGAAAGAACAAGAAATATTCTTTTTTATTCCCCATGGAGTAGAAATACCTAATATGATCCTACACATTAAATCAACAATATGAAGAGTCTGGGTTTTGTTAAGTTCAATCTCTTATTGGACGTGCTTTCTTTTTCTTTTTTCCCTTCTAGACTTTCTTTTATGATTCAAGTTTCCGATGCATACATCTAGAGTGGTCTGCCTCGATGTACCCTTTATCGAGTTCAATAAAAAAAAATTTGCCGATCAAAAGGAAGAGAAGGGCCAGCCCTGAATATTTTTGAGTCTTAGGCGGGATTGTCATAATACGAGGTCTTATATGTATGTTTTACTTGCAGAAATGACACTACAATCTTTAAGTTTGGGGTGATGATCGATGTACTCTCTCAAACAAAACAGAAAATAGATGTGTCAAATAATGCAAAACAACGGAGGCACGAATTGCATTACGAAAGCCAACGGAGGACTATTTACATAGGGAACGAAGTGAATTGTTGGAAGTAGTCCTAACGGCTAACCCAAAAGCACATTTCTCCGGTGCTGAGACAGAGACACCTCTGTTTGTTTCGGACAAGATCGATGCAACTAATCGGAAACGAGTCAGTGCAAATAACGGTAACAAAAAAAATTCCAATAGCTTGTGTTCCAAAATATTTTTCTGGTCCACAAAACTAGAACTTAAAAATGAAAATTTTTTTTTCAAGGAAATAGTAAATTGCTAAAATCTTTTTATGTTTTTTATATAAAAAAATATAAATTTTAAGTTATCATTTTCCGGATCAAAGCTATTCTATTATCAGGATCTAAAGTTATTATGGGCTGGGTCCTTGCAACCATGAAACTTGGGTACCATTGGGCCCAAACCCAAGTCCAAACTTTAGCCCTGTCTGCACTCAAAAATTATAAGTCTTCATCTTTCCTATATTAGTAGGATGAAGCGCTTTTTGATCAACCAAATTTCTAGTTTTGATTTCCACATGACAGTAAACATATTTCCAGTTGAACCCACTGATAATTGTGAGTCCTACTTGTATTTTTCAACCATTGGTTGGAATCCTCCTTCCTTAATAAATGTTATTTTTGTCGAAAAAAAAAAGTGAGTCTTGCGTTTATTTTAGTTTCGTATACTTTCACCCAATTATAAAGGCACACTTATGTCGCTAGAAATCTAACCAATTAATTTATAACCACACACACAAATACACAAACTCTTCTTACATGAGGAGTGAGACCCACACACACTGCATGCACACAGTGTGTGTGGGCCCTCACTCTTCATGTGAGAAGAGTTTATGTGTGTGTGGTTGTAGGAGAGTTAAGCTATACTTATCGACGGCCACCATTTCGAAATCGTACCGACAGCCTCGTCGGGCCCACTACGGCTACCGGACGGCTGATCCGAGCCATCCTAAAATTTTTTTAAAAAAAACCGAGGGCCCCCATATCAACGGCATCTGATGTGTGTAGGGTGCTCGATCCAAACACCATGTATACATACATATATATGCGAAAATGGGGTGTTTGGATCGAACACCCTACATGCATCGGATGCCATATATATACATATATATGCGAAAATGGGGTATTTGAATCGAGCACCCTACACGCATCAGATGCCGTTGATTCCCGTGCATGCCCCCTTGGTTTTTTCTTTGTAGAATTTTTGGACGGCTCGGATTGGCCGTCCGGTGATTGGAGTGGGCCTGACGAGGCCGTCGGTACGATTTCGGGATGGTAGCCGTCGGTACCAATATCTTTACTGTTTATTTTAAGCATGAGCTTCACCTGCCAACTAGTACTTTTTTGCTCGGCATTTGCCAACTAGTACTAATAATTAAGCATTTGTAAATGTCGGCACCGTCGGTTACACGGTCACTTTACTAGATTAGAGAACCGAAAAAATGGCACCAATATGGATGAAAATAGAACCATCGGTTGCTTGTTTTGTTGGAAACTTCTTTTTTTTTTGGGAGGGTTCGACAGTTAGGGTGTTTGGACCAGCTTATGTTCTCGATTATTTTTCCGATTTCTAATCCGGTCAAAGACAAGTCATCCACGCCGAGACTAATCACAAGAGATTCTCTTTTGTGGTCCAGCCAAAAAATGTTGCCAAGTTTCGAACTCAACGTTTACGGGTAAGCAATGCAACGGACATAGTGTGACTTCGTAAGACCAAGGGTAGTCTATAATAATCCAGAAGATTGAGTGTCACATTATACGTTACTTTCCTTACTAAGATTACACTTTCTTTACTTTCCCTAGCTAATTCAAAAGCTCAAGTGTAATTCATACACTCGATCCCCTTTATACGCTTTCCCTCCCCAATCAAAATCTTGTTAGATTACACAATCAATCCAAAACTATTTCTTGGATAAGATTCTTAAGTTTAATATTAATATTTGAGTGAGATTACCCTTCTTTCTTAGTTTCTTTTAGACAATAATTGATCATCTAAATGCTAAGAAGGCTATGCACACATTACTTAAACAGGGTTTATTGGCAGAATCAAGCCCGTCCTACTACACTATCTTTTGACAAAACTGAAAAAAAATCGAGGAGAAAAATCCTTTGATAGAAAGTTATCACCGCAATATACGAAGCTACATAGCAGAAGAACACCAACATTTGATAATTGCCTCGACATTGGATTCAATAACCAGTAAAGTAACAAGACATTCGCTTATTCGGGACAAAGACCAATGTCATAACGTGATAAGATTGATTCTAAATTATTCAAGTGCACAAGTTTAATGAAACTTTGGTATAAATCTTGACAATGTCACTATATTGTAATCCAATAATCTCCCCATCATCCCATCTAACAAATCTAATCACAAAAAAAAAAAAAATATTATGGGGGAAACCTATTGGGCATTATAATCACTTTTCTTTCTTTTTTAATTTGTTACTATCATCCAAATTATCAAAACTTTTTTCTCGAACTAATATGATGCCTTCTCCTCCCTCTTCAACATCTCTATCAAGAAATCATTCCAAGTATCGACCGGTCCAGGCAAGCACCAGTGCACACAGTCATTAGCCATGGTGACATTTTGCTGCGGCCAATGCCCATATTTACTCGGGTGTCCATCTGGTCTCAACAACATTGCCTGTGTTACATCAAATAACCTAAATTTCAACCCTTTCCTCCTCCCTAATCGCTCCGCGATTTTAACCTCCTCGACCTGGATTTTGTGATGCTCTAAGTTATACCCCTCCAGGCGTGCCTCGGCCTTTTTAAACGGCGTTTTCCTCCGGCAGTCCCCGCCCTGGTCCCAGTACCCGCCTTCAAAGTGCGATGGCGCAAAAGTCCTAAGAAATGTTGTGCCCTTGAAGTTTTCCAAGCTGTTTATAGCCCTAAACGCGGTCCTAAATGCCCTCCGATAACTAAAATACGATGTTAGGTGGGTGATATGGCTCTCTGGGCAATAGAGGCAGCCCACTATACGGCCTTGAACGTAGAACATAGTCGGCCGGAAGAACCAATGTCCGGCCGAGATGATCACGTAATCGAAGTGCTGGATTTTGGTGGTCCATTTCTCGTCGAACTCGTCGAGGTAGAGGTTGAAGGGACGGGCATCGTCGCTTTGTGTGGTCTTTACCAGATAAGGCGACCAGAAGATTTCGACGGTGAAGTTGTGGTTTGGGTATTCGTAGCGTTTGAACTGCGATACGAATTTCACATCCGAGACATCCACAGCTTCTTCTACCTGAAAATCCAAGGAAGTTAGGAAAATCATACTACCAGTTAAGAAGTCAGAAAAAATACCCAAATCTAATACAATTCATCATCGAGAACATGGTTGTCAAAATCATACAATTCACGATACGATTAATGATCCAATTCACAATTCACGCAAGAACGATACGAAACAATAGATGGCAGAGGGTGATATTAACATGGCACTGTTATTCTAGAAAATGTAGTTGGGACATACCCTGGACAAGAGGCATATCAAGGACTGCATGTGGTTTCTGGCCACAGAGTCTCCCACGAAGGCCAGAGACTTGCCTCTCACAAGCTGAAGAAACCTGTACGGGTCAAAAACAGGAAGCTCGCAACCCTCTGGTTTCCACTTCCATTTCAGGTACCGGGTGTCCGGCCTTCCGAATTTCAAGCAATCTTGATGCTGCTGGATTTCCCTGCACGTCGCGTTGGTGTAGTACGGCGCCTCCGGGTTGGGCACCCATTCCCCTGTAAAGATGTCGCAATTCTCCCTCTCTGAGTCCGCCGCTCTTAGAGAATCCGAGTACTCAGCGTTGTTTGGCGGCGGCGGTGACCTCCCCACGTCTCTCCGCCGATGTGCGCCGGTTTTCTTCGCATCCTTTTCCGGAGGAAGGGTGGTCGCTGCCGCCTCGTCCCTTCCTGATTGGGTGGTCTCCTCCAAATCAGGGTTGCTCAGGACGGGCTTTGTTTCCGTCTTCCTGTTAATGGTGGTCTCTTCCATACTATTGCCCGAGTCGGTGGCCCCTACCCCCGCCTCGTCCCTCCCTGTGTGGGTGGTGTCCTCCAAATCAGGGTTGCTCTGGACGGGCTTTGTTTCCGTCTTCCTGTCAATGGTGGTCTCTCCCATACCACTGCTTGAGTCGCTGGTCTCTACCGAATCAAGGTCGCCTCGGGCATGGTTTGTTTCCACGTCCCTATTCGAGGGCGTCCTAGTCGTGTCCTCGCCTGATTGGGTGGTCTCCGCGGAGTCAGGGTTGCTTAGGACGGGCTTCATCTCCACGTCCCTATTAAAGGCCTCGCCTGATTGGGTGGTCTCCGCCAATTCGGAGTTGCTTGTAACGGGCTCCGTCTTCACGCCCCTATCATTGGCGACCGCAGTCACATCCTCGCCCGACTCGGTGGTGTCTACCGAGTCAGGATTGTTTAGGGCGGGCTTCATCTCCGTGTCCTCTATCACACCCTCGTCTGGCTGGGAGTTCCCCGCCAATTCAGGATTTCTTAAGATGGATTTTATCTCCTTGTCCCAATTAAAGGTGCTCCCACCCCCATTTGAGTTGCTGCTCAAGGTGGGCGGCTTCTCCACATCATTGCCAGGCGAATCTAGCTCATTATCATTGGTGGTGGGGATTTTTTCGACATCCTTGTGCGTGCACAAACCGTTTCTTTCTGGTAAAGAGTCGCCATCTGAACATAGAGGGAGTTGAGAAGAAATACGCGAGGACGATGACAAATCGGAAGAAGGATTTTTGTTCGGGTACCGGAAAAAAGGGTAATAGATAGGGATGATGGTGAGAAGCAATAGGGCTACGGCTACCAATGTAGCTACCTTAGGGGTCTTGATTCTTCTGGTCTGGTTTTTCATAAGGGGAAGCTCAACAGCTTGGAGCTTCATCTGAAGAGATTTTTACAAGAGAGAGAGAGAGAGAGAGAGAGAGAGAGAGAGAGAGAGAGAGAGAGAGAAAAACCATGGAATTAAGCTAACGTGTATGAAACATCAAGAAAGAGACCCTCGCGTAATGCATGGACCAGGCGATTCTTGCGGTAGGTTCAAAGACAAAAAGGGGTGGCCATCAGTATCTTGTAAAAATCTCTATTTGTTTATATATGGAAGAATTCCAAAATGGAGGCCTGCAATATTTGTGATCACTAATCACTAATCGCTATACCATATCCTTTCTCTGGCATTTTCCGAAGATCAGCAATCTTTGTGATCACTGTAACGCTTAGAATGTGTATAGGCTTCCGCATAATCTTTTCTCCCCTATATTTCCGCGACGCTGTCCTATCGGAGCTGACGAGGTCTAGAATTTGAGAGATTCTTTAAATGGTTTTGAGGCACCGCTATGTGATGCCCTAATCCCTCTTGACACCAAATATTTTTAAGAGCCTACTATTAGGTGTATGGACCCCACAAAAATATATTGCAGTGAAAAATGTTTGGGCACCATGTGACGGTGTGCCCTGAGAATACCTAATAAAATTTCCCTAATTACATAGTTTCGCCCTGCACAAATCAATTGACTCGAGTATTACGGTGTCCTATATTCCAACCGGGGGATGGTACTGTGCGGCATCGTGTTGTGCACACCTGAACTGTTTGATTTTGACAATCAACGGTCCATATTAAAAAAAAGATTCGTCCTATCCGCCATAATCGTCCCAATAAAGCTTCCTATCAGTTTGTGATTGACAAGGTCCAACAAATGAAGTATAGCGGTTGGATGATTATCATTTGTGGGTCGGGTGACCTTGGTTAAACAATCTATACATATTTCTACTCTTTGCTTATTTTCAATGTGCTTCTTTGATTAATTTGTTTACCTGTTTAATTCTTACTCTGGCTTGCTGGGCATATCTGTTGAAATTTTCAAAAAGGCAAATAGAAGTATTCAACTTATTAATCACCTCCTCTAGGTTGCTTTATCCTGTTTCATTCATTTATGTCTTGTTCCTTTTACAATTCAAAAATTGCCACTAGATTATTGAGAAATGCTACACTTACAACATTTTTCTACAACATGTTTACAACATGGTGACGTGGCCAGGGGACCCACTCACTTTACCTGGCCAAAAAAAAAACACCAAAACCCACCCCATGGCCACGTCACCATGTTGTAAACATGTTGTAGAAAAATGTTGTAAGTGTAACATTCCTCCTCTAAATTTTCTCTACTTTCAACATTTCTCTTTCTATCTCTCTCCACTTATTACACCTACTATTTTTCAAAAAAAAATTCAAAACACCAATCCAAATATAGCATTAACCACTCTTATAAGAACACGGGGGCTTGCTGTGCAGTACAGTGCATAGCAAGGGCTGTGCACCATCTCATATTCTTTCTCAAAATTTTTTTATTTAAATTCGGACCGTTCAAGACATAGATAGATGGGTGAGATGGTGTATGACAGGGATGTTGTTCACCCTTTCATAGTAGACCCCCGGTTCCTCTTATAAGCAGCATGTGAGAACAAAAAAGACCGCGAAATATATCAATTTGGTCTCATTTCATTTTCACCAATTCATATGGCCATTATTCATCATAGTAAGAATCGAACATTCATCGTTCTATTAATATATCAATTTGGTCCTTATCATATCATTTTCACCAATTTATATTAATTGCACTATTCATCATAGTACAAATTAATGGAACGTTTCCATCGTTTTAGTACGTAAATGTCAATTTGGTCCTTGTCCTTTCATTTTCATCAATTGGCATTATTTAATTGAGCGTTCATAATTAAACATTTTCGTCTTCAATGCCACAACAAGTAGGTCTTTCAAGAGAAGACAAAATAAGATCCTTTAAATTAGATGGAGACACAAAGTGAATGAAGTAAAAAAAACGACCATGATGTTTTCAAAAGCTCTAGGGATACATTTATGTTGTGAGAAATGTGGTTTTCAGACAATGTCATGCCGCGCGCGTCACTAGCAACCGGGACAACATCTGCCAATACCATAGTAGATTTTGGAAATGGACTTCAGTCTATTAACCATAGCAGTTGAGGTGCAACTTTGGAAAGTGAAAGTGGAATGATAAAGGCCATGCAATGTTGATGAACCATCTTCATCTTCAATATGGCGGATACCATGTGGTCGCGTAGATCACCCGTGTGTTGAAAATCACTATATATATATATATATATATATATATATATATATATATATACTACATAAGAAATTACACATATTTTGCATGTTATCAGCCGTACGGTGGAGTTCACAATGAACGGCAAAAATCGTGGGATTTTCACATGATGAAGAAAGAATTTAAACTCTTTCCCAATGACCCATTTCTTTCTGACGTACTTCAATTCCCAGCATGCCCAAGGGTCTAGATAGCCTTGTATTTAATTATGTCTTGCGACAAACAGAACTGGAGCATCTACATCCGTTGGATACATAATTAAATCAAATAATGAGATCAAACGGATTCATATATACCTCAATTTTGAAAATATGTTTCAATAAATTTTTTTGGATAGAAACATGTTTCAATAATATTTTGATTTCATTCCATGGCTTAAAAGGGACCCCACATGTTCTAAAAGCAAACAAAAATAAAAAACATTATAGTTCTCTGTTAAATGGCTTTTTATGTCTATTTCATCTAGTCCTTTTTAGTCTGCTTTTTATTTGCTTAAAAATAAAGGAGAAAGCTATCGTATACATAGCTAGGGTGTACCATATTTTTGGTTAGTTATGAAAGAGTGTATCTTGGAAGCATGTGGTATTGAGTAGTTTTGGAGGATGATTCGCATATTTTTGGTGTATTCTTAATCATATTTTTTGTGTATGGGATGCAGATTTTTTTGGCTCATTGGTTATGCATTTTAATGATATCAATTACGTTTATTATTATTATTATTATTATTATTATTATTATTATTATTGAAGTAGTTACGAGTAATACGGATATCGGATACACCCAAAATAACTGCACATTTTTTGGTAGTAGTTACAAATTTTTTGGCTTGAGTTAGGCAATTTTTTGGTAAACAATTTTTTTTTTTTACCAATTTCTTTTTTAGGTGTGTTCCATAGGATTCTCCACAAGTAAATCATGAAAATTTCATCACTGACAAGTGACAAGGTTTTAAAGTTTTTACAACTCAGAGCCGAAAGCGGCCCGCACCTCGAATCTGTACTCTCTGGCAGAGCCGCCTCGACTTTTTAGAGGCTTAAAGAAAAAATTAAAATTCAGACATTTTCTATTGGAGTATTATAAGGGGTAGCAAAGTAGGAGGGACGCCCAAAAATTTTAGATTCCCGGAGCCGAAAGCAGCCCGCACCTCGATTTTTAGCTCAGAGCCTGCTCGGGTTTTTGGTTTTGAACACTCCACCATCCCCACCAAGGTGGCAAATATTAAGAACAGCCTAAGTTACCAATCGCGGAAAGCATGCAGCACCCTGAAACATCCTCATAATTGTATTATACTGATTTCCAGAAGGACATTTACACTCGCCGCTAATCTCCCCATATCATGCTTTCATAATTGGAGCTTGTCTATAAATGCATAATAGTTCAAGCAGCAGAAACATTGTTGGCTGTGTGGTGGTGGTGGTGGTCCTCCATCGGAGCTTGTCGGAAAGCCCAAAACGCAATCCAGAAGCCAATGAAGATAAAGCCAGAGTAAACGGCGTACCATGTCGCATTCCCCAACCAATCGTTCTTTAGCGTTCTTATATACCCAGCCTTGCATGAGTTGCAATCAAAACACACTTGGTTCAAGTCGTTCCTCCATGATTGGCAGTCTGGATCTTCAGATAGAATGCCTGATATCGGAATCTCCCAATAGGTGTCGTTCGTGTTCACAAACCCACAGTGCAAAGGAGGTTGGCAACAACTGTACTGCAGAGAAGAAGAAGGGAAAATTATAAAGAGTCGATCATTTTGTTCTTGATACAAATTTGAGATTCGGAAGTCATTGTTCCTATTTACAAAGCATGTGTTCGGGTCCTGAATTTGAGGAGGCGATTCACCGGAGAAAAGAAAAGTGCTATGAAACCAAATAAAGATGATGTGGAACAAAACAAAAACGAAATCATAAAGACACAGGAATATTCAATGTAGATAGGGGGGTAAATCCAGCCATATCAAGCGTATGCGAAAATACGTGAATGATTCTTATTGACAAGGGAGAGAATTCATGAATGGCAACCGATCAAATATGTTTGTCTTGAAACCAACATGCATAAAGGGATGATTCTCTGTACAATGATCAACACAATAGATGGCATCTGCGCATGACTGCAGCCTGCACAGATTTGAAAGGCGCGACATCGCTTATATCCCCGTTCCGTTATCTGTTTCAGAATCTTCATTTTTATTTTTATTTTTGCATTATTTCTTCTAGAAAACTGTATTCCAAAACACAAGCAGTCATCTTTCTGGTGTTTTAATAAAGTTTGGTTCTTTACCCAAACCAATTATCATAAACAGAAGGATAAAAATCCGTCAGACTGATTCAGAATTCTTTTTTTGAAACTGTTACTAAAACATGAACACTCATCCTTGCCAAATTGTATTTACCTTTTAGGAACATGGTTTCCGAGAATTTAGAAAACCTAATTGGAGTGTTTTCACAAAAGTGGGCTCTTTTCCAAAAATAAATTGTTTAAAAAACAAGTCTTGAAATCCATCAACCAAGGAGTTTAGAAAGTTTTACTCAAGAGAAAGATCTGAAAGAACAACCAAACGGATAGAAATGAGGCGGGGAGGGCGTACCAAAATGGACGGTTTTCCAATCCGTAGATTATTATCTTCAGATGTATCCTTTTCAAAGAGCAGACTTTTGCAGAGTTGGTCTCTCACCATGCACCTCTTGATGGGAACCCATCTCTCTCCATCCACGGCGTATCTCCGCAACCACCCTGGGTACTCGTTGAGCTGATATTCTCTATGATCCTTCACTGCCTTTGCGTCACTCACCTTTGACACCACCACCAAGAAAGCCGACGACAAAACAAGCCAAACGAACCAAACAAACAGCACCCCCGCATACACCAACAGCAACCGCCTATTTGCCCGAATTGCACCTATCAAAGCCACCAAAGACAAGGAAAATAAAAATACCCCGGAGAGCAAGTTTTGTATTGGATCACATGTATTGCATTCGATAGGGCCATCATTGATGACAGACGAGAACACGAAGATGATGAAGATGGACCAAAGGAGAGCTAGAACATTTAGGATTGAGACCACAACGTGGCTAAATCGAACCATGGTTTAACAGGAAAGATTGCCGGAAGAGGTGTTTGGTGGCTTCCACAAATGGTTTGATAAAGCAATGGGGAAATTTATTTGTAATGGTTAGGGTGGGTTGTTTGACTTCATCGTCTTCGATTTTCAGCAAGTACAGGAGGACAATTTGATGAAGATCCATCTAAACAATGGAAGAGAGAAGCTGTAACAAGAAGATAGAAGCTCAAATTAGAAGCTATAAGCTGGAACCAGTTAGTTTAACGAGGATTTTTGTTATGTTGAGGAAACCGTTATCCTAACAAATTTGAAGTAAAAATAGCATATACCTCATTTTAGCAACCATGAAAGGGGGGAGATGTAAGTTGGCCATTCATGCGTTGATTTTGTCAACCTTCACATCTGTCAATGCCCGAGCAAATTTCGAATTACTACTTATCCAGAAGAAATTACACAAGAAAATGGCTCAATGAGTAGAAATCTACAATTGAATAACTAAAATCCAACGAGGAACCAAATTTCAGAAGATGAAAAATGATGTAATTACCAATTTCAAGGGGTAATAATGGTTGCCTCTTGTGTTTGAATTTCAGTAGGCCAGGGGTGATATAAACGTAAACTAGTGGAGGCATCTGAATTCAAAACAGTATCATTTAGTAACATAAATCAAACATGATTAACAAAAATGCTTCAACTCGAACCCAACGACTATTGGATCAGAAAAAATCGATTCTGTGAGATGATGCGAACTTCTGTAGTATGTGTCTGAGTATTTGGTCTTGAAGATATGATTATTCCTCTTGTTCATCCTACTTTGCAATTTTCACCTTTAATCTTTCGCAACTCTAAAGTCTAAACAAAGAAGGCTACCACAAGCTGAACATTGCATGAGATGCCTCAATCTGATACTTGAGATCCTTTCTGTGACTATGAATCCAATGCTAAATCCACACACAGACTGTTGGTTTGCTTAATGAGATAGAATACTATGGTATACCAAATCGAAGCTAGGGTGGAACAGTCTCAATTACAGACTTTTACGTAGAACACAATTCGAACAAAGACAAGCTCAATCATACTCTAAGATTCTTATTTTCAAGGCCACACAATCTTAGTTGCACGAAGCAAGGGTGGGATCAGGGACAGAGTTCCTCACATTTTCTGTAGTTTGATATCTTTTACTTCTGTTTCTTTTAGGATTTAGCTGCGTAAGATGTTCTATTCTAGTTGGAAGTGGGTTCCTTCTCAATGGGAGCAACATTCCTAGGAGTGTCTGGTTTGGGAGCATGAGAGCGAGGTTCTGAGGAGGATTTGATACCCCGATAGGAGGTTCCTGAAACTAAGATTGTAGCATCTTCATAATCACATACCTTCATCCAACAAATACAAGTCGCTTACAATAACAAAAATAGCGAGAAATTTCATACCCAGGTGACCAACAATAAATAGATAGAATCATGTGATTCTCGTCTCGGTCTTCTCGAAAGGTAGTTTAGTGGGTAGGCAACTCACAAAATAGAGAATTCAGATTTCACAATTTACCCTTTTTCAGAAATAGTAGATTCATTATCAATTTGTATACTAAAGTCTCAAAAGCATGAACTGGTGGCAGTGGCTGGTACATAAATTTTCAAAATACTAAATTCGGTTCCCCGGAAATGATCCAAATGGAAACACTAATTAAGTATTACACTTCAAATATCAACTGCATGGACAAATTTCATACAGCAGCTTTTAAATTTGCAACCGAATTCCTTATAGAGTCTGGAGTTTTGTACTCCTAAGTCCTGAGGACATAATACCTCAATTTGGTCCTAGCATCCAAAGAATATGATGGTCCAGTGTGCCTGTGTGTGTGGTTTATGCCTTCGTTCTTCAGTTCTAAAAGCCCAAACTAACTCACAGACAAGCTCGACAACGAAGCGGGGTTTCAGTGTGGTATCCTCAATATAGTGAACACATCCCCAGGGAAGAAAAGGAGGGTACATGCAGTGGGAGCGGATGCAAAGAACCTGGCAGAGATAGCACCTAACATGAAGATCCTCAGGTTCCTGATCTCAGCACGAATACGCGCTGGGAAGAGCTACACAACCCCCGCGTCTTAGAACAAAAGACAAACAATTAGCACATTCATCAAAATGGAACTCTGAAACAATTATGTCAGCGAAGATGAGGGACCGTCTCCGAAAATGTTCTGGCCACCTGCCATAAAGGCGGATGTATGCATCAGAGAAGGGATTAATTAGATTTAACTTTTAACAGCCAAAAAAGGACTAGAAATCAAAAGAAAACATGATTGTCAATGGTTTGACTAGGCATAGGGGCCTAAATGGAGCAAATAACATTCCTGTGACCAACTTTGAGTCTATGTTGAGTTGGGCATATGTTCTTTTGTCAGTGACAACCTGCAGTCCGCAGAGATTGACGAGTAGATTGGAAGCTTTAGATGCATAAGCTTGCCAAAACATGTTATACAGCATATTTTGGTTACAGAATATAGACTGTTGAGAATATAAATAATAAAGTTGTCTCTCACTAACAGCTTAAGCTTTTAGATGAGTTGGTGGTTAATAATCTAATATGGTATCAGAGAAGGCAATAGATTTTGGGTTCGATCCTAACCCCCTTCCTAATTGATTAAATATTTGCACATGTTTAGCCCACTTATGGAGGAGGGCCTAGCTACATGTGAGGGGGTGTGTTGAGATATAAATAATAAAGTTGCCCCTCTCTCTTACAGCTTAAGCTTTTAGATGAGCTGGTGGTTAATGTTAGAATGTAATAAGTCCCACATTGCTTAGTAGAGACATTTAACAAGGTTTTTCATAATAGAAATAAAAGTGGTTTGTGTTAGGGTTAGTTAACACTCTAAACAATTTCTCCCATCTTTGATAACATTTAACAATCTAATACAGACAATAAAAAGATCTAGTACCATGCCATTACTCATTTTCCAGTACTAAGAGGGGGTACAGTGTAAGCAAGTCAACACTTTATGCATGACAATTTGCCAAAAGTAACATGGGGAAGAAGGTTACCAATAATAGTCACGAGTCATCACACCTACCTGGTATCCAAAAGTTGGTGTTTTACCATCAGCAATAACAGGATATCCATTGTTGAGCAGTTGTATGGAACTGTTAGTGAGAACGTATTATGATCCGAAGAATGGGCATCATCCACTTCCGTGAAGCTCAGAAAACTATCCTTGCCCAAAGCAAATGTAGAAAGTTTCACCTCAAAGCCTTCTGAAACCAGTACGAACTTTTGTACACATTGAAAGTGGAATGCATTCAAAACCCTATTGAATTCATGCACCTCACATCTTGATTTGTATATGTAACAAGTGTTAACACTCACATATTTATTTGCATATGTAACGAGTGTCAGTGAGGACCTGATGTAGCCTGCTGTTAAGATGACGGCCTCTATCTCCAAACCATTTGACCACATACATTGAAAGCTGTCACCTAGGAATTAAGGGAAGTTTGTTCTCTATCAACAGTCTAAAACAATGCAATCTCAAACCCACCTTGACTTTGACCAAATTTGAATCTCAGTAGTGATACATTCAACAGGCCTCAAGCTTCTACTTGTCATGTGCATGAATGTAAGAGGAAAGAACAAGAAACCAAGAGGTTAAAAGGTTTATCTTACACAGTGGCAAGCCGATTTTAGTAACATCCCATGCACGATAAGATTTAATGAGGAGTGTGAGACAACATGATCTTGTTTCCTCATCACCAGAGACTTGTAAGTTTTTGCTATGACAAAAAGAAAGAAACGTAACTCTCTAGAAACGGCAGCAGCTCACAATATCCAATAACAGCAGCAAAAGAAACTAGAATGCAATCCTCCAAAACCAATTGTAATAACCTCAACAGCACACAAAACAAAACAGTAACAAATTCTAGCCGTCTATTTAAGGAAGACAAAAAAACAAGAGGAGGTCTCGCACATGCTGGGAAGCCCAACTTATTCTCCCATAAGCAACACTACAACAGTACAACATACTTCAAGTGCTGCATTCTCAGTTGTGTTAAACGACTCCCAAATTCAGTATCTAACAGTCACCAGTAGATCAACAGAAAACATTATTGAAGCATTTTCTAGTAATAATTAAACCACGTTAAACCCCATAATGGGGAAGTACTTATCAATCTCCCATTTCAGAGTCATCCTGCATAGCTCCCTGTTTGACTGGCTTCACCTCAGTGTACCAGCTGAGGTATATTGGCCAGTGATGCATGTATCTTCTCCTCTGAAAAAGACAAATCAACCATACTTCCTTCTAAAAACTTCTCATAAGCTGGCAGGTCAAAATGGCCATGTCCACACATTGCCGTAAGAATGACTTTTGGTTCTCCGGTCTCCCTACAATGGAGAGCTTCCCTAATGGTGGCAGCTATGGCATGAGTTGGCTCAGGTGCTGGTATCAACCCTTCAGACCTCGCAAATTTTATGGCTCCTGCAACAATGCAAAGTTAAAACCCAGTAGTTTTCTTTATTGTTACAGCATGTATCAATTCCACAGGATGCTATTAGGAGATTTGCGGCCATGAGTTACCTATCAGGCCTTGAGTGAAAAAGAGAACATGAGAAATATACCTTCAAAGCATTCAGTCTGAGGGATTGCAAGAGCTTCCATGAAACCTAATTCGTAGACGTGGGAAATCAGTGGTGCCATACCATGGTACCGCAAACCCCCTGCAACACATGCTTAAATTAAGAAAATGAAGAAGACTGAGAATTTCAAAAGGGGGAGAAAAAAGAGCTCCCAACACCAAAAGCTCTACCTGCATGGATAGGGTCCGGAACAAAGTTATGCCCAAGTGTATGCATCTTCATTAGCGGAGTAAACCCGGCTGTATCACCATAATCATATGCATATACGCCTCGTGTTAGAGAAGGGCATGCTGCAGGTTCAACTGCTCTGATGAGAGGATTGATTTTCCCTTTGAGTTTCTCTCGAATAAATGGGAAACTAAGCCCGGCGAAATTCGACCCACCCCCAGTGCACCCGATGATTACATCTGGACTCTCGCCAATAGCCTCCATCTGCTTTATGCATTCCTCACCTATAACAGTCTGATGTAGTAAAACATGATTCAGAACACTGCCCAGACAATACTTGGTATCAGCATTCTTAGCTGCAACCTCCACTGCTTCTGAAATTGCAATCCCTAAACTGCCTGGACTTTGTGGATCCATTTGAAGGATTCTACGACCAGAGTCAGTAGCATTAGAAGGAGAGGGGTGCACCTTGGCACCCCAAGTTTGCATCATTAATTTACGATATGGCTTTTGGTCAAAAGATGCACGGACCTGCCAAACCTAAATACAAAACCAAAAAATAGTCAGGGTCTGTCAATCACACATATCGATTTAAATACGTATCCACTTCTCAACCACATGATTTTGTCTAGTGTCCACCTAGTTTGGGTATGATGGTGAAAACCGAAGTTACCTGGAACGCATATATTGCTGGTACGAGTAGGGGAATGGGACATTGGTTGTGGTTCACCACATGGCCTAAATTGTGTTACTGCAAGGGTAGGCATCTGATTATAGAATTAGAAGTTCTTTCAACAAATAAAAGTTTAGTATTACCTTTCAAGTCATTCATGCAAAATACATTCAGATGAGCTTTAATAGCTATTTTATTCAACATTTTCTCTTTCCAAAACTCCTCTCTGAATTTTCCAGTTTATTTACATCTGATATTTTGGGAAAGCTTAAGGGATCACTTTGAGTTGCTAAATTCACCCTTTTTGGAACGAAAGTGTAGCCTATTCAGAAAGTGCGTTCCAATACGTGATTTATGTTACTAGGCTACTAGCATTCAATGTTAACATCAGCAGAGTGGCATGAAATACATTAGAGCATAGTGACCATGATACTGTCAGAAAGCCAAATCATTTCACAGTCGTACCCCAAATTGATTTCTTCTCTGCATGAGACTACAGTCAGTTATATGACATCACCACAACGAAGTCAGGTCAATCTAGCAAGTTGAACCAACTTCATCTACTACACCAATAGAGGCCAACGTTCAGGTTAAGGTTTAAACAATTCTTACTTCACAGTTAACACCAAATAGGCTGCATGCAAACGCTAGTGCACTTCCCCACTGTCCAGCTCCAGTTTCTGTCACAATATTCTTGACGCCTTCTTGTGCATTGTACCAAACCTGTGGGACTGCACTGTTGGGTTTATGTGAGCCAGCTGGGCTTACACCTTCGTATTTGTAATAGATTCTGGCAGGAGTATCAAGCAGCTTCTCCAGCCTCTTGGCTCTAGATTTGACTCCCAAATGTAAGATTCTTCCAGCCATAGTGCTAAAACCGAATTCGACACAAAAAGAAAGTATTTGGAACAAACAGAACAGACCTTATCAAGGGGGTAGGCCGCCAAAGCTGGTAAATATCGCGAACCTCCTCCGGTATATCGATGAACCGGTCATTGCTTGCCTCCTGCTTAATTAACTCATCGGGAAAGAGAGGAGACAAATCCTCAGGTTTGACTGGCTCGAATGTCTTTGGATGCAAAGGTGGAGGAGGTTTCACTGGAAGATCCGCAATTAGATTATACCACTGATGAGGAATTCCAACTGTGCCTAAACCAGCACTGAGAGAGGTTCCTGCTCTTGCTCTATAACCAGATGAAACCTTCACATGGGTTGGCTTTGTCTTCAATACAGAAGACCTAAGCAGTTCCTCGCCTGAAGTTGAAAAAGGTACAGCAAGCATGTACCCAGATCAATAATAGTCAAGACTGTTAAGTTGAGAGAAAACCCAGTTCTTTGCAAGACAATTAACCATTTTTTCTTCCTTTTATTCTCATTGACTTGTGAATCTTAAACTAGCCAATGTACACCCGAATGGGAAATTCCCAAAAAATCGCACTCCCTTCATCCCACTTTGATAGTCATTTTCCAACAGTCAGTGTCCTATATCCGGGAAAGCGCGTGGAAATGGAGAAAGAGAAAATCAAAATTCTTTTCACCAATCAAAAGTTCTCAATTAGTTCTTTTAGACAAATTTCAAAAACAAAGATCTCAGTGTAAATATTGATGATTTTTGAGATGTCCATGGAAGTGAAAGTGGAACATTATAAGAGCATCTCCGGCCCTATACTCAATACTATTACTCGAAATGGGGAAATTTTGAGTAAAAGCTCCATTGGGTATGAAGCATTCTAACTAGGAAACTCAAATCTAAGCATAAACTTGAGTAAAAGCTTCTTTTTCGATCGGCGAAAGTATTGTTAGAATAGCTAGATTAACCTATTGGAGGAGGAGTTAAACTCCTCCTGACCTCTTTTCTCCTAACACTTAAGTGCACCCTGATGCTTGGCAAGTAAAAGCTTAATGACATAATACTAAATTTGAGTAACCTCAATCTGACATAAGTTTGAGTCAAGAACTAGATTTTTGAGTGGAGTTTGAGTCAAGAACTGGGTAAAGGGCTAGAGATGCTCCAATGAGTTAACTCTCAGCAATCTTTATTTGCATTCCCTCACTGGAGTCTGGAGATTACACTTACTCATTCTAACTTGAAACCCAATTTCCAAAATAACAAATTCATGTCATGAGTAACCAGAACAGTGAAGTACATCGAACCAACAATCATGTAGAGGGAAATCATAGGTTGAGGGGGTTACCTTTGATTGTGTTTGTATGAGACAAACATAGAGACTGTGCCATTTTTGTGCCTATTTTGTGTGCTAGCTACAGGAGGAGAGAGAGAGAGAGGGAGAGATTTTAGGGTCTTCGTCGCTCTCAGTTAGTTGAGAAATTTTTCCAGACAGGGGAGCTTGGACCTTTGATGAGCAGCCTGGGAGAAAGGAGTGATTCTTCGGTGCTCCTGAGACCGCCACGTGGTGTTACAACCACCTCGTATTCCCTCTGATTCTATATACTTCGTACTGAGTTCCGTTATAATGTTTGATAATAGAGACCCTCGAGCAACACGTAACCGTGTTCCAAACGTAAGTAATAATTTCCCGGGAGAAAGGGCTTGACTTTTTGCCCCATGATGTTTTAAGGTTTCTGTCTTATTTTTGTTTTCTTTGAACCAGTGATCTCTCCATTTTGCCCTTCAAAATTTGATTATTTTGCAAAGTAATTTTAAAAATTTTTGTGTACCATTCAAACAATCTCAACTAAAACTTTTGATGGTGAAAAAAAGTTCAAAAAACTATTTTAAGAAGCAACTTCTTTAGAGGTCAAAATGACACGATTTTTCACTAGGAGTAAACAAAATGTGATGGAGCGACTAATATTTTTAATTAACCATTTATATTGATCAAAGAAATTAAAAATTCATAAGTTATGATTAGAATTTTTTTATTTTTTATTTTTAATTGATTTAAGACTATATTTTACTGATTTATCTTAATTGAGATGAATGCTTTTGCTTTATATCTCATATAATCTGACCACAGATTACTAATTAAGAGGTTAAACCATTTTATTAAAGTATAACTAATTTAACTCAAACACCTATTTAATACTAAAGACTTTATCTTAGTAAAAATACCTCCTTAAATCTTTGATTTTCAAATACACACTAGTGAATAGAGTTGGAATTATTTATTTATTAATTCAAAATAACAATTGTAATAGATTTTCTTAATTTTCTCAATCAATGCTGATGTGTCACTTCGATCTGAATTGGATATGCACAAATGCCTAGACATAGTGTTTTTCGCTCCACACGTATAAAATTTAATCTCGTGTATCAACTCATTAATGAGATTAATTTATGTTATCCACGCGATATGATAATTGTCCACCCCAAAAGTTAAGTAACCAAATCAACCAAAGTGTCAAAGATGATTCTCAACAAGGCTAATTAAAGAACTGGTCCTTGCAATGTTCATTACATTTTTCGATACTTTTTAAACTACAGGCCGAATAAGAGAGATGATTTAGTATTTTTTTTATTCTATCTACTTGCAATCGTTATGGAGTATCAAAAACAGATATCTCCAGTTATTTTGGAGATACCGTAACTTTTGGTATAACAAAACTATTATGAATATAACCAAAACTCATTACAAGCATAACAAAACTATAACAAGGCATAACTTGTTTGTTATGCCTTGGTTGACTTTGGCTATGCCTTTGTTGATTTTTTAGATATTCCTTGGTTATGCCTTGTTTGGATTCTGTTATGTTTATAATGTGTTTAAGTTTCATAACAAAACTATTATGAATATAACCAAAACTCATTACAAGCATAACAAAACTATAACAAGGCATAACTTGTTTGTTATGTCTTGGTTGGGTTTGGCTATGCCTTTGTTGATTTTTTAGATATTCCTTGGTTACGCCTTGTTTGGGTTCTGTTATGTTTATAATGTGTTTAAGTTATGCTCATAATAGTAAAGTTATGCCAAAAATTTCGGTGTTTCCAAAATGACCGGGGATATCATAACATCATTCCAAACAAAATAGTAGTTCTAGTAGAAAAGCGGATAATAGTTTCCGAATAAGATACTCACTTTATCCTGATTTATTTGTCCGCTTTTTGACTTTTAAGTGTTTCAAATTTTTTGTCCATTTGATTTTTTTTAAAGATAATTGGATGTCTGGTCCAATTTGCTCGCACTTCGACTAATTATGAGGCACTGAAGGAAATGACTGGGCATATGTTTGGCCTACATGGAAATAGAACGTGTGATCTCAAGAAGAAACACTTATTGCTTTGTCACATCCACTTGACCAAATCACTTGGAGTTAAATGATTTCTTTTTTTTTATTAGTATAAAGTAATTTTTTTTAAAAATTGAAGAAAAATTTAAGAGTCTTTTTAGAGGTAATTATTGTATTTCTTATTGGGCAATCAAATTGGGACGGAGAGTGCCAAATCAGCACTCTCAAAACAGTCAATGAGCATTTGATAAGGCAACCACGACCGCCAATTGAAAATTTTGGATTTCTATCCGAATGCAAACGTGTTACTTTTAATTTGGAATCAGCACTGACTATTGAGGATGAAGATGACCTGATTCCTGCCAAGAGACGTGATCCTTTTTGCCACTCTCTTTTTTTCAATATTTTGTCAACATAAACTTAAAAAAATACCTCATTTTAGTTAAAACAAATTTAACTTTTTTGATGCAAGACACTAGATATCAACAAGTTCTTTTAGTAAAAACATTAATATTCTTTTTACCTGATTCCTGCCAAGAAACATGATCCTTTTTGCCACTCTCTTTTTTTCAATATTTCGTGAACATAAACTTAAAAAATACCTCATTTTACTTAAAACAAATTTAACTTTTTTGATGCAAGACACTAGATATCAACAAGTTCTTTTAATAAAAACATTAATATTCTTTTTTAAAATGTAGTAGTTCATCTTAATTTGTAATTTTCTTTTTAATTCATGTCATCTTTTAAATATCCTATCAATTACTTAGAATGAATGGCCTACAAAGACCGTTGTTTCCAACTCTAAGGTTTGGCCTAATAGTCAAGACTAGAAATTTAGGAGATTGTTCATTCCTAAGGTTTCATGTTCGAAATTTCTTAGGTACTATCAGTTCCTTTGGGCCTGTCTATATAGAGTTTTGCCCTTACTTTACTTGGGACTCCCGCAAACGGGCGGTGGGATTCGTTCTCCGAGATTAGTCGAAGTGCACGAAAATTGACCGAAACACTTGAATTATAAAAAAAAGAAAAAGAAAAAAGGAAAAAAGAAATTTTTCCATGCATCACAATCCATGAGTTGTGTTGTCAAGATCCGTGAAGCTGTGTGAGTGAGGCAACATGAACTAAACTCCAATGCTTAACGGACCATTCATGAGGTATAACATTTTTGACAATTCAAACCTACTCGTATTTTGTAAGACGAAATAACATTTTGCACCTTAAGCATAACCTTTTTTCCACTTAACCCCTTAATAAAAATTTTGACTTACACTTTTGTTCGTTGAGTTTTCAATGTTATGAAAATTATAAAACTGGTAGACCGAAGGTAAACCAAACCCGGACCAAACCAGTGATTTGGTTTGGTTTCTAGAGGTAACCGATTTGGCCCAGATTGATTTCAAGCCAATCCCAAATAAAGGTTGATTCGGTCCAATTTAATTACCATCATCCAATCTGAAATAAATTGGACCGAACCGAATATATTTTTGTACAAAAAAGTATAGATAGAGTTCCCATTAATTTACACTACAAATGCACCACCAGGACATTATCATTAATCAACCCACCCACCAAAATCATTTTACATTGTTCCTCTAGATTGTTTAGTACTCATTAGCCCATCAACAATCAACATCAAATCTTAATAGTTGTCTTAAGCATGCAATATTTTCGGAATATGTTTGCATCATCTGTCTCATAAGTTTTGAAGGTGGAGAAAAAAGAGAGGTAAAGAAAAAGGGGATGTTGGATTTGTGTTCGTATTATTAGAGAGCGTTTGGACTAAATTAATTTTGTTACAGTCAATCGGTATTATTTTACTTTTAGTTATTCTTTCAGGTTTTTTGTCACAATTTTTGCATTATATCGTTCGTCTCGACAATTAATAAACAAATATAGACAAAATTTTAAAAAGTTCACTAAGAAGGGAAAAAGTTTAAAAAATATTATGGGCGTACTTTAGAGTCTAGAGGAAAAAGAAAAAAAAAAAAGTGTGTCAAATTATAAAGATTATGGGCATACTTTAGGGGATAGTTTGTAAATCAAATCACACATTGAGTGGTCCGTACATTATGCATCTGATTTTGACAAGTTATATTCCTTCTAAGATTCTTCTCCTCTATTGTAGTGTACTGTAATTGACTTAGCCAAAAAAAAAATCGGAGTTGCGATTGATCCAATCGATTATTGAGATAATTGATGGTTCAAGTTTTAACCGAACAATGTACGATTCAAAATTACACCCTCGTAAAAATGGCTCCCCATAAAACCATATGAAAAATAATGCCCTCCAACTCCCCTATAAGTTCGTTAAAACAAGTAAGGAGGAAATTTTCCCTATAAAACTAACGCCAAAACTCTTTGGCACGAAGACTTGGTAAAACATTACTCTACTAGAGAGAGAGAGGAGCGAGAGAGAGACGTTACCCACATACAGAGGCGGAACATTTGATGGCCAACCGTTTTGTCTCTCCAAAAAAACTCCTCCAAACAGCCCTCCTCCGCTCTCTCTCCACCCGCCCCCTCAACTCCGCCGCCCCCTCCTCCCTCACCGCGGCCTCCCCCCTCACCTTAGAAGACAAACCCATCACCACCACAACCACCTCTATCACCACCACCACCACCTCTTCAAACTCGATCATCAATCTTGATGACACCGAGTCCCTCTTCTCCTCCCTCTCCACCACAAAGCTCCTCCGGTCGGCGATCAACCTCCACGCGGCCGCCGTCGAGCCCATGGTCGATCTGGGCATGTGGGTTATGAACTCCAAGCTCATGGACACGGGTTTGCTGCGCGGGGTGATTAGGCACACGTTCTTCGAGCACTTTTGCGCCGGTGAGAACCCGGCAGAGGCGTGCAGGAAAGTGAGCGAGATTTCCGATTCTGGGCTCAGAGGGATGCTGGTTTACGCGTTGGAACATGCGGGTGATAACGAGTCGTGTGATCGGAATTTGGATGGGTTTCTTCGGACGGTTGAAGCCGCGAAATCGCTGCCCCGATCTTCTGTAAGATTCGTTTGATTTGACAACTAAGGCACAAAATGAAAAACTGTATTCCCGCAACTAAAGGCAGAAAAGGGAGAGTGAAATTTCATTTTGTGTTTTATTGGATTGTCACTTTCTCTGTTTGCTCTCTGTTTCTGTTTCCGTTTCAGTCTCCGTAGAAGAAAAATCTTGATTTTAATTTGGTCTTTTGGGTTTGTTATGGAAGGAAAGGAGTAAAACAAAGTAGGGTCTGCAGTCAACTAGAATATATGACCCATGTGTTTGATGAGGGAAAAAAATAATCATTTCATTATGAGGCTTGGTAGGGTACATGAAATTCATTCATGAAAGTGTATATAAAATGGGAGTGAATGGTTCAGATTCACAGAAAGTGTACATGAAAGGGGAGTGGACTAGAATATATGATCCATGTGTTCTTGAGCTTGGTAGGGTACATGAAACTCATCCATGAAAGTGTACATGTAAATCTCAACCGTCCATTCCCTTTTCATGTAAACTTTCCGTGAACCTCTACTCTCTTTGTAAATCTCAACCGTCCATTCCCTTTTCATGTAAACTTTCCGTGAATCTGAACCTCCACTCTCTTTTCATGTACACTTGCAAGGATGAGTTATATGTACCCTACCATTTTCCTTCCATTATTGATTGTTGTGGAATCAGCCCAAGAAACACCACAATCACTCGAAGAATACATTCCATAAGTTCTTTTTCATTTTCGTATTCCTAATGTTTGTTTCCATGTGATCAGATATAAAATTCCTGTGGACAGGTAAGCTGTGTGATAGTGAAGATCACTGCAATTTGCCCAATGGGTTTGCTCAAAAGAGTAAGTGATCTACTGAGATGGGAATACAAAAATGAATCTTTCCAACTTCCATGGAAGCTCGACACTCTTCCGATTTTCTCCGATTCCAGCCCATTTTATCACACACCAAGAAAACCAGACCCTTTAACCAAAGACGAAGAGCAAGACCTCTACTTAGGCCATCAAAGACTGCAAGAACTTTGTGAAAAATGCTTAGAAGCCAATGTCCCTTTATCAATCGATGCAGAGGACACCTCCGTTCAACCCTCGATCGATTACTTCACTTATTCCGCCGCAATCAGGTACAACAAGGACGATAACCCTATCGTTTACGGGACGATTCAATCTTATTTGAAAGATGCCAAGGAAAGATTGCACTTGGCTTCAAGTGCCGCGGAGAAAATAGGAGTGCCGATGGGGTTTAAGTTGGTGAGGGGAGCTTATATGTCTAGTGAAAGGAAACTAGCTTCTTCTTTGGGAGTTGAGTCCCCTATCCACAACACAATTGATCAAACACATGCATGTTTCAATGACTGTGCCACTTTCATGCTTGAGAAGACCGCGAATGGCTCCGGTGCTGTTGTTCTTGCAACCCACAATTTAGAATCAGGTAAAAAATGTTTTCCGATTTTTGTTTTTGTTTTCTTGAAATTGAATCCCTTGTTTTCGCAGAAAGGCGTTGTGGGTTTTTGGTTTAATGTATGAGGTGTTGCGGTGGATAGGAACCAAGGCAGCAGAGAAAGCGCGAGAACTAGGGATCGAAAAGGAAAAACAGAAGCTTCAATTTGCTCAGCTGTATGGAATGGCTGATGCACTTTCCTTTGGCCTGAGAAATGCTGGGTTCCAAGTTAGCAAGTATATGCCTTTCGGACCTGTGGAGCTAGTTATGCCTTACCTTCTTAGGAGAGCTGAAGAAAACAGAGGGCTCTTATCTGCATCCACACTTGACAGACAACTCTTGAGGTAAACTTACGGCCCGTTGGAACTTGAGGAAAATGAGCGAAAACTTTGAGGAAAATTTACTGTGCTTAATTCTTCGTTTTGTTATTTTCCTCTCCGTTTCCTCTCAAACCAAACGATAAAATTAACTTTTCCTTTCCTTTCTTTTCTTTTCCGTAGGGGATCGGATTTTCAAACGTTATATGTTTATATTTCTTCTGGTTACAGGAAGGAGTTGCAGAGGAGACTGAAAGCTGCAATTATTTAAGGTGTGAAATTGGTGAGAAGGCGATTAGTTTCAAGCAACCACCAACCTGGAAACTTGATCAGCATTACATGTAGAAATAAGAACTAGCTTTGGGTCTTTGTGGGTTCTCTCATTGTGTTTGTGGGGGATTATTGCACACCAAAGGGATACTTGGAACATTGTTTCCAGTATCATTTGAATGCCAAGCAACAAGTTAACATGGATTTCAGCCTTCCATGATTTGCAAGCTTGAAATATGATGATATATCAGTTTGTTTGTTTGTAACTTGAACTCGAATGGAGGAAGAAGGATCCGTGTATTGTTGGGATGAATGAAATCTCTTTGTACATGCATGCCGTTTGGAGTTCTTGAATTTTCCGGGTGTTCGTTAAGAAAAAGAAGAAGGATCCATGTACCCAGTTCCAAATAATGGGAAAATATTTTTTCATGTGACCCTCTATGTGACGCAAAATAAAACTCACTAGGAATTCATCTAATGATTTGAGTCGTTCATCTTGTAGATCTGATGCCAAAATAGGTCGAAATCTGTTTGTACATGCCGTTTGGAGTTATTGAATTTCTGATGTTCATTGAACAAAAGACGAAGAAGGATCCATGTAACCAGTTCCAAGTAATGTTAAAAGATTCTCTCGTGTAACCCGCGAAATGAAATTCATTAATTAGGAGTTCATCTAACGATCTGAGCCGTTCACTCACATGAATATCAAAGTCCGATATTAGTACATAACAATACCATACAATAAACGACTTGAATGGCCGAACAAAGACAAAGGGATATCGTTTCGCATCACGTAAAATGATACTAGTATTTTGTCACTATTTTCTAAACAATATGGACAGAAACCAAATGCCATGCCATGCCATCTCACGTTTTGAAAAACTACAAAGCTATTTGATGAAAGATACAAGCAGGGTATGGCTATTGGGGCACCAACTCTTTTGGAATTCGTGTTCAATTTTATAATTCTAGCTTTAATAATGCAATTTTTTTTTTTTTATTGAATGGATAGCTGCTGATAATTGGATAATGTTTCCACATTTCTATATGTCCTAACCATAGGAATTAAATGTACAGAATGGGCTTTAGAAACATTACAGTACGGTATTTGCTGGTGGTGCCACACATGGCTAGTGTGGCTGCGGCCACCTTAAAGTATGAGGATTGAAGATTTTAGTTACTCCTATACAAAATGTGGTAGAAAATTGAAAAAGTAACGGCATTTATTGGTAGGGTGGGTTTTATATTCAACATGCTAAGTAACGGCATTTATCGGTGGAGTGGATTTTATATTCAAGATGTTGAATGAAAAATTAGAAGATTGAATCAAGCACATAAATTTATCCGATTGAGATGCGTTTATACCGAACCACTCAAAAAATCCATTTTTATAATTAGTCAACTGCAACTACGTTTGGTTTTTTCCTGAACATGCACGGAGTTTCCTCTGTTAAATCACCAATACAAGTTACTCCTACTATGATTAAGATGTTGCCGTTTAACAATGATTAAGATGTTAACAAATTACCAATAAGTTGTTGAAGGTGTAGTATTGTGTCATTGCAGAGAACTCCTACTTCTCTCTAGAAACCCTAGACCCAGGCTGCCGTTTGAGGGGAGGAGGCTGTCGCCTCCACTTTCTCCCTCCTCTCCCCCTCCCCCTTCGTCCCTCCTCGCCTCTCTCCTCTCTTATTGTAGTGCCTCTAAGGTTCCTTAGTTTTCTGGGGGGCGGAGCAAGGGCTCCTCAGAGTCGGCACCGCCAGCTGATGGTGCTGATGGTGGTCCCTCAGGCTCGTTTCGCGTCCTTCGTCTCCAGATCTGAAGCCCTTGGATCTGCGGTGAGGTAATAAGGTGTGCGGTTGGGTTTAGGGGTGTTCTTTAGTCTCTGTTTGTTTGGTCCTTTTTTTGGCGGTTTTTCTGTCCTTTAACCGGCTGGCTTTTCAGTCTAGTTGAGTACCGTTCTGGGTTTCCCCCGGATCTAGTGTGGTTGTGGTGGTGGATTAATAATTTCTTTGTATTTGTTCTTGTTTTGGTGCGTGATTTGGATGGGTTTCCATGGATGTACTTCCTGCCGGTCGCCGGGACCACGCCTTTCTAGTTGGACTTGGTTCCGTTTGCTTAGGTTTGCGTGGTCGGAGCTCACTGTGGCAGCAGGGGCTTGTTGTGGAGTTCACCTCCTCTGGATGAGGTTTGACTGGCGTGAACACCATTTTTGTTGCTCATCCTCAGTTCGTTGGCCGGTGTACTAAAAGGACTTTGTCCATGGGACTAGAAGGCTGTCCGTTTGGTTGTTTTCTGTCGTGGCTGGCCTTGCGCCGGTGTTTGGTGGCCCTCAAGACGGCTAATTCTCAGGCGAATGACCCAATACGTTATTACGGGGGTGTAATGATTAGAGATCCCTTCAAGATCCCTACAACGATCCCTAAACGATTGCTAGAAATTCAACTGTTTATGGATGAGTCGGCCTCTCTTGCTGTCTTTGTTAGAAACTCTCAGCGATTAGAGCTGTCTATTTTGGCTTGGATTAGTCTTTGTGTTTGCTCGTTGTTTGCTTGCAAGTATAGTAGACTTAGGTGGGCTTGATTTAAGTCTTTTCATGTAATCCTGTTATCCTTGTATCTCTAATCCGCTTTGGATTTTTAATGAAGATTTGCCTTACAAAAAAAGAAGATAAAGGCGGAGTTAAGATGGATGAAAGACATGAGGGCATAATTATCTTTTCAACATTTGAGATGGAAATTGCAAAACCAAATTAAAACAAGTGGAGTGTATCAACATTCAACACTGTCTGTTTTCCCTCGACCCTAATACTTTGGTGACCGCATTTAGATACCACAATTTGCATAATTATGTAATGTTTCATGTAGTGGAGTATATTTTACTAATGTAATGGTGACACATCACATGATATCTAAAATGGCGTACTCAAATGTGATGAATCCAAAAGACACGAAACTTGGAAAGCAAGTCATGGACCAGCAGCCGAAATTGGGTGCAATGTAGTACCCAATTCATGTCTGGAAATTGACAGGAACCAACCAAATTCCCAAAATCATCAACTTTTTGAACCATTTGGATTCAAGAGTAAGGATTCCACTCTGTCTTTAATAAGTAGAATGAGTCTATTGAAAACGACTAATCTGAAAGACCAATCTCATTGTCTACTGGTAGGGAATCCAACTAAAATGGAGCACATACTTATATAAACTAATCAACGTATGAATTGATAGCACTCAAGGGGAAGACTAACTCTGAAAGTTTTCAGAGTCCCTGATTTCTAGGTGACTACCACTGCCTAGATTCCAGTACTCTTTGGCCAGCCAAATTCTTGTGGAAGGTGATGTGAGCACCTTAATTAGAATGTGAGAGAAAAGGGGAAATCCAAGTGAAATCATCATCATCATCATCACCCCCCTTCACATAAACAACCTTTTTGGTGGGTCTTGTAACTCTTGTTGGAATCCACTAGATAGGGGAAGTCTGTCGGAAAATTTTTCTCTTTTACAACACGAGCATCAGAAGATTGATAATTTAGTTAATCTTAGAGTATAATTTAGGGGGTTGGAATCCTCTCCGGATGCTGTCCCGTCCATTTTTTCCTCACACTATAACGTATCCGAAACCGTAAGAATATTATTGTGGGGTCTATATTTGTGAAACAATCCAACAACTGTCCCGAACAATTACGGGAGAGGATCCGGATCCTAGTTTAGGAGTACAGACCCAAAAAAACAATTTCTAGAGGGGGTGAATAGGACAATCAATTAAAAATTCATGCAACCTCCAATTTTGAACCATTAACCAAGTTCCATGCTATTCTAACAATTTAATAATTAAAGTCAATAGCAATAAATCTAAAGAACGCAAATGCAAGGATATACGTGGTAGCTACTTAGGGTCAACACACCCTAAGCATAAAACCACGGCCTAATTACCAAATTTGCTATAGATCAAAAGGTTTACAAAGTATTAAAAGAGAAATTACAACTTTACCCCAAAACCGTAACCTAACTCTACCACTTTCATGTAGCTCCCCGAGCTCCTTCTTGATCCCATAGCCACCACGAGTCCACCACCTCGATCTCCGCTCACCGCGGCTTCGGAATCATTGAGCTAAGTAGTATCATTGGCATGTATGAGTGAATTTTAGAGAAATCAATATTTTTGTTTTTGCAAACTAAACAATCTAGAAAGAATACATGAGAAATGAAGCATTTCTCTAGATTGACTAAAGATGACCAAGCTACAAGATCTAAATCATCAATGCAAATTTGTGCCCAAATGAATAGGGAAAAGAGTGCTCTCTCTCTCTCTCTCTAAAATGGCTGCAAAAATTCGTGCCCTAATTGTGTGAAGAAAAAGTATTGGTAGAGGCAAGTTTAGACCCTAACAATGAGCAAATAAGAAGATGACACATAAGCGCTATCAAGCACTACCACGTGCTAGCATGGCTTCCCAACAATCACATAAGCCAAGCGCTAGCACAACGCTACCAAGTGCTACTGCGCCAGCAAGGCAAAAGACTAATGCCGGAGATAAGCCAAGCGCCAGAGCAGTGCTAGCACACGCTACCTTTAAAAATATGCCAACAAGGCAAATGGTTCAAATTTGATGAGGTAGGCGCACGGGTGGGCATACACACGGGATGCACATACAATTGAAAGACTAGCGCTTGCTAGCGCTAGGAAAGCGCCCCACGAGGGCAACTCACTGTTCGGCTAAGGCAAGATTTATACTTCGAAAACTTTAGCTTTGCAACAAACTCAATACTCACAAACATGCACTTTAAACTCAAAATTACAAACTAAAACAAATGCCTAAACTTTCATAAACAACATAATTCAATTAAAAATAAAGCTAGACACAAACTTCACATGATGCATGATCAAAGTTTAGACTAAATGTGAAATAAAGTACAATGCAAATATATCTTTCCGAATCACATTCCAAGAACTTGAGCATTTCAAAGGCTTCACCAACTCGGATAAAAAAAAAAAAAGGCTTCACCAACTCATATTTAGACTCCGGTGGAGATTCTAGACACAACCAAAACTAGAACAACCGCCGAAAAACCTAGATCTATCTATCATCTATCTATCTATCAATATCCTATACGAATGTAGTTGAAGCCAAAAAGCTTCCAACTCTCAATCCTAAATTCCTAGAATTTAGAGTTTTTTTTTTTAAATAAATGAGAGAAAATCGTGGGAGTGGGGGAGGGGAAGAGAGAGAAAGAGGGGGACGTGGGAGAGGGAGAGAGAAGCTTAGAAAAATTATTCTATGCCCCAGCAGGAATACCATCACGTGGTACTTCAAATTCATTTTACACCACACATATGTCTTTTAGTGTACAGAATGAGACTAATACTAGCATACATTGAACATGAGACAAAAAAATATTAGATTATAAATTAATAATGTTAATTTTTTATCCCATGCATTAAACGGGCACAATATTTGATTTTTTTGTTACAAATTAATTTGATTTAATTTTTTTGAAGTAATTTAATTTGATTTAATATTTCTTGCAATCTGAGTCGTCCATTACTGAGCATGGATGGCCCAGATTGGCCCAACCCTCATGTTGTTTTTGAGAGACAACACGCACCCCGAGTTCATTTTCTATCAACTAGCGTCGTTCCCGTTCAATGCACGGGATAGAATATTTGTGTGACTTCACTTCGAGCTCATACAAAATTTGTCGTTTGTCCCGTGTATCGAACGGAAACGTCGCTTGTACTTATAAACAAAATGGTTCGACTTGATCCGGAAAATGCCAATTACATTAACAAGTCGAGTGCGTGTAAAGTTTCCAGACCTGATTATAGAAATAAGAAGGGGAACTATAGAGAGAGAGAGAGAGAGAGAGAGAGAGAGTGTGTGTTTACCCAGAAACAGAGCAACATTTGATGGCCAACCGTTTTGTCTCTCCAAAAAAACTCCTCCAAACTAGCCTCCGCCCTCCCAACTCCGCCGCTCCCTCCTCCATCACCGCCGTCTCTCCCCTCAACTTAGACGAAAAACCCACCACCATCTTATCAAACTCAATCATCAATCTTGATGACACCAAGTCCCTCTTCTCCTCCCTCTCCACCACAAAGCTCCTCCGGTCTGCTATCAACCTCCACGCGGCCGCGGTCGAGCCGGTGGTTGATCTGGGCACGTGGGTCGTGAACTCTAAGCTCATGGACACGGGTTTGCCGCGCGGGGTGATTAGGCACACGTTCTTTGAACAGTTCTGCGCCGGTGAGAACTCGGCCGAGGCGTGCAGGAAAGTCAGCGAGATTTGGGATTCTGGGCTTAGAGGGATGCTGAATTACGCGTTGGAACATGCGGGTGATAACGAGTCTTGTGATCGGAATTTGGATGGGTTTCTTCGGACGGTTGAAGCCGCGAAATCGCTCCCTCCATCTTCTGTAAGTTTCCTTTGATTTGTAACCGTTTGCCCTCGAGAAAATTTTCATTGCCGGTGGTGGGCACCGCCACGTGGTTCCTGTGCACGCATCTTAGTATCCAAACATGTTTTGGATGGTTTAAATTTGTTTGGATAATTTTTTAGTGCGAATTACCGAAACACTCCCTCAAACCCAAACAAATTTGGACTATCCAAAACAGGTTTTGAAGGCCGAGATGTGTGCATGGGCACCGTGTGGCCGTGCCCACCCGGCACTGAAAAATTCTCGTTGCCCTAGGAGGCCAGCGCCCCAATATCTATCACCTGCATCTCTATATTTGCTCCTTCTATGGAGTGATTACTCCTCAGTCCTCACCCAAAAATTTTAACTAGTAGAGTACATGACTAATGTTTTTGTTCTATGTGGAGAAATACTTATTAACGGAGCTGCTGTAAACAGCTTGTTTGCAATGAAAATTTTCTGTTTCATTAACATCTCAACCATCCAAACACTTTTGGACAGTTACAATTGAGTGCTTGTTTACAGCATCTCCGTAAATAAGTATCTCTCTTCTACTGATCAAAGATGAAATTCCTGTTCACAGGTAAGCTGTGTGGTAGTGAAGGTCACTGCAATTTGCCCCATCGGTTTGCTCAAGAGAGTAAGTGATCTCCTGAGATGGGAATACAAAAATGAATCTTTCCAACTTCCATGGAAGCTCGACACTCTTCCGATTTTCTCCGATTCAAGCCCATTTTATCACACCCCAAGAAAGCCAGACCCTTTAACACCAGAAGAAGAGCAAAACCTCTGCTTAGGTCATCAAAGACTGCAAAAAGTTTGCGAGAAATGCTTAGAAGCCAATGTCCCTATGTTAATTGATGCAGAGGACACCTCTGTTCAACCCTCGATCGACTACTTCACATATTCCACCGCAATCAGGTACAATAAGGACGATAACTCTATTGTTTACGGGACGATTCAATCTTATTTGAAAGATGCCAGAGAAAGATTGCACTTGGCTTCAAGTGCCGCGGAGAAAATGGGAGTGCCGATGGGGTTTAAGTTGGTGAGGGGAGCTTATATGTCTAGTGAAAGGAAACTAGCTGCTTCTTTGGGAGTGGAGTCCCCTATCCACGACACGATTGATCAAACACATGCAAGTTTCAATGACTGTGCCTTTTTCATGCTTGACAAGGCCGCGAATGGCTCAGCCGCTGTCGTTCTTGCAACCCACAATTTCGAATCAGGTAAAATGTGTTTTTCTGACTTTTGTTTTCTTTTTCTTGAAATCGGATTCTTTTATGTGTGAAAAGACGTCGTGAGTTTTTGGTTCTAATACCCGAGGTGTCGTGGGGGATAGGAACCAAGGCAGCAGCGAAAGCGCGAGAACTGGGAATCGAAAAGGAAAAACAGAAGCTTCAATTCGCTCAGCTGTACGGAATGTCTGATGCACTTTCCTTTGGCCTGAGAAATGCTGGGTTCCAAGTTAGCAAGTACATGCCTTTTGGACCTGTGGAGCTGGTTATGCCTTACCTTCTTAGGAGAGCTGAAGAAAACAAAGGGCTCTTATCTGCATCCACCCTTGACAGACAACTCCTGAGGTAAACTTAGTTTTTTTTTTGGTAAATAAGGTAAACTTAGTTTATGGGAAAAGTTTTGCAAATCTTGGTGTTCTTCATAGCATTGTGTACATTATTTTATATCAATTACACTAATATTTTTGAGTGCCACCTCCGACTTATAAACCTGGTTCCGCCATTTTTCATTGGAGGATGGATTTTCAAACGTCGTTCACTCACTTCCTCTGATGTCACCTCGCGCTTTATGTGCTCCCGGTGATTAAAGAGAGCCAGAGGTCAGAAGTGTAGCACATAGTCCCCTAACCCCTTGTTCAACCCATTGTTGCAAAGCCTGAACTTTCATAGCTCTTGTACGCTCATATTTCTTCTGGTTACAGGAAGGAGTTGAAAAGGAGACTGAAAGCTGCAATTGTTTGAGGTTTGAAATCGAAGGCGATTAGTTTCAAGGATCCAGCAAGCTGGAAACTTGATCAGTAGTACAAGTATAAATAAGAACAAGCCTCGAGTGGTTGTGGGTTCTCTCATTTTGGTGGATTATTGCACTCCAAAGAGCTTCTTGGAACATTGTTTCCAGTATCATTTGAATGTCAAGCAAGAAGTTGACATGGATTTCAGCCTTCCATGCTTTGCAAGCTTTCAAATGTGATGATATATCAGTGTGTGTGTTTGTTTATGACTTGAACTTGAATGGAAGAAGAAGGGTCCCTGTAATGTTGTGATGAAATCTCTTTGTACATGCCCGTTTGGATTTTTCGATTTTCAAAAAAAAAAAGGAGGAGGAGGAGGATCCTTGTAGCCGGTTCCAAATATTGAGAAAATTCCTCTCATATGATCTTTATGTGACACAAAATAAAACTCATTACGATTTCATTTTATGATTCAAGCTGTTTATTTTGTAAATTCATCATATTATCTAAAAAAGATTCCGATGTGTGTATCGTCCCAAAAGCAATAAAGTCAATCAAACATCGGAAAAGACATGGTCGAATCATATTATTATCAGAGCTATTATTTTTCGGTCACATGGATATCAAAGTCCGATATAAATACATATTGATACATATACAATAAACACGTCTTGAATGACATAACAGAACCAAATTGATCTCATTTTGCATCATGTGGGATAGGCATATTATATTCCCCCAAATGATTGGATCTTGATTGCCAAACAATATGGACAAAAACCTGATCCCATACCATCCCAATTGTATGTATTGTGAATAGTTGTAACCAATTATATGATATTAAGTGTGATGGTGATGTTGGTAAAAAAGGTCAAGATATGTTAAATGTATTGTTGTGAGAAAGTCTAGAGTAGAAGACTAAGGACAGTAACTCATCTGTCTGGATTCCCCTCCTTATGCCTATAAAATAAGGGTTCTATCTATTATAAAAACCAAGTTAATGAAATCAGTATGTTCCTAATATATTCTGTGTCTTATATTCACTCTCTTTGATCCTAACCTACTTTGTGTTTGTACCCACTTCGTGTTTGCCCAATTTGGTATCAAAGCCATGGTGTTTGTCCTAGCTTAAATCCCTTCTACGAACTTCTTTTTCAACACTACTTCAAATCTTTTCTAAAAGAAAAAAATTGAATCGTATGCTCTGTGGTTACCTTCTAAGGATCCTCCACATCAGAAATTTCATTAACTATTTTAGTTAAAGAATTTTGTATCAGTGAGTTAAAAGTACCTTGAGACTTTGGCCTTTGTGTTGGCAGTGTGTCTCGGTTTATCTACCCTAATATGCAGAATTTTATTAATCACAATTGGTTAGAGATTTCCCATTAAAAAGGAAAAGGTTTGTTGTATGCGGAAATGAAGAACCCAGAATTGTACCTAAAAATGAATCATCTGTTTTCCACTTATTCCTCTGCCACCTCATCTCTTGTTCCTTCACGATCGTCCACCAGCGGAAATTTCTCCACATCTTCTTCTAATCTTGAGTACTTGTACGAATTTGAATACCTTCCTGATGATAGTAAGGTTCCCCGATCTACCTTTCCTAAACCCCTATAATGCTTTTGTCAGACCACAAACCTCTGTAAAAAAATCCGTCACTCAACTTTTCTCCACAAAACGACCAACTTCTGTAAAAGAGTATGTCTAGGCCTCCAAGTTTGATCAGTGTTTCATAGCAGCTATAGAGGCTGAACAACTATTACCTTTGAAAATCCCAGTTGATTTGCCTCGCCTTTGGCAACAACAAGGATTTACCCATCTTTACTTTGGAGCAATCAGATTGGCTGTCACTTTCCATGGCAGAAAAAGTTTACCTGTTACTTCCAGACTTGCTCTGGCAGACACTAGGTTTGTCCAGTAAATGAAAATCAGTAAGCCTATTAGCATCCATGGAGAAACTTTTGTCATCAAATTTACTACTCCCTCAAACTTTTGTCATCGGATGTGGTTGGTGTTGTGGTGGAGTGTTATGGGTTAAAATTCTAGTTGATTTGCCTCCAAGTAACAGGTAAACCTTTTCTGCCATGAAAAGTAACAGCCAATCTGATTGCTCCAAAGTGAAGATGGGTAAATTCTTCTTGTTGCCAAAGGCAAAGCAAATCAACTGGAATTTCCAAAGGTAAGAGTTGTTCAGCCTCTGTAGCTGCTATGAAACACTAATCAAACTTGGAGGCTTAGACATACTCTTTTATAGAAGTTGGTCGTTTTGTGGAGAAAAGTTGGATGACGGATTTTTTTACAGAGGTTTGTGATCTGACAAAAGTATTATAGGGGTTTAGGAAAGGGAGATCAGTAAGGGGTAAGCTATCATCAGGAAGGTATTCAAATTCGTACAAGTACTCAAGATTATAAGAAGAGGTGGAGGAATTTCTGCTGGTGGACGATCGTGAAGGAACAAGAGATGAGGTGGCAGAGGAATAAGTGGAAAATAGATGATTCATTTTTAGGTACAATTCTGGGTTCTTCGTTTCCGCATACAACAAACCTTTTCCTTTTTAATGGGAAATCTCTAACCAATTTTGATTAATAAAATTTTGTATACTAGGGTAAATAAACCAAGACACACTGCCAACACAAAGGCCAAAGTCTGAAGGTACTTTTAACCCACTGATACAAAATTCTTTAACCAAAATAGTTAATGAAGTTTCTGATGTGGAGGATCCTTAGAAGGCAACCACAGAGCATACGCTTCAATTCTTTTCTAAAGATTTGAAGTAGTGTTGGAAAAAAAGTTCCCAGAAGGGATTTAAGCTAGAACAGACACTATGGCTCTGATACCAAATTGGGCAGACACGAAGTGGGTACAAACACAAAGTAGGTTAGGATCAAAGAGGGTGAATATAAGACACATGATATATTAGGAAAACACTGATTTCATTAACTTGGTTTTTACAATAGGCAGAACCCTCCTTTTATAGGCATAAGGAGGGAAATCCAAACAGATGAGTTACTGTCCTTAGTCTTCTACTCCAGACTTTCTCACGACAATACATTTAACATATCTTGACCTTTTTTACTAACATCACCATCACACTTAATATCATATAATTGGTTACAACTATTCACAATACTGTATAATTGGTCTTTACTATTCACCCTGTCCAGAAAGGATGACAAAAGTATGACCCTTGCTACTTTTTACATTACACCAAACGGTTTAAACAACTACAAAGCCATTTGATGAGAGGTACAAGCATAGATGGTATGGCTACTGGGCACAACCCCATTGGAATTCGTGTTCATTTTATGATTCTAGCTTTAATAATGCAATTCTTCTGTTGAATGGATAGCTGCTGATAATTGGATAATGTCCAATCAAGTATATCCTCACCATCGCAGAATGGGCTTTCCCAACATTACAGTATGGTATTTGCTAGTGGTGCCACACATGACTCGTGTGGCTGCGGCAGAAATTTTTTATAAAGGTGTCACACCTTTAGTACTGGCCACAGTATATGTTTAAAAACCGTAAGTGAACTCACATCAATTTGTTGATTTAATTCGAAAATGAGTATGTGTATATCATTTAAGTATTTTTTGTTGGTGTTAGTTAATTTTGAACTTGTAGAAATAATCAAAAACTGTAAAATATTAAAGAAAAATATGTATTTTTTTCTCAGTTTTACGTAGAACATATAGATAGATCAATTGATTTGTGTAGCAAATAATATCATTGTAAATGGCTTTGTGGTACCAATGATGCATAAGTTCAATTTTTTTTGTGGGTTTTGAGTCTTGACATACTCAAAAATTTGTGTAAGAGGTGTTTTTTTACCCATTGACAAACCAAAAATGGGAAATGTTGGGGCCAAGACTCAAAAGTCACCATCTATAAGCAGCTATATTTTCCTCTCCCTTTCTTTTCCCTCGACAAAGTCAAAATCCATGTAAGCCTGAGTTGGCTACATGGATCCATTTCCTCCAATTGTTGATACTCGAGGTACCTGTCGTTGATAGAAGCTAGCACCATCAGTCAAAAGTCATGTTTCCCTACCAGTCCTGTTAGTTTAAATTACGGGCAAAATTATTAAAAAGCATATTAGAGCATCATTTACAGTGATTCAAGGAGAAATCGCAATGCCAGTTTTCTTTTTCTTTTCTCTTGCAACAATTCAAAAATTCCAACATATCGCAATGTTAATTTGGAGTTGTTTATGGTACATTTTCTGGGCATATTGTGATGTATTTCCCGGAAATCGATCAGGAGGGGAGAATGTATTTGATCTGACAGATAAGGCAAAGCCAAACCTAGTGTATACAACAACAACATAACATAACTCATTTAGTTCCCAATCAATGAGGGCATGGGCGGGGGATGATTGGATACAAACCTAACATTTGGCAATATATGCACAAAGTGGCTGCTCTCAGAATACCACTGAAACAGTGGCCCCCCAAACCTAGTGTATAGTTTGGCAAAAGAGAGAGCAGAAATACGTGGGCCGAATGTCAAGGCAGCATTGCATACAAATCTTGCATCCCTACTAAAAAGGGAGCCACTATGCAACATCCCATTTTCTTTCAAACAGACTTGCCTCAACAGATAATATCAAACAATATTCCTCTGGAGTACTCTGTATAATGAAGACTGGTAGTGTGAAAGAGAGCATACTCATCAGCTTAGAGAGTTTGATAGCCCAGTGGACCTTGCAAGTCATCCGGTCTACGGCCATTCCTGCCTATCAGAGATGGCATCCACGGGAAAATTTTCTCGAGTTCCTTGCTTATCGTGCTAGGTCTAAGCGCCCTATCGTTGATCCCATATTTTGCTCTTTCAATAGCTTCCATTATGTCTTCCCTTGAGACAAATTCACAACCTGTGAAATGAACAAGGCGTATGACAAAACTTACTTTTTGCCAGAGGCATTCAATTTGAAGTAACCGAATCACGAAAACAACATTTTAGAGAAGGCCGTCAAAAAGAACATGCGATAAGAAGGGGAAAATGTAGCAGCATTGGTATACGAGCCATTGGCCATTAATAAACAAATCGAGAAAGGGAAACACTAACAGCAAGAATTATGCATATTCTTTCACTAAAAAGAAAACATGAACGCAAATGAATAACACTCAGGGCCAGGTTAAAGCTTGTATTATCCCAAACTGCGCACAAGATTTGATTTTGCATTTTCGGAAGTCATGACCTTTAATTGGATGAACACATAAATGTACGTTCAAAAAAATTCACCTATCAAAAGATTTCAATTAGTTGTCGCCAAGTTTCAAAAATCATCCAAAAAGAAAAAATAGAAAAACATGAACAAATCTTTGAGATGCCTAAAATAGTGAAAAGAGAAAAACTAAATGGGACGGAGGGAGTACTATGGCAGACAAGATAGATTAATCAACTATTAGTCAAGACAACAGATTTCGAGCTTACCTCTGCGAGCAGCAAGCAAAGTGGCTTCATTGACAATGTTTGCGAGATCAGCACCAACAAATCCCGGTGTAAGAGACGCAACTAAGCTACAAATAAGATCACTATCTTCCTCAAGAGGCACTACTCTCAAATGCACAGCCAAAATTTTTCTCCTCCCTTCTTCATCTGGCTCTCCCACATAAACTTTTCTCGAGAGGCGTCCAGGCCTACATAGGGCAGGATCCAATGCTTCTGGTCTATTTGTTGCAGCTATGACAACCACCTTCATGTCCGAGTCAAAGCCATCCATTTCCGTCAGCAACTGTGAAGGCAAAGAGTCATGAGAGCCAATTAAAGATCAAAAATCTTTGGAATATGTTCTAACACATTCAGAATCCAGTAATTCATTAAATTAACGGTGTGCCTAGCACCCAGGAAAAGAAACATAAAGGACGAGAAATTTTTGGGCCAGCTTGCACGCGCCTCAACTAATCCGTTATCCACTTTTTAGTTACTTGGAGAACCCATGTACTCTTTTTGAATTCAGGATACAACTCTCAGATCATTTACGTTTTCAAACCCAAAATGTTTCACCAAATTGTATCTATGGCACATATGTCGAGTTTTACCATTCCATTTGTTACTTGTGTCATTTCATTTTTGACTATGACAATCCATATTATTAGAAACAACCGGCGAGCATGAAGTGTGAGAAAGATATAGAGTGAGAGTACTGAGAACTTCTATCAAACAGTAGAGACTTCAGAAAAACAAAGTACTGATTCCAAGTGACAAAATAAAGAAACATAATACCAAAGGATATTTAAATACCTAAATGACATTGTTTAGACTTACGGCTATGAAGTAAATCGTAAGATACGTCCAACATGTTTGAAGAACTGTACTCTCCAAATGAACACTAAATGGGACTGTCCTTCTTAACAAGAAAAGTAGGGTTTTAAAGAACAGATGGAGGGTGGGGGAGCACAAGGCATGAGAGTTACAGAAAGAGTAAGATAGAGAATTGCCTGAAAGGAGATATGACAGAGAGAGGTGGCGAAAGAGAGAGAGAGTCAAATTCTGTTCAGCAAGAGATTAGCATAGTACGTAGCATAAGGAAGATTTGTACCGTATGAACAGTAGTATAGGCAGGCGATGCCCCACTTGCAGGGATCCAGTTTCTCCACCACTCTGAACCCAGTTAGATTCAGCTCTTTCACTCCTCTGCCACCTCGTTTTTCCTTGTCTCCTCTCAGTACCTTCTGTCTCTCTTTCTTTCTCTATATCTCACCCTCTATCTCTCTCATGTGTGCTCCCCCACCTTCCACGAGTTTTAATCTATCCTCCTTTCCTTGCTAAAAAGAAAAGTTCCCATTTAGATTTCCACTTAGAGAGCAATTTAGGTACAGTTGTTCAAATGTGTTGATTTACCCTACAATTTATTCATAGCTATAAGCCCAAACAATATCATTTGTGTAGGTAAAACATCCTTAGATGTAATGTTTCTTCATTTTGTCACTTAGAATCGGTGCTCATTTTTTGTGTAGTTTCCCGTTATTTGTGAGAAGTTATCAGAAATCTCTCTCCATATCTCACTGCACATCTCTCTCACGCTTCGTGCTCCCTCCACCTTCTATTTGTTTAGCATTTATAGCTGTGTTATATTCATGCCAACAATCTATTGTCAATCGTGATAGTAGATAAGAAAATGACATGTCACAGGGTATCAAACAGAATGGTAAATCTCAATATATGCATCGTAGATACTATACCGCAAAACATTAGGTGGGTGAAAAAGTAAATGACACATCGGAAGACCCAACGGATTCTCCCACTATCAATTGGTTGATTGCTTTGCTCCTGTATCTTCCAAAAGGGAAAAAGATCTCTGAGAGTTGTTTCCTGGATCCGAAAGAGAGTACTTGGGTTCTCCCAATAACTAACAGCATAGCATGTCTGACTCTAAGAGAATTTCGCAGTGGTGGAGGAACTACATCGGGAAAAAAGAGCTTGTTTTCTCAATGTTCCCACTAGGAGTAGTTCTGAGTTAAAAAAAGAAAGTCAGTTGTCACGAAAGAAGAATCACGATTCACAAATAAACTTCACCTGATGAAATCTTAATCATCACCGTTAAGATGTTACTCCCTCCGTTCCAAATTGAGAGTCCCTTTTGGGGATTCCAACTATTTAAGGGGACATGCAATGATTACACCTACAATGCCTATCATTTCCACCATTACCCATATATTCTACCTACTTTATAACACTTATATTCACTTGTGAGAGACACTTTTGGAAAATCACCAAATTTTTCCTTCCATTTTTGGAAAAGGACCATCATTTTGGAACAACCCAAAATGGAATAATGGACTCTCAATTTGGAACGGAGGGAGTATGGTTCTTATTAGGTTAAGTAGGGGCAATTATGCAGATTTTGCAGGGTGCATTTCTAGCTTCCTTAAGAGAGTTCAGAGATAGCTTTGTGAGGGATAGGTTTTCCTGCAGTGCTTGGGCTGGCAACGTTCTTTCTTATTTTTACTTTGCACTCCATTGTTTTGCCTCAATTCTTTTACACCTTCTCTCCCCCATACTCAGGATAGGCATGAGTTTCAACGCCTGTTCTTTTCTAACGCCACAACCACCACTACACTAAGCTTCTGAGACACACAAATAATACTGCATACATATAGTGTCATAAAACTTAACGTATGTGTTCCATTACTCCAACATCCTATGGCATGAATAAATTATTTCAGCAATTCATAAAATTTATTCTAAATGGTAACACACAGAAAGAACAAGAATGTCATGATGCAATCAAAGCAGACCCTAAACTAGTCTGGAAATTCTGCAAATCCCAATATTCTATAGGAGAACATGAAAGATGAATCTGATTGAAGGTTTAGTTACCTGGTTTAAGGTTTGGTCTCGTTCATCATTGAAACTTCTACCACGCTTTCCTCCAACAGCATCAAGCTCATCAATGAAAATAATTGAAGGTGAATTCTTCCTTGCCACCTTGAAAAGGTCTCTAATGCGAGCCGCCCCTCTCCCAACAAAAAGTTCCACAAACTCGCTGGCAGAAACTGTGAAAAACGGCACTCCTGCTTCCCCAGCCACTGCACGGGCTAGTAATGTTTTTCCTGACCCTGGGGGACCCACCAGCAGCACACCTCTAGGTAACTTCGCCCCTAGTTTATTGTAGTTAATAGCTCCTTGAAGGCATGAAACTATCTATTTTAACAAAAAGCAAGAGCACTTGGTCAGAAAAAGGATTAAACAGAATATAGGGAATTTCAAACCTGCAAAAAAAGATAAACATCTACAAAAAAAATCCTTCCATATGGATGACACAAGCAAAACCAAACGAAGTTTTCAGTCATTTATACAAGGGTTGGGCTACATTATTCATTTTTCACCATTCCCCTATGTTAAGGACTGCATGCTCAATTAAATTTACTTAACCCATATTGGCAAATCTTTGTTTCTAACGTGATAACCAATGTCAATTGAGGCCTGCCCCTCCCCTAGCATTTCATTTATAAATTATAACTAGGCCTCCATTTCTTTACAACAAAAGTTTTATCTTTTTGCTACAGCTTCAAGATAGTAATCTTGCCATTACCGGTATCAATGTGACCCATGAGATTGTGAACTGTCTTCTACATCACATCATCAAGACAGTTACGGGCATTATCATATGATGCATACAAACTTTAAAAGCAGATCACTTGGCGCCTACCACTTATAGTAATGAACTTATAACTAATTTTCAAGTAACGCACCAATTAGGCTGCCTTCAAAGCTTTATCTACCATGAAACTCTGGACGGTTTATCTTACCCTTTCTAGTGCAAGACCCAATTGGCTTCTCTAGCCCAAAGAGGATGCTGCTTAGAGCTTTTTCATTACATGGTCCCGAGTCCCGACACAGACACTCACACATAGACATATAGACTTTGTGTGTTAGCTAGTGATGCAAAGCAGCAAAAGTCTTAAGAGCAGATGGCATGCCGCCAAACACCCACTTTTGCTTTGCTGCCTAAATGCTATAGACCAGATTACTGACTAATGTGGCATAAGTCATGGGTTCCAGGTAGAGGAAAAGAGGAAACAGTAGCGACACTGAGAACAACTGAACACGTTCTTGGCCACATTTGTGTAAGATTGGCAGGTTGAGTATGTGTCACTCATGAGTTTCATTACAGGGGATGCTTTCATGTACCTTTTACATAAAAAAATGTCTTCTTTCTAGGGGAACTGAAATGCTCACTTAATCACTAAGTGATGCTGCTAGGTTCGCAAGCTCTTCCGTATAAGTTTTGAATGATTGGCTTTTCTATTGAAAAGTGACATGCTTAATTAATTGAATTTTACATGAACTAGCAAAGAGAAACTTATTTATTCTACAAGTGACCATTTCCTTAAAAGTCCTATAGAGCACCACAACTTAAGCAACCTATAATTCTCCACCAGCTATCTTGGTAGAAATTTGATCAGCTTTGGAGAACATAAACTTGAAAGTTTTTCATTGTCGGAAAAATCAATAAATATACAAATAAAAGGAAAAGTCTCACACTCAGAGAAATCAAATAAGTATAATAAAGGACGGCAAGAAGTCCACCAACCAAACAGAGAAATCAAAAAGCCTCACACGCAACAAATGACTCTCCAATCACTAGGACAAAAAAAAGAGCTACAAATTCCAATCAACAGTTGCCACTGTCGGTCAAGACATGTCAGGAGCTTTGTAACCTACCCATGCATGACTACACGACAAGTAGAGAAAAAGCATTCTAGACAAAATGACACCTACATTACTTGTGACTAACGAATATACAAATTCAAGACACAAACTAGCAACGTGAATGTCTTGCTAACGCAATAGAACTTGAGAAGCTCATCTATTAAATACAAGGCAAGTCAATATATCTTACCTCCATAAGCTCCACCTTAGCTGTATCAACACCCTCCACATCGTCAAATGTAACCATTGAATCACTAGACGTTCGTCTTTTGACGGGGCTATTAGCATCAGAAAGTTGACGACGTAGAAACCACATGAAAAGAGGAAGAGGCCAAAAAACTAGCACAGTAGCCACAATACTTCTTGCCAACCAAAGTAGTGACCGAGGAGCAGAGCCATATGTAATTCCCGTATCTCTCATCAAAGATAGAAGATAGCTCTCATCATGGTCTATCTTTCTAGTAGAGTACTCCCACTTGGGGTTAGAAGCTTGGATCCTCATCAATTTTCTGAAGACATTTAAAACTGTTACTCCCTGTCTTCTCCCAATACCACGGGTTTCAACGGCATCAACCACATTTCCATCTTGAGCATTAACTAAGGATTTACCTTCTGACATTTTATCTTTCTCAACACTCCACGAATTGGTGTTGTAATATATACGACGTGATTCCTCCTCAAACATGACTCTTGTTACTTCCCCACTTTGAAGACTCGTTACCAATTCCGAATAAGGGACAACTTTCGGAGATGGTGTTCTCGTTAAAAACAGAAACGAATAGCACAGACCCAAGGCAACAGCAACTATCACTCCTATTACATTCTTACGGAAAAACGTTCCGAGGTCATTCAAGAATGAACGAATCGAAAACGTTTTCAATCTTTTCGACAGCAATCTCAGCCTTGGGCGCAATCTTAATGAAAATCTCTTTCTCATTCCAACATTTTCTCTTTTTCCCAACTGGGTACCTTTATTTTCACTCCTTTTATTGACCACTGACCTAATTATAGACTTGCACTGTAACCTATGTTGAAATTTAGAACAACTACGAAACGCAGATAATTCAAAAGAAGCTGAATTAAGGCTAGAGTTAGAAAATGCACAATTAATACTTCTAATTCTCCCAAAAGTTTGAGACTTTCCAGAATAAACTCCCAATTTTTCTGGAGTAACAAAGAACCCATTATTTGAAAGAACAACTATCGTACCCATTTCCAATTACTGCAAAGTTTCCATAAAGAATAAAACCCAGGACTGGATTTTCTTGAAAACACACTTGGCTGAGATATTGAATCCTTTCTTGGGGGAGAAAACCGGTAATACCTGGTGTAATCAGCTTGGCAGTGGAAACAGGAAAAGATAGGGGAATTCTTCAGCAGGTCTTCTTTAACCAGATGATGATAACTATATTGGGGTTTATGGGATGATTCTTTTGGTATGTTTCAACTGTTATCCACACAAGTTGTCAGGGTCTTGTGTGCAGAATGTTACCTCTTGTTCCTGTTTTTCCTTGATAACAGAAAAAGAAAAAATGTGCCTGTGCAACTCGATGAAAATCAGGCTTGGGCCATTGGGCTAATAGAAACTGGGCCGTGGTGGCCAGACCAGTCTGGTTGAAAAGCGACAAAAGGGCTTCCAGCCTGTAAACCTCCTATATGAATATGAATAATTAAGCATAAAGACAAAAAAAAAAAAGTGAAAAAAATAAAACAAAGTAGTAAACATTTTCTAAGTAAGACAAGAAAAATCAAAAAGGTAAATCTGTTTTTGTTTTTGAGTAAATTTTTTTTAAAGATTTTAATTATGGTTTTTACTTTTTAGATATTGATATAAACTTATCAAATGTCTTTCATCTTAACCAATCAATAATCGAAGAAAAATTGACGAAATATTAACAAGGAAAAAATATAATGAAGACAAAAAAAATCCGACAGGATTATTAAGCTAAATGGGCCAGAGTGTAGAAAAATTTCATGTCAGGGCACAAGGAGACTTTAATGAGAGAAAATAATGTTGCAGAGAGAGAAGGTACGGAATCCTTTTTGGTTAAATTCCACAGAGACACCCTCGTCTAATCATCTATGGATTTGTCTGACAAATAATGTTTCTTTTTCTCACACATACTCCTTTAATTTTAAAAGAGCCCAAATTCATCATCTATAAACGTTAACCAATTTGAACCCTTCCATTAAAAGACCGTTGGATATATAGAACAAACGTTATAATTCTCACAAAAATACACTTGTTGTTCATTACGTACAAATATTTATTATTTAAGAAAAGAAAACTTTAATTGTTTTATGCCATTGTTCATTTTTTTTCCTTTTCATTTTGTAATGAAATCTCCCCCCATTTAGGCTAAGCCAAACTAAAAAAGTTCTTTATTTCTCCAATGCCGCAAACAAATTAAAACAATCTTTCAACACGTGTTGAAATTGAGTTTTTTCACACAAACAGATCAAACAAGTCAATTCAAATAATAATTGTATATAGTTCTCGTCTAAGTTAATCAAAACTGCTACAATACAAACAGAATCAAGTTTTTGCTGGATTAAACCAAATTGTTTAATATAGCTAAAACTATAATTGCAAACTCCCAATTTTTACCTCATTAAATCAAAATAGCTCCAACATACACCAGAATCCAATTTGCATGAAATTGATCAATATAGCTAAAACTATAATCACAAACTCCCAATCTTCCCCATCATCAGAACCGTCATTGTAAAGGACCTCTTGCCTCGTACGTCATTCTGAACCTCCCTTCGCGGTAGGTTTTCAAGTTCAAGTTTACTAAAGGCAAACAAATCGCGGTGGAGATTTTGAGAGCTAAGTTAGAGGAATTGGCATACCGTAGGCCTTGATTAAAAGCCATATCAACAAATAGAGATTTCTCCATGATACCAATACAAGTTATGAGTTGAAACTAAGAAGAAATTGCAAAATGGATAGCTACACTTGGGGTTTGAGGGAATCCCCTTCGGTGGGGTTTCAATTTGACAAAGGTGGTGGGAAGAGGCTGAGAGTGAAAGAGAGAGGGAGGGGAAAGAGGACAGAGAAGGGTAACACAAGAAGGACATAATCGATGCAATCTGTTCATTCTGTTAACAAAGTTTTAACAGATTTCCATTTCGAATAAATGAAGGGGTCCATTTGGGCCCTTTTCAAGTTGAGAGGTGCGCATGAGGACATTTAATAGATGAGGTGGCCTTTGTGGAATTTAATCCCTTCTTTTGTCAGTATCACAATTTTCCTTGCTTTTTTTTTTTTTTTTCCATTTCGTTATTCAGTACCCATCTCCTCCTTCCTTCCTCCACCACCACCACCACCACCATCGTATTCCCTCTCTTCCACCGTCCCGCCATCAACTACCACCACCCGGTACTTGACGAAAACAAAATAAATTTTCATCTCTGCAAACTGTTTTGTTTCTCGGAAAATCATCTGTTTTCTCAACCTCGATTGGAAGATCGCGAAAGAAACCCTTCGTCACCCCCGGACCATACTCCAAGGTCGTCTCTCTCTCTCTCTCTCTCTCTCTCTCTCTCTCTATAGGGGTCCGTTTGATTAGCGGGATAATTCACGATTATAAGACAATCCCATTTTGCGGGAAATTCCTCATGGGTTTTGATCCTTGTCAAAAGGGTATGAACTTGTTTCACCGCCTTCTCCCCGTGTCATATTTTCTTGATGTCGTAAAGTTGACCATAAGGTCATTTTGTTTTTCTGATTGCAGAAGTTCAATTTTGGTGGGTATTTGAATCTTAGCTATTTGTCTCCCCTCCTCATTGTAATCTCCTTGTTGGGCGCTGAAACTAGTAATTACGGAATACTTGGTGAAATAGGTTCCTTTTCTTGTGTTGTTTGTTGCACAATGCACCGACTATCTTTATTTAACTCAGGTGTCCAGGCCTTTTACGCGCACCTCGCGTAATCCTGCGGGACCAATCCCACCGCCCACCTGCGGGGGTCCCAACTAAAGTCTGTATGGACTGGTCCCAAAGAAATTGATAACGCCTAAAAGAGGTTTCGAACCAAAGACTTTAGGAAGGAGCAAACCCCAAGTCTCAAGCTTTGATTAATAGGCCAACCCCTTGGGGTTTGTGCTGATTATCTTGCTTTAAGTATTATTGATTTATTGTAGTTATCTCCCTATTTTGTTCTGTCAACTGGGTTTCATTTACATTGTTGTTCTTAAGGTTCATGGGGTTAATTATTAAATCTTGTAATGGCAACTGCACTGCACTGCATCTGTCATCTGTGTTTAGCACAGTTGTGCTAGGCTTAGGTTGTTGTCTACTGAAGTTGTGCCATTTATGTTCAGCTGTTTGTCTTGAACAATATACAATAACGTATTAATGATTATATTCTCCCCTTGCAGATTTATGTGCTTTTCAAGTTAGTATTTAGCCAACTAGTGAAGATAAATGGAGATCAGTGTTGCGTGTGTGCCCTTTCGGGGTGTGGTATCTGGTCTGAGGTAGTGAAATGGAAAAGCAAAAAGTAGATGAGAATGAGCCAGTGCCAGTTCCGGCAGTGAGAGTGGACAGATTTGGATTTGTAAAGCAAGACCATAGTAATTCTCCTGAAGGTTTATCCAGGACTAGATCAGCTTTTGAGTATGAGAGGTATGTGATTCTCCTTGTTTAATAATTCATACAAATGTATAAAGAGAATCGTCGGCACTTACTCATTTATATGGGTGGTGAAACTGCAAATTAACTAAGTATTAGCATGGAAACAAAATCAGAGCCAGAAAAGAAGATAGTTGAATCTAGAAAAGAAAAAGTATTTGGGGGGGTGGGGTTGGTTGGGTGTGATTTCGATTAAATCCATTTTGGATTGTACAATAGACGAATTCCATTTGTGTATATGCTCCCAGGAATATATGGTACTCTATTCCGTATTCTGTTCCCTGGATCTGGAGCAATCGAAAAACTAGGATCATGCACTTGAGAACTCCTAGTCTCTGTGTTATTTTTAGGGAAATGATAATGCCAAAACTATTTTTGTTGGTGCCAAAACTCCAATGCATAAAAGTCTTGTACATTGCAAATGGTACAAGCCTTTTGTGCACTAGAGTTTTGGCACCAACAAAAACGGTTTTGGCATTATCATTTCCCTATTTTTAAAATAAAATTGCTAATATGATATATGTTGGATGATGCAAATAATCGTGAAAATGAAAGAGAAAATGATGAAGGGAGCAATACCTTTTGTTCTATAGAACTTAGAAGAGCGCATTGCTCCTTTACTTTATTACCCCTTTTGTATTACGACTATAGTAGTCTTGTATTTACATTTTTTCGTTTTGTATTTATTTTGAATTTATATACATTTGACAAAAATTCGACCGATAATCTGAATCAACTTGGCTCTTGCCTTCGGGCTTGTTATGAAATGAAATTGACATTTTCAAAATATATATATATATATATATCACCTTGGCTCAAAAGTCAAAAAGTTTAAACTTTTCGAATTTTATTTCGAATAGAAAATTCAAAATTTCCGTTACCTACTGTTTTGGGACTAATCAATATGAAATTCAATTCTCCTCGCTCTTATGATTGGGAAAATGACGGATCAAGACGTGTTTTGATAATTAATATCTTTTAAGGACATGCTAAGAACATTTGTTAATGAACAAAATGTCCTTAGCGGGTATTAATTATCAAAACACGTCCTTGGCCGTCATTTTCCCCTTATGATTTGTCGTATAAGAACTCTTCTGTTTACTGAATTCAAAAAAAACTTTTCTTCTTGTATCTTCTTTTTATTCGGTTAGCTGTAGTGTTACAATGTTTCTATTGATGATGTCTTTACCTTGTAATTCAAATAGGAAACCGTTATTCCTTCAAGAGCTAAACTTTATGTTCCTTGCCCTCTTGGCTTCTTGTTTCTGTGGGTTGGAATTTTTTTTACCTCTTAGTAAGTAACTACGTAACCTGTAGATTGTTTTAAACTTTAAAAGTGTGGGGGTAAATATCCTTGTTACCTGAGTTTGATTCTGTGTCTTTTGCATGTTAAATTAATTACCTGAACTTCTGGATGTCCTTCTTTGCATGAATGTATTGTTTTAACTTTTAGGCTTTATTTGGATGGACTGATTATTCTTGATATTTGTTTTGCAAATCATGTAAACGGGACACTTTTCAGGGAGGAAAGAAGAAATAGAAAATGGAGGAAAATGATTGGGGTTGGAGGGAGTGATTGGAAGCACTACGTAAGAAGGAAACCTCATGTTGTCAAACGGCGCATAAGAAAAGGAATTCCTGATTGTCTGAGGGGTCTTGTTTGGCAGTTAATCTCTGGAAGTCGTGATCTCTTGCTGATGAACCCCGGGGTTTATGAGGTATATTTTATTGCTCATCTAAAATTTTGCTCTCCACTTGTGCCATAGTATCGCTTTATTATCACAAATTCCTCCACTCTAGCCATTAAGAAGATGGAAACATTTTAGCCCTTTTATCAATAAGGTGGAAGTATTATTGTAGCTCATTTTCTAGTTGGCTGGTTTGGCATATTTGCTGCATTTTCCAAGGATATGATTCTATTTTCAGATTGAAGTCTATTTCCTGCTAATAACCAGTTTCACCTTGATAGCAGATTTGGGTGTATTTCATCGATTACCTTCTTCCAGGGATGTCCTGGGTCTAAAACCTAGTAATGGGTTGCATTTAGAGGCTGCTACAACTTTTAGCCAGAGTCAACTCTTAGATTGATCCCAACATAGACATGCGGTAATTTCCTTAGATTGTAGATCTATTGAAGTCACTTGTGATGTGGTCTGAGTTAGTAGCTATTACTTAGGCAGGCTGGAATGCAGGCCCAATTGCATGATCCTGCTAGTCTTCCTTGGCATTATGAAGTTTCATGAGATTTTCTTTTTACCTTGGTTTCTCATTCTATGTATGATCCACCCCTTCAATAATCTTATCTATCTTTTACCATAATCTTTGTCATTATGTTGACCGAACTGTTCCTTTGTTGCAGCAACTAGTAATATACGAGACATCCGCTTCAGAATTAGATATTATTCGAGATATATCCCGTACCTTCCCATCACATGTTTTCTTCCAGCAGAGACATGGACCTGGTCAAAGGTCTCTCTACAACGTTCTGAAGGCATATTCTGTGTATGATCGGGATGTTGGCTATGTTCAGGTTTGTATCTCATATATGGTATTTTCCATCACTGTGCTATATAAACTGTCAATAGAATCCTAAATGATACTGAGTTTTTTTAACTGCAGGGGATGGGATTTGTAGCTGGCCTTTTGCTTCTCTATATGAGTGAAGAAGATGCATTTTGGTTGTTAGTTGCATTACTGAAAGGAGCTGTTCATGCCCCCATGGAAGGTTTATATTTGGTAATTTCTTCTCTTCGATGAGACAATTTTAGTTTTTAGTACTCATTTTTGAGCCTGCTAACCGCCTACATGTTATTTGGCCAATGGAGTGACAAAGGCCTTGTTTACATTGCCCTGCCAGAAAGCATTGCAGTTCAAATAAGTCTTTGTGAAGCAAAATATAGGGCTCTAAAGAGCAGAACAGAAAACGATCCTTGCGAAAGCTGGTCTTTACCCTGTAGGCATCGCACTCTTAATCAAGTATTGGGAAGATTCACCTCTGTCTGTAACTTCCTGAAACAAATTGTAAAGCTGAGCTTATAGTTGATTATGATTCTGATGCATGTAACTATGTACCGTTTTACCCTTTACATGCAAATGATATTAATAGCAGAGAATATGAAGTGCTGGGGAATGGAGTTAATAGCTTATGTGAAAAAGTAAAGAAGATATGAGGAAGGAAAAAAGAAGAATTGGGCTAATGAAAATAGAGAAGATACTATCTTGAGGTTGGGGCCACTAGGAAATTTGGCAAAGCTTTTGTTCAATCATATTGCAAAGCACAACCTTTGCATAACGGCTTCCGACATAAGCATTTTTTATGTAACAGTATCTTATGCAGTGAGTTTTTGAAGGGGGCTAACTTGTACCTCTCTCTCTCTCTCTCTGTTAGTTGCTGCCCTTTGCCATCCTAAATATGGCAGTTGTTGAAATATCCTAGCTTCCCTTTCTAATCTAGTTAGTAAAGTACAAAGAGGAAATAGGATTGTGATGCAACCACAGAGAGTAGTATGCAAGGACAAAGGTGAAATTGGTTCCCCTTTTTCTTATGTGGAAACTGAAAAGACTCCCCGTTTCATAATTGCCCAGGTTATATTATTTTCTGATACTGCCACTGGCTGTCAGACTGGATTTAGCTCATGGTCACATCAAAAGCTCTCATGCACTGTTGTGCTCTTATGTACTGTTTTTTAAGTGTTCCTGAATGCATCCCCATAACTCTGAAAATTGTATTCTTATGATTCTGGAGTAGGTGGGGCTGCCACTAGTACAGCAGTATCTTTTTCAGTTCGAAAGTTTAGTAAGAGAGTACTTGCCTAAGGTCGGAGAGCATTTTACCCAAGAAATGATAAATCCTAGCATGTATGCAAGCCAGTGGTTCATAACTGTTTTCTCATACTCTTTCCCGTTCCATTTGGCTCTCAGAATTTGGGATGTCTTTCTTCATGAGGTTAGTGATCTTAATTGTTCATGTCTTTGCCTCTGATGTACTTTCATTTCGTGTTGAATGACATTTTTCCTTTTGGCCCAGGGTGTTAAAATCGTGTTTAAAGTTGGTTTGGCCCTATTGAAATATTGCCATGACGAATTAGTAAGTTGTTTTTTTTACGACATGCCTCCATTAAATACTAATAACTATTTGTAACCTGATTTTATAATGGTTTGAGTTGGTTTTTCAGGTAAAATTACCCTTTGAGAAACTCATACATGCTCTGCGTAATTTCCCTGAAGATGCGATGAACCCGGATACCCTCTTACCCATGGCCTACTCAATCAAGGTTCTCTCTCTCTCTCTCTCTCTCTCTCTCTCTCTCTCTCTCTCTCTCTCTGTGTGGACTTTTCTCCTCGTTTTATAATATATGTTGTCGCGGTGAAAGATTCTGCTGATGACAAGCTTGCTTCTTAAATTGGACTTCTTTTTAAGTGTCTTCAAATGTAAAATGGTAGTTGAATGGGTTTGTTTTATATATCCCCATCTTTTCTGTTGCTAGAATGCCAGTTCAATGAATTTGTTTTAAAGATCTCATATTCTCTGTTGGTGGTATGCCACATACCATCTTCATTCGCGCAAATCATCTTATTTCGTGCATCTTTCTTCTCATGGAATCTTGCTGCAATGGTTTGTTCATTGTTCCTCTTTGAACTTCCCTTTCAAGGTTGGGACTAGGGACTGTATTGAATTGCACTTCTATTAGTCTCAACATATCCTACTTCTTGGCAAATGGAGTCAAAGTAGTTGATGTCTTTTGGTCATATTTCCAGAATGTCATTCACTCAATATTCGAGAAGATCTTTTTGGAAGTTTTACCGTATACCTATTTTGAGGAATATTCACTTTGTTGGATTGCTTGATCTACGTCGTTATTTCAAGTTGAGTCACCATCAATTTTTTTTGGCGAAATTTGTAAAACCGTGTTATATGTGTTTGTCGATAAAGTGGAGTATTAATTTAGTTGGTTAAGTATGGTTAATGAACAGGTATCAAAGCGTTTGGAGGAATTGAGGCTTGAATACGAAAAGAAAAACAGGAAACAAGCAGAACCCAGTGGGAGGGCGAAACAGCAGCCGCCTGAAACACATTAAAGCAAGGTGCCCTTCACAGTTGAGAGGAACTAAGCCAACTATTCGATACTTGTACACTGATTCTTCTATCCTTTTGATCGTACGAACAATGTTATTTGTGCCACTGGATTCGTCAACAGTTTCGTTCCTTGTGATGCATTTAATTGCCTCTTCTGTGGAAAACAGTTTGTTGTCTTTGGCTACAACCTTGAAACTGATGGTTTAGAGTGGTTTCACCTATCCCGCTTCCCAGGAGTTGAGTTTTTCATTTTCCATAACATCACAACGTGAAGGAACGTTTTCTGGCTAAGCAAACGGGGAGTGTTGGTAAGATTTACATGTGAAATCTTGTGTAGGATAAGGTGGCCTTGTGGCAAAGTGGCATCTGCTCAGTTCTGATAAGAATTTGGACCACTGAAGGAAGGAATTGAGCAGAAGTGTTTGTTGTCCATAAACCTTAACAAATCACAACCTCAACTGAAGGTTGGGTTGTACACCAGGTTAACCTCTATCCCTTGGCTTAGTGGTAAGGCTCGGGGCTTATGAGAGTTTGCTCTTTTTTAAGTTTCATGTTTGAAATATGCTAGATGCTATTAACACTTTCGAGACCAATTCTTACGGGGATGCTGACTTGAACACTCTGAATTATTCGTTGGGGGTGACTTGTTAGTCGTTTGATAGGGTCTTGTAATACTCCACTAGATTGTAAAAGCAGTTTCATAATATCCATAATCTATTGAATTATTCTGGACATGTCTTCCTCATTCATCATCTGTCTAGAGGAGTTAGATTGGACTAAATTGAAAGTATTTTTTAGGTTATTGATTTTGACACTTCATGTTTTTTTTTGGTAAGTATTTTCACTTCATTTTTTTTTTTTTTTATAACAACACTTCATTATTTGTCTTCTAGTATTCACAATACACATAGCATGATCACTGCAAGACAAATATTAGAGTGCGATCATCAAAATATGGAGTGCTAAAATTATTTCCTATTTTTAAGATAGTTTCATGTTCTCACGGTTAATGAGTTTTTTTATTGCGTTTGATCAAAATATGTGGAATTAAGCATTTGTCACAACAAAGGAATTAGAAAAGTACAGTATAAAAATATGAATAAAATTGAAAAATATTTTACAAATACAAAAAAGTAAGACTAAAGAAGGGAAGCTGCTACGAAAATTGACCGTGTGTATGATGACACGGGAGCTTGCATGGATGATTCGATCTGTTCAATAATTTTAAAATAAAAAATTGAGTGGGTTTGTGAAAAATCAACTCCATCTGATATGTTTAAATGCTCGATTCAGTCTTTTCATTTTTCATCCAATCTTTCCATTTTTTGCGATTGTTCAAAAATGTAAAAATTGGATTGAACACCTATATATATTGGATGGAGTTGATTTTTCACGAGCTCCACCCGGTTTTTTATTCTAAAATTACTGAACGACTCAGATTATCCGTACGGGGCCTGGAGTGGGTCCCTCGTGCTGTCAGTATGTCGATCAGCATGGCCGGCCCAAGGTATTTAGATGCCACAGGCCAAATGGTGGAATAATGTCCTACATAAATTTTCTAATTTAAAAAACAATAAACAAAAATACTTATCTGTATATTATTTTCATTCATACTATTCAACATGGTAAATATTTCGGCCTTAATGGCTTATGCGTTTGATCCACAGAAGTCCTAATTTGTGTGATAGGAGAAATTTTTTTTGGCAAAAAGACACTTCAAAAAAGTGCCTTACCAAGATTTTAACCTAGACATCTTATGTAGAAGAATAAACACTTTACCACTGAGCCACTAAAAGAGTTCATACTATAGTTGCATATAGAAAATATATATACTTATCTAAGAAAGGATGTCCCATTTTTTACCCAAAATGTGAAGACCCAAGGCGGTGGCCTCTTGGGCCTTCCCATTGGGTCGCCCCTGCCGGTCGGTCTCCCATCGGTTTCTTTAGTTTTTGGAAAAATGACAGTCCAAAACGTGTTTTGATAATTAATTCCTTTTAATGACATGTTAAGAACATTTTATTAATAAACAAAATATCATTAGCGAATATTAATTATCATAACACGTTCTTGACCGTTATTTTCCCTTAGTTTTTCTCGCTTAATAAGTGTCTTTTTAATTGGTTATGCGCATTTCATGGTGACATTATGTTGATATGGCATTCTTATCGTCCATATCATCGGGACGTGTCGAAATTCATGGTTTGATGCCGACTTTAGTATAGTCAAATGCCTTGCAACTTTCTTGGGATGTAGATGGAGTTAGCTTCTTTTTGGGAGTGGACACTAAAGTACCAAACTCACAAGGGTTTCCATAAAATTCTGTAATTTGTTTCCACTTAGTAGGCTAAACAATACTACTAAAATGGAAAAACATGTAAACAACTTGAGCAAGGCTACGTTGCCTTCCTAGTTCCTACCACACACAAAATTAAAAAAGGTTTTCTAGAATTGGAATCTGTTCTATACGGCACGAGCCACAATTATTATTCTCTTCGTCTCATAATCTTTATCTGGTCTGCAGAATAGAGACGTAAAAATAATACTATTTTTGTAAGAAAAGTTGGAAAAAAAATTCAACAACTTATTAGATCTCGACGAGTTCTTTTAACTTATGAAAAAATTTTGAATTTTTTCTTGAAAGAAATGAATTATTTTGTAGTGCTTGTTTCGCGGACTGGATAAAGATTATGAGATGGAGGGAGTACGTACTTAGCATCACCCTACATCATTTGTTTTTGGAAAAGAATATGTGTTATGTGTATCTTCTCGTTCACAACATCTTATGATATGGATCCATGCCTAGATTGCCTCCGAAATTTACGAGATAAATAATAAGAAAATTTTAAAATGAACTGACAATAATAAGTGTTTAAATATATATTAAAGGTTGTAAAAAAATACACAGAAATATATATATATATTAATCTTTTAATGTACTTATCGTCAATTCAGTGAGCTGACAATAGCAAGGCCGCAAATAATATCAAAAGGAATTTGTCTACCATTATTAGCTGGAAGCCTACTAGAATCATTTATTACTCCATTGGCCTAGTTGTCCCATTGCTTAGCCTTCAAACCTCGCCTTCGAATAAGGTTGAGAAAAACCCCAAGCGTAGGGCTAGGTCGTTGATAGCATAATAACCGGAAAGTCCGGGATCGTACCCACAGAGAATCGAAATATAGCTTAATCGGATTGTAGGTTTTATGGTAGAGTGCGGCGTTCAAGGCGGCTAACTTGGTTTAGCTTCGAAATGGAAAACTAAAGAAAAGACTAGAAAAGAGCTTTATAAACTAAAGAGGCAAGTCTAGGAATCATCCATCCCTTGACAAAGGTCGCTACCGATTCTCGATTATCACTCAAGCGAGAGTCACGACCGCGTGCTCACGCTCGGAAGATTTAACTTTAACGACTACGTTTATCAAAAGATGTGATTAAACGGAACTAAACAAACCTATTTTTGCTAATGTATCTAACACGTAGGAGGCCACGAGCCCTCAATATGCCGCTTGTCAAGACCGCTTGACTAAACAACATACCAAGGAGTTAACACTCCTCGTTTAGACCAAAATGGCTAGATTAATCCAATTCCGAAAACCATGATTTTAAGCCCGAGAGTTCGAGAACCAAATAACCACCTAAGTCATTGGAAAAGATTAGCCCAAGACTTAGCCAAAAGACTACTCACACATAGCTAAAAGACTAGACATGGTAAGAAAATGGAGCGAAAGATTTAACCGAAGAAAACGAAAATAAACTTGATTTATGCAAAGCTCCAAAGTGTAGCTACAACATTAATAAACGAAAAATTAACATAAGATAAATACTTACATGAGTTCTTGAAGAAATTAGCTAAGAAAGCTTGAGAGCAACAATGGAGTTCTCCTAGAAAGCAAAAAAAGACATAGGCCTAAAAAAGACTAGAAAATGGCCCTACTCCTATAAAAGGCATACAAGCCTATTTATAGGGCTCTAAAGTTAAATTACAAAGGACCAAAAAGTCCCCAAAATATCCCAAAAACATTCCATAAGTGGAAACTTTCCATAAATGGAAGGTAGAAAAAGGTAGCAAAAATCGGCAGATTTTTCCAGGCTGTACCGGTACCGGGAAACTCCCAGTACCGGTACCAGGCTTCAACGGGCTGGAAAATTGATCTCTGGACACCCAGTACCGGTACTGGGAATTGCCCAGTACCGGTACCCGTTTTACAGCTTTTTTGGGCAAACTTTGCAGGGTCGCTCCGGACACTCCCGAACTCGGATTTAGGCGTTCTTTGGACCGTTGGAAAGCTCGTTGAGTCTACTTTCTAACCCAAGTGGTTTGGATCAAAAGTAATTTGTACATAAAAAGTTATGTCAATTCTACCCTCAGCTGGTCGGAAGATGAGTAGCTTTGGTAAAATCCTCACTTCTCCTTCAATTCCCTTGACCCTTGGGTGACCCGAGCAATCCCTAAACCATCTTTCGAGCACCACAATGGGGTGGCGCATGGTCTTGAGTACTTGGTTGCACCCGGAGCATTCCTTGGCGTTCAAACGCGCCTTATTTATACGAATTACCTGAAATACACAAAAACCTACCTTACGTGCAATATTACTATAAAAGCTAAATAAACGCAAGTTAAACCAACATACTACGGGACTAGTCGCACCAAATATCTACAACATTGGGTGCTCATCACCCATATTGCTCGGGATGCGGGACCGTAGATAATTTGTTCTCCTAAAGTTTAGCAAATAATTTTGTTGATCCTCTTTTAAAGGAAAGCGAATATTACCCTCGTGTGATTGGTAAAAATTGTGTAAAGTTCATCGAATTAATACATTTTTGATAATAATGAGTTAGTTTGTGGTGTAACTCACACAATTTTTACCAATCAAATGGAGGGTAATGTTCACCTTCTTTAATAAAATTATTTTGTGTTGAACCAAATTATTTTCTACACTTCGAGAAATTTTGGGATGCAAATAGGATATTGTACATGTGGTATTCGACAGCGCATCCGAGCCGTTCAAACGTATTTTGGACAGGCAAGGTCTGAGCAGGGAAAAAGAGGAGGGAGAGCAGTCAGTTGAGTAAAAGAGAGATTGTTCAAATCTCAACCAACACGTGACGGACGCAGGGTACCCAACTTACACGCAAATGGAGTATTTCTCCTAAACTTCATGCCCACTACCACGAAATTTCCAAAAATAACCCAAACAACACAAAGAGGAAAATTAGGAAAGCTGGACCCACGTAGTGGGGCCAGGTTCCAGAGGCAGCTAAGATGGTAGGACCGTAAATAACTTCAGAATACAGGACAAATTCCTTTCCCACCGCCTATAAAGCCCAACCCCCCACCGATCATTACCCCCGCACACGTAACGCACTTCCGTGAAATCTGTACTCCATTATCTTTGAGATTCTCCTTCCTTTCTTCTGCTACCTAGGGTTTGTTTGTGCAGCCGTCGCCATCAGTCTCGAATCACAGATTGTAACCGGTATGTTTATGCTTATGCAATCTTTTGCGGCTCGTTTGTTAGCGGACATGTTCTTTGATTTTGCTTACTATCTCGTTCCGAAAAGATTGTCGGGTTCGCAAAAACGAGAATTTAGACCAATCTCATTTTTGTTAAAGAAATGTATCTAAACTATTTGCAGCTGGTTACGAGTTTTTTTTACTAAAAAAGTGTGAATTTTTCTAGACAATGCTGTGTTTGGTTTGTATTTTGAATTTTTTTTTTGAAAAATAGTAGGGGTAATAAGTGGATAAAGACAGAGAAAAATGTTGAAAGTACGGAGAATCTAGGGGGAATTTTTTGAAAAATTCTTTTTGGATTGTAAAGAGAATAAGGTTGCTGAACCGCATAATCTTTTTGGCGAAAGGTCGGAGTATATGTTTGTTGTTATATATTCTGATGAAACCGTTCCGGCTTTGTTTTGATATCTAGGGTTGATTCATCGAAGCGTGAAAAACACTCGTGGTTTCGCATCAGTTTGGAATTGATCTCTGTGTTTTCAACCTATAACTGTGAGTATGGTGTTATTAGCGTTTGCGTTCGAATTCTTTATGTTGTTTTTGTTCCATCTATCTGTCTATCGATAATCTCGATCTATAAAGGGAGAACATCAATTTGTTTGGACTCTAATCTGAGGCTGGCTCGCATTTTCACTTTGACCCCATAAGTAGTTAAGACTTAAGAGAATTCCAACATTCATTAACCATTTAGAGAGGGACAACCATGTAATATTTCGTGAAGTAGTTCATTTAAACTTGCGTTCCAAATATGTAACTGCGAACAGTCGGTTACAAACGCTTCCATGATCCATATATCTCCAGATGTTGAATTAGACAACTTAAATTGATCCCCCAAAAAAGTGGACAACTTAACAGCTAACTCTTGCAAGCACAAAGATTTGGACACGCACATATAAAAGTGTCGCACAGAGATTTTTACATTTAAATATCCGTAAGTTATTTAGGCTGTATTTGCTGAGTTACATATTTTAGGATTCTAGTTTTTGGTGTATGTATTTTGAGTCGTTGGATCCCGTTGTAGACGGTGTTCATAACTATAGAGCTCTGTTGTCTCTTTGCATTCACTATTTCACGAAAGCTTGCTGTATTTGTTTTGTATACGTGCAATTGCGAAAGATTGCAACTTGCAAGACTAATTTTTAATTAGTTTGTGTAACCCATATTCTTATTTGTATGGGATATTATTTATGTTGAGCCCATTGAACAAAATAATTTTTTTGTTGTTGAAGTAAAGATGACCATTTGAAGGGTGGGCGAGAAAGGCCTTCTTTCATCATCTTGCAATATGCTCTGTTTGGCCTTTTCTGCTCACTCATAGGGGTCTGGACACCTTCTGGACATTTTTGATCAGATGATTTTCAGATAAAAAACTAAAAAATGAAATCAGTTTCTAGATGGGTTTTTTTGGGTGATCCTTTGCCTGTAACCTTGTAAAAATTAATAGGCTTTTCTTCAGTCATTATGAATTTGGTTGATTGATGTTTTGAGAAACATAGTTGTCTAATTATTTATTCCTTTCTGTGATTCGTTTCCTCTGCCATGAAACGGAATGGAACAAATGAAATGGAGTTCGTTTCTTGGTGATTGGATTGTTTTGCAGAGGAAGATTTTACTAGTCTTGCATTTTTGCTGTCATTTTCTTGGTCAGGTCATTCAAAGTCATTGCGATACGTGACCCTTTGAACTAATCTCTTTCTCTATTTGGTCTTTTCAATCCTTCAGTCTTGCACCTTTCTCGTCAAGCATCCCCTGGTTACTTAGATTTTACTTGGTTGCACTCGTTCGGCTTGTCTGGAACCTTTTTTTTTTTTTTTTTTTTCAGTGTAGCTATTTCATGTTTTCTCTACTCGTTTGGTAGTATCCATGTTTTCCCTACTCTTTTGTATGTATATGCATTGACTTTAGGAGTTTGTTCCCAGTTTTATGTTGATTGATGTCCTGTGCAGGAGGACTGAATGATCTAATGGAGTCTAAAGGTGGGAAGAAGAAGTCTAGCAGTAGTAAATCCTTGTTTTATGAAGCTCCCCTAGGTTACAGCATTGAAGACATTCGACCTGCTGGTGGAATCAAGAAGTTCAGATCAGCTGCTTACTCCAACGTGAGTTTGACTATAATTTGTTTCTTTAACATCTTGATGAAACTTGAAACGAAAAGTTAATGATTTCTTTTCTGAATGCCACTCTAATGCAACGAGTTATATTTTGCAGTGCGCTCGGAAGCCATCCTGAGATTTCCAATTCCTGACATCAGTTCCAAAAGCGGCCAATACCTTAATATATTTTTTTTCTCGTCCTTGCTTCTTTTCTTCAACACTCGTCTTCTAATCTTTCTCCAACCGCATTTCTCTCCTCTTATTTTACAAAGTAATTCATCCATTAAGCCGAGATGGCCTTTCCAGTTTCAGCAATTGGTTTTGAAGGATATGAAAAGAGGCTTGAGATAACTTTCTTTGAGCCTGGGCTCTTTTCAGACCCTGAAGGCAAGGGCCTGCGCGCTTTATCCAAGTCCCAGTTGGATGAAATTCTGAAACCAGCTGAATGCACCATTGTCAGTTCTTTGTCGAATGACGAAGTTGACTCTTATGTCCTCTCTGAATCTAGCCTCTTTGTGTACCCGTACAAAATCATCATCAAAACTTGTGGGACTACAAAATTGCTTCTTTCGATCCCACCGATCCTTGATTTGGCTGATATGCTCTCTCTCCCTGTGAGATCCGTGAGGTACACTCGTGGAAGCTTTATTTTTGCTGGGGCCCAACCATTTCCTCATCGCAACTTCTCTGAAGAAGTAGCTGTCCTCGATAATTACTTTGGCAAGCTTGGTTCAGGAAGCAAGGCTTATGTGATGGGCAGTGATGATAATAAAGAACAGAAATGGCACGTGTACTCTGCTTCTGCTGAATCGAAGAATCATTTGGACCCAATTTACACCCTGGAAATGTGCATGACTGGTTTAGACAGAAAGAAGTCGTCTGTGTTTTACAAGGCTGATGCAAGCTCTGCGGCTGCGATGACAGATGTCTCTGGTATAAGGATGATTCTTCCAGATTCTGAGATCTGCGACTTTGAATTTGATCCGTGTGGTTACTCCATGAATGCTATCGAAGGTGGAGCTATTTCAACCATTCATGTCACGCCGGAAGATGGTTTCAGTTATGCTAGTTTTGAAGCAGTGGGGTATGATTTCCGATACTTGAGTTTAACCCAACTGGTTGAGAGAGTGTTGGGTTGTTTCCACCCAAGGGAGTTCTCTATCGCTTTGCATTCTGATGATGTTGGTAACGAACTGGGTCCTGATATCAATCTGGATGTGATGGGGTATTGCTGCGGAGAGAGGAGCTATGAGGTGCTGGGAAAGGGAGGATCTGTTCTTTACCACAGCTTCATGAGGGCCAGTGGCTGTGGATCTCCTAAGTCAATTCTGAATTGCGGTTGGTGCGAGAGTGATGAAGACGAGAAGGTGGAGAAGAAACAATAAATTACCAGATATTCTGGTCTGTCTTCGTGTTGTAAGAGTCGGAGCACAACTATGCTAATAAGCTCCCATTTAGTGAGTCAATAGTTACTAGCTTTTGGTATTTATGCTATGGTATTGCCGCGCGTGGTAGTTTTAAAATTTGTCTGTTGGATTGTTTTTCAGTGTTGAAAACAAATTATTGCTACGGTGCATGAAATATGATAATTTCAAATCTTTGTTTCTTTTAGTTGATATGCGTGGTATTGAGAGAATTCCTGGCCAGGGAAATAGCACAGCCACTGCTAGTGGCCGTGTTTTAACTGAGCTAATTCCACTGTCTGTCAGCAGTGGCGCAGACATGGCAAAGTCCCGTGCGGACTAGTCCAACCACGAGGGCATGAAAATTTGATTGTCCTTTCAACTCTTGGTCGAATTATAAGAAAAGCATGTGAGCTCTTCTGCTGTTTTAGCTTGGCATTGATTGTCTTATCTTTTTGAGAGAGAAAGTAGAAAAGAATAGGACCGGCTTCTATGCAATTGGAAGCCTATGTAATTCCATCTCAACCGTTCATCTCAGCAATCGATGATCTAAATTTTAAAAAGACTCTTTCTGGAAAGAGTTTTCTGACAAAATTTAACCATTAGAAAACACTCTCTTTTTTGGCACCAAAGATCATATATATAAATGAGAAAAAATACTTTTAGATGGCTAAAATTAGAGCTGGGCATTGCACACGAAACACGATAACACAACACGAAATTAGTGGGTTAGAGTTGACTATTTTTGACACGAAACACAAAAATGACGACTTAAAAACACGAATTCTAAATGGGTCAGGTTCGGGTTGAACACGCGAGAAACGAAACTAACACGATCAACACAATTACTTATTTGTGTCACTCATTAACACGACCCGATCCGAACATGACCTGAACACAAACATATATATAATAGATTATATATATGAGTTCCCTCCCTTTAGGGATGGCAATGGGGAGGGTCGGGGGTGGATATCACTATCCCCGTCCCCGATCCCCGAACCCAAATCTCTCCCCATCCCCGCTCCGATCCCCACCGGGGATTTATTTTTACCCTCCATCCCCGCCCTAAATGGGGAACGGGAATCCTCACGGGGAATCGGGGATCCAAAGATTCCAAAACTTTAAAAAAAAAAAAATCACCCGCCATTACAAATTACAAACCATAAAACCAAATTCAAAAAAAAAAAAAATCTAGGCTGCCATTATATACCAAATTGAAATGAAAACAGTCACATATCTGCTGTTATAGTGCCATTACAAACCAATTTTAAATTAAAACAGTCACATAACTGCTGCCATAGTGGATTACAAACCAAATTAAAATTAAGTTAGTCGATTTCTTCTCCATGATAGCAAACCGTTTAGATTCAACGAGAACAACTTTAGTCAGAAGACTAGTGAAGCCTAGAACAAAAACACGGGTTAGAATGAGATGTAGAGTCGTAGAGATGGTGGGAAATGTGGATCTTGTGTGCATCAGCGTGTGGGTGGCGTAAATAAATGAAACTCTAACTTCTTAATTCTTATGAATATATATATAATAGGGATTCGGGGCGGGGCCTAACTCATATCCACCCCCTACCTGTTCCCCACTTTTTTTTAAAAATAATCCCCATACTTTACCAGATCCCCAAATAATCCCCGAATCCCCTACCCATTTGGGGCGGGGAACGGATCGGGTTGGGTCGAATCGGCCGAAATTGTCATCCCTAGTTTCTTTCTTATAAGGACTACCTTATTTAATAAAATGAGGACCTCCCTTTCCCAATCAAATTTCGACGATCCGAGCCGCTCAATGTGTTTAGAACGGGATTTTAAGGGTACTTGCGAGAAATCAGCAAAAAAAAAGACCGGGAAGGGCTTCATCGGAGCAGTTTTGTTTATTTTTTATGTAATGGTTCAAATAAAAACTGCTCAAATCAAGCCTTTCCTAGTCATTTTTTTTGCCGACTTCTCAAGGGTACCTTTAAAATTACGTTTTAAACACATTGAGTGGCTCGGATCATTGAAATCCGATCGGAAAAGGCAAGAAATGGGAGGTCCACATATAAGGTCCTCATTTTAAGGTCCTTACTTGAAGATTTCTGTATATGTGTGTGTGTGTGTGTGTATATATATATATATATATATATGTAGAAATAAGGGGAAAAACAAAAAAAACCAACTGGCTCCTTTTCTAATATTTCTATACAAACAAACCATTATTCCACAAATTAACTTGTGCTATGGATTTGAAAAATTAGTATAAAGTATGTAGTAAACCTGGGGCAACGGATATGAAACACAATAATACAACACGAACCGAACAAGAAGTTAGAGGGTTATGATTGACCATTTCTGACACGAAAAATGACATAACTCGAGAACACGAATTCTAAATGGGTCGAATTCGGGTTGGGTGGTTTATAACATAAACCCAATTGACCCGACACGACATGTTACCCAGCTCTAGCTAAAATCACACAAACTGCTCTATGCCGGACTGCAGAAAAGCCAGATTCAAAACTGTAGTAAGAACCGAAGATCTTGAAGGTTCATAAACCTTTCTTCTCTTCGTATTGTTCATAAAGCCTTGCCTTTCCTTTCCTTCTGTGTTTTTTTTGGAGGAGCACAAACATAACAACAAATAGCCTTTACTTTTTGAATGAAAGTAAATTGGACCATTTCTTTTCAATAAGTATACTACTGTATAATTCCACCTCCAACAGAAATTTTTTTTCTAAAAGTAAAAGTCTCTGTGGGTCTTTTCGGCCTTGTCTGGAAAGATTTGCCAGATTCCAAATGAAAAGCGAAGAAATGTCTCATCAAGCCGCCAAACATGACTAATGGAATTGGACCATTTGGAAAATCTCCATCCTGAATCAATTGTCGACAATGCAAAAGAGAAAAAAAAGACCACTTTCCCAACCAAGCACCACGACACTGAATGTAGAAATTCTAAAGTGTGAATGGAAAGTTGATCAAAATTGACCGAGCTGATTAGGTACAACAGCTATGACAGCAGCTTCTGTGAGATTCTCACTTTCGTGGAAAAATGCTAAGTAAACAGTCAATGCCAAATGTGAAATCTACAGGCGTCGTGACTCTATGCACGGCGGCAAACCCAAGTATAGAACTCATCCACAAGAGAGCCGAAGGGGTTGCTCAAGTGATGACATGGATGAGCTATAAATTCAAAAATTGAAATTTGGCAAACTCTTTGGGGCTGGAAGAGAGAAATGTCTCTTAAATCCCCTAATAACAAAAAGACGTGCATAATTTATCCTGCATATATCTCCCAAACACAATTCTGTAGCAAAATGCATTTTGCAGATATATCCCAAATATTCTATGGATTCCTAATACATTCCGGCCATACTCCTAAAAGTCAAAAAAGAAAAAAAAAATGCAAACGGTAAAAAAAATGAGGCTCCCAAACACACTCTTAGTAGTAGTATACAAACCAGTTCAATAATCATTTGCCTGACATCATTCTTAAGCTCTATCGATGAAAGCAATGGTTAGCCCTGCCCAGAAACAGAGGTCACTTCTTGAGATGAAAGCTTGCAATTTGGTACGAAAGGATCACCATCTGTGGCTCGTTTAGAGTATCATCCTAATGTCGAACCCCTTTGTTGCTTTTGTGACCTACTGCATAACGAATTCCATCATCCAGCGATTTTGAATTGAAGCATTTACCCTCTATTATGGAGGGAAAAACTCCAGAAAATAACTCTACGTTTATAACTTCATGGCAATCTGCAATCAGTAGGGCCGAAACTTTCTTGCAGCTCTTAACTGCTGTATCCTCTTTTTATCCTGCTCGAATTTACTTTGGAGCGCCATAATCTCTGCAAGGAATTAAATGCCAAGATGGTATAGTAAACAATAGAAGAATCTTGGTCTAAATACATTGACCAAAAGAATAAAATACATAAAAAGAGTACCCAAATAAACCAGGCCACATCCAACGTCCCACAAGAACCTTATGAAAAAAATGAGTATTATTAATGAGGAATGTACCCCCAGTACCTAGAACAAACCGTTGCACCCCGAGTAAAGTCCGAATTACCACCCTTGAGATGTCTTTCATCAATTGCTAATTTGCTTAAGAAGGGTATATTACTCCTAAGTCCTAATCACAGATATTACTAATACTCAAAGCAAGTATAGCTAGGGATGCCAAAATGCACCTTTACAGTTTTCAACTGTTTTCGGAAATCGTATTCGTATAACATCACACATCATTTTACAAGGTCAACAACAAATTCCACAAAAGTGTAAATTCATGAACAGCCCAGAGAAAAGAACTCTAGACTATCTGATGCTTTGTGATTTAGTAACAATTTCCAAATTTGCTTCGGTCTCCATTAAGCTGATCCATCCCTGATTCCCCATCAGTTTGAGAACTGGAGGATAGTGGATTCCAATAGGAACAAGAAGAATGAAAATTGAATATAGCATACGAAGATTTGCAAGTCTATATCAGGACCAGGGCAAGTATTAACAGGTGTTTCAGAGTTGTTCTGTAAACCTTCAGCCTAGCTATTTCTATTGCATTGTATATTGCTTGATATAATATGACTACCGCATACAAGTGAATCGAGAAACAGTAAAGGGATAGGATTGGAAACCAATGAAAAAGCAAACTAAATATGATATTTTGTGCCATAATGAATCAAAAGAAGAACAAAATATGCACTAAATGATAACAATTATGTTCACGAAATTCAGCATACCATTCCTCTGGGCCTCCCGCTTCTGAAACCGGTAGAAATCTACCCCTACATCTTTAGTTTTACTCTTCTTTTTGGCCTCTCTTTCCAGAACAGCAGCCTGAGCAACTGAACCCACAGCAATTCCACTTTCTGTATCTGTTGTCTTTTTCCTACCCTTATGATGTACAACAACAGTCCATCCCCCTTCGGCAGCAAGAGCTTCTTGTTCTTTTCTTGCCTGAAAGTGCCATGCAAGCTTTTAGTAACAAACGGTTGAAAAAACTGCAAATCATTAAGACCCCGTTTATTGGTTGCATTACAGTACGAATCTAGACTATACATCCAAGGAGACCACATTAGGTTTGACTTCTGCAATCCAGGTAAATATCCATTGGAAACAAAACATGGGATACGCAATACCACGGGAATGTGGTACTATTAATCCACTTACTAATTACTACTATTGTATGGGATTACTTGTCCTACGAAATTGTACTTCCCTTCACTATCACAATAAGACATACATGACCCAAAGCAAATTGGTGTCCGTGTCTATATGCTGGCATAAGTGGATTGATGTTATCACTGTTCAATTTTTAGTAACATGCAAGAATGCACTTCAGATAATTACTCATGCCGACATAACCAACATATTAAAATACCATAGGTAAATGGTTCAATGTCTACATTGGTTGCTTAAAATTGTCAAGTTGATGGAAGTACAAATAATAAGCAGCGCGTAAATAAAGATTGACAAGATCATAGGCTACCACCAAAACAATAGGTGGAGACATAATGGAAAGTCAACGGTGTGCTTGTATTGATTCCACAACTGCACGGACATTAACAAGAACATCAAACACAGCATTGCCAAAAAAGCCCTGGAGAGGAAAAATACCTGCTCCTCTTGCTCCTCATAAGCAGTCATAAAATCATCAATCCTATGTTGTAATATCTCCAACCCTGGTCTACTTTGATGGTATTCTGTTATCCACTCTGCAATCCGATAAACTATGATTGAGCTCTTGCAGGAATAAAAATCTCACCAAGTTAAGAGTTTTTTTTCCTTTTGATAAGTTAAGACATAACAGCAATATTTCATCTTAAATTTCTGAAGAATGGAATAGTTTCAACAGCATCAAGTAATGAGGAGTAGAACTATTGAAGACATTCTCAAGTCTCAAGAGGCCTCTAGTGTTAGAGAGTAAATTCATTTTGCGTATGCGGAAAAAGGTAGAACTCGAAAAGTACCAAAACAATATAACATACGTACTCTAGATGGAGAGGAACGAAGAAAGGGGATTTGAGTATGATTTGAACCTACTTATTCCGAAATAAGTTAATCCAAACAAGAGTGGAAATCCAACAAAATTTTAAACTTTAAACTCATCATACTTTTGTAGCTAATAGGGGCTACTGAATATGTGTAATGTCCATAAATCAAGAGTTGTTTACTAAGTATTAGTCCCGCAGGTAAAATGAGAGCATTTATATTGCTAAAAATCATACTTCTCATCCCTCTAGAGCAGTCCTCGTCGCCTGAAGATATCTCATAAACCTCATCCTGTGCAGGTTCGCTCTTTTCCAGTGCTTTCTCTTCTTTCTTTGATGATAGGTGGCCCTTTTTACTCCTGCGAGCTTTTCTAGACTTGCCTACAGCACAGAAAGTTCCAATGTATAATACCAGAAACATTAAAAAACTCTGCAAACTACGAATTTTAAAACCCAAGTTCTCAAGCTGGGTTGGGGTGTGGGGTAACCTCCATAGTAGTAATAAGAAAAATATGCAAGGATCTTGGAACCTAATATCACGTAATCATGAAAGAAGCCTACGTTCTTTTTGGGTATATGAGAGATTCATTAAAAGAAAACAATCTTTCGGCACATAGTTGAGTATAACTACAGGAACATGTTATTACTTAAACACTTAATATGACAGTTTGGTAAATTGAATATTTCACATAACTAAATTTAAGAAAAACAAAAGAACATCAAGAACAGCAAGAGTGATTATTAATTCTACAGATATTAATGAATTCCACATTCCCTACAGCGATCCGAGTCATAAACCAAAGTGCCTTGTTAAGTTCTTACCCCAGCATTCCTATGACGTGGTCTAATAGATGTATCATGTATAACACTCGTTCATAAGCACCTTACAACGAAAAAGGAAGCAATGTACTACACGTTCAAAAAGGGAAGCAAAGCTCGTGGAAAGAGCATAACTCTGTAACGAGGAGCTTGAGGCTTCCTTGTCAAGATTTCAACTTTTCAACCATCATATATAGTTTCTTCTTTCAAGAACTTTAACATACCATTCTCTTCTTTAGAGTCATCTTCAACTTTTTTACGGAGCACATTGACTTTGTCAATTCCAGCTTTCTTTGTCTTCTCAGTTCTTCTCCCCTTTTTCCTCAATTTTCCATCTTCCTTTTTTCCATGTGTATGTTCGCCATTCTGTTCGTCCAACGCATATTCCACATAATCATGTAGCACATCAACTTTTCCAATTTCAGATACATTCATTCTGTCTCTCTTTCTTTTCATCTTCCTCAACAATTTTCTTTTGTTCTTTTCGCTGAGTGCCCCATCTGACTTGAATGCTAAACCAACACACCAGTTGGAAGAAAATCAACAAAAGAAGATGATAATGGTTCAAAACCTATGAAACACAAAAATAACACATCAAAGATGCTTCACCTTCAATGTCATGTTGGCCAACTACAGTGGCTTTACTTCTGCTTCCCATTACTGTAACTCCTCTCTTCTGCCCCAGAGATTTGTTCCTTTTCTTTTCTTCCTTTAATTCATTCGTGTTTGTGTCCGGAACTACAAAAAGCATTGTTAGTCATTCCTCACTAAAACACTCTTCTACCCCTGGAGAACCAAACCAACAATAAAAAAGAAGGAATAACAAGGGAAAAGGGCAGACTAGTGCATATCAAATTCGGGTATCTTTGAATGTGCCATGGAAGGACAGAACAAGGACCCAAAGCCAGGAGATTTTAGCAATGACTCGTGATCTACAGGGATGCTCTATATGCAGTCATGATTTTGGACTGACTACTTTGTTTTCTCCGGTGAACAACAATTCTCCCTAGTCCCAAATGAACCACTCTGTTCACCAAAACTATAAAATTTTCTCAACTTCAGAGGTAAACCATTTCTAAACTGAGCCACACATATTGAGATGTAAAATGCACCAAATCATCCCCTATTATAAATACAGCTGCCTGTTAAGGGGTAAGTTCAATGTGTGGGGTTGGGCTGGAATGGAATGGCCCTTCCAACTTCCAAATCCTATTCGCCTGCTCTGAGTTGAAATCTCTGTTCTAAATGGCGGCCGCCCATGCCGCCTAGGCGCTTGGAGGTGCCCTGCTGCCCCGCCAATAGCCCTTGGCGTTTGATTTGGTGCCCAGGGAGGTTTGGCAGTATTTGGCGGCCGCCTAGGCGGGTTTGGCGGGCTTGGCGGCGGCGTCTTTGGAAGCCTTCGGCAGCCTAATATATATATATATATATATATATATATATAATACAAGGGAGGTGAGTGAAGTCCTACTACTTATTATCTTATTCAACTTATTTGCTAGTTGCTACTACTTAATTTCATTTGGGTTTGTACTTTGAAGTTTAAACTTGCATTATGGATACATGGAATATAATTTGATTGGATAATAGTTTGTTAAAAAAAAAAAATCCGCCGAATTGCTTGGCGTCGCTTAGGCGGCTTGGCGCTTGGAGGTGGATCTCCGCCCTACTAGCGCCAAGCGCCATTTAGAACATTGGTTGAAATAATTTGTGATTCAGTAGAATTTGCCACTCCACAAAAATGTGGTAGCCTCATTCCTCTTCTCGAGGTGAGGAATGCTCACTTAGGAGAGAAATTTATTAGGGAATTACTAAGTACCTAGGGTATATCAATGTTTTAAATGGCAATAGGTGCACCCAGGTGCCAAGGTCCCCGGAGCTTAAGCGTAAGGCGAACGCCTCATTAAAGCAAGGCGCAATTTTTATTTTTTTCCCGCTCGGCAGCGTGGCGCAATTTATTAGAACGAGTATTCTTATGTAGGCAAAACTTTCAACACAAACAAACACTAAACAAAAATATCATCCATGAAAAGCTAATATAATAACATTTAGAAGGCTGGAGGTGAAGAAGAAGAAGAAAATAGAGAGAGAGGCATAATCCAGAGACAAGAAGAAGGGCTTCGATGAAGAAGAGAGAGAGAGAGAGAGAGAGAGAGAGAGAGAGAGAGAGAGACGTAACTACCTGGCAGAGATGGAGAAGGAGACAGAGCAGTCGATTGAGCTACTGCTATGTTCATTTCAGGTATTTAGGGCTAACAATCAATAGAAGGTTTTTATCGGGTGTGGTTCGAACATGTTATAACCCTCAGATGAAGGGTTAGGATGCATTTTGTGGAAAAATACAATAAGCCCGCCCCTCGGCGCCTAAGCTGCGCCTTTGTGTTCTGCGCTTAAGCTCAACTATACGAAGCACAACTCATGTGCCGCGCCTCGCCTTGCCGTGCCTCAGCGCTTAAGTGCGTGCCTTTCAAAATCACTGGGTTCTATGTTGTTGCACAATTTCGTCTTGAATTGGTTGTTTCTGACTTACGTCCATTTATAAAACAAACTTATGGAATTACTTTAATTATTGGTTATCATTCTATCATTTCCACATATATATTGCAGTATCACCAACTGCATATCATTTCCCCAAAAATCCCCTTTTTAATTCTAATGCACTTGATAATTTTTCTTTACAATAGTGCATTTCTGCTGCTTTACCTTCAGGGATGCTTAGAGCTGAAGGGAGCCATCAAAATTAAAGATAGCGAATCAATTTATGAAGCATGGGTACTTCCTAAAATGGCCTTATCGTACTCGTACCTGACTACCTGTAATCATACCGGATATTGGTACTTTGCATGGTACTGCCGTATTTTTTCTTTCTATGACTTCTGCCATACCCTAGAAGTACCTCAATATATATATCAAGCCGTACCAACACAGTTTTCTATGCTTAGCATTATTGTAGTACAAACATGTTGGTCCAAAAATTCTTTAAAAACTCTGATTTGTACCTTAAATATGACGTCAAACTATTAGAGCTTGTTTGTTTTGAGTTTTGGGACTTTGGCTTTTCTCTTAGCGCACGGTCTCCAATAAATTCTTTCAATCATTACTCTCATTTCTCTCTCTATCTCTCTCCACTCAAAATCCAAATACCAAAACGACCAAGCCCTTAGTTTTCTCCAGCATGAGCGAACCTTTTCGAAACGGGTTAGGAATGGGCGCCACAATCCAAGCCCGGATCCAGCCAGGTTCTATTGATCATGTTTCCTTCCCAACAATTGTACCTTGTCTTGGGGCGTCTTTGGCTTCACGAGAGAGAGCCCGCCAGAGGAAAAAAAACCTTTCTCTTCCCGTCCCCCGTCCCGGGTCATACTCCGGTGCTTCCACATAAGAGAAAATCGCAATGCATCTTGCACAGAAGGCATAGCTCTTTTTTGTTGTTGTTGTTGTTGTAACTGCGACGTTTAACTATTAGTTGAGGTTGGATTCTTAACGCCAATGTTATTTAGCTATTTCCTTTACTTGTAGGTGTAATTATTACGTGTAATATATAGCCCAATAGCCGTACCCGTCCCCTACAATTTTCAAGTTTTGCCGCATCGACTTACTTGTATAGCACCAGTATCCTTATTCGTAACCCATACATGTGCTTATCAGGAATCACTACTCATATTTCAGGAACTAAGATTTGATTCGAAACGTGCCCTAAATGTTTAAAAATCCGACAGCAACGTTCAATGGCTTCAGTATTGCTGTGCGGATTGGACATCCCCTTACTCCCGAAGGAGTACTTGCTCACTAGAACCCACAATTATTTTAACTCTTCAAGCTTAATTTTTTTCCGGGTGGTTCTAGATATTCTAATCGACTAGTCATTTAGGGCTGAAGCCAATTTATGTAAAAATGTAGGAGTATACTAGTATGTATATTCTAGGAACAAACCACATAAAATACCTTAGCATTGATCCATGTCACAAATCAAGCCTTGCAATTTTGTGACTTCAATTATATCAGTTCAAACCCCAGACCTCAATTTTTCAAAACCCTACACATACCATGAACAAGAAAGCAAACCAAATTCGAAAAAGAAAACCGTAGGGGGTGAAAGCACAGAACAAAGCCACATACCAGTTTCAGTAGGCTTGTCTTTCTTCTTGATTTTCTTCAATCCAGTTGGTTTCGCTTCTGTTAGCATATCTCTCTTCTTCCCTCCCCAGCCTCTCTCCCTCTCTCCCTCTCCTTCTCTAGTCTATACCGTTGAAGGTAAGGGAGCCCTAAGCCTAGTTCGGATTTTGGATGGATTCGGTCTGAAGCTGTAAAATGAGCCCAATAGCCTGCTCTAAAGATCTAGGTGGTTCGGGCCTTGTTTTTAGACTTGGGTGCTACCCGACCCGAAAGAAAATATATTCTTCCTCATAGAGTCATTGGTTTTTTATTATTTTTTTTCAACGAGACTCAGCTCCCGTTGCTTTTAGCATTTTGGGGTATTTTTGTTTTGTTTTGTTTTGGTCTTATTCAAATTTTATTCGCTTTTATTAGTTTTACACTAATTTTTTTTGAATTATTGATTCATCTGGACGAGAATAATCGGAAAAGTAATTTTTGTTTACTCTCATCAAAATATTTTTTAAAATATCTAAGATAAAAGGGCTTTTTTAGCTTTACTTTGGATATTTCAAAAAAATACTTGGGTAAAAGTCATAATTTTTTAATTTTGAACCAATAATTTATAAAATTTTAACACAAAACTAACAAATATGATTTTTTTTATAGAGAAAAAACTCAAAAAAATCCAAAAAGTTCAAAAAATAAAAAAAGAGCTAAGAAGAAAACACCTAAGAATTGGGTTCGGATTTTGTTATTAGACCAAACCATAAGGAGAACTGAAAGCCCGTTAACAGAATAAGGTTAAGTTCCACTAAGGGTTTTTTAAGGCTATTTCATGTTTTGTCTTTATTCAATTTTCTTTTTTTTGCTTTTGTCAGTTTTACGTCTAACTTTTGTGGATTATTAATTCGTTTCGTCAAGACTAATTGGAAAAGTAAAAAATTATGATTTTTACTCAAATATTTTTGAAAATATCCAAGATAAAATCTAAAAAACTCAATGCTCAAATTGACAAACGCAAAAAAAAAGAAAAAAGAAAAAAGAAAAAAGAATAAGAACATAACAAGAAAAAACTCAGAAATCTTAGAGGAACTTAGCCTAAATAAACTAAACAAGAGACTCCCATTCAAAGAGTGTGTGTGGGATAAATAATTATGTGTGCTCATTCTCATGTCCTGTAGATAAGTTGTGTTCAATGTTATATTCTTAGCCGTTAGATTAGAATTAGAGGATCTAAAGAGGATCCGACTAAGAGTCAACTCTTACTTATAACAGTCTCTGAGTAAATCGGAACCATTGATTGGACTAATATATGGTTCAAATTTGATCTATTCCGTCCAGTCAAAAACTTAAATCGGAGACGATCCGATCCCTTTCAATAAATAACTTCTCTTACCTCCTTTAAAATCTCCATTCTCAACCACCTTTGAATTGGTTTAATCCCTGGAATATGGATCTTCAAAACTCCTCGTCAACCGGGGATGGGAATTACCAAAATTTCAGCAAGAGATAACACCTGTTAGATTATTTCCCATGTTCGATCGCTTTCAAAATCTATAAATTTGGGCAACTCAAACATAATCTCCAACAAATTAAAAGAAATCGAGTTAATTTGAGCCCTAGAAAATATTATATTATTCGTTACTCAAAGAAGTTGAAGCAATGGACAAGTCTCAAAACGCAGGTTACCAAGCTGGCCAGGCCAAGGGCCAAGCCCAGGTGAGTTAAACTTAGCTTTGCTCTTAATTATTATCTTGAAATTTTTAATTTTCCAAATTTAATTTCGCATGGTGGCGGTGATTATAATTGTTATCAATCTTTTGTTGCAGGAAAAGGGCAACCAAATGATGGATAAGGCTGGCAATGCTGCCCAATCTTGCAAGGAAACCATGCAAGAGGTTCTCGATCTCTATTTTGCTTCAATTGATTTAATTATGAAACTTCAAAATATTCCTATAGAGAATTTTATTCTGCTTTTACAAGATCGTTCGTCCAAATAATCAAATGCAAAGTTTTTAAAACCTTTGGTACCAAAAACGACGTTAGCGGTCTCATGTCTGAAAGACAACAAATCGAGTTTAGTTTCTACTCTCCAAGTGGTGTTGCCTCTGGGCGCACTGTGTTTTGAATTTCATTGTTAATCATCTTATTCAGGTAATGAAATTCTTACTTATTGAAAGAGAAATAAATAAAGTCAAAAGATAATCATAGTGAGCATTAAGCATGAACCCTTTGTTTCACGTAGCTTCTTCTTCTTCTTCTTTTTATTATTATTATTGTTATTGTTGTTGTTGTTATTGCTCAGACGGGTGAGCAAGCAAAGGCTAAAGCGCAAGGAGCAGCCGATGCTGTCAAGAATGCAACCGGCATGAACAATTGAAGCAGAGATGATGGATTTGCGGATCTCATCCAACTTTTTTTTTTCCCTATTACTTTTGCTTAATTCTCGATTGAGCAGTTTATGTACGCTTCTCCTTAGGAGCTATAGGTTGTTTAGCCAGGTTGTCTTCTAAACAATCATTAGATCTCTCTCTTAATAATTAACCACATTGTTATTTTTCAAGTGGTGAGAAATGAAAATGAATTTTAGGCTTTTTGCATATGGATCTCTACCGTTGTTATTGCAAGTTTTTTAATCTGTCTGCTGATAGGAAGACATCTACATTCCATAAGTATTCATTAAAAAAATTTTGAGTTTAGATTACAAGTTTTATACTTTTTTGATTCCTCTCGTAGAGACGAATCAATAATCCACAAGAATTGGACATGAAACTAACAAATGCAAAAAATGAATTAAAAAAGAAGAAGATCGAAGCCACTTTAACTTATTTAGCCAAAAATATACAAGACCATTTTAGTTTATGCCTTCGGTATCTTCTACTACTTATAAGTGAGAAGTTCTGTTTGGTTATTAAAAACAACAAAAACTGAGAGATTCCAAATTGGGACCACTATATATGTTCACTAAGTGCATCTTTGTTTTTTGTTTTTTTTGGGTACATAAGAATATAGGCCGTAAGAACCAAAAACACTTGACGGTTGACGCATAGCTCAATGAAGTACTTCAAGACCATTGTAGTCATCGCGCAAAGCCTTCAACACGATTGATGGGGCTTGATCAACTATCACTAAGTGCATCTCGATTTAAAGATATGTATTTGTTTCTTTGGTTGTTTATTTCCTTAATTCCTTAGCTGTGGGTACACGAAAAAACGCCATTGGCGACGTACTGAATTACCAACAAAAAATATTTGGTTGCCGAAAGCATACTATTTAGCGACTAAAATTAGTTGGTCGTCGAACGTACGTTCGATCCTTTCGCCACAACAATTAATTAAAACCAGTTTTAGCGACTAAATGTAATTTTGGTTGGTGGAAGAAGGTGTATTCGCTACTAAGGTATTTTTAATCACTGAAAGTAGAGGAACACTTATATTTTCTTAGACTCTAATGGCAAAAATCAAACCTTTTTATTACTATGAAAAACATGAGTGTAACCTATATTCTTATATTCCAGGAAAAATATAATCACCGAAAATTGATGAACACTTATATTTTCTTAGACTTTAATGGAAAAAATCGAACCTTTTTATTACTATGAAAAACATGGGTGTAACCTATTCTTATAATCCAGGAAAAATATAAGTGTAAATTTTATTTTTATAATATTTAGAGTTGTATTTATTTCGAAAGCTTTAATTTGTTTTCTGAATTTAGATAGCTAGATGTTCTCCCCTTGGGGATCCCGTTCCCCACTTGGGGATCCCGTTCCCCATTCCTCATTTGTCTCTGGGATGGAGAATATAAAAAGATTGATCTCTGTCGATGGTTGGGGACGGAGTCACGGAGATAGTGATATATATCCCCGTCCCATCCCATACCCCAATACCATCCCTAACTTGACGTGCCATATATATAAATAAAAGTAATTGAGGTGCGCTTTTAGCTTGAATGTTGGTGTTGTTTCATGACCAAAGACCAAAGTAGAAGTTTTTTAGGTGAATATATATAATAAAAAAAAGGTATAGATTTTTTTGCACATGAATTTTACAAAGGTTTGGTCACGGCTTACTAAAGCAAAATGATTTTCACTTTTGATTTTCCTGTTTTTTCGTGAAAAAATTATATGTAAAAATTTCATTAAAAGACAACAAAATGGTGTGCATTTATCAAAATTGGAAGTGTAAAAATCATTGCCCTCTTCTAAGTCATGCTTAATCAATCCCTTGGAATGTGAAATAATAAAGGCTAGCTATTTTGATTCTTCATTCTTACGTGTGGTGTGGCGCGCTTAGGGTTTGTGACTTTCCAGTGATTATTCGCTTCGTGACATTAGAGGTCTACGTTTCATATTGCCCACCATATGAAAGTCGCCGTCAGTCTTTGCTCTCTCTGGATTAGTCAGAAGTCGTCTCTCCCAGTAGTGGAGTTAGTCCCACCCATAAAGAGCATAGTTCCAGCTGTTCTCTCGGGCAATGAATGATTCAACGTATCTGTGTTCAATCAGTAATAACTCTTTTTAAAAAAAAAATAAAAATTAGGAATTGGATCTAGGATCCCTCCCTAGTCCTTAAGAGGACAATTCAAATCTGAATCGTCCAAAGTTGCAAACGATGGTTGCTAAGACACTTTTTAAGAGTCAACTCTTACTTGTAACCGTCTCTGAGAAAATCAGAACCATTAATTATACCAATGTATCATTCAAATTTGGACTATTCCTTCCACTCTAAAACTTGGATCTCAGAGGATCCGATCCCTTTCAATAAATAACTTTTCTTACCTCCTTTAAAATCTCAATTCTCAACCACCTTTGAATTGGTTTAATCCCTAAAATATGGATCTTCAAAACTCCTCGTCAACAGGTGATGGAAATTACCAAAATTTAAGCCAGAGATAACATCTGTCAGATCATTTCCATGTTCAATCGCTTTCAAAATCTATAAATTTGGGCAACTCAAACATAATCTCCAACAAATTAAAAGAAATCGAGTTTGAGCCCTAGAAAATATTATTTGTTACTCAAAGAAGTTGAAGCAATGGACAAGTCTCAAAATGCAGGTTACCAAGCTGGCCAGGCCAAGGGCCAAGCCCAGGTGAGTTAACTTAGTTTTACTCTTACTTATTATCTTGAAATTTTTAATTTTCCATATTTAATTTCGCATGGTGGTGGTGATTATAATTGTTATTTTTTGTTGCAGGAAAAGGGCAACCAAATGATGGACAAGGCTGGCAATGCTGCCCAATCTTGCAAGGAAACCATGCAAGAGGTTCTCGATCTCTATTTTGCGTCAATTAATTAATTTATGAAACTTCAAATTCCTATATAGAATTTTAGTCAGTATATATATCGTTCGTCCTAATGATCAAATGCAAAGTTTTTAAAACTTTTGGTACCAAAAATGGCGTTAGTGCTCTCATGTCTTGAAGACAACAAATCGAGTTTTAGTTTCTACTCTCCAAGGGGTGTTGCCTTTGGGTGTGTTTTGAGTTTCATTGTTAATCGTCTTATTAATCAGGTAATAAAATTCTTACTTATTGGAAGAGAAATAAATAAAGTCAAAAGAAAATCATAGTGAGCATTTAAGCAAGAACCATTTATTTCAAGTAGCTTATTATTACTATTATAATTGCACAGACAGGTGAGCAAGCAAAGGCTAAAGCACAAGGAGCAACCGATGCTGTCAAGAATGCAACCGGCATGAACAATTGAAGCAGAGATGATGGATCTACGGATATCTTCCAACTATCTTTTTTTTATTTTTTATTTTTTCCCTATTCCTTTTGCTTAATTATAGATTGAGCAGTTTATGTAAGCTTCTCCTTAGGAGCTATAGGTTGTTTAGGTTGTCTTCTAAACAATCATTATATTTCTCTCTTAATAATTAACCACATTCTTACTTTTCAAGTGGTGAGAATGACTTTTAGGCTTTTTGCATATATATGGACCTCTACCGTTGTTATTGCAAGTTTTTTAAATCTGTCTGCTTCTAATTGTGATAGTAAAACATCTGTGTTCCATAAATAAGTCCTCTGAATGGGTTTTGCAAAATTAACCAATATCATCTGTGCAACATTAACAAGCCAAAAATGTATATTCTTTTGTCTTATTTTTGTTTTTATTAATTTTTTTTTTGAGTTTGGATCATAATTTTTATACTTTTTCGATTCCTTCCGTCAAAACAAATCAATAATCTACAAGAATTTGACACGAACTAACAAATGCGGAAAATGAATAAAAGAAGAAGAAGCCACTTTGATTTATTTAGCCAAAATTATACAAGTGCATTTTAGTTTATACCTATCATAGTACTACTTATCAAGGGAGAAGTTCTGTTTGGTTATTAAAAGCAACAAAAACTGAGAGACCCCAAATTGGGACCACCATGTTCACTATAAGTGCATCTCGATTTCTTTTTTTGTCAGAAACGAACCAGCATAAATTAAACAATACGAATAAGTCTGGGATATTTAATCCCTACAAAGTCTTGCTGAAATTGAAAAGACAAAATAGACGAAATGTATTCGGTTCTTTGGTTATTTATTTCCTTAGCTGTGGCTGCATGAAAAGCCATCATTGGCGACTGAAATTACTGACAAAAAAGATTTGGTTGCCAAAAGCATACTATTTAGCGACCGAAATTAGTCGCTAAAACTAGAGCTAGCCTTTAGCTATTAAATTTAATATTTGTCGCCGAAAGAAGGTGTATTTGCAACTAAGGTATATTTTTAGTCGCCGAAAGTAGATGTTTTCGCGACAAAACAGTTAGGAATCTAATTAATACTGTATAAGCAAACAGCATCATGTAGCAGCCGAAAATTTGGGAGGTTTGGAATCTTACATATACGGCGACATGCATTGATGGTATTTGATGTGATGATTAATAAATTAATCCCTAAGTGGAACATATTAAAGAGATGGACAAGAGATGCAAGAAATGAAACCGGTCCAAGATAGTCATGGGCAGGGTTAGCCAAGGGGATGCTAATCCACAAGTTACAAACAGGTGTAGGATTCTTTGTCCCAATTTGATCAAGATGGCTTGTCAAGCTGCAGAATGTGAAGAAGCCTTTACTTAAGTTGTTGATAACTATACTTGAGCAGTTGAAGACATTTGTAACGCGTATGTCATGAGGAGGACGAAGTCATTGAAAGAAAACATGAGAGAGAAGCTGGCTGCTTGGAGGATACAATTCTTAAAAGTGCTCCAACTCTTACCAAAAAAAGGAAGGGCGTAAGTGTGAGAAGTGGCTGAAAAGTTGGGTTGAGAAGCAACGTCCAAGGAAAAGCAAAGTTACTTCAACCCGATCGAGAACCGCCTAGTTCGGTTTCAACGGTTTCAAATTCTTATCCTAGAACTCCCTCTCATTCATCACTAGTACTACAATAAGGTGAATGTACGATAATTTTGTATGCATCCTTGTAAGCTTAATTTATTTGTGGCCAAATTACTCAATTCGCACCAAGCCCAAACTATAGAGGGTCAAGTGTAATTTGTCCAATGGTTAATTAGTGGGAAGATAACAGAAGTTATCTATTACCCTTGATTGGCGCAAAATCATAACTGCAGGCAGTGACGGAGCTAGAAATCTTGTTCAGAGGGTGCACCATTTCACAATAAACTAAAAAAATTCACAGTAAAATTTAACGAAGAAATACTGAGTATAAAAATTTAAGTATTCTTTAATAGGCACAATAGCTTGTAGCCTAATGTATTCAAAAGATTCAAAACATAAGCACAAAAGATTAAAAAAAAAAACTAGCAATTTGCTATTTGCTCCTCTGAAACAAGCATTTAATTCTTTAAGTGATCCATTGATTTGGTTGAAAATACGTGAAAACAAAGTAAACAATAAGCCCTTATACCCAAAATTTTCAATTTCTCTAATATTTATAAGTAGGTGTACCCCCCAAAAAAGGGGGTAAGGGATAAATTTCCGGGGGGGGGGGGGGGGGGGGGGGGGGGGGGGGGGGGGGGGGGGGGGCGGCGGCACTTGACCTCCAGTCACATGTTGGCTCCACCCCTGACTGCAGGGTTACAATCGAGCCAATTGAAAGAGTAGGGACCAAAGTGACCCAAAAATCAAACTAGGGGCCATTTAATTAATTTTCTGTTTTTTAAATATTGAAGCATTATACAACAAGGCATAGTCTGCCTTTGCAAGCTGTTAAAAAAACAAAAAAAAAAACTGCTTAAGTTGTTTTAATTCTTGTTCGTTTCATTATGTTCATCGTAATTGTAATAAGGTAGTGCAAGAGGCTGCAAAATTTACCCATACTAGTGATTCTCCTTTGACTTGGCTTGGGGATTTTAGAGTTGGATCCAATGGCGTGCCACTACGATGTTTCTATTGTGAGTTAATTAATAAAGTCTACTGAATGAAAATAAGATCAGAGAGCTTGTAGCTGTAATTTTATTACCGTTGCATAACACATGGACAAATGGAGAATGTTTGGCGATTAAAAATATACTCTACAATGGTTTTCATTCTTATGAACTTAACTTAAACTTAACTTAAATTTGAAAATTGTCTTTATTTGATTTTTTTTGTATTTGTTAATTTTGCTCCAAACTTTTATGGGTTATTGATTCGTCTCGACTAGAGAAATCGGGAAAAATAAATTTTTTTTACTTTTACCCAAGTATTTTGAGAAATAACCATTTTTTAGCCAAAAAATTGACCTTTTCGGCTAAAAAGTGGTTATTTCTCAAAATACTTGAGTAAAAGTAAATTTTTTTTTCTCTTTTTCGGTTCCTCTCGTCGAGACGAATCAATAACCCAAAAAAATTTGGCGCAAAACTAACAAATGCAAAAAAAATTCAAATAAAAACAAAATTCTCAAAATTTAAGTTAAGTTTAAGTTAAATTCATAAGAACACATATGCATGTATTAATTTGATCGATAAATTTCCCCTATTCATCTCTAGATTTCTCGGAATGAGGAGGACCAGGATTGCATTTGCTCCCCAGGAACTCCCGATGGCCGAGCCTGGTTACATATCCTCCCGTAAAACCACGCACGCAGTTCGGAAGGAATGAACTAAGGTATAGGAAGACTCATCTTTTCAATTGAAGAACTTTTCTTACCTCCTTTAAAATCTAACTTCTCAACCACCTTTGAACTGGTTTAATCCCTGAATTATGGATCTTCAAAACAACTCCTCATCAACAGGCGATGGGATTTACCCAATATTTCAGCATGTGATGATACGTGTCAGATTATTTTCCACGTGTCGGCCATTGGGCTGCTTTCCAAATCTATAAATTTGGGCAACTCAAAAATAATCTACAACAAGAAATTCGAGTTGGAGCCATACTTAGAAAATATTATTGTTCCTTCATTACTCAAAGAAGCTCAAGGCAATGGACAACTCTCAAAACGCAAGTTACCAAACTGGCCAGGCCAAGGGCCAAGCCCAGGTGAGATAATTAGCTTTGCTTTACTTAATTTACTTATGATGTCAAAATAAACTTAATTTACTTATTTTGCAATTTTTAATTTTCTAAATTTTCTCATGATGGTGATTATAATTGTTATTTTTTGTTGCAGGAAAAGGGCAACCAAATGATGGACAAGGCTAGCAATGCTGCCCAATCTTGCAAGGAAACTATGCAAGAGGTTCTTGTTCTATTTTTTTTTTTTTTTTGCGTCAGTTATTTTATGAAACTTCAAATTTCTACAGAGAAGTACGCGTTTTGCGGTTTAAAAAAAAAAACATGTGAAATTTTTTTGCGTCAATTATGCTGGTTGCATTTGGAATTCGTATTTTCTTTTGTCAATTTGTACAAGATGGTTTGGCTAGAGCTGCCTTTGAGCTAAAACTCGTAAAGCCATCACTTTGAGCCCCAGATTTTTTGACCAATTTTGAGGGCCTCCAATCTTATAGGTCCATATAGTAATTAGGCCTACATCAAAATTGAGTGACTGCAATGGTTATCGATTTTTGGGTGCTTATGCTCTCAAATGATTGTAATGACGTCATATGAAGTTTTTTTCCCACAAGTATTTTTAACTATGCAAAGTAAATTGAGGACCCATTTGAAAAAGTTCGTTTTAGGCCTCACAAATGTTAGAGTCGATCCTGGGTTTGTCAAAATGATCAAATGTCAAAACACCGCCTAGCTTTATATGTAATCTTTTTCCTTGAATAATTTTGAATTTGCAAGTTTTAGTTTTTGCAGTTTAGTCAATTTGTACAAGATGGTTCATCCAAAAGATCAAATACAAAGTTTTTAAAACTTTGATACCAAATCTGCTGTTAGCGCTCTCATGTATGAAAGTAGATAAATTGAGTTTAGGGTGTTGCCTTTGGGCGTGTTTTGAGTTTTCATTATCAATCATTTTACTCAAGTAATAAAATTCTTATTTATTGAACAAGAAAAAAAAAAAGTTGGAAGAAAATCTAGTGGTTGGGCATTTAAGCAAGAACCTTTATTCCAAGTAGCTGATTGTTATTATTGCGCAGACGGGTGAGCAAGCGAAGGCTAAAGCACAAGGAGCAGCTGATGCAGTCAAGAATGCAACTGGCATGAACAAGTGAAGGCTTTAGAGATGATGGATCTACGGATCTCTTCCAACTTTTTTTAGTGTTTCAAATTTCTTTTCTTTGTTGTTCCTTTTGCTTAATTTTTGAATGAGGGAGGAGTTTATGTAAGCTTCTCATTAGATCTCTGCCTTCGTAATAATCGACAACATTGTTATTTTTCAAGGGGTGAGAATGACTTTTAGGCTCATCTTGTAAGGCTTTTTATGGATCTCAACCTTTGTTATTGCAAGTCTTTTAATCTATCTAAAATTAATTGATGATCTCGTGGTCTAACAGAAGAGATACTTGTACTATAGAATATAAGGACTATAATAATATGGAAATGTGCCTATAAATGATAAAGATTTGTTATAAAAATAAAATCTTAGCCGTAATACAATAAAAGTTTGTAACCACCCTCCATTAGCGGATCCAGAAATTTCATACAAAGGGGTCACCTCTCGAGCATAATGTTAATAAAAATTCTCTCAATCCAATTAAGAGTGAAAAATTTACATACACACAACATATATTTTTCTTATTTATTTTAGCTAATTTTATCTTGTGAAAACACTTAAACGAAAGTGAAAAACATAAAAATAAATAAAATGAATGGACTGTATTTGAACTTCATTATTTATTGTTTTTATGTGCATGATATATAGGTAAAGGATGAGGAGAGAAACTTTTTTATTTCAACCGTCTAAGCATCTAGTAAAAAAAGGAAGTCTCTGGACAGTTTCGAATGCGTGACCTCACGCAAAGGCGGAACTCCTTATGGCCGCTTGTGCTAGGCATCCTGTTTATATTTTGAATGATTTTATAGATATTACTTACTTTCCTGGATCACAAAAACAAATCTCGACAATTTTAGGAGGGTCACATGACCCTTCTATTTTTAGCTGAATCCGCCTCTGACCACTCATACTTACATGTGACACAGTGAGGTAATTAACTTAAAAGAACATACCATTGCTTTGTTTTTGAGAGGATATAAAACATCAATGCAGGGATTGCATTTTGATTTTTCCTTTTGAAGATGCATTGGTGTTGAAGATCATATTTTTAAGAAAACCTTACAAACTTGATGAAATGTGGGTAGAAAAAGGGCGTAGAAAGAGAAAGGAAAAAAGTTGGAAATTTTTATGGGGTTAAACTGAGAGTTTTTAATCCAATGCTTCTGATTAGTTTATGGACGGGACTTTAACGGGTTGCGACGCTGTGTAAAGTGGAAATTGGCTTGACCCGCATAGAGTTTGAAGTGAACCCGAAAAGATAAATCAGGTTGCGTTCTTTTAAACTTACAAGTTTGAAATTTATTTCGATATGTTTTTTGCTTTGCATAACTTTTGTGTAGCTTTTCGTTGTAAGTTTTGGGGTTAATCGTTTGTCCCGACAAGACAAATCGAAAAAACATAAAAATATGGACAGGTGTCGGAAAAATTCAAATAAGACGGTAAATTAAACAAATAACTAAGATAACTGTTTAATACTTTTTCATCTTTATTGAACTTCTTCTTTTTTTTTTCTTTCACAATTTTGTATTTTTTAGACTTTTCTCATCGAGACATATAATTAATCCAAAAAAATATAACTCGAATCTAATAAAAATTCAGAAAAAAGAACAATAACACATAAAACGAAGAAGAAAAATAAGTAGTAGGACTTGGCTTGACCGGGATAGAGTTTGAAGTGAGGAGCAAAAGAACCATGCTACTTGCACATATCTTGCACATATATTTTTGTGCGGCCCATATTAGGGTCTCATAAAATGATCCGAACCGCTTATCTTTTTTTAAATATTTTTTGCAGGGTTTCTGTAAAAAATCAGCTCCAACGGATATTGGTAAGGGTTTTTTTAGAATTAGTAGGGCAAAACAGAATGATTCGTCTTACAATTTCTAAGAAAGCCCTTGCCGATATCTGTTGGAGCTGATTTTTTATAGGAACCTTACAAAAAATATTTTAAAAAAGATGAGCAGTTCGGATCATTTTTTGAAATCCCAATACGGGCACCACAAAAATATATGTGCAAGATATGTACAAAAACATATGTATGAGAATCATTACTCAGAGCAAAAAGAAGATGGGTAAATTTCACTGACCTCCCCTCAGGTTTCTGACAAAGACAGAAATCTCCCCCCACATTCCTGAAATTGCACTGTCCTCCCCTTTGCTTCTTGTCGGGTAACACCCCGTTAACGGGGAACTTGACTTTACTTATATGCCCACGTACTCGTAGAATCAAATATCTCTTAGGACTAACCAACGAGAGCCTTAGAGTCAAAATTTAATTATGACCTTTTAGAATTAAATGATCAGAAAAATAAAATCTTCTCACTCATTCAAACGGATTGAAATTTGGAACACATAATTTTTCAACCTTTAGTTTATATATTAAAAAATATGATTAAAAAATTAAATACTCCAAATTTCAATCCGTTTAAACCGATAAAAAGATTTTATTTTTCTGATCATTTTATCCTTAATGGTCATAATTAAATTTTGACTCTAAGACTCTCGTTGATTAGCCCTAAGAAAGTCGTACGACCAAATATCTTAGGACTAACCAACAAGAGTTCTAGAGTCAAAATTTAACTATGACCCTTTACAATTAAATGATCAGAAAAATAAAATCTTCTCACCCATTGAAACGGATTGAAATTTGGAGCACTTAATTTTTTAACCATAATAAGTGCTCTAAATTTCAATCTGTTTGAATGGGTGAGAAGATTTTATTTTTCTGATCATTTAATTCTAAAGGGTCATAATTAAAATTTGACTCTAGGACTCTTGTTAATTAGTTCTAAGATATTTGGTTGTACGACTTTCTTAGGGCTAATCAACGAGTCATATAGTCAAAATTTAATTATGACCATTTAGGATAAAATGATCAGAAAAATAAAATCTTTCTATCGGTTCAAACAGATTGAAATTTGGAGAACTTAATTTTTTAATCATATTTTTTAATATATAAACTAAAGGTTGAAAAATTACGTGTTTCAAATTTCAATCCGTTTGAATAGGTGAGAAGATTTTATTTTTCTGATCATTTAATTCTAAAAGGTCATAATTAAATTTTGACTCTAAGGCTCTCGTTGGTTAGTCCTGAGATATTTGATTCTACGACTTTCTTAAGGTCAACGAGAGTCTTATGTATCTGGTTCTTAAGGCTTCTTTTTATATAATGAGAGTTCTTGGATACCAGGATGTGGTGAAAGATAAAATGGGGGGAAAGGCTAGACCTGTGGGTCCCATGGGTAAAATTGGCATTTACAAATTGTTCCATGCTGATCTCATCACCATTAGTTATTTTCCGTCACGTCAACCGTTTGGTTGGGATAAAGTGCAACAGACAATAGAAGCAGAGAGGAGAACAATGCAATTTCAGAAGCGCAAGGGAAAACCTGAGGGGAGATCAGTGAAATTTACCCAAAGAAGATCCGTAAAGCTAGGTAACCCGAAGAGTGAACCCAAAAACGTTCCGAAAAGATAAATCATTGGTTCAGCTTCATTTTTGATGTGATCCAGACCACTTAATTCACTTTTCGGGATCGGAGGGTTAAGAATGAAACTTTAGCCATGCTCAAATCAGGTGGGACCAGCGAAATCAGGAGTAATGGCGCGGAATCGCGGGAAAGGTGCACGTGGCGAACGTACAATGGGCCAAGGCTGATAAGGCATCGAAGTACTTCCACATATAGATGAAGTATCGTCCAAAACATCTTCACTGTCTTCTTCACTTGGCCTGCAAAACCATTTTTGCCAAGAAAAGCATTAACTCCGCTTGTCAGTCGAACTGTATGTATAACGACCCCTTTCCTTCACTTTTTTTGTTCCCATGAATTGATCCATGCATTTCTACGCTTTTACGTTTCATCTTGTTCTCGTGGTTTGTAGGCAAATGAAGTGTTTGTAGAAACGCCTGAATGAATATTGGGCTCTTAGTTACCCAAAAAAAAAAAAAATATTGGGCTCTTTGCTCGTTTTTCTTCTTTTCCCCGGAACTTGTGTATGTATCTGTTTAATGGTTATTTTTCTGTTGCCCTCCAAGGACACAAGAGGGGTCTTCCTTGGTGATGTTTATATCCAACAGTTTTGAGCGCTGGATATTCAAGTCTATGTAGGAGCGGTAAATTTTTTTTTTTTTAAAACTTGGACTCTGTAGCAGTTTGGTGGGACCAAACATACTCCTTACCGCTTGTAGCTCGTGGTTCGCCTTTACCTTTGGCCCGACATGGGTGCGGTGGCTTAGGTTCCTCAGGTTCAATTCTTTGTAGCAGTTTTTTTTTTCTTTCTTTCTAATTTTAATTTTAGGCTCTATAGCAGTTTGTTGGGGCTAAACATATTGTTTAGCGCTCGTAACACGCGGTTGGACTTCAGCTTTAGCCACAACATTGGTGCGGTGGGACCTGCAGTTGGTTATGTGGTGTTGAGAGCAATACCTAGGGTGGCCTTATTTGCATACACTTTAACCACCTCAAAAGAAATTGTGAGACTCTAAAATACATTTTGTTAAGGTCTTTACTAGCAGATTTGTATAAAAAAAAAGGTGGGGCGGGGGGGGGGGGGGGGGGTGTGGTGTGTGTTGTGTGTGTATATTGAATAATAGTTCCTTGTTATCATGCTTCATACTCTCAAAGGTTTCCTTTTGAGTTTCTTACAAAGCAAGGCCATCCCTGACGGCTGCCATTTGTGGGGCCCTAAGCAAACTTCAATGTTGAGGCCCTTTATGTACTTTTTACACGTAAAAAAAAAGAGACAACAATCAATCTAGAAAATATCTCCAAAATAGTGATCACGACCAGAATTTAGAAATATCGTTGAGATACCAATCTCTTTGCATTTTTATCAGCAAATATAGTAGTTATAGTAATTACATTGGCATAATCAATCTTTCATGCATTCTCCTTTTAATGGATAGCTCAACCGTTCTTATGACTTGGTTGGCCAAAAATAATTTTGGTGAACTTCAACTTTGAAAAGCTCCTTTCCTTTCTTGTTATAACAGACGTTGGCTTAGAGTTACTCTTGAAAAGTGGGCCCTTTTCTGTCAATTATCAGACAATACTCTCTGCTCTAACGACTAGTTGGATAAATGTAATTGACACTCGTTGAATCCGTCACCAAGTGGTTTTCAGTTCGCTGAAGTCAATATTTGATCATGTTACACAAATGCTGCTGATACCACTGTTTCTTTATTCGTCCAGGTATCCATGGCTGTAGTTCCAATATGCTACAGCTTGTGCTACAAGGACCAATTTCTTTTAAATTCAAATGGTATACGAAAGAATGACAAGGGCTTTATGTGGAGCTTTACAACAGTCAAGGAGGATTATGGTGGTTTGTCTACAATTTCTGGGCGACTGAGAAAAGGTGCTGGTTTTCCCCTAAAAGTTAGTCTGAGAAAAGGTGCAAGACTTTCTCAAGGCATGATTTGTAACAGAGGATTTGATCCTTTCAATACTGCAACTGAGTTATCTGTCCCACCTACAATGCACAAGGTAGTATGCCATCTAGGATCCAGCTCCAGTAATGGTGCGCAGCAAGGGAAATTTCATGTGGTATGCCATGCATACAAGTCAAGTTTAAATGAGAAGCAACTGGAGTCACTAGATACTTATTTGGGAAAACTCAAAGAAGATGCTGATCAACCTTCTTCAGTTTCTGTATATAAGAGGAAGAAAGCGCTTAGTCCAGTCGAAGCAAAAATGGTTCTGGATGCTCTAGCAGATTTTCTTGGCAAGGTCAAGAAAGGTAAAAGTCTGATAATTCAGTTCTCCCAGTTTCAGTTATGTGGTTTGAGAGTACCTTGATTTATTGCGTTGAGATTGACCTCGGGCTTAACTTGATTGATACTAGTTGTAACACACGTTTGCAATTTTTGAGTTGAATCAGAACTCAACCATATCGCTATACCTGACACAAGGGTTGACAATTGTGAAATATGACTGCCAATCTCCTACCATAGTCTTCTGCATAAAGAGAACTATAATATCCTTTTCTCAATGCAAATGGCCTCTTGGATACCCAACGTCATGGTCCACAAAATGTGCCTGCATATATTTCTGCCAGTTGGTCTTTTCTCTTTCATGTGGGGAACCGCACTCTGATCAAATGAAGTACGCTTCCGATTTCCAATTTTGAAGAGTTGTGTATAACCCTGATATATACTTCTTAATGTGCATTTAAAGATCTTGGTTCCGTTTTTTAGAAGATTTCACGTGTAAGTTAATAGTCACTAGACACTTCAAATGGCAATATGTTGAGTATTGCCCTTTCGTTTACAAGCAAACGATGCAGATGAGGAATTTGATCCAGATAAGGTAGCAGGCATGACTTAGACTTGATAAGTAATTATGCACGGAAGCTGTGATAAAAAATGACCGTAAGTGAGGGCTTTCCTATTTCATGACTAGTTCTGCTACCTTTGTAGCATTCAGGGCCGTGCCAAGTACAAGGCCCAAGAGGCCTGGGCCTTGGACGTCCCAAAAATTACAAAATTTAGGGGCACTTCAGTTATATATTATATATAAGTTTTTCCGTGACCTAACACAGAAGACATTCTGGCCAAGTGGTGTTTGTAACTAGAATAAAAGCATGAGGTTCTTGGTTCGAAACCCCAGCCCTCTGTTTTTTGCACTATTTGTTTTCCCTTTGTAAACCGTGGACTCTCTTGCATGTTTTTGGCATTTGTTTTTCATTCGTAAACTGTGGATTCTTCTTGCATATAATATGATGACTCTTACTTGTCAAAATATATGATGGATCTTACTCCTTATATTTTTAACTACTTAAGCATAGTGACTCAAGATCAAAGTTCAAACGCACTATAAATGTTCCGGTAAGAATTTTTTGTTCGTTTTAATTTTTCTTTTAACTTTGAATATCAAATTCACAAATAAAACGCACTAATATTGTGATTGTTGCTGTAAAAATTGTTAAAGTATTAACTCTTTGAGGTCACACTTTTTTTTATTAGGCCTTGGGCACTAAAAACCCTTGGGCCGGCCCTGGTAGCATTCATGGCATTTTTCTCATTTAATCTTGTGATTCCTATAGCGGAAATGAGGCCATCTCTTCTTAACAAAATTAACTGGAAATATATTAGTCTTTATCTGTATGTTTGTTTATTGAACTGAATTAGGATTGATCTAACCCTTTCTTTTCTTGTTGATCAGATGAGAAGTCAGAAACCTATACACCATCTACTTCTGATGCCAAAACTTCTGAAGAGACACCATATTCTGTGCGGATAGATAATGAAAGAGATGGGTGGAAGAAACTTAAAAGCTATATGAAGTTAAAAAATAAGGATGGCAAGGGTGGTCCAACGAGTGCATACAATGAAACCTCTGATCTTTACTTGACGTAATATACCCATCTCCTCCTTGAACTCTTTATTTGATATTGTATGGTTTCTCTGGCCAACAATTTGAATTTACGATTTGGCAACTCTTTACGCATATCTTTCCTGATGCTCCTAAGTTTCTTAATGCAGAGGTATAATGGTTTCCATAAACATTGCAGTTTTCCTGTTCGAACTAGCAAGTCCAATTCACAACTCAGACTTAGAGGTCTTTTCAGTCCCATTGGTTTATGGAGCAAAGATCAATCACTTGATTCTACTCGGAGAATGGTGGAGGCTAGTAACGCCAATGTTTCTGGTACAAGATTGATGATTGGGTTCGTGTTTCCATTCTATTATTGTTTTTTACTATTAGTATATTGCTACACAAATGATAAGTTGACAACTTGTTTTGTTAGTCTATGGAATTGGTTAAAAAATTGACACGCAATATGTTAAAATATTTTTTTTGAATCATTTGAAGGTTCTAAAAGGAAAAAGGTTCTATTAGTTGCCCTTACTTTCAATTGGTAACTGCTCTTTGTAATCTTTGGGTTGACTGGAAAGTCGAGAGATCTGCCAAACATCCATTGGTATAGAAGTTGATTCTTTTGGTTGTTATTCTGATATTACCATTTTCAGGTTCCACCTGTCAGTTCAATAATAGAAAAGATAAATGTTACCCGACTTAGGTAGTATTGGCAATTTCGTATGACAAAATTGGGTGTTGTACTCGGGGGATGTGCTATAATGGGCTCGGTAGACTACATTGAGTGTTTTGAGAATGTTAGAGCTGAAGTATTAGGACCCGAAGTTGAAGACATAGCTTCCCTACATTTTGTCATGTAAATTTGCATTGCATGGTTCATTCGATTAGGAATTTTGGGTTCCTAAGTTGCATTAGTATTGGTCCACCTGCCTTAATTGAGTCCTGTTTGACATAGAGTCCATTATAGCTTTAAAAACAGGATTCAGCATGATTCCCAACCTTCCTGCTTGTTTCCTGCTTGAGCGGGCTCAGTTTTGGCCCTTCACATTCTGGAAGGCCCTGCCTGACATGGGCCCGATTCCAGCTCATCAGAAGTGCAGTTTGATTTTACGACAACAATCTAGAAGCTTCCGCTCTATTGCTGCTTGATGCGCGCTCCAACGGGCCACTGAACTGCTGGTTCTGTTTGCAGCCCTGGAACCAGACTTAATTTAAAGGGCTCTTTAGCATATTAATAGAATTAAGTGCACTATTGGGAGAAAAACCAGGCTCCCTAAGCAATTAGTTTTCTTAAAATCCATTTTTGCCATTTATCAAAATTTTCTTTTTTGGGTATGTAAAGAGTCTAAAGACTGTAGTAGAGCACGAGAAGGCATCAACAGAATGCCATCAGATTACGAAACAAGATCAAAATAAATTTTCCGCTTATTAATGGACTGGAATAGTGAGCAAATAATTGTTGGTGGTTTCATGATTGAGTTTGTGGGTTGAAAACCTGGACAAACTGTTGTGCCGCATACTTATTCCCAGGCTGTTAAGTAATAGAGCTCAGGAATGGGGATCGGAGCTCCATACTAATCCACTTAGCACGAAGTTTCCGTGCAAATTGCTAGGGACATGCAACAGTTCTTATTCCTTGTGAGTTTGTATCTCTCTGTTGGATTCTTCTTTAGTTATCTAACTTCTTGGAGAAATGGAGTCGTCGTGAAGAGGTGAAGCCACCATTGAAAATTTCATTTCCAAAGTAATGTGTTTACAGAAATGCTATCTGTAAAATATGAACCTGAAATGCTGTGAAAGGAATATAAGTTGGTTTCAATTCCCTTTGATGCCCAGAACCTAATAATGTACTGTTTACATTCCCTTCCATGTGTAAGGGGTCTCCTTTACTGACGGGAATTTGAGGTCTGAGTTTTTGAATATGCCGCCTCTGAAGTATTTTCCGTTTGCAGCACTCAGGAATCTTTCACATAGCCCTTGGTTGCTGGATGCTTCTTACTTTCGGGCCTCGAGTTTGCAGAACTTATGGATCCTTTACCTTTTTCTTGTTATATATCCTTGGAGGAGTTTCTGGTAACTTGACCAGCTTTCTTCATATACCAGACCCAACTGTGGGTGGGACGGTAAGCAGCATTCACTACTTTCTGTATATACTTAAAATGTTACGATGCCTACATATCTTCGTTATTAGACATCAATGTTCTGACTTTTCTACTTGTTCTCCTTGCTTGTTGCTTGACTTCCTTTACCAATAATTTCGTCTTCCTGCTACATTAATCAGTAAAAGTTGTACAAAAGGGCCTCGTGAGTGTTGAGTATGCATTTCTTTATTTGAGCTAGCATCATTGCTTCACAAAGCTGTATACCTTCAAAGTAGGTGGCAAAAAGCAAAAGTAATGGGAAGGACAGTGGAGTGATAGGAGCTACAAGGAAATTTAGCCTTTTTTTGTTCTTTCCAAACACACATCCTTATTGCCATATGCCAGCATATATCTTCTCTTGTACTGCTTTCTTATTTAAGAAAATTGTGTCACTAATGAATTTAGGGCGAGGGATATCCTGATATGACTAATGATTTGTCGAGAATATAAATAATAAAGTGCACTTTCCAAAAAAATAATAATAATAACAATAAAGTTACTCCTCTTTCGACCAGCTTAAGCTTTTAGATGAGTTCGTGGTTAACTATTTGATATGGTATCTTAGCAGGTAATAGATTTTGCGTTCAAACCTCATTGCCTACCTAATGATTAAAAATATTTTCACTTTCTTAGCTCGCTAATGGAGGAGCTTTGCTACGTGTGAGGGGGCATGTTGAAGATATAAATAATAGAGTGACCTCTGTCTCTAACTTCTTTTCTTAATCAGCATTCAGCAACCCTTGTCTCTAGCAGTTTAAGCTGTTAGACAAGTTGGTGATTAATAATCTAATACGATTATCTATTGTTCTTCCATTCTTTCTCTGTATTTCTTGTAATCCACCCCTGTAATAATCAAGTCATCGTGTGTGCTCAGGGACCGGCATTTGCTATAATGGGAGCCTTCCTTATTTATCAAATTCAAAACAAGGATGTCATTCCACGGGATGATTCTGAGAACATGATTCAGAAAGCAATAATTGCTACTGTCCTCAGCTGCTTATTGAGCAATTTTGGTCCAATTGATGACTGGTTAGTTAGCTGCAACCTAGTTCTGCATTTGATTTCCAACGCATTGATGATTTGTTAGTAACTAGTTTTACGGTGTTTTCTCTAGATTTTGAAAGCTAATAGGCACAAAGCTTGTCAGATTACTCAAGTCACCTGAAATGATTACAAAATTATAGATTGAAGCATAGGTGGCAATCGGGAAGATATTGACCTGACCACATTGACTCGGAAAATCCTCTATTGTTTACACAGATATATAATTAATCATATACAACTATTTTTTGATCATAGTCAATTTTATGCTTTGGACCCTCAGAATTTGTAAAGCTGCCTTGCATGCCCGACTAAATTAGGGCGTTGTACTTGGTGAAGTATGTACGTAACCCTAGTATACTGAAACCCTGGCTTTGCCTCTAGATAAAAGGGTTCCATTTTCTCATGGCTATCCAAGCAATGCTTGGCCTGAGATTACATTCTCAGCATATCACATCTAACCATTTCTTCTTTTCCTCTTTCTTTTTTTTTTTTTCTGCTTTATTTTTTGGGTTGTGGGCTGTCAACGTTGCAGGACACATTATGGTGCAGCTTTCACTGGTATAGTTTATGGATATCTGACCGGCCCAATGCTGCAAATGGATGACAGATCTTCAAAAAGTGGCCAAGAAGAAGGAATTACACTCATTAAACGCAATGCCGATCCTTGCAAATCGCTTATGGTATTCTCCCTCTTTGTTCTGGTGTTAAGCTCTTTACTGTTCGTCGTCGAACCTCCCCTCAATTCACTGCCAGTGGGAAGGTTTTTATAAGTTTTAGTCGCGAGTATATATTTGATTATCTTTAAGCAACTTGTATATATGAGAGCAGAGTGGAGGACTATATAATGAAGATGTACATATGTCTAAAGGCACAATTATTGTGTAATATTAAACTTTGGTTTGGTGACAGAAATAGCGCACCGCCTATATTTTAGTGGTGGTTTTGTGGAATCCCATGCACATAATTCCTTCAGAATGTTGTTTGGCAAGCAATAGTAGAAAATTGAGGGCAGTTTTTGTTTGAAATGACAAGAAAATGGGGTTTAAGGATCCGGCTGTGTCTATGGAAAAACCAGAAAGCAGTTTTGCCTGAGAGGTGAAATTGTTTGTTGCCTTCATAGTGTTCATATCACTCTTTGGGACGTAGAAGGAAAATCCAAAGGCATAACAAAGAGAGTGGGGAACCCCGAAAAAAGAAGAAAGAAAGAACGAATTTTGATTTAGCAAATAGACGGTCACAGACAATTTAACTTTAAACTTATTGACCGTCTATTGTACAAACAAAAAATCAAATTTTTTGTATATACGTATCGATGTATATTCAAGCTAACTTTTGTGGGGGTATATAACTCTGTGGACTCTACAAGATTAACGGTTCAAGTTATTACAATAAATACATGGTAGGACCCACAAATGGTGGTGGCAGAATTTAAACTCGTATGAGGTACTTTCAAAAGTTTTGGCAAAGTAATTCACGTCTGGAAAAAAAATAATCGACGAGTCCAGATTTTCAAAATCGACCTTAAAAAAGCATCTGACTCTGTTAAAAGTTGCTCCTTTGCTTTTTTCTTATGTGCTAAATTAGATGAATGAAATCTATATAATATGGAGTAACGATTTTTGAATTTTTTATATTTTGGACCTTTGAATTTGTACATATTTTTCTATAGCTCAGATTTACGGATAGTAAGATGAGAAATATATTTGGAAAAATGATGAAAGAAAAGCTAAAATTGATAATTTTTAACAGAAAGTCTACTGGCACAGCAAATCTGTGCACAGATTTCTATGTGGGACCTACTAAGGGTCCCACACAAGTAATCCAAACCGTTCATTATGTTTAAAACTTTTTCAAGGGCCTTCGCAAAAAATCAGCTCAATCCGATACCTATAAGTGCTTGATTTAATCAACTCACTTTTGAGTGAGTGAACGTTCAAAAAATTGAATTCAAGTTGAAATCCCGCATGATTATACATTTTTAATATCTCTGATGTTATCCCTGAATGCAACTAATTTGAATTACACAAATTTGGTAATATTTGTTGTGTTAAACTATTTTATGAACTTGGTTAGATGAATCATGTTTGAAACTTATTCTTAAAATGAAAATTTGTGAGAAGTAGATTTTGTTAGGAAAAGATATTTTTTTTTTTTTTTCTGATTCACGGTTATTTGTAATGCTACTCTTGAATGAGGTGAGACCGAACGTACCTCATGTGAGATGGCGTTAAAAACAACTGTTATATCCAAAAAAAAAAAACTTCAAAAAGTGAGATTTAATAATACGTTTAGACTATGTATAGAAAGCATTGTGCCGTGCCTAGTAGGAGTATATGATAGCGATTAGGGCCCTAGAGATTAGATTTTATATGTTTCATGATGAATTATGATTAAGGGACTTCAACCCTACCTTTCAAGATTGTTTAATTGATTTTTACCAGATGGAACATAAGATATATACTTGACAAAAATTGCTCGATTTGAACGGGCAAAAAACTCTTACAGCACAATGACAAATAAAAATGGGAGGAATATTTGCTTCGTAATTGCAACATTTGCCTAAGAAATGGTACTTCTTGTTCGAACACTATCTGGGTTATTTTTTCCTTCCCTTTTCATCAATGACAACGGGAACAAAAGCATAGGAGTCGTTTGATGGGTAAACCGCTCGCGAGCTTGGTGCTTTCTCATCCTTCATTTTTGAAATGGCGTTTAAAGAACATCTGAACATGAATGTGGTACGTGGTTTCGGGCCTCACAAGCCGCTGCCCCTTCCAATTAGGCTAAAGTTGATTAGGGCATTCCTATGTACAAAAGAAAAAAAAAAAAAAAAAAGGGAAAAAGAAGGAATGGCGATTAAAAAGTTTATGCTTTATTTGGATTGGAATTTGAACTTTTTTTTGAAAATTTGTAGGGGTAATGAGTGGAGAGAGATAGAGAGAGAAATTTTAAAAATAGAAAGAATCTAGAAGAAATCTAGAGAGAATTTTTTGAAAAATTCTTTTTAATTCTAAAGAGAACAAGGCATAGTCTAGCCAAGTCAACCCTTGACTTTAGCCGTACTATCCCGTGTTGACAGCTGTTGTACAAGAGAGCTCAAAAAAATCTCTGTTTCAGAACCATTTCAAACGAATTGAGAAATATTAAATTTAATCCAATATCAATTTCAATCTTATTCCATATTAGCCATGTTACTTATATAAAAGAATTTCTGAGTCCAAACGCCGCCGTGGCCGATGATGTAACCATCGTGTTCGATTTTTTCTTTTTGGAATATTTTTACCTAACACCAAGGGTTACGATATATATTTGACTAAGTAGTTTTCATGTAGTGTGCATGCCGTCTGCATTCCATGGCACCGGCCGGCTTAGGAAAATTAATTATGAGGGAGTATGCGATTATAAAATTCTATTGTTTTGGATGGAAATAATTTCTCTGAAATCCTTGTAGCGACGGTAATGAGTGGAGAGAGATAGAGAGAGAAATTTTGAAAATAGAAAGAATCTAGAAGAAATCTAGAGAGAATTTTTTGAAAAATTCTTTTTAATTCTAAAGAGAACAAGGCATAGTCTAGCCAAGTCAACCCTTGACTTTAGCTGTACTATCCCGTGTTGACAGCTGTTGTACAAGAGAGCTCAAAAAAATCTCTGTTTCAGAACCATTTCAAACGAATTGAGAAATATTAAATTTAATCCAATATCAATTTTCAATTTTATTATATTAGATTTACTTATATAAAAGAATTCTATCCAAACGCGCGCATGATGTAACATCGTGTTCGATTTTTTCTTTTTGGAATATTTTTACCTAAACCAATTACGATATATATTTGACTAAGTAGTTTTCATGTAGTGTCATGCCGTCTCATCCATGGCACCGGCCGGCTTGGGAAAATTAATTATGAAGATGCGATTATATTCTATTGTTTTGGAGAAATAATTCTCTGCTCCTTGAGCGACGGCATGTGGTGCTCAGTATGTGTTATGATTGGTAATAACGTCGGATTCATGACTTTTGTGTTAATAAATTAAGGGTCAAAGTTCCACATGGTACGTTGTGATTGGTGTGGAGTATTTGCTCGAAGAGCAATCAATAACCTCTCGTTTTAGGGTTTGGTGTCAAATCAGGAAGAGCGTCATATATCTATACTACTATAGTTAATGCATAGACGATTTTCGTGAGAGTAGCCCTGAGAGCAACACATGGCGCGCGCTAAATTTTTTTTGAATTTTTATATTTACGTCTTTTCTAGGATTGGTTTCATCCCATAATAATTATCAAGAACACGTTCTTGACCGTCATTTTCCCTTTTACCGAGTAAAATACTTCGGGTTGCACCTTATCCTTTTGCTGGGAAGGCCATGGATATGTCCTAGTCCAAACTGATGACGATCCCATCAACTCTACATCAAAAAATCTGCCCCGGTTTGAGACAAAAGTGATCGATTATCGGGCCCCTTGAGAAGTGGCTCGAGAGCCTGCATGGGGTTCGGGTTGGTCGCTCATGTTCACCTTGTACGTAGTTCTTACAAGTGAGAAAATAACAAATACGTATACGTTGTAGATCGTTGGTGTATGCGCAACGCCGCATAATCGATCGATCTTGACATGATTCGATGAATATATTGTACAACTAATCAGGTGTCTCTCTCTTGCTTAGAAACGGGTACATGCAAAATTTCGTAGCTGTTTTTTTTTTTTTTGGTAATGCAATGCATCCCAAGCCATTTTGCGTATACCTCAAACTAATTCATATGTCCCTTCTTACATTACAACAGTGTTTTGGTTGTGTAAAATGCATTTTAAATTCAATTACGTGAGCTCCGTGCACAACACAGATTTAATACTACTACTAAATTATAAGCGGAATGTCCATAATCCTAGTTGTCCATGACCAATTTTGGACAAAACAATGCAACCAAATATAAACAATACAACCATATACGTTATGTGGGGAAGAGTTGATGTACGCAGCTTATATGTATAAGTATCAACCCCGCAACCTTTTACCATCACAGATTCACAGTATCTCTCTCTCTCTGTCATCGTAGTTGATCATCTATCAGCAATATTTCATTCGCTATTATGGCGATTGGAAGAGATGAGATGAGAGGCGTATCGGGGCTTCTCTTAGTAGTCAATTTAGTGTTGTATCTCATCATAATTGGTCTAGCTAGTTGGTGTTTTAACCAAGAAATCGACCTCGATTTGTTTAACCGTCGTACGTAATTAACCCATATCTCTCTCTCTCTCTCTCTCCTATTTTCTGGGATGTGCTTTTCAATCTCTCTCTCTCTCTCTCTCTGTCTCTCTCCAGATTTTGGCGGGAATACGGCCACGATCTTCGTGTTGATCTATGCATTGCTTGGTGGAGTCATAGGTGTGAGTTCGGTGATAGCTGGATTCATACATAACAGAGCTTGGAGCAGAGATAGTTTGGGCATTGCTACTTCTACGGCATTAATTTCCTTTGCTGTTACAGCTCTTGCTTTTGGGTCTCTCTCTCTCTCTCTCTCTCTCTCTCTCTCTCTCTCTCTCTCTCTCTCTCTCTCTCTCTGTAAAATGTCAATCTTGTCGTGCTCTGAAGAAGAAAACGGTCGGGTACACTGAAATCTAACTAGTATAGGAGTATGAATTAGGAGGGCTGATCCGGGGCCTAAGCCAACTGCGACGAGGGACTCCTTTTTACTTTTGGAATTACATGTTGGTTAGTTGAAAACATTTTTGCGAGTTAGGGGGAAGTTTACAATAACCATATGCATCTATTTTATAATTCATTCATAATATTTTAGCGTGTTTCATAACTTTTGTTCTAGAATTCATAACTTCTCAGCAGTACGATTCATAACATTTTCATTATGAATCATAACATTTTGGTATATCTCGTAGCCTTTATACGATTCGTAACATTTTTTTTTATAATTCATAACATTGGTGCATATGATACACATCCAAATAAAGAGAATGTATTGTAGTCTTAGGATCCTAATTTGTATACTTTTTGGATGCCTAAAGGCCGAGCCTTAGCTCAGCGCCGGCCTTGTGTGGCCATGTAGGAATGGGTGGTTTTCTTTTTTGTTTTCCATTTCTAACAGAATTACCTACCGTTGTCATTTTAGTATACTTAAAAAAAATTCCATTAGGATTAGTCAGTCTAGTTCCCGAACATCTTCTTAAAAAATACTCCCCCGTTTCATATTGAGGGTCCATCATGTGCCATTTTTCAAATAAAAAAATTAACTATTTCCGTGTAAAATTTTTTGAATTTTTCGCATCAAATTAAAGCACTAATCAAGATCTTTAATATGGTGCAAAAAAATTTGAAAAATTATGCAAGAAAGTAAATTTTTTGATTTGAAAAGAGGAAAGAGAGAGAAAGTGGGACTGTCATTGTGGAACAGATGGAGTAAGTACTTATTTCACATTTTCAAACTCAAAAATAATTTCGAGTAAAAAAAAAACCTCAAAAATAATGTCAATAAAAAATAATTTTTTGATTTTTTTTGCATCGTATAAAAGATCTCAACAAGATCCATATTGGATATTTTTATATTTCAGTAAACCCATAATTTTTTAGCTTAAAATTGTCTTTTTAAAAAATAAGGACTTATTTCTCGTTCTGAAACTACTGATCCATTTCATAATTGTAGACTAGGATAAAAAATATAATACTTGTGTAACTTTTTATTTTTATTTTTCACCAATTTATAAAATACTCACCCATAACATGTCCAATTTGCATGTGTTTTTGGTTGTGGCACAATTGGATCTGAAAATGGCATGACTACTTTTCACATGGCAAATCTAACACCACGGGGGGGCGTTAGTCTGGATAGCCCTTGTTTAGGCTAGGTTCCACTAATAGCTTCTTCTTTTTTTAGATTTTTGAGCTTTTTCTTATTGTTTTGTCCTTATTCAAATTTTTTTCGCGTTTATTAGTTTTGCGCCTAAATTTTGTGAATTATTGATTCGTCTCGTCAAGACGAATGAAAAAGTAAAAAATTACTGTGTGACTTTTACTCAAATATTTTTTAAAATATCCAAGATAAAGGCCCAAAAGCTAGTTTTTTGGGCTTTATCTATGATATTTCGAAAAATATTTTGGTAAAAGTCATAATATTTTACTCTTTCAATTTTTTTTGACGAGATGAATCAATAATTCACGAAAGTTAGGCACAAAACTAACAAACGCAAAAAAAAATTGAAATAAAGACAAAATAAGAAAAAGTTTAAAAATCTCAGCGAAACTTAGCCTAATTGCAGGATTAAAAATGTTTGGATCGATTAGAATTCTTGGCCACGGCCCATGGAATGACATTCCATCAAAGAACAAATTGCCATCAAATTTATTCCAAGTTTTCCAACCCCTGCTTGATATTAGCCATGGATTAAATTCTTAGTCCAGTCCTTGTCTCTAGATGCACTTCCCTGCATAATAAGTCTTCCATATGGACACTTCGTCAGAGGTCGTTCATCGGTGTCAAATACTTCCCGGCACCGACACAGTCGACACTCGCTCTCCAAACACTCTTGGACATGTTTCCGACACTCCAATCGTCCTATTTTTTCTCAACGTTTCTCATTTGGACGCGTCAAAGACACCCTATAAAAAATGCTCCAGGTGAGTCGGGTGCGTTAGATATATCCTATATGTACTACCTGCAAAACATTGTGTTCTAATATTGTGACGATGATGTATTGGAACACAGACTTGTATGCAAGGAGATCGCACTGGGGGGATACAGAGGAAATGTTCTGGTAATTAGATTACTTATTGCGTATTGCTTTCAACCCTATAACTTGATTGTTTACCATAGTGATGGTAATGAATTTTGCCTGAATTGCAGAAAACATTGGAAATAGTCGTCATCGTATCGACATTTTTCCAGACGCTGCATTTGCTGCACTTGCATGCAGGCATGTACAGCGGCCGGTACGGACCTGCTTATTCGTAGTAGCAATGGAGGCACCACCCGGCTGGCCACGCCTCCTGTCATGTACAACGTAGATCGTCCATACATCGGACAAAGCTATTGTTCACATAAAGTGTGCCACGGGAATATATATACACACACACGTACCTTTGGTTTCTGCTATGTATTTTTTGGTGGAGTTACGAATAAATATATACCGTAAAGAAGTGAAGATCTGCATGTTTATGGTTAGTTTACTAATATGTTGTAAGTTTTATACAAGAGAACTGATGGTTTATTTGGTTGCCGAGCAAAAAAAAAAAAAAACTGATGGTTTATTTGGTACGAATATGGTTTGATTAATTTGTTTCATATTTTTCGGTTGATTTCTTACGATATTTTTTGTGGTGTTTGTTATATATTATTCTGATCGGTTATGAATGGGTCTATACGGTGCACACGTACATGTTACGAGTTGATTTGGCTAGTCAGATATGAAACTATTTGGTGCTAGTCACAAATTACCGTATGTAGGTTACACAAATATTGACAAAGTTGTTATCATTTGGCTTGTCCATATGTATAGCAATGCTAATAAGAACATTGGAACAGCCAAGTGGTAAACTTTCCCGGATAAAAGAAATTTCTTTGGAGACTCTTGGGACCAGAACTCAGGAAAGTAATCTCTTGTGAATTTTTTAGTCCTGGCGTGGACTCCGCCTTTGACCAAATTGGGGAGGAGATTAGTCGTGGTGCGTATACCCTTGGCCGTCCTATCCCATAAAAAATATCCCGGATAAGATTCTAATGAGTCCAACTATGTGTACTAATAGGTAGAGTATTGATAATGTGCGGTATGCCCCGACGACATGTGGAGCCCCCCTTTTGAGTTCCACTCGGATAATCCAAACTCTTCATTAATTTTAAAGTAATTCTTTGAGTAGATTTGCAAAACAATAAGCTTAATTGGATGTATATATATATATATATATATATATATATATATATATAAATGGTTGATCCAATCTTTCAACTATTAAAATTGAACTATATTGTTGCTTGTAAGTGCTCGATCCGATCTTCTCTATCACCCTCTCATGAGATGCTTGTTTTTCCTTCTCAAATGTTTAGCTATGAAAATGATACGTACCTCGGACCCCAATTTTTTCAATCTCAATGGCGGCCAATGATCCTTACAAGTAACCTTTTCCAAACAATTATACCATCAAGCTTTTTTTTATCAACTGAAAGGAAAAAGGCACTAAAAGCACTAACAATCACCTCAAACTATAGAAGTGGAACAAGAAATCACAAGTTCAAGGACTATCTGGAATAATAGACCGATCGATCGAACACCGAACCATCATCTTTTCTTGAGTAATAAACTCAATCTTATAACCTATCCTTTAGGAGCTTTACAACACAAGCAGTGCTAGATCTGCCAATTTATAGTCTTTCAACGAAAAAATCACAAGTCTATCCCCATCACAAGAATCATAACAAATTAATTAAGGGTTGAGGTTAATTCTGATAAGTTTTAGTGTTCAAGTCAACTTACGAACTTGCATTTAATCCATGGCTGTTAGAGGAAGGCAGAAGCCTAATCGGGATTCTCTGAATAGTCAACTTTGTGGTTTCTGAGTGTCTCTCATCTTACTTGGTCTAGCTAGTTGGTCTCTCGACATATACATCAAAGGCGAGCAGACCCTATTAATTCACACACTTTTTCTCTACTCTCTCTCTCTCAAGATCTGAAAAGAAACAGGTACCAAAAGCACGAACAGTCACTTCAAACCAAGAACTGGAACAACGAATCACTGCTTCAAGGATAATAGACCCATCAAGCACCAAACCATAGTATCTTCTTGAGTGATAAACTCAAGCTTATAACCTATACTATAGGAGCATGACAACACTAAGTAGTGATAGATGTACCAATTCATCAAGTCTTTCTACAACCACCCACACAATGTCTATTAGGGGTCACAATCGAAAAGTAGAAAGTGCATGTCCTACAAACTTATTACTGCTGTCCCTCTCCTGATTCGCGCTTTGCAGCTTCCTTGATCTCATCGCCACCTTCATCCTGCAATAGACAAGGTAAAAAAAAAAAATTGATTGTAATCATTGGCAGCAATCACAAAAGTTTTGAAGTGAGACATTGATGTCCCCAAAGCATGCAGATAACAAGTGTATTTACTCTTTAGCAACTTGATCCCAAACAGTATTTAGTACTTCGCACCAAGCCTGGGCGTACAACCATTAACAAAATGAACATAGCCCTAGACCTAGTGAAATGGTGAAAAAGGATTCATGCAACCTCCCCAATGAGAAGCAAGACTAAGTTTGCATACGTTGCCACCAAGCCAATCATGAGAGTAAGTTGGAAGGCCGTTCCATGGACGGCCCAAAGGGCTAAGTTAGGACCAGTGGAAACAAAACAAAGTTTCAACTAGGATTTCTATTTCTGTAACTATCCAGAACAGAGGTTTGAATTGGTGCAAGAAAAGTTTAAGTCCAGGCCTAACTTATGTTATCATCAAACAAAGCACGTAACAAGTTGCACTAGAAGCGATGAAACTTTGAACAAGTTAGAAGGGAGAGAAGTCTTTTGACACAACCGCAAACAACTAGGAAGGTAAGCGTGAGAGAGAGAGAGAGAGAGAGAGAGAGAGAGAGAGAGAGACCGTGATATCAGAAGTCCACAACGTTAGATTGTCCCTGAGAAGTTGCATGATCAAGGTGCTATCCTTGTATGATTCCTCACCCAATGTATCCAGCTCGGAAATAGCCTCATCAAAAGCCTGTCAAAAAAATTTGTGTTGCACGATCAAATATTCAGCCTTCAAAATCTTCTTACATATACCCGTGATTTAGGGTCTTGATGGGTCTAAACTCTAAAAACAGTGCCCACAGTATATCCATGACTGATTGAATGGATTAAGTGACAGACTCATGCATTAAAAACACAAACATCAAAATTAGAATATGAAAACCTGTCCGCAGGATGCCATACACCCCTTAACTGTATACCACAAGATAGTAGTATGTAAACTCTCAGTCTTCTCTAAACTACAGCATGATATATTTATGTCCCAGTCTTCACATGAGCAACATGGTATGCCACAAAAATGGCTCCCAATGTACTTGGTACGCACAGGATACTTCAACATTTTCAAACGGACAGCCTTTTTTTTTTTTTTTGCTGATAAAAAAAACAGACAGCTTATTTTTCTTAACGCTAGCATATCCAGGTCAAGTCCAACCAAGTTTTCTTGATTGAAAAGAATCCCCTTCACATCTCCACTATCAGACCAAACAGTCTTTTTTGTTCAAAAGTGACAAGAAGTCTGGAACTTAGGTCTCAAACTTGATGTGAAATTCCATTTTCCCATCCTATCACCGAATATTAATATCCAACCTTGAGAATCCCCAAGACTGAAGAAGAATAGAACTAGCATACAAAATAGTTAAAGACGCATACCTGCTTTGCAAGATTGCAAGCACGATCAGGGGAGTTGAGGATTTCATAGTAGAAGACAGAGAAGTTAAGTGCAAGTCCAAGCCTTATTGGGTGAGTAGGAGGCAACTCAGCCAAAGCAATATCCTTCATCCAGGAAAATAAATATATATATCAGGTCATGCGTAGCAAATCATAAATAAGGACTTCAACAACGAAAAGATGGCACAATCATCCCCCACCTGAGCAGACTTGTAAGCAAGCAAAGTGTTCTCAGCAGCCTCTTTCCTCTCAGCCCCAGCCTTAAATTCAGCCAAGTACCTGTGGTAATCACCCTTCATTTTAAGGTAGAAAACCTTGGACTCTGCATTTGAGGCCATAGGAATAAGATGCGAATCGAGAAGACCCAGAATACCATCACAGATCTTGCTAAGTTCTGCCTCAATCTTTCCCCTATACTCCTTGATAATGGAGACATGATCCTCATTTCCACGGCTCTCTTCCTTCTGCTCAATAGAGGAGATAATTCTCCAAGAAGCCCTCCTAGCTCCAATCACATTCTTGTAAGCCACAGAAAGGAGGTTCCTTTCCTCCACAGTCAGCTCCTCAGCATCAGCTGTCTTTGCCACTTTCTCCATGAACTCAACCATTTCTTCATATCTTTCAGCTTGTTCGGCCAATTTGGCCATGTAGACATTGTCCTCACGTGACGCCTCGGTTGGCACCATCTTTGTTACACTAAACTAATACTCAAAACTGCAAAATTTCCACATACATGCCTCAAAAAATATATATTGGGACCATAACCCTACAGGTAAAGTACTAATTCAAAGTAAACCGAACCAGTTGCTCAAGTTGGCCCTAGTTAGCTGGGGAATATAGCTCTCAAATGTGAACTCATGTTTCGAACTTCACCCTTACTTTAAGGCTACCTAAGACCCAAGCATGGTATAGGTGGGAGGGAGGATAAACGTGTACCCAGGACTTAGGAGGGGCATAACTCCTGCCACTGAGTATATATTGCCATACAAAAACAATAACAAGTACAATATTTTGTTCCTCACTTGACAGTTTCAAGCTTCGCGCTCTAAACAAGACAAATTAGCTCCCTCTGGATATTTTACAAAGTATTAGGGTCCCTGGAGCTAAAGACCTAAGAATCATCGAATCATGTTCCTCCTTTTCCAACATATTCTTAGCAACCAACTGGAGTACTACAAACAACAACCCCCTGTTTGCTTAATAAGAAAATAAAGCAAAGCAGACAAAAAAACTACAGATCCCAAAGAACCTAAACATACATATCAACCATTCCCTCGGAAACATGTATGGATTCTCGGTTTTTGCCAGGCTGAATAAATTCTTCTTCTTTTTATTTACTGTTGAAAACGAAAAACATGTTCAATGAACGCATGTTTAACTTCTTGTGAAATCAAGGGAGGGGGTGATACCGTGATAGTTAGTTACCGAAAAAATAAAGGTGAGGGGTGAGTACTGGAGGAGTTGCAGGAGGAAAGGTAGTCACTGGAGGAGGTAGGTAGGGTTCCCAGAGGGTAGCCGAAAGAGAGCTTGAGGTCAAGGGCAATTACGGACAAAGGATTGTAACACTAGTGGGTGAATGTATAGACAAGGAGCATCAATCTCTTGGCTATTCATTTAAGGGGTTGTTAAGGTTAGCAATGTAGAGGTCCACAATGGTACAATTAAAATTGAATAACCAAAATTTCCCACATCACATTTTCAACTTATAAAAGTCTAAAAATTGTGACATAGAAAACAATTTTTAAAAACAGTTTTTAAACTAATAAAAACAGGTTTGGTTGGGAGTTTAGTTTAGTTTTGGTAGTGGGTGTAGAAAGAAATAGGATAATGATTGAAGAGAAGGGTAATGATTGGAGAGAGATAGAGAAAGATGAGAAAATAATAATTGAAAAAATAAGGTAATGATTGGAAAACAAAACTAAAACTAAAATGAAATGGCAACCGAACACTACGTTTTTTGAAAACTTTGATTTACAAAAAAGACAGTTTATGAAAAAAAAGTTTTCATTAAAAAACTGTTTTGAAATAAACTGTTTTTGCAAAAAAAAAAAAAAAAGTTTTGGGAAAAACTGTTTTAATAAAAAAAACAGCTTTTGCAAAAAAATAAAAACTTTTTTTAAAAGTATTTTTCTTAGAAACATGTGTGTAAGAGAGAAGATTTTTGTGTAATGATGGTGTACTTGATTGAGGGGATGTGGAGACAACTAAATTTGATTATTGGCAAACAATTGCTAGTTTTGATTATCTATTGGCCAAAATTTGATGAGTAGCTAAAAGATTGCTAAGTTCGGTTATTTTAATGTGAACATTTTTTTGAGCAAATGTTGCTAACCTTAGCAACTTTTTGGTTTTAACTATGCCACTGTGGATGCTTTAAGAAAATGCAAAACAAATATATTGAACTTGGGGAGGCCAAATCAGCATAACTCCAAATATAACTTTCTTCCTTTTTCGAAACATGGGTAGGGCGGTCACCCCTGCCACCCTCCACCCGTAGTCCATCCCCAAAAGGGAAACAAACTCGAATTGAAAAGGAGTAAAAATATCTACTTTCAGTTCGAACTAATTTTCAAAACTACACCTTATCTGGAAAAGATTCAGCTACAAAACATAGTTTATTACAGTTACCAGATTTTATGTAAATCATAACGGGAAAAAAAAATAAAAATAAAACAGAAACAAAAGCTTCACCAAATATTGCAACATTTCAATTTCAATCTTTTTTTTTTTCATGAATCCGGAGCAGACAAGCGGCTTACAAATAGCGGATCGAACCCTAAACGATGTAACCAAATTGATCCACATGTAAGTACACAAACATTGATACATCACTAACTATGGCAAAGAGAGATCGATTAAGCTAACTAGTCAAAGATTTCAGATCGACAGAGAAACGAAACAAACAAGCAGAGAGATAAGTTCAAAATCGAAGATGTAAATCCGAACCCTAACCCTAAGGGCGTGATAACGGCGTGGATGTGAACGTACCTCGACGGCGGCGAATCTTTCTCTCGAGATGGAATTTGGGGGAGGAGAGAGAGGGAGGGGGGCGAATTGGGGACGTTAAATTGGGGAGGAGAGAGAGAAGGGAGTGGTCCAATGAGGAGACGACAGGTGGTGGGTCGGCAGAGATCACCACGTTGGCGATGACCGTCAAAGCCCTCCTCTTTTTGGGAAATCCGATTCTCCCTCTCATTTGTGTATCGACTTATTGCCAAATTGGCCCTAGTTTTGAAAGCTACTAGTCACAGGCACGTGCCATGCACGTGCTCGAATATCGGTCATTATAAATTGTTAAAATTTTCTTATGCGTGTTGGGCCAATTCGGGCCGTCCATTATCGGTAATAGAATACTCAAATTGCATCTCAGTTGAACAACAACGGACAGCCGAAATCTATTCGGTCAAGATGCAATCTGAGCCGTTCATTGCCGATTTTAACAAGCTTCTTTTTCTTTATCTTCTTCCTTTGAAATGAATTGGTATGGATTATACTCTCTCCGTCCCGATTTATTTGTCCAGTTTTTCACTTCGCTTTGTCCAATTTGTTTGTCTATTTGACTTTTAAATGGATAAAATTTCCTTTTTGCCCTTACTTTTTTGAAATAAAGTAATTGTTCAAAAAAATTGAAGGGTAAATATTGAAAAGTAAACTATTTTTATGTGTAATCATTATTCTCTCTAACTAAGTTGAATTTTTAATATTAGACAAACAAATTGGTATGAAGGGAGTATAACGAGAGCAATTTGAGCCATTCATTACTGAGGGAAAAAAATACAGTATTTAACTTGATTGAGCATTGATAGCTAAATGAATAACACAGACTTGTGCTAGAAAAATTGTGCGATAGAAGTTTCATATTATATTTTTTCCTACCATTTTTCCTTTCACAAATTAATCTATTTTGTTCACATACCTATCAATCAAGCAACTTTTTTGCGTTAACATCCTATAATCTTATTTGACGAGCTCTAAAACAATTTTGATCATTGTTATAGGCCAGTTAGGGACCCATAAACCCCAAATGTGGACCGGACTGGGTTGTAACCAAACTGGATGAGAGCTGCGTCCGTGATTGATCACAAGAAGCCATTTCTAGTAGACTAGTAGTCATTTCTAGGCAATTGCTTACTAAAAGAGGATTTTAAAACTAGCACGCACGCAACCTTTGGCGGTGTGTCAATCCAGTTCCAGGGCACAGGCCAAAAGCCTCGCCTGCCGACCCAGAGAGAGCGGGCATCACGACTAGTCACTCGATCGAAGACCACGCATGGCGCGACGAGGTTTAATTAAAGGTTCTTTTTTAGTTTTTTTTTTTCCATAACACACCCCCTTGTGATATGAAGCCCTCGAAAGCTTGATATACTCAAGCTCCGTTCCAGAAACTTTCTTAAAAAATAAGCAGCTTATTTCACATTTTCAAACTCAAAAATAATGTAAATAAAAAATAATTTTTCAATTTTTTTTGCATCGTATAAAAAGATCTTTCAAACAAGATTCATATTGCATATTTTTATATTTCAATAAGCTCATCATTTTTGAACTTGAAATTGTCTTCTTAAAAAATAAGGACTTAAAACCCGTTCTGGAACGGGGCCTCATTTTAGTTGTGCAAATACGAGTGCATTCTTGTGCAAATACGAGTGCATTCTTCTACATCTCTCTCTCTCTCTCTCTCTCTTTCTCTCTCTCTCTCTAACAATTGATGGCCCCACCTAGGAGTGGTCAAAAGTAAGGGTGACAAATTGGACTCAAACCCACTAATTAATTTAAATTCACCCACTAATATATAGATCCAACCCAATCCAACCTATTTGTTAGCTGAGTTAGAATAAGTCCAAACTCATCTTAACTCATTTACTAATGGGTCTCAATTGGGTCACTCTAGATCAGGGTAAATGACCCAATAGGCCTAGAACAACTAAAAAACCACCCAAGCTAGATAACTGTCCTCTCTCTCATCCAAGATTAGAGCTACGATTTCGCCCGATATGCAGCTGAAGATGTCTGGGGACAAGAGGCGCATCGATTTCGTCTCGAATGGAGTACGGGCGTTGAGGTTTTTCAGCGACGAAGAGTACAGGAGGTTCGCCATCTGGATGAATCGTTATTACGGCGCTAGCAAGAATTCATCCCTTTCAGTAGATTTCCTTGATGATTCGTTTTTTATCCAATTTTTAGCTCGTTTCCTGTATAGTCGCTTTAGGCGTTCTTAAAAATTCACAGTAGCTAGCGACTTGCTACTCTCGCTACGCATCTGAAAAATTAAGTGTACAAGGATAATTTGGTCATTTTAGTAGTAGAGGGATAGTATGGTAATTTTAGTCATTTAAATTTACAGGGGTAATATAGTCATTTAAGTGTATATTGATATTTTAGTCATTTTAAATTTTTGTATAAAGTATGTAATTTGGCTAATAGGCAGGTCGGGTTTGCTTTTAAATAAATGAGTCGGGTTGGGTATATGTAATTAGACTCATAATTAATGGGTCAATGACCCTTTAAATACCCAACTCACTCGCAACTTATCCATTTTGGCCCAAATCCGCTCATTTGCCACCCCTAGTCAAAAGGCTGCGAAAAAAAAGGGAGGGGAATGTTTGAAGAATAAAGCCAATGGCGACCCCTATCTGCAAATGCATGTCGGGGGCTTGAAAGATGAATTCATTCTGTGGACATTATCGTTTCTTTCAATGGTGGAGATGTCAAAGACTTTAGGCAGGCATGTTTTGTACTGTCAAAAAGGCTCTTTTGAGATCTCAAGTTCTTTGAACTTCGCTGCACATGGGAAAAAGCTCAATATGCATGGAACCATATATGGCATTTCGGCTGTTCTATCAGGACTTAGATCTTAATTTGGCATAAAATCTTGTAATGGGACCGACTAAATATTCATGGCTTTTTCAGAGAGATTTTTCGGGGCGGGGGGGGGGAGACGGTCCAACCCGACGTATTTTTGGAGCTTTTCCCTGCGGACCCATTATAAGGATGAGACTTTTCACTTTTGAGAGCTCGTTGAGAAACATTAGCACGTGTTCAATGATCGAGAAGTTCATTTTGGTTGATCAGATATTGTTTAATATATTTTCAAAACGCATTTATTTTGAGAGAAAATGAATTTTGATCTACTGTTACAATGTTTTTGAAGTCCAATTTATTCTGATAAATTTGTTGCGAAAACATTACAAATTCTACTACCAATCCATTTTATACTTCTAGTGTTAACCGGTAACGCGAATCACTCAGTGCCAATAATAATAATAATTTGGTTTGGTATCGTGATTATTCAACAATTTGGCAGGGAATGAACTGAGTTCCAGATCCTCAAGCACGTTCTTGATTTGTTTCCGTTTCTATATTAGTACTTCTGGGGCATTATTCCTACTCCTACTATATCTTCCAATCACTAGTCTTTCTTCTGACTAAGGAATTTCCAAAGCCTGATGTCAAATTATTCTCGAATAATGACATCCTTACTGCATATCAGAAGAAAGGGGGGAAAAGATCTTTCAAGTCAAAAGCCTGTTTCTTTAATTTGCTAGAATTGTTGGAAGTGTCTCGGAATTGGCCCAATCTCAACTATATACGCAATCGCTAGTTGACTGCCCAATTGCACAACACTTTGGAATCGTAAGCATATATCTCAGTTTGACCTTAATAATCCACTCATGCTAGTTGAACAAGTGCTTGGCTGCAAATGGAAGAAGCAATTACACTTGACAAAACAGCGGCCTTTACGTGTCTGGGTATAGTCGGTCTTGCAAGACACACTATGCACATGGACCCATATGTCTTGAACTGTTTCGGACACATTTGTGTGCATAGAAGCTCACGTCTTCTCGCTCTGTTAACTCGGGACAGTTCGAGTCGATAGACAGGGAAGAATGTTTGGCTGGCCTCCACAGTTCGCTAGAATACTTTTGATTTTACTCATTCATCCTAGTTAGCTACAAGTATCGATTAGTACTACTGGGAAAAGTGATCAACAGATACACGCAGTCGGCTCCGGCTTATATTTTGACACATCGTATTCGATCGTGATCTATATCAAGATCTCCAAGCAAGATGAAGAATCTGTTAGCTTTTCCTTCATCAGGGAAATGTGAACAGCATCTTTGAAAAGAAAAATGCGACTCAGAAAGCCTATTGCAAAAAGCACCAAAACCAAGTAAATTCCATCAAGGTCAATTCAGGGGGGATTATCAGAGAGAACAACAAGTTCAAGGGGAATTCCTCAACTAGAAAAAACGTCTCTAACAAGTTGTTTTTCCCATTTCCAGAAAATACAAAAAGGGCGGTATCGGAGCCTATCAGATAGGATTAGGATATCCTCTTCGACCTTGGTTCTGATCGGCTAGCTAGATGCTGCATCGAATCGAAGTTCTCATATTCTTGCACCAAAAATTCAAACCCACATTGGCCGACTCCCGATCTGTATCACTTTGTATCCGATTTTTTGCCCGCTAGCGGATTTGCTTCAAGTGCTCCGGCGCAATGATTTTAAAATTTTACGGCCATTACACCCAATTTTTCGTTACATGTCATTCGATATTCCCTCTACCGTTACGCTCCTATCGTAACCCTTTCGCAATCCGCTAGTGCAATTCAAAACCTTGATCTGGACCACCCATAAATTTTTCTTTGCAATCTGCTCTTCAAATCTTTTCCCTTCATCAATCTGACGACTCTTGGCAGGTTGTCAATTGGCACTTGGAGGACATAAAGATAGGAAAAGCTTTCCTCTCTGCCCATAGTTGCTTTTTATCTATAAGTCCCCAATCTTTTCGTTCCCTATATAAGGACCCCTCGAGCTGATAACTTCTACACCAATTAACTCACACATCTTCGTACCGTACAGGAAAAATGGCTACCATTTCTCTTGATCCCAGACTCGGCTTCCAAACAGGCAAGACCCATCACCAACACGGCGCTGTTATCGAAGAAGTCGAAGGAATCATCAAAATATACAAAGACGGGTACGTCGAAAGGCCTCCATTGGTCCCCACTGTCTCCAGTGCAGTGAGTCCAGAACTGGGTGTGGCAGCAAAAGATGTTGTTATCGAGAAATTCACCAACTTATGGGCTCGGTTCTACGTTCCGAGCCGCCCTGCAGGGAAGCTCCCGTTAGTTGTGTACTTCCATGGTGGGGGTTTTTGTGTCGGCTCGGCCGCTTGGAGCTGCTACCATGACTTCCTTTCAAATCTGGCCTCCAAAGCAAGCGCCATCATCGTATCGGTTAACTACCGTTTAGCCCCAGAGAACCGTCTCCCTGCCGCTTATGAAGACGGTCTCAACGCTGTCATGTGGCTGAAACAACAAGCTATAAGCGGGAGCCAGGACCAAATCTGGTGGTCGAGCCGGTGCAACTTCTCGGGCATGTTCCTAGCCGGGGACAGCGCCGGTGCCAACATAGCTCACAATGTTGCTGCCCGGCTCAGTAGTCTGAGACCTTTGTGCCTCAAGGGTACGATTCTGATCCAACCCTTTTTCGGGGGAGAGTCGCGAACTGAGTCTGAGAAGAACGCTTTTCAGCCGGATGGCTCGGCTCTGACTCTACCGGCTTCTGACACCTACTGGCGGTTATCGCTCCCCGTGGGGGCTAACCGGGACCACAACTGGTGCAACCCTGTTGCAAAGGGTGGAACCAAGGCGGGAGAATTCGGAGCTATGTTGGTGTGTATATCTGATATGGATATATTGAAGGATAGGAATTTGGAGTTCTGTTCTGCCATTGCAAGAGAAGGTAAGAGAGTGGAGAAGGTGATTTACAGAGGGGTTGGTCATGCATTTCAAGTTCTGAATAACTCTCAGCTTTCTCAAGCTCGAAAGTGTGAAATGATGAACGATATCAAGGCTTTCATCCACCAGTAGTACTTTTTTTTTTGTTAACTCAGGTGGCCGAGCCAGTTTACGTGCACCTCGACTGATCTTAAATAATGGACTTATTACAAAGAGTTTGATTCTTTTCTTTTCTTTTCTTTTTTTTTTTCATTTTCTGGATTTGTATAGTTTGAAATGTAGATTACAGAGGAAAGGAGGGTGTTAGTTTTATTCTGAAAAAAATTTGGTTGTTTAAAAGCTGGTGAGAAATGGTTTATCCAGTTTATCAATATGTTCTCATTGACCCCAAAAAAACGAACTTGCATGGTCAATGTGCATGGATTCATGTTATGAAACACTCTGCCATTTTATTTTAATTGTTATTCAGCAAGCAAGGAGTAGCATGTATTGTTTTATCACAATCGCTTGGCCAAACTTTTTGAGTTGAAAAATTCACGAAGCTCTCTGCGTAAAATAAAAGAAAAGGAAAAACTTAGGCTCCGTTGAGAAGGTTTTCACGGATGCGACTCATCCATTCAAAAGTAGGGGTGTTACAAACTTGACCGGACCGAAAAAATCAACCGATCGGTTCGGTCGGGATGGTGGCGGAAAATTTCTGGTTCAGGGTGGACCGAACCGAACCAATTTCGGTTCAGTCTCGGTTTTGTAAAAATGTGAACCGATTGGACCAAACCGAACCGACAATATATATTACATATATTTACATAATTTGGTTTAATCTTTACCGTAGATTTATTTTATGTGTAACCTACACCGTCCACACAAACCCTATTATCATCTCATTCCCGCAGCCACAGGTCTCACCCCTTTCCTAAGTTTCGATCGATGACAGAGAAGAGACCAAGAACGAGTGATCTCAGTCTCGATCTCAGTCCACCGGTATCTCTCTCTCTCTCTCTCTCTCTCTCTCTCTCGATCGATCGATCAAGCTCGGAAAGAACAGTGAGTAGAAACCAGTCAAACCACCACCGTTTTAGCTTCTCATTGGAATGGCCAGAATGAAATTAGCAAAAATAGAGGGCTTTGCTATCTTTTTTCAAACGGCAAGGGCTTTGCTATCTGCTGTATCTATTTGTTCTTTTCTTAACTTGTAACATTCGTTCTGATCTCCAGAATTTTTATGAACCTGTTTGCATTTAATCTGATTCTAAAGCTTTCATTTGAATTGGCCCACTTTCAATTTTTTTTTTTTTGCCCAACTAGGCCCAATTCAGTCTGACCGAATTTTCTGACCGGATCGACTCCAGACCGAACCGAAGTGGACCGATTGTAATCCCGGTCAGGATCGGTCCTAGCAGTATTATCCCCGAACCGATTCGGTCTTGGTAATAGTTGGACCGAACCGACCCCGAACCAATAACACCTCTATCCAAAAGTATTTTAAACGGTCTAAACTATTCGGATAAATAATTTATTTAAAATCCAGGCCGTCGGTCACCGAGACTAACCGTGAGGATTTTAATTGCGAATGGGATCTAGGATTTGCGATTGCAGTTCCAGTTCTAGTTTTGGTAAGTTTAGAATCATGTTTCTTCACCGTAAGTTGCTGATTTTTCTAACGACTCCTAACGGAAACTTAAGGGAAGTTAAGTAACTGACTAAACTGGTACACTACTACAGTTACAGGGGTCAAATTGGTTGCTTTTCAGATGAGACAGGGGCTACATCGTAACAAGTGATAGATAAAGGCGTCTTCGTGTAATTTACCCAATTCTTCTTTTTAAACCCTTGTAGGAGAATCGGATCCAGTACGGAGAGGAACCCACCGTCGTCTTCCTCTTCTCCGTTTACGTTCTCAACCCACCGCTGAGAGATCGACCACTGGCGTGCGGCAATGTATTTACAACGATTGATGCATTGAACGGCTTATGCTCGGACAATTGTTTTACCAAAGGTAACTTCGTCTATGTTATGATCACCATTATCTCATCCAATTTTCCCTTTACCTCTGATCTTGCATTAAGAATTGAGACTCGTGTGAGGCGATAGATACACGTATACGTTAGAATTTTTTTTAGTTGATACCCTCTTGTGCAAACTACTGTTGAGTTTGGGTTGATGTTTTGTGCTGTTCTTTGCACCGCATGCCTAATGTTTGACAAAATTCCCAACAATGTTTCAGCCGGCAATATTGTTTGTTTTTGTTTGGAAATTTATCATTTTGTGGCCCTTGAATTATTCTTAATCTGTTCGTATTGCCTGGTTGTGTTTACAAATTGCTTTTTTTCAGTCCTTGAACTTGTATTTTGTTCATATTTGGAAGGCTGCAATTTCTTAATGCTTACAAGCTATTTGTTTTCGACAATATGCCAGATCAACAATCTTGCTGCTGGAGGTATAGCTTGTTTGTGATTAAAAGTAGCTCATTTTTTTGGACTTGAACTTGTACTTCAAATTTGCTTCTTTTGTGGATTATTTCCGCCAAAAGAGTTCTCGATTTTGATCTGTTTTGTCCGTGAGTAGATAACGTTGACTTTTGGATTTAACGATTCTGGCGTTAAGGCACGGCATCATTTTTTGGTACTTGAACTTGTACTTAAAATCTGGTTATTTTGTGGATTATTTCCGCCAAAAGAGCTCTTGATTTTGATCTCTTTTGTCTGTGAGTAGACAATGATGCAATCAAAATATCAAAGGGAATAAAAAATTCAAAGAAAAGAGCAAAATCCCATTCAATGGGATAAACTCCAAAGGATAGAGAGAGACTATGTCTCAATCAATATATTCAATATTCTTAATAATCAAAAAAGCTACCAAAATGAAAGACAACTTACCTATTTATAGACTCAAAACCCTAACAATACTAAGGACAGTAAAAAGACACAAACACCCCTAAATCCTACTGCAGCAGACAACATTGACTTTTGGTGTTAATGATTCTGTGCCTTAAAAGCCCGAATGACTTAAGGATTTCCAAGTTCAGTCAATCATTTTTCAAATTTGATTGAGTTTGTTTTGTGGTTTGGGCGTGATAGCTAACGATTGTCCCTAAAATTTGTGGAGAGAGTGATGAATTTTGTGATGATAGCTGCTCCATTTCCCGTGATTATTGGCAGTGATCTTTAGCAATAAACACTTTCTAATAAGCATTTGATCCTTGATAAGGTATGATGTATGATATGCTTATAAAGTTGTTTGATAGAATTACCTTGAACCTATTTAAGTTGACTGTCGAGCTGAACTATTAGGTGTAAAGTGAGTGAGCAATTCTCATCTCAGCCATATGTTTCTCTTTGTAAGTAAGAAATTTTTCCAACAATATTCAGTTACATAAAATAAGTCAATTAATTATTTCTTTGAAAATTGCTAAAGGTATTTAAGAATGATGTACGATGTGTATTACTTAATTTGTCGTGCATCATGTATTGTTAGTATTGTACACGTATCTCAATTTGCAAAAAATTCACGACACACATGATGATACATAACGATTTGTGTTTTACAAATTGAATCGTGGAACACACCTCGGGAATCATAAGGTATTGACAATCCTTGATATGTGAGTGATAAGTATTTTTTGTTGACGAAAAGAGCAGAAAAGCGACAGTGAATGAAATGAAACGACACCAAACAATCGTTTAGATTTTGAGTTCAACCCTTTTTTCATATAGGCACTCATGTCAAAGACCATTCAGTGCAAGCTTGATTGTGCATATGCTGCAGTTTCCAAGTGTACAAGATGGCTTTAATTCTAGCAGTCTTTAAACAAACTCTTGTTGGAAGATAGAATTTTGGCCAACTTTGACCAAGCGAGGTTGAGGCAGAGACAGGATGGAGAAGCGGAAGCGAACAAATGCTTTGAAAGATGATGATGAAAATGAGGACAACATTTGGTGGTTGGTGGTACAAAGGGGTCTTGCACCCTCTCTTATTTCTATCAGTTTGTTTGCACTTTTGGTGAGAGTTGCTGTGTCACTCCATCCTTACTCTGGTGCTGGTAAGCCACCCAAGTATGGAGATTTTGAAGCACAAAGGCATTGGATGGAGATCACCGTCAATCTTCCAGCTAGTGAATGGTATCGGAATAGCACCGCCAATGATCTAAGCTACTGGGGACTTGACTACCCTCCCCTTACTGCTTACCAGAGTTATATTCATGGCCTTTTCCTCAGAAACTTCCTTCCAGATTCTGTCTCACTTCAGACTTCCCATGGCCACGAGTCCTATCTTGGGTGCGTACATGAAATATCAACATTGTTAGTACGGAAATCTATATTATTGCCATGTTTTAATTATTGAAATGGAACTATAAGTGTCTGAACTGCTCCAATGATTTACCCTGCAGAAAGCTGCTCATGAGGTGGACAGTTTTGTCCTCTGATGTGCTGATGTTCTTTCCTGCAGTTTTCTATTTTATCATTGTATACTACTGCTCCGGTAGTCACTCTGGACGTAAAAGTGATTGGGCGTGGCACGTTGCAATGATTTTGCTTAACCCATGCCTGATACTGATTGACCATGGTCATTTTCAGGTGTTGAACAAAATCCTTCTCCATCCCGCTTCTTTACCTGATGTTTCTTATCTTTTGTAGTGCAAGAGTGTTCCACTACTCATTCTTATTCTCTTTTTTTGCAGTATAATTGTATTAGCTTAGGCCTTACAATTGGAGCTGTCGCAGCCATCCTCTCTGACAAAGACCTTTTGGCTTGTTTCCTGTTTAGTCTCGCTCTGAACCACAAACAGGTCGCTTCTTATTTTGATAAATTGCACAGCACAGCACAGGCTTACCTTACTTTGTCTACCTTCGTGAATTATTTCCATCATTTCTTCCAAAGTATTAATGTCACTTTATCATGCAATTTTCCTTACCAACTCACTAAACGAATTTGTGCTTGTTTTGAGAAAATAATCTTGTTATCCTTCCATTGCTGTGGACTATGAATGAAGGAAGCATGGTAATGTGCATTGAAACCCTCTCTGATGCCTTTCGGCTTTGATTTGGGGCATGGTTCCGTACCAAAATGTCCCTTTAGCTCCTCATTTCTTGGAGGTATATTGGGGCGACTATTTCTGTGGTATTTTTGAGAGGCGAGAGCAGCTACTTTGTGCATATGTTGCCAAAGGTTAGGTATGCCTCCAATTCTCCCCCACCCATACCCTCAATGAATGGGAACTAGATGGGTTCTGTTGTTGTTGTTGTTGTTGTACCCTTTCATTTCTTTTCATGAAAATAAAATTTGCTGCTCAATCAAAAAATGTCTTCTGCACAAAGACCATCCATAGATATTGGTGATTTCGTGATGGCGAATTTAGAGTTGCCCAACACTCTGTTGGCAACACAGACACAGTGGCTTATTTAACTTAACTTGCTCATCTGAGTTGGTGGAGTTGTTTTCTGTGCAGATGAGTGCCTATTTTGCACCTGCATTTTTCAGCTATCTTTTGGGTAAATGCCTAAGGCGTCAGAATCCTCTTCTTGAAGTGTTAAAACTGGGTTTTGTGGGCATAGGAACATTTTCCATTATTTGGTGGCCATATCTGCAGTCTGTGGACGCATTTTTACAGGTAATCATTTTTCTACTTGAATTTTGTTGATGATTCATAAACCTACATGGTGGTCTGAAATCAGGCAGCCCTGCGGCTCATAATTTATTTAATTTGTGAACTGGCCAAAGATTAAAAGAGGACAACAAACATCCAATTGTAGACGTGAAAGAAGTTAGACTTAATTAACTGCAGCAACTAGTTGAAGAGTTCCAATCTTTAGCTCATTTGTTAATCAACGTACTCCTTTCAGCATTTTTGGTGTGCTTAGCAGATATTCCTGCTCATTCGTTTTGAAAAAAATTCAGTGCTTACATGCATATGAGTATGTCATGCTTCACTTCGGTTACACCTCAGCTTCATATTCAGTTTCCTTGTAGCATAGTTAGTCGTTTACAGATTACAGGACTATTTTGCTATCGGCTGGTCATTCAGATTTGGTATTTGCATTTTGCACCGATGTTTATAGGAGGAAGACTGGAACTCGATATGAGTTGTCTGAGGTTGATTTTTGTGACAGAATTGGTGTGTGTTCTTTTGATAGTCTATTGTAGTACAATTACTTATTAAGCTGGGTGCTTGGTGCAGGTTCTCTCCCGTCTAGCTCCCTTTGAAAGGGGAATATATGAGGACTATGTTGCTAACTTCTGGTGCACATCGTCAGTACTTATAAAGTGGAAAAGATTGTTCACAATTCCGTGTCTGAAGCTTCTCAGTCTCGGTGCAACTGTTTCTGCCTCTCTGCCTTCGATGGTTCAGCAAATATGGGCTCCAAGTAAACAAGGCTTTCTCTATGGGCTGCTCAATTCTTCACTCTCGTTCTATTTATTCTCATACCAAGGTTAGTAGACGTATCCTTTCCTCTCATCTGTTTAATTACCTAAAATTTACTACCTCCGCCCCCATTTGTTTGTCCTTTTTAGGAAGTCGTGGTCGTTAATCGGCTCAACAATTTTTTTTTTTTTAAGATTTTGCCACGATGTAAAAGATTTCAATCATTTATGAATGGTTTCAAAACCAAGGAACGTAGAACATATGGACAATTTTGTGTGATGTTCACTTGTTCAGAATAAATGGGGATGGATGGAGAATATCAATTTGATGATGGTTTGACGATTGTTAGCATTGATATTTTTGGCAAAAACAGTCCATGAGAAGTCTATTCTTCTGCCTCTGCTACCAGCAAGCTTTTTGGCCATTGACGAGCCCTTCCTTTTCAAGTGGATGATGCATTATGCGCTGCTCTCTATCTTCCCTTTGATGTGTCGAGATGAATTGATTTTGCCATATATTTCTCTATCTGCTCTCTTCATCCTTCTTTACCATGCACCCGGTGGAAGAAAAGAAAAAAGAGACGCTCTATCTCCTTCGAATTTGAAATCCTTCGTGGTTGTGTTTCTTGTTTTGTGCTCTCTCGCTCTTCATGTTGTGTATTTGGTCGTGAGCCCTCCGGAGAAGTATCCTTTCCTTTTCGAAGCCATGATTATGCTTCTCTGCTTTTCTCAGTTCCTGTTCATCGCCGGTTACACCAACATAAAGCAATGGATGACATTGAAGGACTCTGCTCTAGAAAATAAAGAGAAGAAGTATCTTTGATAGTTTGTTTCTGGGATTGAATCTCTCTTTCTTACTCCATTTTACTTTTCGTCTTAGGCTGAGACCGAGATTTGTAAGCAGCATACTGCAAACGCGCGATTTTGTTCAGTTTTCCTAAAGGAACACACTAACAATTCAGTTTGCAAGAGAACGGTTTCCATGTCGTTAGATTCGAGAAAGCATTTTTGTTTTAGATTCGATGTGAATTGCTTGTGACTGTACTTCCGAACATCAACGAAGAAGAGTGGGGGAAAAGTTAAAACTTATTTTTTCAGTTTTTTTCCTCCATCTGTAATTTGGGTTAGAATTGTTGTACTTTTATACTTGCTTTTCACTTGAATATGTTATACAGTTTTTCAAAAGCTTGGAACAACGCGGGGTCAAGTCCAGCTCCTCTCCAATCCCTTTAAATGGATTGGAGAAAACACTCTCTCCAATCTTGGCTCGAATTTTTTTCTTTCAATCACATTTTGATGATCAGGACCGTTCATAATGATTAATTCACTGGGAGCATTAAGCATGCCAAAAATTAGTTTGATATGGTTTCAAAATAGATTCATATCACAAAAATTCTAGAAAGGGGTTTTGTTACAGTGTTGCAGTCTTATATTTTGCAAGATAATGTGTTCCAAAATCATATCTAATGATATGTTCAAAAAACTTGATTTTTAGCATATTTTATGTTCTCAACAAGCAAAATAAAATAAACTGTTTTGATCATTAATGTGAGATCGTACAAAATTTTTACGGGGCCGGGATTGGAGAGGACCTAGACTTCCTAAATAATCCCCTTCTACCCTGATAAAATTTACCCTCCTGCACACGAGTTGAGTTTTGTTCACACTCCACTTAAGAGCGTGAATATTACCATCTTTCCTATTGGTTAAAATGGGCTCCACGCCTCTGTCCATGACCAGTCTCCCTCCATACCAATGTTGTCAAATCCGTTCCGTACCGGTCCTTAAACGGAACGCAAAGAGTCATGTTCCGTTCCGGTTGAAATACCGGCCTGTTTCGGCCAATACCAGGTGTACCGGATAATACCGGTCTGTTCCGATCATATTCCGGTATTCTCGCCAGTACAAAATTACAATTTTTTTTTTTAAACATTTTGTTTATGTTTACACTTAAAATTTTTAAAAATAGTAGATATATATTAAATATATATAATATTAATTGCGGTAAATCCAGAATGGTACCGGAATACAGCCTGGTACCAGTACGTACCATTCCAGTAGTGAAAACGGTACGCTGTCCGGTACGGTATTAACAACTTTGCTCCATACCCAGTCTCTTCTTACGAAATTGCCACCATTATCAATTACGGAGCTGCTATCTATCTACTCATATCCATTTATATCTCCTTTTTTCGTAAATATTGAAATAATCTCCTAAAATTATTAATCATGTCTTTATAATAATCTTTCCTTCTGCCATATCCCCTTCAAACTATATCCCCTGTATCCACCAATAATTTTGACACCTGATAAAGGGGCTGTTAAGCCAATCAATTTGAGTGGAAGAAGGGGGATCAAGAAATATATACAGAAAGTTTACATCCACCGCTCAATATTCACCACTCCCCTCTACCGCTCTCAATCTCACCGTCAAAAAGTATTTTCGACTTTTTTTAAAATTCGGACTATTAATTGTCAAGACGGACAATGAGATGTTGCTTGGTGAATATTGAGCGGTGGAGCGCCCTCTGTCCTACTCCCTAATGGGAAACAGTTTCTTTTGTTTTTTTGTTTTTCTGTCGTTTGTTTTCTTCCCAAGTAAGAAAAAAGTTTTGACTTTAGCAATCACCTGGCATTGGTATTGGAGACCTGGCAATAATAGAAAAATAACGGTCAATAACGTATTTTGATAATTAATATTCGTCAAAGGCATTTTCAGCATTAACAAATATTTTAAACATATACTTATCGGGTATATTAATTATCGAAACACGTTCTGGACCGTCATTTTTCCATCAATGAAATCCATATATATCTATATATATATATATATATATATCTCATCCAATGGAAACCAGACATTAGTCTCTATAATATCCAGCTACTATATTAATTGAATTGATAACAACAACAGGGATCACGATGTACAAGTAGAGGTAGGTAGTTGGGAGTTGAACGTTTAAACGACCCTTTCTCTGTCTATCACTCACTCCCATCACAATTAGTAAACCCTAGTTTCCACTAAACTTTTTTCTCGACAACTAATTATTGCATTTACGCAAGTTGTTTCCATTAAATTTAAGGAAATGATATTGACACTCCAAAAATTGATGCATGTACTCCAAAAAATAAAGGAAAATGACTTTGGAATTGCACTGATTTAGAGTGTCTGCATCAATTTTTAGAGTGCTAATATCATTTTCCTAAATTTAAAACACCCAACACATTTGCTTCCCCTAAATTGAAACACCCATTTTGCCATCTATAAGTTTTAGTTTATTGGAAGTAATTAACTTGCCTAAATCAGGATTGTTGACAACTTCTAACTTACCGGAAACACCGTCTATATCATGATTGTTGACGTGTGGGTGAATGTTATTTTTTCCTATTGGATTTTCATGATAACTTACGTGCACCTCGCATAATTCCGAGTGCTCCGAAATTAAAGATTTTGTACAAATCCTCCAGAATATATTGGCTCCCGTGGGGTTCGAACGCTACGTGTTCATGAAAGAAAAATACCAGTAAATCACGTATTTGATTTCTCGTGCATATCTGGCAGGCCGTTGACGTGGGTAAATGTTGACCAATAATCAGCTTTGACACCTCAACTTTTGCAACATATATATCACACGTACGTTACATCATAAACTTAATTCGTTGGGCCTCTTTGAGTGGGTATTATGCCAACACCTAACTGCATCTATTTAATAATGGGAAAAAACAACCCCATCTCTCTCTCTCTCTCTCCTCCTCTTTCTCTCTCTCCATAAATTCGCCATGCAGTTTGGTTTCCAGTGGCAGTAACAGAACCAAAAAGAAAAAAAAAACTACTGTACATTGCAGAAGGGAATGTCATCAACCTTCTGCGTGTTCTGGACTTCTCTAGGCTTCTTCTATAACTAATAATAACAACTGATGTTTTGAATGAAGCAAGAATTATGGTGTGAGCTCTGGACATTATCTGTAGTATTGGAAGATCTTTAATTTTAAAGAAGACAGCATTCCAGCCTGACATTTATTAGGTTTTCAATGATTTTTTCTATTTTCATATATTTAACGAGATTTACAATCCAATTCCTTTCAACTTTCAACGATCAGATCGAAAAAATCTCAAAGAAAAGAAAAGAAAGAAAGACTACGAGTATTTGTGGGCGGTCACCGAAGGGATGAAGATGTTCTGACCCTGACTCTCGTATGCCCCTTTATACGGGTACCTTCACTACTCCATGCAATGAGCAATTGAGAGCAAAGGGTGGGGAACAAGATCACTAGTTTACACTTTGACCCGAATTGTATGGAATACATGAAATTCTATGTGAATTAGCTAGTCGCAAATTAAGTACGTAGAGATGGATTGGGGAAAGTGACTTGGGCCGTATGATATCCTGTGTGAATCAATATCGAAGTAAAGTTGTACAAGGGAAACAGAGAAAAATAACTCATCTTTAATTTATTTGTCATTACGTGCAAAAAAAAAAAAAACTTGGTCAAACGGAAGATACCATAAAATTAAACTAGAGAAACCAAGTCATAGTGACAAAGTAACATAATACAGACATGAACCATAGTACGCTAAGTTTTAAGATAGCCAACACCCATGTCGATCATCTGCTAAAGCAAACTCTCTTGACGAGAAGGGGACATTTCTGCTGACAATCAACTCGTCCTCTTATTGTGATCCTAGACGAGCTAAGCAGTCGGCTGCTTCATTGGCTTGGCTTGCAAAGTTAGTAAAAACGAAGAAGCTTTTAGGAAACTGTCAAAATCACTTCATTGGTTCTTTATTACTACGTGTTTTGGCAAACAAAAAGGATTGACAATTGATTATTACTTTGTTTAACTTTCTCCTTAATTAACTCTCTCTCTCTCTCTCTCTCTCTCTCTCTCTCTCTCTCTCTCTCTCTCGGATTGCTTGTCAAATACAAATGGGCCAACAAATTAAACTACAAGCACATCAAGTAAAAGAAATGAGTTTCCCAAGCAACGTAAGTGCTGTACATTTTCCTTTACTCAATTACTACGATGGTTGTTTTTTTTTTTGAACAGCTGGGATCGATAAACAAGCTAGCTAGCTAACCATCAAGAGTCGGGAAATTAAATGTAGCGGTAGCTGAAACTTGCTTATCCATACGAGTATTATAATATACTCCACTGAGGGAGGTGTATAGTACCAACTTAGCTAACAACTCATTGGTAATATTGATCACTTTGAGCATTCTGATTATGGTGAATGTAACGTTGGATTATGATATTAAAAGTCAAAGGATGATACGCAAGTATATCTCTCATTTCTATTACACGTGAAACTGGGTGTATGTACGTATTCGGTGCAGATAAAATATAGCATAGTTTTTTTCATGAAAAAATATGAACCTCCCCACCCTGGTTCGAAAATGATAACTGTTGGAAATTTTACGGAATTTCATATGAATGAAATCGGGGCTACCGGAGAGTCTCTTGAAACAACCGAGCATGTGCCAGATTCGTTGTATCTGGACGTACCACAATCAATAGACGTATTGATGTGTGGATTCTGTAACCCCCGAAACTCCTCCATGATTGTGAATTCAAATCCCGTAACCTCCCTATTCATTGGCAGAATTGATTGACAGAATTCATGGCTGCATTCATCATCCTAGAGTTACAATTGTCACCCTCCCTCTATAAAAGGAGGATCACGGTTTTGGAGAAAGAACAAGCAAACTCACAACATTCCAGCATACTCTGAAATTCGTTCTTGAGAGAGAGAGGCAGGCGGTAGTCAGTTCGCCAAGGCGGTCGACGGTAGTGTTCCGACGGCTTGCGGTTTAGCCGAGCCAATCCTGGGAGGAAGACACCGAACAAGAACCTAAAACACCGACGGTAGGCGGCGAATCTTTCTTAAGGAGACTGTGGTATCACACAGGACTCGGTTTGATTTTTTGAAAATTCAGTTTGTATCTCGACTGTTTCATTCTGTTCTGTATTTGTATTTTGTTTCGATTATGTAATTGTTACAATATCAATGAAGTTGTTCTCTAGAATTATATATTATGCAGAAATTTTCCCAACAATAACTACATAGGATATCATTCAAATCAAGTTTTTTCTTCCTTTTACAAGTCAATCAAACAAATTAGGTTTGTTTAACCGTTGCCATAAACTTTTCATGATAACTTGAAAGAAAGCTTATAACGTGGAGTAATGCAGAAAAGAAGTTTGATTTTTTTTTTTCCCCAACCCGCATGTCCGGGCTAATTTGCATAAACCTCGACTACTTCTGAAGCTCTGAAGTTAATGACCGCGCAAATCTTCCAATGGTCCTAAAGTTTGAAATGTTTGACTTTTCTGGAATCTGAATACACGACGTTTCCACGGAAGACAAACACTTGTTTATTTATCCATGCCCACCTAACCAAACCTTCCGGGTTGAATGAAGTTTGATGGGTTAATATGGCGCTGAATAGAGCTAGCCCATCTGGTTAATGGTTATGCATAGTATATAATTAAAGTATCTAAACCATTGGCATAAGACAGCTCACAGTACAAGAAAAGTGCAACATAAGTATCAGTGTGTCATTGATCCGTTAGATTATAAAGATTAAAAAATTTCTTTTGTTGTTAGAGCATCTCCAGCAATATAAGCATAATTCTAGCCATTTATCATAGGATTTCCCTCTTGGCTAGCCACAAAACATGTCCACCACCCAACAGCCTCAATAAGAACCTCAACAAAGTAAAAAAAAAAAAATTTCAGACGGGCGCGTGTCCAACACACGCGAGAGTAGATCTCACTCTCTCTCACGCGCGGCCTTTGATCGGCGCGTGAGAGCTCCGGTGACCTCAGTTGCCGACGTGATCGGTGGCGTTGGAATCGTCTCGACAATATCTACAATCCTCTGGGCTCAAAACGATTTTAGGATTAAGCCTCCGTTGAAGCCGCTGTCGCCGGAAAACGGAGGGTAGCCACCGTCTCCGATCTGTCTGGCCAAGCGAGCCTCCGTACTCGCTCAAACGAGTGAGGGGCTGGAGCGAGGGGAGCGACTGGCTAGTGCGTGGCGAGGCTGCTGGGAACTCGATTTTGATGGTTTCGCTCGGGAATCTGCCTCGCCGGAGCAAATGGCGACATTGCTGGAGATGCTCTTACAAAATAAAAAACATATACCGGTGGTTGTTTAATCCCCAGGCAGTTTTCGTGTAAAATCTGCAATTTCATTATTGTAGTTCACCTATTAATTAATTGTATCCGGATTTTGCTCTTAAACAATTACTTAATATAGGGCTCCAGTGGCTTCCTTTACTGAATCATTATTAAATTGAACGCAGAGGCGGAGGGGTATAGGGACTGGGGTTTGCCGTGTCCCGTCACTTTCCTTCCTTCGGAAAGAAAGGTCCTGTTCGTTTAGCATATTTAGTTTGTTTTAATTTTATTTTTTAATTATTATTCTATATCTTTCTTCAATCATTATCTTATTTCTCTAATTATTAATTTAATTTCTCTCTCTATTTCTCTCCACTCATTACCTATCTCTCCAATCATTACCCTATTTGTCTCTCCACCCACTACCAAAACTAAAATACCCAAATGTGCTAAACGAACATGGCCAAAATTATTAGGAGCGGAAAATGTTTATTAAAATCTTAGTTTAAGAAAAAGTCAGCGAATCGTTGAACTTGGATTCTTGCGATGAAAAAAAAAAAAATTCATCGAACTACTGTTCTTAAGAAATGTATGCCTACTTTTTTCTCAAGTTTTTAGATGGGATGAAAAAAAAAGTCGATTGTTGAAATAATCTTCCTTGGAATATCGGCACTGCCAAATCCTATCGAGTTTTTCTTAATAAAATTTTCTTTGCTGATAAAAAAAAAAATTGGCACAGCCAAAATCAAATCCTAAAACTGCCACGGTTTGTCTGCATGGAAGATTTTGAGGGAGGAAAAATTGAGCATGTTTTCTGTGGAAAAAAAAAAAACCATTTTAAGGAAGTAACATAAATATTTTTTGGAATTATAAAAACTATTTTCTGTATATATATATATATATATATATATATATATTAGTACGATATGAAAATAATAAGATGGAAAACCATTCTGAGATTTGTGGAAAACGCCTGCCTATTTTCTAGTCTATCGTTGAAAATTAGTTTGACAAAGTATTCGAAAAAACCTATTTCTGTTCAATTTTTCGTAGAACATCCCACTTTTACAGAACACCTTTAAAAAGGGCAAACCTAGTGTACGAGACTCTCGACATTGCGGGGTCTAAAAAATGGTTGATGTACGCTGCCTTACAAGTCCTAGGTTTCCACTAAACTTTTCTCTCGACAATTTATTGCATTTAGGTGAGTTGTTTTCCACAAACGTAAAACCACCAACACATTTTCTTTCGCTAGGCTGAAACACCCATTATACCATCTAGAAGTTTTAGTTTAGCGGAAATACTAAGGCCCCGTTCCAGAAACCTTCTTAAAAAAGAAGCAGTTTATTTCACATTTTCAAACTTAAAAATAATGTAAATGAAAAATAATTTTTTATTTTTTTTTGCACCGTATAAAAGATCTTGATGGGATCTATCAAACAAGATCCATATTGGTAGAAAAATTATTTGCATAAATACATTATTTTTAAACTTGAAATTGCCTTCTTAAAAAATAAATATTTATTTTGAGTTGCGGAACAGAGCCTAACTTTAATTACTACAAATAGCTACAACAAAAGTTGTCCACAACTTGTAGCTTACTAGAAACGCTACCTAAATCAGGATCGTTGATGTGTGGGTGAATGTTACGGAGTAGTATATTTTTTCCTATCGAACATATTAGTATTTTATTTTATGGCTTTAGTTTTAGTATTTTGGTAGCAATCTTATAATTTAGGAGTGTTAACATATAATTATTTAGTTTCTTAATTTAGGTTGATTCAGTTTCTTATTTTATGTTTTCTTGTTTTACAAGAAGTAGGGTTGCTTCCTAATATTTTTATTCCTTTTTAGTTCTAAGGTGGCTAGTACTATATAATAAGATTGTAGCCATTAGGGCAAGGGAGTTGATTTATGATTTGATTAATGAAAATTGAGATTATTTCTCATTATTGTGTGTTCGTAGAGGGAGCACCTCTAGTTCATACCCATTTGTGTTTATGTTTCAAAGAGAGAATCTTTAACATAAGTAAGTTCGTGATCTCTTCTTGCAACTAGTTTCGTAAAAGGAGGCTGCGCTGCATCAGTTGGTATCAGAGCCTGCGCTCGATTCCGGATCATGGCGCGACAAGGAGTTCGTTATGGTCGTTATGCTGTTGCTGAAGATGTGTATAATCGAAGTAAAGCTGCACGAGAAGCACGAATGGAGGAGAGGTTCCAACAACTTGAGCAGCGTGTGATGAATGCGATTGGCGTCCTAACCGATCAAGTGGCTGCCATGGCTGTTGGGGGGAACCCACCTCGCCGTCGTCCGGTTCAACCTCGGTTTCCGAAAGAGGAGGAGGTATCAGATGACGTTTCTATCACCAAACCTTTGGCTGGTAACCATCAGTCGAGGGGGAGGACAATGGTGAATGAAGCTACCATTGAGTGGCCATTTACATCAAATATTATTCCAGATCCAATTGTGGATTGGAGTAAGCCACCAGTTTTTGATGAAGAACCGATGGAGAAAATTACTAAAGGAAAAAAATAAAAAATATTGCAAAAAGAAGTTGTTACCATGCTTGAAGGTGGTGAAATTGGTTGGGATAATCAATGCGTGGATCCTTTTTTGGAATATATTGGAGTTGCTCTGAAAAAGAATATTTGGGTTGTGTACTTGGAGAAAATTTGGAAGGCAATTGTTTCTTTTATTTTTCAAGACTCTTCTTTACAGTTTGGGTTCGGAAAAATTAATTTGAGGTACAAGATTAATGCAGACAAGGTTCGGCGTATTCAACTATATAAACTCGAGGACGAGTTTCTTCAAGACGGGGAGGATGATGCAGAATGGATTTTAGGAAAAATAGTATTTTATTAGTATTTTATTTTATGGCTTTAGTTTTAGTATTTTGGTAGCAATCTTATAATTTAGGAGTGTTAACATATAATTATTTAGTTTCTTAATTTAGGTTGATTCAGTTTCTTATTTTATGTTTTCTTGTTTTACAAGAAGTAGGGTTGCTTCCTAATATTTTTATTCCTTTTTAGTTCTAAGGTGGCTAGTACTATATAATAAGATTGTAGCCATTAGGGCAAGGGAGTTGATTTATGATTTGATTAATGAAAATTGAGATTATTTCTCATTATTGTGTGTTCGTAGAGGGAGCACCTCTAGTTCATACTTGTTCGTGATTGTCCTTGTTGCGCGTTCTTCTATTTCGACACGCCTCCCTGCATCAGCTTACGTGCATCTCGGCTAATTTCGTTGATGACCCACTCAGTTTTTTTTAATAGAATTTTTGGTCTGCTCCGATCAGCTGTCCGGTGGCCGGAGTGGGCCGACGCGTCGTCGGGATTTCGGTCGGAGTCCCCTGTCGGCATGCTTAGACTTTCTGTTTCTCATGCAGATACCTGGCAGGCCGTTGACGTGGGTAAATGCTGACCAATAATCAGCGTTGACACCTTAACTTTTGCAACATCTATATCACACGTTACATCATAACTTAACTAGTTGGGCCTCTTTGATTGGGTATATACCAACACCTAACTGCATCTATTAATAATAAATAATAAAAACAACCCCATCTCTCTCTCTCTCTCTCTCTCTCTCTCCATAAATTCACCATGCAGTTCGGTTCCCAGTAAGAGAACAAAAACCAATAAAAAATAAACTACTGTACATTCCAGAATGTAATGTCATCAACCTTCTGTTCTGGGCTTCTCTAGGCGGCTTCTACAACTAATAATAATAAACTGATGTATTGAATGAAGCAAGAGTTATGGTGGGTCGTTCGACAAAAGCTCGGCTCATTAAGGGAGGCTTGGCTCAATTAAGAGAGGCTCGTTTAGTAAATGGCTAAGCTCGGCTCAATAAGGGCTCTGCTCATTAAGGCTCGAGCTGAGCTCGAGCTCGAGTTTTGGGCTCGTTAAGAAAACGAGCCGAGCTCGAGCTCGGCTCGGCTCGGCTCGGCTCGGCTCGTATACACCCCTATTATGGTGTGAGTTCTGGACAATATCTGTACCTTGGAGTATTGAAGATATTTAATTTAGGGTTTTCAATTATCTACTACTACTTTTGTTTATTAATAAGATTTACAGTACAATTCCTTTCAACTTTCAATACGACCAACCATTTGAAACGGAAAGAGTATTATACTAGTCAGACTACGAGCTCATCATCCTCCTCCCCCCCCCCCCCCCCCCCCCCACAACCCAAAAAAACGAAAAAAAGAAAGAAACCCCCCACCCAAAAAAAGACATAAAGAAAGAAAAAGACTACGAATCTTTATGGGCGGTCACCAAAGGGATGAGGATGTTCTAACCCCGACTCTCGTATGCCTCTTTGGACAGGTACCTTCACTCCACACTAGGGGTGTATACGAGCCGAGCCGAGCCGAGCTTCGGCAAGCTCGAGCTCGGCTCGTTTCCTTAACGAGCCCAAAACTCGAGCTCGAGCTCGGCTCGAGCCTTAACGAGCCGAGCCCTTATCGAGCCGAGCTTAGCCATTTACTAAACGAGCCTCTCTTAATCGAGCCGAACCTCTCTTAACGAGCCGAGCTTTTGTCGAACGAGCCGAGCTCTACTCGGCTCGTTTAGTAAACAAGCCGAATACTCGAGCTCAAGCTCAGCTCGTTTAGCAAACGAGCCGAGCCGAACCGAGCTTTAACGAGACTAGCCGAGCCGAGCTCACGAGTAGCTCGGCTCACTTACAGCCCTACTCCACACAGCCAGCAATTGAGAGCAAATGAGCGGGGAAGATCACTAGTTTATACTCTGACTTGAATAGCATGGAACACATGAAATCCTATGTGAATTAGTCGCAAAGTACGTAGAGGTGTATCGGAGAAAGTGACTTTACGCTCTGACCCAAATAGCATGGGACGTATGATATCCGGTGTGAATCGGTATCGAAGTAAAGTTGTACAGGGAAACCGACTATCGTCCACATCTTTTAGATGGAAAATAACTCAATCATCTTTAACTTATTTGTTGAGATGGTCGAGACTCTCTTCTAAGGGTGAGTAGCTCTCTCACTCTCCCTATTATATTTGAACTACAGAGACCCAAATATGGAGTTCCAAAGCTGCGTTCTGGCTCTTGAATCGAATGGGCAACGGTATTCCTGAGCTCTCCAACAGCGACGGTAAAGGCGTCAAGATGCATGCAGATCTAGTGGTGATACTGCAGCAAGAACATGATCTAGTTGTGATCCTCCACCCACTTCCATGAGCGGAGTACTGTTGGGTCTGATATCGGAGCTACGCGACTTTTCCTTTTGTTTTTTGTTTTCTTTTGTGTTGTTCTTGGTGTTCAGTGTATTTTGTTTTGTTATACTTGTTCATGTTGATATAGTACTATATGGGATGATATTGTTCGTTGGGAAAAAAACTTATTTGTCTTTACATGCAAAATTACTTCACAAACCCATTGATCGGTTATTGATTTTTCTTAGTATTTTACTAAGTTATGAAATTAAACGAAGAAGATTTTTATAAAAAAGCTGTCAAAATCACTTTTCCGGTACGAATTTATGGAGTTTAAAAACGTTTACTTCCAGTTCCTTATTACTAACGTGCACGTTTTGGCAAACAAAAGGCATTATTTGGTTTTAACTTTCTCCTTAATTAGCTTTTCAGTATTCTTTGTCACCATTTTGCAATAATTGTCCTCGACGAGTTATCACATTTCAAGTCAAGCAAATACTATTAGACACTGCGGCCGCGCACAGTTATTTTCTTCTTCTGAATCTGTAAATTTGCAGCATTTTTGGTTTTATTATACTAGTATTTTGAAATCCCGAGTTATACGGGAACAAGATGATCTCTGAAAGAAAAAATAAAGCATCTTGCTTGGTCTCGGCCATGAAATAATTATGCCGAATGGGACACTGGTTCTCTCTCTCTCTCTCTCTCTCTCTCTCTCTCTCTAGAGGATTGCTTGTCAAATACAAATGGGTCATTACTCCAACAAAACTACAAATTTGTATCAAGTATAAACCCCAAAATAAAAATGATGGAAAAGTGAAAGAAATGAGTTTCCCAAGCAATGTATATAAAGTGCTGTACGTTTTCCTTCACTCAATTACTACGACAGTTTTTTTTTTTTTTTGAACAGCTGGGATCGATAAACAAGCTAGCTAGCTAATCATCAATAGTCGGGAAAATAAATGTAGCAGTAGTTGAAACTTGCTTATCCATGATACTATAATGTACTCCAGTTGGGGCGCTGGTACGTTGATCGATCATCTCTATATAATTTGAGAGAGACAGATAAGAGATTTCCATTTATGAAAGAGAGATACACTTGAGCTGTATAAAAATGAAAGAGAAAAAAGAAAAAGAAAAAGAAAGAGTCCATCGAAGAACCCAACTTTAAAGAGAAAAACAAATCGAAACAGAGGAACAGAATCTGGATTTCAACTTGAAATAATACTATGTTGGGACAGAATGTTAAGATGATGAGATTCGAAGGCTTTGAACCGTATCTAAAGACACTGGTTGTGTTTGGTTGGGAGTTTAGTTTAGTTTAGTTTTGGTAGTAGGTGGAGAGGGAAATAGAGTAATGATTGAAAATATGGGTAATGATTGGAGATAGATAGAGAGAGATAAGAAAGTAATAATTGAAAAAATAGGGTAATGATTGAAGAAAGTAGTAGGGTAATGATTGAAAACAAAACTAAAACTAAAACTAAAAAGGGAACCGAACAAAGCCACTATCTTTAGAACGTAATTTGCCCGAACCGGAACCACGCGGTGTGTACGAAGTGTATAATCAAACATGAGACAAAATGTCTCAACATACTATAAATAAATAAATAAAACACATGAGGAGGAAAATTTTCGTAAGAGACTTCTTGTAATTGATTTGAGTTATTCGAGTTTATTTAGAGAGAACGAGAAATTGGCCGACTAATAAGATTGTTGAATAACCCTTGGTATCACAATCATCGTTCAATCGTACGTAATATATATGTATGCATGCATGCACGTTTTTCCGTGGTTACTTTGACAGTGGGGCATAATTTATAGGGTTTTGTTACATATTGATTAAGGGGGTGTTTTCGGTAGTAAAAAATTTATAAATTTTTATTTTTGTTTGAGAAGTTGTTAGGTGTTTTCAGTAGTGAATAAGTTATTGAAAAATGTCAAATTGTTTCCAGTAGTAGTGAATAAATTGTTGATAGGTTTGTGATTAAAATTACTATAGTAAAAACAGTTTTTGTTGACAACTTTTTTATTAGTTGAAACGAGATGATAAAATGCGTTAAATTTTTAGTGTTTTTTGTTAGTAGAAACGGGGCCTAAGCATGCAAAATTTCAACAACTCCTTCCGTTCCGATTTGTTAGTCCCCTTTTTGACTCCTATATGTCCCAAATTGACTGTCCATTTTCAAAATTAATGGATCAAATTATGTAAATTTCCGAATCAATGGATCAAATTTTATTTTCTTAATAAGTTAGAAACCTGAAATTGGACAAATAAATCGGGATGGAGAGAGTATAATAGAAGGTATAAACAATATTGATCATTTTTTTTTTCAATAATATATACATCAGCGAGAATTAACATGGTGTTAGTATGTTAGTCCACAGGAGGTTCAGAGGCTGTCCATAGCCCTGAACCCCAAACCGCACCTCGCGAGACTCGAACGATGCTTCTACTGATGGAGGCATTCCAACTGAGCTAAGAGCGCTCATTGGTAATATTGATCACTTTGAACATACTGATTATGGTGAATGTACCTTTGGATTATGATATTAAAAGTACTCATAGGATGATACGCTAGTATATCTCTGATGGTTTAGCTTAATATCCTTCAATAAAAAAAGAAGTTTGATTTTTTTTTTTTTTCCAACCCGCATGTCCGGACCAATTTGCTCAAACCTCGACTACATCTGAAGCCTTGAAGTTAATGACCGCACAAATCTTCCAATGGTTCCAAATGAAATATTTGGCTTTTCTGAAATCTGAATACACGATGTCTCCACAGAAGACAAACACTTATTTAATTTTCCATGCCCACCTGACCAAACCCTTCCGGTTGAAACTTTCTGTTGGATGAAGTTTCATTTCTTTTATTGTTTGTTCCATCTCTTTTATTTTCAGTGAGATGTTCTTTTTATATCTCGTTTTTGCCTCGATGTACCCCTTCGAGTTTAATAAAATTTCGTTTGCCGAGCAAAAAAAAAAAATATGGCGCCGAATAGAGCTAGCCCATCTGGTTAATGGTTATGCATAGTATATAGTAATTAAAGTATCTAAACCATTGGCATAAGACAACTCACAGTACAAGAAAAGTGCAACATAAGTATCAGTGTGTCATTGATCCGTTAGATTATAAAGATTAATAAATTTCTTTTGTTGTTACAAAATAAAAAACATAAGTACCGGTGGTTGTTTAATCCCCACAGGCAGTTTTCGTGTAAAATCTGCAATTTCATTATTGTAGTAAACCCTATTAATTAATTGTATCCAGATTTTGCGCTTAAACAATTACTTAATATAGGGCTCTAGTGGCTTCCTTTACTGAATTATTATTAAATTGGGCAAAACATATAGTACTAGGAAAACAAGCCACCTCTTATATTTTTTAATTTCTTCAATTTGAAGAGAATTATAGAGAGTGTACTCGATTTGGTCGTTTGTAGTTATTTCAGAGTCAGCTTTCTAGAATTCTATAGATTAAATTCGTCAAACTACTGTTGTTAAGAAATGTGCGCCAACTTTTTTCTCAAGTTTTTAGATGGGATGAAAAAAAAAGGTTGCTTGATTGTTGAAATGAACTTCCTTAGAACATCGGCACTGCCAAATCTTATCGAGTTTTTTTTAAAAAAAATTTCTTTGCCGATCAAAAAAAAAAAAAACCATCGGCACTGTTAAATCCAAATCCTAAAATTGTCAGGGTTTGTCTGCATGGAAGATTTTGAGGGAGGAAAAATCGAGCGTGTTTTCTGTGGAAGAAAAAACCATTTTAAGGAAGTAACATAAATATTTTTTGGAATTATAAAAACTATTTTCTGAGATATATATTAGCACGATATGAAAGATCTATGTACGATTTGAAAATAATAAGATGGAAAACCATTCTGAGATTTGTGGAAAACACCTGCCAATTTTCTAGTCTATCGTTGAAAATTAGTTCGACAAAGTGTTCGAAAAAACCTATTTTTGTTCAACTCTTCGTAGAACATCCCACTTTTACAGAACGCGTCTAAAAAGGGCAAACTTAGTGTACGAGACTCTCGACATTGCGAAATCTGAGAAATGGTTGATGTACGCTTCCTTACCTCTGCAAGCGGAGAGACTGTTTCCGCGACTCGAACCCGTGACCTTCAAGTCACAATGAAGCAACTTTACCATTGCGCCAATCACTGAGCCGCGCAACCACACCCGTTCATTTTAGCAATCAATGTTTGAGCTCTGCTTTTAAACTTTGACCGGTAATAAATATTTCGGACTTCTTTTTGCTGAGCAAAAATAAATAAATATTTCTGATCGGTAATACTTTGTTTTTAATCCAAACCGTCTAAAACACTTTTGGACGCGCGAGATTGAGCCCCATAAATCTTATTTAAGGAGGCTTCGTAAATAAGTTTTTTCTCTTATTAGAGTACTGAGCAGTATGTTTGGTTCGGCAATCAAATTAATTAGGTTTCAACTCGTCTTTTTTTTTTCATAGGCAACAAAATTCTATTAAGAAACTTGGTAAGAAAAACATAAAGTTGGGGGGAGGGGGCGGGGAATCGAATGAGAAGTTGGATGAAAACAGCTGTTGGGACTCATCCGTCCAATATTCCAGTTTCATGACTCATGCACCAAAAAGCACCTAAAATTATGTTCAGCATGCGTGGATGATCTCTCACTTATCATCATCATTAATTGTCTTACTATTATTGAGTTCTATCTACCTTTAATTTACGTACCCTTTAAAAGATGAACCTTATATACCTTCCTATTACGTATGAGAAGTTTTTGGGTGCCGGTTAGGTACCATACACATAGTACTTCGTTGGTAATCCCAGCCATGCCGTCCAAACGTGTTTTAAATGGTTTGGATTTTACCAAGAGAAAAAGAGGAGAGAGAGAGTGGTCAGGTGAAGAGAAAGAGAGAGATATAATAAATCTGGGTCATCCAAAACACATTTGAACGGTTGGGATCGCCAACGAGTATTTAGGTGGTATCCGCTCGGCGTCCAAAAATTTATCATTAAGTAGAATATTTGTACAGTTTCACTTGGACTCGGGGATGGTGCTGTCGTGGTGGTGCTGCCCTGCTTGGCGCATTGAAGGAATACCGGTTTTTGTAAAGAACCTTGAAAATTTATGTAGGAAAAGTATTTTATTTTTATTTTAAAATTACATGTCATTTCATAGGGGACTATCAAAATGGGACGGAGGGAAAGTATAAGTTTAATAATTTCAAAAAAGACAATCTAATGTTTATCCTTGCACATGAAAGTCCTATTGCAAGGGTAGTTGTGAATTGATGAAAAAAATCAATAAACTCGTCTTCATAGAAGAATGATTCGGCCTCCATGGGATTGTGAATCGATTGATCGATGGTAATATGCCCCGCTCGATTAAATGACATCTCCTAAACAAAAAACAGCTGAGTATATATGATGTACCCAGTAACACTAATAGTAATAAATTCAAATGGTATCCAAAATTGTGATGTACATTCCAATTATTAATGCATAAAGATGTAACTTATGCAGGACCAAAATTGAAAACGTGTTATATATCGATCAACTGGAACATTATTATTTACCCACGAAACTGGAATAGGTGTTAAATTATTTTTGGTTAACGTACTAGTTATCATGCTTTTTTTTTTCCCCCAAATTCATTTCATGCACATATAAACATTAAAAAGAATACACCCAGGGACTATCCCAGTGGTTCGGGCGGATACCCAGACTTTAAGAGTACTCTTCAACAAGGACGGATTTACACGGGGGCACATGCCCCCACTCGAACGCGTACTCCCACTCGAAATTAATTTTTTTTAAATATATTTTTGTATAAATTAACATAATTATGAAAGTGTACTAATATATAAATATACACACTTGCATATATCCCGAAAATGTACATATATAATTAGTTTTATACCTGAATTTCATCATATGGTGCATTTTTACTTGTTATTTTATGAGCTGATTGTCTATTTAAAGCTAATTCTTTCTTGATTCTCTTTATTTTTAACTGTCTGGGAGAAATATTTTAAAATAAAGTCATTAACAAAATTAGCTCGATCATTCTAAAACTTGTCGATGTTCATTTAAAACATATTTTAAAAATTTTATCTGAGATTTTGTGCTCATTTTTATCTAATTTAACTTAAAATACGCATTATAAATTTTTGTAATTAGTAATGAATGCCTTAATTTTGTACAATCTTACTGTGGTTAACTAAAAAAATGAACTTTCACCATTATGATTAATAAGTGCCCCTACTAGGCTATATTCCTAGCTCCGTCCATGCTCTTCAAGGTCTGAGGTTTGATTCCCCACCAAGCAAGTACCCTGAAGTAAGTGGAGGGCCGTGACTGATGTGGCCTCGCTAACTCCCCCGGAGGTTTGAGTTACGCAGTCTAGTTCATGTAGTGGCCTTATTGTAGGGTTATTCATCCGTTAAAAAAGAAGAAGAAGATAATCGCTTGGGAGGCATTAAAAGCCGGTTGCTCTGTTTGGTGAACAAAAAAATGGCAAAATTTGATAACCAAATTGATTAAGCTCACAAGAAAGTGAGAGAGAAAGGAAATAAGCATTCAACTCTACTCCTTTTATATTCAACTAAATGGACGACTAAACACCACACAAAAAAAAAGGACTAAAAACACCAATCACAAGGACACACGAGTGGTCGTCCCTTCTTCACTTCAGGTGGTGACGTGTCATCTTCTGGTTGGTGGGCATATTTTTTTAGTTGAACAAAAATAGTAGTGTTGCCCCAACTAGCTAGATGCTTAATTGCTTATTGTCAAAGCCAGTACAATATGCCTTAACGATTGTAGCCCCGTGAGTACCATGCATATATGCCAGTTGCACGCATACTTTAATAATCTGAACCGATCATTTAGTAAGGCATTTAGAGCATACTTTATGTTGCTGAAAAATCATCTTGATTATTGTAGCCACATGAGTACCAAACATAATTACCCAAAAAAATGTGAGTTGTAAAGTTCTGTGAATAATTCAACTATTATTATTATTTTGTAATGAACGCAAGAAACTAACATTAATCGGAAATAACAAGTTGGGGGTATTTAATCCCTACATTTATAATGTCTTCTTGCAATTAAAATAACACCACAAGCGGTGCAACGTAAAATAAAATAAATTTAAAACCCATGACATGATTAAGAGCTTCCTCAGCGAGGATGATTAACATGGCTACCAATCACAGATATCATCTATTTTCAGACCTTGGTCTAAATTAAAGCATTCATGTAGCCAGCCACTTTTATCTGATCAATCTGAATGTTTACTTGTGAATAAATCTGGTGAAATGGCCCTCATAGTTAACGGACCGGATAAGCGCTACGGTGGGCACAAAATCACGAATTCATAGCACTTTTGTTTTTTGGGTGGAAACATCAAATTGATTGGCCTCGTATGTATGTCACCAACTCTTAAAAAAAAATGGTATTTGCATAAAACAGAATGAATAATCGAAACTCGCAAAACACAGACCGGTGGTGAAAGACGCATATATGCTTGAGTCTTACTCTCACTGGTGACTTCATCGCCACCCATTTTTTTTCTACTAAAAACTAGAAAAATGGCGCACACACAATTTGTGTGCACAATTTTAGGGTGCTCGTGGATACTGGATACAGTATTAGGTAGTGGTTACGAAGAAGTAGATTAAAGTAATGGTAAAAGCTTTTGTTTTTTTTTTTGGGAGGAACAAATTAACGGAAACTATTTTTGTGATCGAGCTTCAAATAATGTTGACACCGACATGACTAGGCCCCGTTCCACTCTCCATTCTTAAAGAAGTACGCAACTCTATATCATATATGCATGGGTTATCCTAATGAGAACAAAGGAGATAGTACGTACAAGTAGAGATGAAACCAAAAGAAAAGTCTAAAGATGGATTGGAGTCTAATTAATAAGATCATATAAAAGCTAATGGTCCCAACCCCTAACTGCCCCAACTGTCCCCGGCCGGCGACATTTGTGACTAAATATCAGTACCCAAGAAATCAACATTTATTATTAACCTTCAAAATTAGGATACATTATTTTACCAAAAAAAGGAGAATTGAAATATTAACTTCAGAATCCCAAAATTAGGATTGTTATGCAAATTCCCTTGAATTGGCTTGAAATAAGGGTCATCATTTAGCCCGAAGGCCCGCCAAGCTTTTACCCGACCCGAGCCCGTAAAACGGGCGGGCTAGCCCTGCCCGTAGGCCCGGCCCGTGAGCCTGCCTGCCCGCCCATGGTACCAGTTCAAAAGCTCACCGACGGGCCCGCCTATTAGCCCAAAATCCCACAAAATCCTTTCTTTTTTTCTTTGATTTAGTTTTGCCCAAGGAAATTTAAGCCGGCCGGTTGGCCCGCTGGCCCGCCAATTGGGCTAGCCCATGGGCCGGGCTTGGGCTTCAATCTATCGTAGGTGGCCTGGCCCGCCCGGCCCGTCAAAAAGAAAAAGCCCGGTCGGCCCGACCCGTAAGCAGGCTTGAACAGCGACTTGACGGGCTGGGCCGGCCCTGCCTGGGCCGATGATGACCCTTAGCTTGAAATATACTCCATGATATATGGACGTCCCTCCCTATTATGTGATTTGACAGGACTGGACTCTATTATATAAATTTGGCGGTGTAGACCTCAGATTTAAAATTTTAAGAAATTTATACTTCCTTTGGATTCTTTGAGAGAGAAAATAGAATGCAAAGAAAATGTATGTTAAAAACTTCTTTTTTTTTGTGTGTGTTTTTGGGTTGTTAATTTGGTCAAGTGAAAAGAATATTGATCGAACATTTATTTTTAGGATTGATAAATGAGCCAAATTAGTCGATCATGCAATTATTTATAGAATCTGATTTAAAAACTAAAAAAGTTTCAAAATATGTTCGAAGTCAAATTATTTATGAGGCGAGCCGATCTCAAATGATCTTTAGTCGACCCGAATGCGAGCCAATTTCGAATAACTTGATTTTTTATTATACATCCTTGTAGCTGAATGCGTTATTAGCTTGTATGAATTGGCTTGAATATTATACGAGTTTCAAAATAATCCTCAAGCTTAGTTTGTTAATTTTTGTAAGAAACCGATATTGAATGAATTTTAAAAAGTGAACGCGAGCTCAAACATTGAAGTCGAATAACGTAATTAGTTCGTTTGCCAACCCTAACGTGTTTCTTGAAAGAAATAAGGATTTCCATTGAAGGAATTTCGATTCCCTGATGTACTTTCTGGAATAAAAAAGCATTAATTTTTTGCTATAAACTATGGCTGCTCAAATTACACTCGCAGAGACTTTATGCAAAGCAAGTCGGTTGTCTCAGGTGGATTTCAAATGAAGGAGTTAATCTTTAATTTCACTTAGATGGTTTTTTCAGATGTTTGGTCAGCTTCGTACATCTCGATAAATCTCGAATTGCTGAAGTTAACGATCTACTGAACCGCTCCAGTAGTCCTGAGACCTTTTTGTTGGTGGTAGGTGAGAGCTTTTTGTTGGTGGTAGGAGCAGGACTTGCGAGCGTTGGAAAAGAAAGCCAGCTCCTTAATTGTTTTTACGATGCTCAATGGATTACAAGAGAATCATGTGGCTACAACGTACGGAGCGGGGACCTGTAGTAAGCAATCCTATAGAGCGCAATCCGAGCCATTCATCTCGTTAATCAATGGTTTTAATATGTTTGTTATCTTTTACCGGTAAAAGATAATTTCGCTTTTGCCGAGCAAAAAAAGAAGAAGATAACTTTGACGGCCGATAAAAGTTAACAACGAATTTGAACCATCGATTGAGAAAATGGACTGTCCGAATGATCGCTACATTCTTAGAGCATCCACAGTGGAATAAGCAAAATAAAAAGTTGCTAAAGTTAACAATGTTTGTTTAAAAAAGTGCTCACATTGGAATAATCAAACTTAACAACCTCTTAGCAACTCATCAAATTTTGGCTTTTAAATAATCAAAACTAGCAACCTTTAGCCAATAGCCAAATTTAGTGATCCCCATATTTTATCAATCAAGTACACCCATCATTACACAAAAATCTTATCTCTCAACAATGTTTTCAAAAAATAATTATAAGAAACTATTCTTACTTTTCTTTTTAGAAACTTTTTCTAAAAAAAAAAAAAAAAAGAGTCTTCATATGAACTATTTTTTTTATGAAAATTGTTTCTTCAATTTTGTAAAAATTATTTTTCGAAAAAAAATTGTATTTACACAAAGCTATTTTTTTACACATTTTTTTTCATTAACTATTTTTTTATCCAACTGTTTTTTTTCTTCCAAAAACTGTTTAATTAACTCTTTTTTTTCAAGAACAAATATTTTTTTTATAAAAACTATTTTTAACATGAACTAGTTTTTCAAAAACTAGTTTTTCAAAAGATTTACGTGAAATGAAAGGGAAAAATTTGGAGAAAACTTATGGAATGAAGCAATGATTCCATTGTTTTTTATTATGAGCAAAAAATAACCAATGTGAGACTTGACATTGTTAACTTTAGCAACCTCTAAATGGATAATCAAAATCTGATGTGGCATGATTTGATTATTCACTTTTGCTTATTCCGCTGTGGATGCTCTTATAATGACTTGCTCACCACAGAGTCCCGGTCCCTACAATGTAAAGGGTTAACATAAAGATTTCAAAATCTTGCCTAAATGAATAGCCTCCGGGTATTCAACTATTGACGATCAATATAAAAGAAATCCGAACTATTTTTAGTATTTTGAATGTTATTACTAATTTAAGTTAGAGTCTTGATTGATAAGACCTTACAACTATACGAGACGAAAAGTCATGGGTTATTCCTTTATGTTTTCGTACAAACCCTAATATTTATATGGACCCAGGTCCTATAGTATAGTGCCGGGTGCACTACAGAGGTATGCCTAGCGTGCTTGAGCCATTCATCTATACGATTAATTGTTTTGATTTGCTAAGAGTATCATTCAATTAAGTTATTTACATATACAATATTTCAAAATTTAAACCGTTAGTATTTTTTTTTTTTTTAACAGCTTGAATTGTGCCCGGTAGTGAACCTTAAATATAAGGAGGTGTTTCCAGTAGTCAATATGAATCAATCAATCAATCAGCTGGAAACAAGTTGGTTAACCGAAGAAAGGAAAAATGGTCTTGTTATTATCAGTTCACTGGGCTGACGATAAACACACTAGAAGACAAGAAAAACACGTATTTTGTGTATTCTATACACCTTTTAATACACATTCACACGTTTACTATTGTTAGCGCATTGGAATGATTTTAGAATTTTCGAATGAAAAAGGACAATGTATGGAAAACTGCTGGCAAACACATGAATCAATCAATCAATCAGGAACACCAGTCAAACTAAATGGATTGTTTCTCAAGTTTGCATTTATGTAGTAAAATCTTCCACGAAATGATCAAGGTATATCATAGAATACCCTAATTTTTTATGTTTAATTAAGGCCCCGTTTCGGAACGGATTATAAGTACTTATTTTTTAAGAAAACAATTTCAAACTAAAAAATAATGGGCTTAATGAAATCTAAAAATATGCAATATAGATCTTATTTAAAAAATCTCAATGAGATCTTTAATACGGTGCAAAAAAATCAAAAAATTACTTTTCATTTATATTATTTTTGAGTTTGAAAATGTGAAATAAGTACTTATTTTTTAAGAAAGTGTTCTGGAACAAGGCCTAAGCATATAGCAATTGACAAACCACGTAAAATTCATCACATGTAGTAATTAACATGTAGCCGTGTTTGAAGTCTGTCATGTGTGGTTACTTTTTGAGTCTTATGACTCCTATCCGTCTTTTTGTCGGTCTGTGATCGTGGGGTGTGGATTGTGAATTTTATAAAATGTGGGGTGAAACGGATCCTGCTCTAACATCATGTGAAAATTTTATATCTATCTCAAAATCAACTAACAATGAATGAAGAGGTGCCAAATGTTATAATTACTCGTACGTTCCACTCCTAAATAATCTGAGACTTTATTTCCTTGATATCCCAAGTACGCTGACTTATAAGAGCGACCAAATATAATAGAAAACTTGTGTGTTTTAATATAGTAAATACTTATCTGAAGTTATATTATATATTATTTTTCTTCAGAAAACTACGGCATTCTTTTTCTTGAACGGCAACAACTACGACAATATTCAATGCACTAATCTTTCATCAATGAAAGAAACTAAGAAAATTATGAAACAATGTAAAATAAATTGCCTTTTTTTTTAACCACATCAAATAAAATATAGCTTACTTTTGGAACAATACTGAAAATATACATACTATATAATAACAGGAATTCTTTAATTTGGCTGTGGTTTGCCGGCCCGAATTTACTTCAGCTCGTGAAAGCTTTTACATCAAATGAAAATGAGACGCAATTTACTTGAAGAACTAAGCAAAATTTGTTACCCCTGAATTTGAGCAAAATTTAGTACTACGTACTTGATCTAATCCACATTTTAAGGCTGTGTTTGGGTTGGTTGTGTTAAAAAAAAGAAGGAACAAGATCCTCTCCACTCCAGTCCGTTATATGGATTGAACAGTACAATTTTGATCGTTTTTCGGTTCTTCCCAGAATTATTTTGACTATTAAAAACTTTCATATTTAATTTTGAGCTTGTTGAAAACATTGAACATGTCAAAAATCACGATGATCTGATACCGATTGATCATATGAGTCCGTAACATATTTGTCTTGAGATAAGTATGTTAAATGAGTTCCGATATGGTGTAGTAACATCTTGTTTTTTCAAAATAAACGTGTTCCGAAATCATATCAAACAATATCCAATTACCGCAATTCTTATGCAATCAATTATCGCTATGGGTGCCAAATGATTTCAATCTGCTGTTGTATACATGGCGACTTCTCATGATGTCAAGGACTTATGCAAGATGCTATCATTGATTGTTGGATGGGTTTGATTAAGTATGGCGTCTCTCAAGCCCATCACAACTGATAATGGGATGGTGGTTGGATGACCTTTTGTTCTGGGGCTTATTTAATTATCATTGAATGTAACATTTAACATTTCGTATTTTTCTTCTCTTTTCTAGGTCTTTTATGGACTTTAATCTTTGAAGAGTGTAAATGGCCTTCCCTCGATGTATTCTTTGTCGAGTTTCTTATAAAATTTTGTTGCTTATCAATATATATATATATATATATATATATATAGAGTCCCTTTCTCCTAAGGACCACCTTAACTTAATAAAATAAGGACCTCCCTTTCCTGATCGAATTTCGACGATCCGAGCCGCTCAATGTGTTCAGAACGTAATTTTAAGAATATTAGAGAGAAATCAGCCAAAAAAAAGACCGGAAAGGGCTTCATCCGAGCAGTTTTTGTTTATTTTTTATCAAACGGTTCAAATAAAAACTGCTCAGACGAAGCCCTTCCTGGTCATTTTTTTTTGCCGATTTCACGCGGGCACCTTTAAAATCATATTCTGAACACATTGAGCGGTTCGGATCATCGAAATTCAAACGGATAATAGGAGAAATGGGGAGGTCCTTATTTTAACTAAAATAAGGACCTCCTTATTTGAAAATGACTGTGTGTATATATATATATATATATATATATATATATATATATATATATCACGATTCTTGGCAGGGTCAACTTGTTTTACTAGCTCCTAAATATAAAGGTTGTGGATCATCAAAATAGTCCTGAGAAGAATACAAAAACGATCAAAACTGGACCGTCCAGTCCATTATCTTGTTCCTAAAAAAAAATATTCTGGGTGTTTTTCTTTATGGAATATTTTTCCTTCAGAATTTTTTTTTTTTTCAGTTTTCGAATATAACTTCTTTCATACCTAAAGTCTGTTTGGGACAATGTTCTGAATAACGTACCGGTCAGGGTACCGGTTTTTCTACTAGTACTGTACGTACCGGTTCAAATACCGGGTACCATTTCGGATTGATCGCTATTGGTATTTGTCCAGTTCCATCCGGTATTTGCCCGGTACCGTCCGGTATTGTCCGGTACTTGAAGAAAAAAATAAATTTAAAAGTAGTACAATACCATTCGGTATTGGCCGATACTGACCAGTATGTCCGGTACCGGCCAGTACCGACCAGTATTTAAACCGGAACAGAATTAAAGGTGTAGGGTACTGGATTCTATCATAAACGGTACGTGCCGACCGATACGGAACGGTATTGATAACATTAGTTTGGGAGGCTCTTTTGCTCATTTTCATTTTCACCTTCTGGCTGTTTGGGTGGTCGAGCCAAAACACATTATACCAACATGTATATTTATATTTGATTGAAGAAGAGCAAAAGTCAGAAAGTTGGTCCGGAGGCTCTTTTCACATTTACTCTAGTTGTTAATTTTTTACACTACTCATGTTGTAAAATGTATTTAGCACATATCTCTTAAACACTTTACAAATTTAAAATATATTTTGATCATAATTTTAAAAAATATATATATAAATTAAATTAAAATTTTTTTTTTTAAGAAATGGGGCTCTCTTTCTAAAGCCACATGCTAAAATTATTTAGTGAACCTGTTTTAAACTTTTCTCTCGTTTATACACTTTTTGTCTACTGTCGATCGATAGTCCGAGATTAGTGAACACATACATCAAAATCACTAAAAACAAAAAACTACCCGGAATAAAATCACATGCATGCATATTACCCATTTCAAACATCCCACGAGGTCCTCCCTGATTAATAAAACACTGAAACCCTATGAAAGTGCTAAAATACTAAATCCTGAAAGTGCTTAAACTCTAAAGTACCTTATGAAAGTGCCTACACTTTAGGGTACCCTATGAAAATACTTAAACCCCTAGGATACCCTAAAAATACCTAAATCGCTAAAATCCTGTAATAAGAAAGTGCACCCTAAAATATCTATACAAGTGCTTAAACTTAAATCCTAGGGCTCTATGAGAGCGCTTAACCTTAACCCTAAACCTTAGGGTACCCTAAAATTATAGGGTACCCCAAGGTATTAGGGTACCCACTAGGATGCTTTGAAACCCTTAGATACCCTAAAACCTTATGGTAACATTTCTATTAATGGTAAATGTATGTTTTTAAAAGTGGATCTAGTGTTAATTAAGTATTTCTTCTCTACTTAATGGAAATTTAGTTTTACTCTTCTATACTTAAGAGGATATGTGATAACCATAGCATTGCCCGAACTACAAAAGATGATAATAAAAAAAATAAAAAATAAAAACAATAATCACAAGAAAGAGAGATGGATTTGCACATAAATAAATAGATCCAGCTAAGAGAGAGCGTTGTAATTGACATTAAACTCCCAAACCCCCCTCCTTCATTAAATTCCCCCATCTACCTCTATTCATCACCCCAGTTCTCAGCCTTTAAATTTCCCCACCCCCTCCCTCCCTCACCCACAATAGTAAAAACCCTTTCCCTCTTTCTCTCTCCCCAAAAACTTCTATACTCTCTCTCTCTCTCTCTCTCTCTCTCTCTCTCTCTCTCTAAAAATGCCGCAAATCCTGCCGGACTTCTCCGCGTCCGTGAAGCTCAAGTACGTAAAACTGGGCTACCAGTACCTCGTAAACCACATTCTGACCTTCTTGCTGATTCCGGTGATGGCCGGAATCCTGATCGAAGTCCTCCGAATGGGACCGGAGGAGATCGTGGGCATCGTGAAATCGCTCCGCCTGGACACGGTCCAAATCCTCTGCTCGTCGTTCCTGATCGTGTTCGTTTCCACCGTCTACTTCATGTCCAAGCCCCGGTCGATCTACCTCGTCGACTACGCGTGCTACAAGCCCCCCGTCACGTGCCGCGTCCCCTTCGCCACCTTCATGGAGCACTCCAGGTCAGTGGGCACCGGGCCCACCCAATTTATGATCATAGGAGTTGCATTTCTGGTTTTCTCATGATAAAAACAACTTTTGTTTTTATTGGTGAATTTATCATGATAAAAACTCGATTTGCAGAGGCCAGTTTGGTAAAGGTTTTATCGAAACCGAACTGATACAATTCATGTTCATTTGTAATAAATACTACAACTCACAACTCACCTCGAGAACAAAATCAGGACATAACTGTGCCTGGAGCATGCACATAAGTTAACGTGCCTCAAACAGCTCCGGACGCAGTTATATCCATCCCTCTGAAATTGTGTGTTGGAGTTGTGTTTTGTGAATTTTTTACTATTCAAATGATGGCATGTATAGCGTGTGGCTAAACCATTGAAGAAATTCTAGTCCAGTAAAAAAAATCATCCAATCGAACACGCCTGAAATGGATAAGTCAAAATCAAACCCAAATCACACAATTTTGATCGGTTCTAGCTCGAACGAAATCGAGGCGACTTATTTCATCTTGTGCTACCCGTCACTTTCATCTAACTTCAATTAACTAATTTTCTCTTGTAATTGGCTAATTTTAGACACTTGTTGAACAATTAACCCTCTTTCTATTATTTCCGTTCTTTTGAATTTTCTTCAGCTTTTTTAGTCCTTTTATTGAAGTGTGCTAAGTATAGCATAATTAATTAAGCAATCATTGATGAATTGAAGTTGAATTTTTTTTTCGTCCATATTTGAACTGTCTGTTTCACCCATAGATTTTGGTTTACCTTTAGGCCTTAATTGGCTCCATCGGTCCAGTCCACCTTTTTTTTTTCTCTCTAAATTATTCCCAGAAAGGAAAATCTTGGCTCTCCTAAATTTTTAACTGAATTTTTATATAGTACCTATCCCAGTCCTCCATGGCGTCTTTAACCAGTAATGACGGGTTTACTTAACATATTATTTCGCCTTATTTTGGTTTTTAAGAATTTTTATGAGCCACACGTTAATTTTTTATAATTCATTCATCTCCCAGAGGGGACAAAAAATTCTGTTGTAAATTATTTTAACTTTTTCAAACTTGTAGTATCATATTAGATATTACCAAACAAAACTGGATGTGTTCCACCAATTAAAATAATCACTTTTTTAATTATTTTTCAAATAAGTAATTTTTTTGAATTAAAGATGATGTATTGTAAGAGAATAACCTATTTTGTAAAGCTGAAAATAAGTACTTAAAAAATAATAATCTTAGTAGAACGGGGCGTAATAAAAAACTAAAAATAAGTTATATAGATAAGTTAGGCTAAATCCTTAACTTTCGGAAAAAAAAAAAATTAAATGAGACGCATGGGTTTGATGGTATTAAACTGTATTTGTTCAAAACAAATTCATCTTGTGTTCTAAATAATTTACACTTTGTTTGGTTCTCCTCTCAGAAATAATCTCTCCAAAATTTTTTACTGTTTCGTCATTTGTGTTATTTCGTCTTTAGTATTTTTTGTCAAATTTTTTTACTTATTTTATATTTTTTGAATGTATATAGCATTTCTCTATTCAAAAAGTAAAAGAGTTCACTAAAATGTTAAAAAAATTTACTTAAGATAAAAAAAATACGCAAACTTTTTTTATCTCAAAAATAAATTTCAAAACTGTAAACCAAAGAGTGTTAGTTATCTCAAAAAAATCAAAAGACAAGTTTTTAAAAATGATCAAACCAAACAAAATCTAGCTATAATTTCAAACATTTTTTTTTGTTGCAAAAGTAAGGAAATTTAATTTGCTTTTTTTTTTTTCACCATTTCCCTACACAGGTTAATCCTCAAGAACAGTCCCAAAAGCGTGGACTTCCAAATGCGAATCCTGGAACGCTCCGGCCTCGGCGAGGAAACCAGCCTCCCCCCGGCCATCCACTACATCCCCCCCACCCCCACCATGGCCTCCGCCCGGGGCGAGGCCGAGATCGTCATCTTCTCCGCCCTCGACTCCCTCTTCCAGAAAACCAACCTCAAGCCCAAAGACATCGACATCCTCATCGTCAACTGCAGCCTCTTCTCCCCCACCCCCTCCCTCTCCGCCATGATCGTCAACAAGTACAAGCTCCGCAGCAACATCAAGAGCTTCAACTTGTCCGGCATGGGGTGCAGCGCGGGGGTCGTCTCCATCGACCTGGCCCGGGACCTGCTCCAGGTCGTCCCGAACGCCAACGCAGTCGTGGTGAGCACGGAGATCATCACGCCGAACTACTACCAGGGGGACGAGAGGGCGATGTTACTGCCGAATTGTTTGTTCAGGATGGGTAGCGCCGCAATCCTGCTGTCGAACAAGAGGAGGGAGAAGGGGAGGGCCAAGTATAAGTTGGTTCACGTGGTGAGGACGCATAAAGGGTCGGATGATAAAGCGTATAAGTGTGTGTTTGAGGAAGAAGATGATCAGGGGAAGGTCGGAATCCGGCTCTCCAAGGATCTCATGGTATTGTTCTAATCCTAGTGGGGTAATAGTTTATTTAGTGATCGTATCTTAAAAACTTTTGCTTTTTTAATTTAGGATCCCATTTTTCTGCAGTGAACACTCAATCCCGTAAAAGACTTTTTTTTTATTTTTATTGAGATATATGAGTCTTTTACCTGGCCAAGATTGTACATACCGCATATATAGAAGCCAGCTTGTTTACGTAGCTTCGATAAAATCAATAGATTCTTGACGTGTAAATGATTTTTGAATCAGAAATCCTGCACGACACTTTCAATTAATCCTGTCAATGGATCAAATCCAATTCGGATTCAATTCGAAAATTCGATCCGGATTCGAATCCGATAACGTCGATCCGATAATTCAAATACGGATCGGATCGGATTAAATCCATTATCAATCCGAGTCCAAACTTTATTTTTTAAATTTTTTAAAAAAAATATTAGATTTTTTATTTTGAAAAAAAAAATTTAAGAAGTTTTATTTATTTTTTTTTGGAAAATAGATTTTTTTGCTAAAATTTTTGAAGTAAAAAAAATTTCGGATTCGGATTTTTGGATCCGAATTACCACTATCGGATTCAAATTTTATCGGATTCGGATCGAATTTGAATCTGTCGGATCCGACCCATTGATAGGTCTACTTTCAATAGTGCGCCTGCAGAACATTCCCACGCAACAATGGATTGTTAATTCTTTTCTATAACCTTAACAGGTAATTGCCGGTGAAGCTTTGAAATCCAACATCACCACAATGGGACCATTAGTCCTCCCTGCATCCGAGCAACTCCTCTTCCTCTTCACCCTCATCGGCCGCAAGATCTTCAACCCCAAATGGAAACCATACATCCCGGATTTCAAACAAGCGTTCGAGCACTTCTGCATCCACGCCGGGGGCAGGGCCGTTATCGACGAGCTCCAGAAAAACCTCCAGTTATCGGCGGAGCACGTGGAGGCGTCCAGGATGACTCTCCACCGATTCGGAAACACCTCGTCGTCTTCGTTGTGGTACGAGCTGAACTACATCGAGGCGAAAGGGAGGATGAAGAAAGGGGACCGGGTCTGGCAGATCGCGTTCGGGAGCGGGTTTAAGTGTAACTCTGCGGTCTGGAAGTGCAACCGGACCATTAGAACACCGAGCGACGGGCCGTGGCAGGACTGCATTGATAAGTATCCAGTCCACATTCCAGAAATCGTGAAGCTCTAGATATACATAGTATAAATGTGCATTGTGGTGGTTGATTTTTGCTTTGTTTCACGTTTATTTTTGGTCAAATGTATCTGCAAAAGATCTGCATTGCATTTAAGTGTACTTCTAGCTAGCTAGAGTGCTGTGTCATATCATAAAAACAAGTGTAAATTTTCTCTGCTTTTTTTTTTTCCGTGTTTCATCATGAGATCACAATCACGCGCTGTGTATGATTTGAACAATAAAGTTAGCTTATAAATGAAGATATACTTATCATTTCTGTTGTCAAAATCGGTAGAGCTCTGATTGTGTGTTAATGTTTTGATCCCATTACATTTCGCTTTTCGGTGAGTTGTGGTAGTACTGGTAGAGTGTGTGAGTTATCGTCCGGATTTATGTTTTAGCTCCAATTACCCGATCGATTTACGATGATCCGAGCCGCTCAATGTGTTCAAAATGTGATTTTAAGGGTACTAGCGAGAAATCACCAAAAAAAAAATGGTCAGGAAGGGCTTGATCTGAGCAGTTTTTTTTCTGAACCGTTCAATTAAAAAACTGCTCGGATCAAGCCCTTCCTGATCATTTTTTTTTGTTATTTCTCGCGTGTACCCTTAAAATCACGTTCTAATCACATTGAGCGGCTCAGATCATCACAAATCGATCGGAAAATGAAAAAACCGGACCATAAGAAAATCATGGCAAGTAAACCTATATATAGGGTACTTTGGAAATATATAAGAAACTAAAACGATCAAGAGTACTAACTTACAGACCAGCAGGAAATAAACCTAGCTAATCAAGTACCTGCTTTAAATTAAGGCTATCTCTAATTATAAATTCCCTAAGCGAAATTGATTTGTCCCCCGTGAGGACCAAATCTTTCTCTTGTTCAGCTCCAAGTCTTGCCAAATGATCCCCGCATAGGTTGGCCTCCCAGTAGATGTGGGTTAACATTGATGCAGTCCGATTTAGGATAGCATGTGCATCGTTAATCATAACACCCTGTGGGTGGTTTGGATGAGTTTCCTCAGTAAATAGACGCACTGCTACGAGGGAATTGGATTCCATACTGATGTTAAGACATGCTCTTCTCCAAGATTACAGTTAACCCTTTGTAGATTCAGCTCCAAGTCTTGCCAAATGATCCGCGCATAGGTTGGCCTCCCGGTCGACGTGGGTTAACATTGATGCAGTCCGATTTAGGATAGCATGTGCATCGTTAATCATAACACCCTGTGAGTGGTTTGGATAAATTTCCTCAATAAAAAGACGCATGGCTACGAGGGAATTGGATTCCAGACTGATCTTAGACATGCTCTTCTCCAAGATTACGATTAACCCTCTGTAGATGCTTCAGATCTCCGCTTCCAAACTTGATTCAACTGTGATTCTTCCATAGTTTTGGTAGATTGGTAGATTGCCAGACAAGCATCTCTCTCTAGCTGTGACCGGACAAAAGTCCTAAAAATTAGTCCGGTTAGTTATTGTGTATGCTTTTCACACAATTGGCCAGAGTTCGATTTTGGAGTCGGACTACAAGGAAATAATCTCTTAAATTTCCTAATCCCAACATGGATGGCTTGCCTTTGACTGTAGCGAGGGAAAAATCAATCGAAGTGTGCGTAAACTGATCTAAACACGTTCAGTTTCTGTGAATGACGTGTACTTTGGTGGTTACGCATCACTTACACATTTATACTATAATAAGTAGGTAGCTATCGTGATCAAATTGGCTAGATGCTATTTTCCCTTGATGGGGGGCTACGACCAACCTCGCAAAATCCAAACCAAACTAGATACTTTGTCGAGTACCGATTGGGAACTAATGTGGCGTCCGGCTGCGGTCCACTCTCTAGCACTCTTCCGGTCCCGTCTGGTAATCCTCCTGTTCTGCTAGTGCTTAGCATTTGGGGGTCAATTTTGGGGGATTGGATCCGGTTTATTTGGCTTTAGACCAGTTGGTTCATTTAGTGTATTTGAGCCGTTCAAAAGTATTCTGAACGGCTCATATTTAAAGGGATGATTTTTTTTTTTTAAATAACACTCATTTAAATCTGAGCCGTCCAAAATGTTTTTGGATGACTCGGATGTACTAAATAGACCAAACTGGTCCTAGGCAAATTGAGGGGATCCAGTCCTCAATTTTGGAACCACATGAATGATCTAAATTATTTTCATTTTTGTTGACCTCGCGAAGACCATCAAAATCAGCAAAATAGCAAAATCAGCTTGATTGAATATGAGTGCAGAATGCTACCCAATTGACAATATAAATAGAAAAAAATAATGGCAAATTTTTGTAGTCGTCCCTTTAGTTTTACGGTTGTCTCAATTTCGTCTATTTAGTTTCAATTGTTACCAAATAAACCCTGTAATTTGTTTTACGTTCCAAATTCGTAAAATCGTTAACACCGTTAATGAAACTAACGAAAAAATATAATTAAAAAATTAAGTGCTCCAATGTTCAATCCGGTTGAACCGGTGTGAAAATCTTATTTTTTTGATTATTTTATCTTCGATGGTCGTAATGAATTTTTGGCTCTAAAGCCTTTCAATGAGCACTCTAATAGAGCCCTGAAACTAAATAAGTAGTATTCGGGTGCTCGTTGAAAGGCCTTAAAGCCAAAATTTCATTACGACCATCTAGGATATAATGATCAAAAAAATAATATCTTCGCACCGGCTCAACAGGATTGAATATTGGAGCACTTAATTTTTTAATCATATTTTTCCGTTAGTTTTATTAACGGTGTTAACAATTTTACCAATTTGGAACGTAAACAAACTACAGGGTTTATTTGATAGCAATTGAAACTAAAGGGACGAAATTGAGACGACCAAAAAACTAGAGGGACGATGACGAAAATTTGCCCAAAAAATAATATGAGTTCGGAACACCACTTAATATGGTTGGTTCCTTATTCTCCCTTTTAAGGAAGAGATCCTAACTTCGAGTTCTTATGAAGAGGACCAGTTCGATTCACGCTGTAACTATTAACAACTAACCTCTAACATTCTATCGTCTAGAAAAAATAATTAATGAGTCAGAATATGGATATCAAAAATATTCAACGACGTGTAGGGTCCATTTTTCGGTCTCACACGAATAATTCGAATTGTTCATTAATTTTTAAAATAAAATTTTGAATGGCCCTGGAAAGATTAGCCAGTTCTGAGAAGAAGACGATATTGTGTTTATACGTAGCCACCCTTTAATAATGTACGACAACAAAATATTGGCTAATAACTAGCTTGGATCCATATTTTAAGGGGGAATTTCACCCATACATAAAAAGTTTATGAACTTTTTTTTCCTTCAAGAGACTACAAGGCCAATCATATAGAACTTTTCCAAATTAATTAATTGCAAAAACTAGTATAACGAGTGCGAGTAGTGGAGTGGTCAGTGGTGCAGGGCAAAGACGGAACCAGGATTTTACCATAGCAGTGGCGAAATGTATACTAAAAAAAATAAAAAATATGCATTACAATATTAATAGTCATCAGCTCCAGAAAAAATTAAAATAACATAACAAAAACTAAACTAAATGATGTTTGTCATTTACATATAGAGTACAAAAGAAGACTAATTTTAATTTTGGGCATCAATAATGGCATAATAATTAAATTCCCTTAATTTTTTTAGGTTAAGTTGTTTTAGTGTTAGAGTGTGGAATATTTTTTTTCTTAATTACACATCATCATTTATATTATTTCACTTTGGCCCATTGAATTTAGTTTTGGAATGCTTTTTTGGGTCTCCTTTCACGAAAAAAAAGAAGAAGATTTATGACTAGTATAAAATAAAAAATAAGGAAAAAAACCTAATAGTGACGAGACCATATAAGTTGGGGATAAAAAAAAATTGTCACATATAATAATTGCATTTTCTAAAATTCTTATCGTGGCGGTCGCTGCCATTAGACCCCCTTTGTTCCATCTTTGGTTAGTATGTTAGCTGGCGCAAGTCATTATAGGTCATACATTATAATGATGCAATATTATAATGTGGGTCCAATGCTCATTCATTCTGCAATATTATCGTGTATGGCCATTTATTATAAATTCTCTCACCAAAAGTGCAATCAGAAACTCTTAACCAAAACTCTCTCGTAAATCAAGTCTCAAAAAATACTAATTTCCACACAAAAAAAAAAACAACATTTACTGGCTTCTCCAATCCAAATGGACGAATCTTCAAACAAACAAACAAACAAATTAATGAAGTGCAGAGTCTTCCATTATTGGATTTGAGCAAAAAAATTCCACACACAATTTTTCTCAAATACGAGAATGACTGTGTGTGGGGATAAACTCATTCATGTGCAATTGAGACATTTCGTTTGTTTATTTTAGCAGACTTTTCAGTGAAGACTCATGCAGTCAGCTTCAATAACAACGTATGAGGCTTTTGTTTGCCTCCAGCTAATAAAGTGGGAACCTATTAATTCAGTGGGAAAAGAATTTCATTTAGTCATTTGATTCCCTTGTTCAGCAATAGACACCAAACCATCATTATCGATTAAATGAAACCAAAACGAGAGATCAAGACTATTTGAATAGTACAAAGACTATTTGAATAGTAACAATAGACACCAAACCATCATTCTCAATTAAATAAAACCAAAAAGAGAGACCAAGACTATTTGAATAGTACACAGACTATTTGAATAGTACACATATGTATTTGTCAGTAGGATAATTGCTAGGTCAAGAAATCTTTCCATAGTAACTTCTGATCTGGTTCTTAATTCTCGATCTCGTGAATGTTATAGTTGGAATGGTCTCGAAAGACAATTTAAGGAATCTATCTCCAACTAATTAATTAAAAGTGGCTCAAGACATTGAGATATACGTGATTATAAAAAGTAAGGAATGTAGCTATCTCCAAATAATGTTTTCTAATGAACCTGGCTATATTTGAATCAGATTGGTCACTCTTAATCTTGGTTAGCTCATTAGTTTTGGTTGCATAGTCATAGTTGTAGATTTGATATTGGGTTCAAGCAAAAGTAAAATAAATTAAGAATACAAGAATATCCACGTGGTTCTGTTCTCGAAGCACTGGAAAATCTCCACATATATATATATATATCCTCGTACTCATTAATTTCCTTATGCTTGCTTGAAGACTCAATGGGGTATCTTTCTGTATGATTCGATATCCAACCTAATAGAACGACTAATTTGGAGATAGATCTCATTCACCGTTTATTAGTAGGGATTCAATTAACGTCGAGATAAAGTTCGTAAAGACTGATCCTCAATACAAAAATGCATTACAATACTAATAGTCATCACCTCCAAAAAAAAATTAAAATAACATAACAAAAACTAAACTAAATGATGTTTGTCATTTACAAATGGAGTATGAAAAAGGACTAATTTTAATTTTGGGCATCGATAATGGCATAATAATTAAATTTCCTTAATTTTTTTAGGTTAAGTTGTTTTAGGGTTAGAGTGTGGAATTTTTTTTCTTAATTACACATCATCATTTATATTATTTCACTTTGGCCCATTGAATTTAGTTTTGGAATACTTTTTTGGGTCTCCTTTCTTGAAAAAAAAAAAAAGAACATTTATGACTAGAATATAATTAAAAAAATAAGGAAAAAAACCTAGCAGTGGCGAGACTATATAAGTTGGAAATAAAAAAAATTGTCACATATAATAATTGCATTTTCTAAAATTCTTGACGTGACGGCCGCCGCCACTAGACCCCCCTGGTTCCATCCTTGGTGCAGGGGCCTCAACACCCTCTTGTGTCCGCCCCAGTCACAAGATGTCCTTGCCGTCGGGCTAGGTAAGGCATAGCATGACTTTATCTCGCTTCAATGCCTCGTGCAAGCACATCATATGGGTAAATTCCCCGTGCATTAAAAAAAATTGAACAAGGGACTGCCCGTCTTTTCTCGAATGCAATTTGTTTAGGTAACTATTGTTTTCTTACCATCCTATTTTTTTGAAAGATACATAACCAATTTGGATTATTCACGTGGGTGCGAAACAAATACGCAAATGCTAAAAATTGGAGGATCAGAGATACTGAACGGGAGATGGCTCCACCAAGAATTGAACGGCTGACTGATCAACGCCGTGGAGCTAGGGCTGCAAACGAACCGAGCCACTCGCGAGCGGCTTGTGACTCGGCTCGCTAACGGCTCGTTCGAGCTCGGTTCATCAAGTAAACGAACGAGCTCGAGCCACCATTTTCAGCTCGTTTCATAAACGAGCCGAGCTCGAGCCACTTGATGCTCGGCTCGTTGAGCTCGCGAGCTACCATATACAGTACATAAATATACCAAACGAGCCATTCGAGCCGAGCTCGAGCTTACATATACATATATATATATATACACATACATATACCAATACCCATACATGTACCGAACGAGTCATTCGAGCCGAGCCGAGTTCGAGCTCACATATTTCAGCTCGATTCGAGCTCGAGCCGAGCACGAGCTGGGGAAAACTAAGGCAAGCCGAGCTCGAGCAAGGCAAAACTCGGCTCGACTCGGCTCGTTTGCAGTCCTACGTGGAGCCGTGGGTGGTGGTTATTGATCGGGACTAGATCCAATTTTGTAGGAAAAGTAGTAGGATGGTTTGGTTGAACAGTTCCAACTTGAACTGGCCGGGGGCCCTTAATTGTGGAATAAACAAAGACAAGTGCCGTGTTTAACTTGCTTAAAGCAGCAAATACAGATTGGTTCCGAAAGATTGGTCAATGAAGATTTTATTAGCCTTCCGGTTAGGTGAGAGGGTAAGCCCTATTTATTGTGGGAAGCCCTATTTATTGTGGGAACAAAGACAGGCCTTTTTTTAAAAGTTTGTGAAGAATTATCAGCCAAAACGGATTGCTTTCCAGGTTTAGTTAAATTAATGGAGGTTTTATGAGCCTTTCTGATTGGGTGAGAATGAAAGGGGGGATATCGATTAGTGATCCGGCGTTTGGAATTAAGCTCAATAGTCATTCAACCTTGTGGGTAGAGCAGCAAACAAATCGAGCTGTTTGCGAACTGCTCGAGGCTCTGTTTGTTGAGCGCTTGGCTAGCTCTGGTGGTCTAGTAAATGATTTGAGCTCGAATAATATGTATGGCTCGTTTGACGAACGACTCAAGTGCGAATTAACCGTAATGTGGCTCGTATGTATGAACTCGACTCATTTAATACTGGAACCGAGCTCAGTTTGAACACCAAATGTGCGTGGAGCAAACTCGCACCATTTTCTCCGTGTTGCTTTAGAGACTACCAAGCTCTCTAATTTTAAACTACCCAAGCTCGAATGCACAGAAGATCGGCTTGTTTAATTTACAGGCCATGGGGCGGAGCTATTGTGGGGGCGGAGCCGCGGAGGGGGCAGCCCCACACAATTTATTTTATTATAATATTTGTAGACATTTGTAAAAGAATTAAAAAAAAATTCAACCATAATTCAATAATAAGAACAATTTTCATTTTTAGCACGTTAAATTATAGATAATAATGTCATGTAATAAGAATACTTCGTGTCGTTGAAGGATATGGTAATGCAATACTCAAGATTAAGTATTTAAGCTATCTAGATCGTTTCATAAAAACTCAAATGTCCGGGGTGAATCTCGAAAAGATCATCGATCGATCGTTACAAAATTGCTTTCATAATTCGGTTTTCTCAAATTTCAATTTCCAGCTCTGCCACTGCTCGTTTGCGTACTATGGGTGGACGAGTTCCACCAACCACCATATTTTGAAATTGTTGATTAATAATACTTCTTCTGCCCTAATTTAATTGTCCACTATAGTTTTGCGTGCATTTTCAACGGCTTATATCTTTTGAGTTTCAACGTATATTATGTTTTATGTTTTTGAAATCGTTGTCTCATAGAAAAAATTGAGATTTATCAAACAAGAACCATATTGAATATTTTTAGCAATATACATCGAGAGATATAAATTGTTGAAAATGCACGCAAAATCGTAATGGACAATTAAATAGGGACGGGGAGTATCAAGTTTTCGAATACTACTGTAATTCTGTAGGACGAGAGTGCGAGTTATGGACACCTGCCATTCAATAGCGACCACGTGGGTCTGTTTTAGCATGTCCGTTATATTTGGTGGGTTTGCGAGAAACTATTTTGACATATTTTTAAATTCTAGCTTGTAAAAATCAGTTTACAAAATTATTTGTCAAAAGAATTACGTAACTGATTGTTAGAATCTGTAGATTGTGAAAATTTGAAAAAGGAAGAAAATTCTCAAATTTCCAATGTTGGATTTGGGTAGCGCTTGGAATTCTGCAACACAAATTGTCAAAGAATGAAATGAAATTCTCATATTAGCTTAGGTTTAGAGGGATTTTGAACTGATCATAACTTAACTTAATTTTCTCTTTTAGTATTAATCTGTCTTGTTTGATTAGTTAATTAATTTAGTTATTAGTCGAAGTATTTGACTTTTTGGATTTGTTTTTACGAGAATTTAGAAAAATAAAAACAATATAGATTAACCTTGAAATTTTTTGAAAAAACATAAAAATCAACCAAAAAAAAAAGTTTAGGAATTAATAAGTACTTACTGTATCCCATCAACTTTCTCTCTTGATTCACAATTTTTGGCTTACAAAGTATTAGTCTATTTGGGTTTAGTTTGATTATTGAAATAGTATTGCAAAGATATATTTTAAAAAGTATCTCATTGAGTTAAAAATGTGTCACTTAAAAAATACTGTAGTAATTAAATGTCCGAAAAAATACATGCTACATCTAACCTGATAGTGGGGTTAATTGGTCATAGACTCTGGGTTTAGGCTAGGTGGCTACTCCAGTTTCTTGAATTCCATCTTAAATATGGGTTGAAAAATGAAGGATCATTTATCATAGTACGGTACCATGTTTGAACACCATGCACGAGCTGGGTCAACTATGGGAACCGTTAGCTGTATCGATTGGCACGTGGGACTGACTCTAGGTTCTACTCAAACAATTTAATTCTTCATTAATTTCGCTAATCGTCTTGAATAGTTCTAAACAATTGATACCATCTTTCGAATTCTAAAGGAATATAAAAGAAAAATTAGATAATTAGATCAAATACTTACAAGTATCTGATTGAGCTAATTATGCCATTTGCACACTGCGGGATATGCAGTTGTACTTATTAATTAATAGTAATTACTAGACACATAGACTGGGAGTTCAACAAGTCAATGGAGTAGTACTTCACAAACCAAAAGATTTGGAATTGTCACATGGGCGTCACATCTAACATTAATATACAGGGCAAGCACTACTACAAAAATAGATAAAGGCCTCAGTCATTTGGTGTGATCTTTCACTTTTAATCTCGCATTCAAAACCGTGGTCTATCAAGGTGTAACTAAAAGTCTCTATCTTTTAACCACAGGATAAAAACCGTGATTAAAACTCATTTAAACCGTGACTAAAAACATAAAACTATGATTAAAATGATAAAACCGTGACCTTTAATAGCTTAACATCTCAATTTTATTGTAAAACCGTGGTTGTTTAGAGAGAAATAATCTCAGTTTTTTCAAAAACCGAGATTAAAAGTGGTGTTTTCCTGAAGGAAAAAATCCTACTCTATTTCTCCTATTGGGTTTTGAACCCAAATCTCTTGAGACTTACACAGAAGCTTTAACCAACTATACCACACACACTTTTAAGTACACCATTGAAATATTTAATATATAACATATGCGTTTAACTTACGACCTCAGTTTTTAGATGACTGAGATTAAAGATTCTTTTTATCTCAGTTTTTCTGAAATGAGATATATTCTTTCATATACAATCTCAGTTTTTAAAAAATGAGATCTATTCTTTAAGTTACAATCTCACTTTTAAATTACTGAGATTAAAAAATCTTTTCATCTCAGTTTTTTTCGAAACGAGATATATTCTTTCATATATAATCTCAGTTTTTGGAGAATGAGATCTATTCTTCAAGTTACGATCTCATTTTTTAGATTACTGAGATTAAAAAATCTTTCTATCTCAGTTTTTTCGTATAACTGAGATGAAAACTATAGTCTATGACATTTTATTACGCTTTTACAAAAAGTGAGATCTTTTTAGTTTTTGTACCGTGATCTTTATATCATTTTGTAGTAGTGAAGGCTCTCCCCTTACTTTTTCTTTTCTTTTTCAAATTTTAGACGCCCATGCTTTCATTCATATGAAAATCATATATACGAAATGAACAGTCATTTTCAAGAAAGGAGAAAAACAGCCACAAAAGAGGACTAACCACACATAGGAATATTCAGAATCTCGCAATTTGACATCAACAAAACTCGTCTTCAACCTCGAAAAGTCATTGAGACGATGTAGAAAATCTGCCACAACACCCACAAGAGGTGAGAAAATCCCAAGCAGAAGAGAAAGACCCACACAAACACCATTGACCCTTAAACCTTCTTTATCTCATGCACAAGCGTGGTACCTCGCAATGAAACATTCAGAACCTCACAATTTTACACAGACAAAACTCGTCTTCGACCTCGAAAAGTCATCAAGACGATATAGAAAAACTGCCACAACAACACCCACAAGAGGTGAGAAAATCCCAAGCAGGAGAGAAAGACGCACACAAACACCATTGACCCCTTAAACCTTTTTCATCTCATGCACAAGCGTGGTATCCGTTCGATCCACATGACAAAAAATAATTTGTGCGAGCTTGACACTTTTATAGTAGAAACCACACAAACGTGTGGTGAAGAGATGAGTTGGCCACCATATAAAAATGTCACGGGAGCATTGAATAAGTTTTCCGCAATTTCCCTAAAATCTCTCTCCCCTTCTCCACCCCACTCCCACGTAGAACGATAGTGACTGATTAATTGATCTATTATTTTGCGGTTGGGATAATACATTACAATTACTCCATTAGAGATAAGAAAAGAGGCGGGGGTTCGTTTTCTGTAATTTATGGCTAAAACTGCACCGACGAATTTTCTTCCAATTAAACAGTTGTTGTTCGACCACAAAACGAAACTAGCAAGTGGAGTCATAGGCCAGTGGTATGCACCAGGGTACGTAGATATGGTAAATAGACGGATTTAGGCGGGTTAAAACGAATTGTGGGTTGAATACAAACAGATCAAATACAGGTTGATAGTTGGTGGATTAAAACGGATTGAGTCAAATATGGATCAAGTCATATCCAAATCCAATCCGATCCAACCTGTTTTCCTTCCTTTTCTTTTTTCTTTTCTCCCCGTCATGCATAAAACATGACCACGTCCTAATCAGACCAACATGGGTAGACCATGAGAATTAAAAGATCACCTAATTATCCAACTATCCAATTAAAGCCACTTTATTTTAATAAAAAAAATGAACTATAAGTAATTTACGGGTGTTCGGACTTTAGCTTAATAATCTTTTTTTAGGGCTTTTTTGGTTAAATAAGCTAATTGGCTTATTTTTTGTCCTTATTTGAAATTATTTTGCATTTGTAAATTTTTCGTCAATTTTTTGTAAATTATTGCTTCATCATGATGAGAGTAATCTAATAAATAAAAGTTTACGATCGAAACCTAATTTTTTTGAATAAATAAAAAAAATAAGTCAAGAAGCCAATTTTTTCCGTCTTTATTCAAAAAAAAAAGTTTGGATCATAATTTTTTTTCTTTTCTGATTCCTTTCAGAGTCGAACCAATAATTCACAAAAAATTGACACAAAACTAACAATTGTGATTTTTTTTGAATAAAGTCAAAAAAATAAGCCAATTTTGCACAACTCAACTAATCTTGGAAGACCAATCCCACCATCAACTTGCTTAAAGTTGGAGCTCTCTATAGTTTGAACGAAACTAAAATGTTTTAATAAGAACATAAATAATACAAAAAAAAAAAAAATCATCTGTTTTGATTTTTTTTTTGTCTTTAATGAACTATTTTAATGTTTGATTGTAATTTTTACATTTTAGATTCGTTTCCTCGAGACGAACTAATAATTTAAAAAACAATGACGTACGTAAAACAAACAAAGGCAAAAAAATAAATCGCATAATGACCAAAAAAGAATCTGGAGTGATTATTAGGCCAAAACACCCGAAAGGCTATTTTAATAGAGAAATTTTTTTTAATAGGGCCTCCTGTAAATAAAGTTTACGGAGGTCAATCTCGACCGTCCAAAAGTATTTTGGACGATTCAGATTGAAGACAAATTATTAGCGATAAGAAATAGTTATTACCGGTAATAGTTTAAAAACGTATATCAACCGTTAATTGCCGAAACGGACAGATGAGATTGCGTGGATAAGTTTCTCTCATTTTAATAACATTGACTGAAAAATTGAGTTGGCTTCGTTGGCGTTATCAATAGTTGGATATAACGTACAAACTCTGTCGTATTTTAAGTTGAACCCAGGTATATCGGGCTTTGGTTTGCTTTTGTGCAGGGATAGGTCTTTTAATTCTAACCCAAATTAAATCCATTTTCAACCCATTTAAACCCATTATACAATACTAGAGGCACACGCGATGCGTGTGCACGTCAGACTTTGACAATATCTTCCTGTTTATTATTTGATTGAATTATTGCAAATTTAATCAAAATCTAACATGCACATGCATTGCGTGTGTCCTGGCCTCTAGTATAATAATAAACACGAAGTTACAAACTAGCTTAACTTTTCTATGCTTTAAAAGTGTCCAAAAAGCACTATAAGCAATGCACTCCCGTGCAAAGTCCCAAAATCATAAAAACATACGCGGTTCAACTACGTGGCAATCCTATAAAAACATTACATCTGGAAAAGAATTATTGTTATGAAACCCATCACCAAACCACCATTCTAACAGAACCCAACTCACTAAAAATGAATGCCTTTTTTTAAAGGTAAATATAGGTGGGTTTTTTTTTAGGGAAATGTTTAGAAAAAAATAATAATTCATAAAACAGCATTTTCAACAGAACTTAACTCGCTCAAAAAATTGTGTTTGGGAAAAAAAACAAAAGCCAATCCACAATTTATAGCAGTTTAGATTTACAAAAGAAGCATCTACAAGAGACAATTAATTCTCTCGGAAAAAAAAAAATTGCTAATCCACAATTTATAGCCGTTTAGATTTTTTTAAAAAAAGAAAAAAAGAAACATCTATAAGAGACAAAACAATTCATAAGAAATAGGAAAAGCAAGTGACAGGTGTGCCATTGTGATAAAAAAAAGGAACGAAAAGTAGAAAAAGGAAAAGTCATTGGGCTTTGTTCGGTTGTCTTTTCATTTTCGTTTTAGTTTTGGAAACCAATTATTACTCTACTTTTTTTCCCAATCATTACCCTATTTTTTCAATTATTACTTTCCCATCTCTCTCTATCTCTCTCCAATCATTACCCCTATTTTCAATCATTACTCTATTTCTCTCTCCAACTACTACCAAAACTAAACTAAACTAAACTCCCAACCAAACACTACCATTGTTGGAGTACCTGAGAGTTAAAAGAAAATTCCGAGAAGTTGTAGGTACGGAAGAAAATGAGGTTAGAAGGGAAACTTGGGGTAGCAATTGGGGAGAAGAACGAAGGAAGTTGTGCACGTAGTGGGGTATAACACTTTGTAGGTGGTTTTTTTTTTTTTGCTTAAATGTCTAATATATCCTCATAATTAACTGTTTTATTTTGTGTGTTTTTCTCTTAAGATGGTATTTATGACAAAGGAAAATACATGACAAGTGAGACACCAAAGTGGTGCTCCCCCTTTATATATTAGAATAGATAGATGAGTGGGTTGAGTTGAGTTATAAATGGACAGATTTGGACGGGTTTAAAAATATAAATTGAGATTGTCGCCTCTACACCAGGGGTTCTCATGCATTTGCTATTAAGAATTATGGGTAATTTTTCAAAAGTGCTAAAAAATAAAAATAAAAATGCTTAAGCACTTTTCAAAAAATCTTATTTTTCCATAAGTGCCAAAAGTTCTGCTCCCTCTGTCTGCAAGACATTGGTGCTTTTGGATTCCAACTTATTATGGGAATATCATCATTGTACTTGTCATATATTTTTGGGTAAAGTACAGATTACCTCCCTGTTGTTTAGTCATTTGACAGATGATTTTCATGTGTTTTACTAATGACCAAATCGCCTCCCCAAACCAAACCAAACCAAACTGAGCCTTAAGTCCTAATCACTTGAGGTCGGCTACATGAATCATTTTTCTCCATTGAGCTCTGTCAAGAGCCATTTGTTCAAACCAAATCGCCTCCCCATGGTTTCAAAATAAAGTGCAATCGTAACTCTGTTAACAGAATATATGACTTGACAATAATATCCTTGTATCTTATTCCTCTTCTTTCTCACTCAGTCATTTCTTGGCACAAAGAAATTGACTAACTAAACCATTTTTTCAACAATCCACAAACAGTGTACCACTCCCAACCAAGGGAAAAAAAACGAAATGATAAAATTGTAATTGGAAAAAATGCCTAGACTTTTCTACTTCTACTTCAATTTAGTACTGTATCTTCCATTATTTTTCATTATTTTTCCTTCTTCCCTAGACCATTCTGCTTCTACTTTTGAACCCAAAACAAAAAAACTCATCCTCTATAACCAAGGAGTTTTGACAGCAAATTGATCATAAATTACTCAAATACCACACTAACAACTCTATAAAATACTCATCCTCAGTCCGAAATATACGAAAAAATTTGGTAATGTCAATGCCCATCGACCGGACCACCGTCGATGAGGCCGAACGAGAAATCCTCGGATCCTGGAGAGAACTTCCCCCCGACAACCGGTTGCACCACTCGGAAATAAGCGGGTTGTAATTGCGTGGGGTTCGATGAGTCTTTTTAGCGGAGGGTTGTGTTGTATGGTGATGTTTTATGCTAATTTGGAAAGGAAGATGAACCAGGGGTAGTATTGTCTTTTGATCATACTACTTTTTGAGGAATGTACAATTTTTCATGTCATAGACTCATACATGTAGTAGGAGCGCGTGAGGCACACTCACAGTTACTTTGGACGGAAAACGTAATAGTTGCACTTTATTCCAAAACCGTAAGGATGCGAATTGATCATTAGTTAAACACAAAGAGTTCATCTGCCAAATGTCCAAACCACAGTGAGGTAATCCGTACTTTATCCTATATTTTTTTCTTTTCTCTTTTTACCTTCAAACATTATCATTGCATGTACATATTACTTTCAAAAAGTAGGTGTAAAAGAGTGAACTCGTCATTTTTTTTGTCCATTACTTTTTAACTGGGACAATCTAAATTGTTAATTGGGATCGAAAATTCGGGACGGATGGAGTATGATATTAAAGGCGTAGAAAGGGCTAAAAATGTTTTTTTTAGAGAAATGAGTGGGCTTTTTGCCCTTAAAATTCTAAACCTTTGGATGAAATTTGAGGAAAGGTCCCTAAATCACATCAAAAACAAAGACAACGGGCGTCTTTGGTGGACCTTTTTGAAAGTTTGAACAGAAATTGGAGTAACATATGTCATGGGCTGGGCTGGGCTGGGCCGGGCCGAGCTACAACCATCCACCAAAGGCAGGGTAGGCTATATATCTTTAAAAGTCCTGGACCAGGCCGAGCTTAGGGACTTCCACTTAAGTCAGGCCCAGAATTCAAGGACTAGGCCCAATAAACAATTTGCAAGAACAACACACCCGTTAAAGAACGAACTGATCCATACGGTTTAGTCTCATTCAATGAAAGAACCTCTACGAGAAAGAAGACGGCATAATGTTACTCTCAGTTGGCTACAAAAGCGGGTTCGATGTTAGCTTTAAGGCTGGAAGGGGAATGGGGTGCGAGTACTGATATTCGCAGGGAAGATTTGCAGGGAACCACGCAAAAAAAAAAATGTTTGGGCCCATTTCGGATTTCACAAAATGTTCTTAGCGAATATTAATTATCAAAACAGATCCTAGGCCGTCATTTTCCCAAAATTTTCTAATTTGCAAAATAGTTCCCTAATTTTTCTCCCCCCGTCCCTAAATAAATGTCTCGCCAACAAACCTAATTTTTTTGTTAAAAAATTTAAACTTTTTTCACAACTTAAAAGAACTCATCGATATCGATTGATTTGTGACATTTTTTTATCAAAAAAATGCATCTTTTTAGAGACCTAATCATGATCCAGACATTTATTTAGGAACGAAAGGATATTATTTTATGATTATCCAAGTAATATATTAATAGCATATATATAATGAGGTCAACCCACTCATGAGGGGCATCTGTCACTAATCATTTTTCTAATTAGCACTAAAGGCCACCATTTCATTTTGAAACGTTAAAACTTAAAAGCAAAGGGAATTCAAAAGTTTTACCCAAAAAAAAAGGGAATTCAAACCCATCCGAATCTAACCAATGCAACAATATGTGTTCAAATTGGACAGTGGTTTGGCCCTCCAACCCAAAAAAAATTATTTAGTGCCCCTGTGGTACCGCCACGTAATGCTCTAGTCCTCTTTTTAATCACACATTTAATCTGAAACCAAAACAAACGTGCAGACCACATTCCAATGTATGGTAAAAATAGGGACAAGGGATCAGCATATATATAATGAGGTCAACCCACTCATGAGGGGCATCTGTCACTAATCATTTTTCTAATTAGCACTAAAGGCCACCATTTCATTTTGAAACGTTAAAACTTAAAAGCAAAGGGAATTCAAACCCATCCGAATCTAACCAATGCAACAATATGTGTTCAAATTGGACAGTGGTTTGGCCCTTCAACCCAAAAAAAATTATTTAGTGCCCCTGTTGTACCGCCACGTAATGCTCTAATCCTCTTTTTAATCACACATTTAATCTGAAACCAAAACAAGCGTCCAGACCACATTTCAATATATGATAAAAATAGGGTCTGAAGCATCACCCGGCGGTACTTCGGGTACTAAATGGTCTCTTCAACCAACCATCCCCATTTTGGTAAATAAAATGATAAGGATAAACTCCCCCTTTATTCCATGGAACCAAACGACATGGTCCAATTGCAACAATAAAATTGTCAGGTTTTGTAAAACACTTTTCTCACACTATATAAATGTGGGCTTCTTGAGCTTATTACCACAAATCACCTCTCTCTCTCTCTCTCTCTCTCTCTCTCTACAATGGCATCTGTGCTACTGCTGGCTCTATTGGTTATGTTTCTCACCTCGTTCATCAAAGCTGCTTGTGAAATTATAAGTTGTTACTTTCTAACACCAAGAAGGATCAAGAAAACCATGGAAAATCAAGGAGTGTTTGGCCCAAAACCCCGGTTTCTAACCGGCAATATCTTGGATATGGCCACCCTCGTCTCCAAACACACCTCCAGAGACATGGACTCCATCAGCCACGACATCGTCGGTCGCCTCCTGCCGCATTTCCTCACTTGGTCTCAAGATTACGGTAACAGCGATATTGTTCTGTATGAAAATTCTGGCTTTACATTTTTTTTGTACATTTTTTCTTACTATCACGTTTGTGAATTTATTTATTTATTGGTACTTATGAACAGGAAAGAGATTCATATATTGGAACGGAATCGAACCGCGGATGTGCTTAACCGAGACCGACCTCATCAAAGAGCTTCTATCCAAGTACAGCACCAAAGCAGGCAAATCATGGCTGCAACAACAAGGATCAAAGCACTTCATCGGGCGCGGCCTACTCATGGCCAACGGGGATGACTGGCATCACCAGCGACACATTGTCGCTCCCGCCTTCACGGGAGACAAACTTAAGGTATAGTGAGTAAACTTAAACAGCAATAACACCACCAATGCGCTGTTCGGGCGCGACTCAGCCTAATATTCTAAATGTCTATCCATCGATCTAATCTATATTTTGATGAATTTTTCTAAAATTTCTGGTAATGGTGATCATTGACAGGGGTATGCAGGGTACATGGTGGATTGCACTAGGCAAATGCTCCAATCACTTCATGATGCAGTTGAGCTAGGTCAAACCGAGTTGGAGATAGGAGAGTACATGAGTCGGCTCACCGCGCACATCATCTCACGAACCGAGTTCGATTGCAGCTACGACAAGGGTCAGCAAATATTCCATCTGTTGACGGTTCTGCAGCGTCTTTGCGCCCAATCAAGCCGGCACTTATGCTTCCCTGGAAGTCGGTGAGTCGTATATATACGTATTTTCTTCGATTCGAGAATCTAAATTAGAAACTTAGATTCCTAAAGTTCAATTTTTTTACGAGAAAGAGACAATCCTTTTTGAAGGATAAGTCAGTCACTAATCAATGGTTCTTCACTTGTCAATAGTTAGTTGCCCTTCTGTGAAAAACTAAATTTGGCTAGTAACTTAATTATTTTCCACCACAAAATACCATTTTCTAACATTCCAAATCATAATCATCGATCTTCACAGGTTTTTCCCCACAAAGTACAACAGAGAGATAAAATCACTGAAGACGGAGGTGGAGAGGCTACTAATGGAGATAATACAGAGCAGAAAGGACTGTGCGGAAATCGGTCGGGGCAGTTCGTACGGGAACGATTTACTGGGCATGCTATTGAACGAAATGCGAAGAAAGAAATCAGGAAATGGGTTTGTAATCAGCTTAAGAAACATGATGCAATTGATAATGGATGAATGCAAGACCTTCTTCTTTGCTGGGCATGAGACCACCGCTCTGTTGCTGACTTGGACCGTGATGCTTCTTGCTACAAACCCTAAATGGCAGGAGAAGGTTAGGGAAGAGGTGAACCAGGTCTGCAACAATGGAGAACCACCTTCTGTTGACCATCTCTCAAAACTCAACTTGGTGAGTAACAAATAATTAAGGCCCCGTGTTTTACTAAAATTTTTATTTTTTTAGTACTTCATTCTGTCATAATATATCACCTTTGATTCAAAAAATAAGTACTTATTACTCCATTTCTTTTAGCAGAACGAAGCCTAAGGCTATAACTTTTCTTCTTTGTTATAAGTTGTAAACTTTGAATTTGCTTAGTACTAAGACATAGAAGAGTTAGACAATACAAGCACGTAAGTTTTAATCCGTCGATATTATTGCCTAGAAAATAACCTGTAGAAAATTCTAAGTTCAAAAATTATTTTTGGATTTATGAGCTTTCAAAATTAATTCGTTTTAAGAAAGGATTTATGCGAAAAAAGATATCTACACTAGAAGATATGACTTTTGGGGGGCATACCTTAGATAAATTTGACGAAAAGATTGTCCAGAATGAAGTTCGACAATACTTGCATTATTCTCCTCGTAGAATGTGTGTCGTAGTTCACATTATCCTCCAATAAAAGAAAAATCTAGACCATTGAATTTCACGTTTGCAAACATAAGCTCATTTTTGTTTGTGCAGTTAAACATGGTAATCAATGAATCACTAAGGCTCTATCCACCGGCCTCTGTTCTACCCAGAATGGCCTTCGAAGATTTCAAATTGGGTGACCTCCATATCCCAAAGGGACTGTCAATTTGGATCCCGGTTCTAGCCATTCACCACAGTGAAGAATTGTGGGGCAAAGACGTCAATGAATTCAACCCTAACAGGTTCGCCTCCAAGTCGTTTTCACCCGGCCGGTTCATCCCTTTTGCGGCCGGTCCAAGAAATTGTGTTGGCCAGTCTTTTGCCATGATGGAAGCTAAGATCATCTTAGCCATGTTGATAACCCGGTTCAAATTCGCTATTTCAGAGAATTACCGGCATGCCCCTGTAATAGTCCTCACCGTAAAACCCAAGTATGGAGTTCAAATCCGTTTGACGCCATTGAGTTCATGAAAAAATTTATTGAGGTTTTTTACTTTTCTTGTTTAAATTTTGAAGGCTTGAAGGGTTTTAGGGTGAGTCAATAATCTAAATTGTAATGCGGAGTTAATTTTACTTTTTCTCATTTTTGGGGGTCATTGTGAATAGATAGAGATGAAAGAATGCTTTTAACAAGTAAAGAAAGGATATTAAGTAGAATTAGAGAAGCTTTTGAATCTGTGATTATGGTTTTTTTTTTTTTTTTTGGGCTATTCTCACTATTAATATTCAGTCGAACTGATTTTTTTTGCATATGTATTTATTTACTAGAATCTCAACAATTGTTATCCCCGTTGAGAGGGAAAAAATTACAACAAACTCAATCGAAATTACAAAATGTAGACCAAACAAAAAAAATACATAGATTACAATTGTAAGACCCCACAGTGCAATATCTTTTTCGTTTATTTTCCTGATAACCGGCTAATGCTATCAGATTACACACGCCTTGACTAAACTGAGACTTCAAGTTAACAACACAGCTCTCCCTAACTTGGTTTTGTTTCCCGAGCCTTCCTCTCTCCCATAAACTTTTGAAGAAATACATAGCATAAACCTGGGAGCATTTCTTCTTGCCTCTCCCTCTCAACTCTCAAGACTTCAAGATCGAGTGGGATTGGGCCTGTGCCGCCCTGCCTTTCATGCTACTCCTTGTAAGGACCAAATTCTGGAGTCATTTGTATTGGCAATTACGTATGATAAAACACATATTTATATCGAGTTGTAATTTTATTATATTTTTAATAAGTTAACATGTCTGTATAGGATTAGAGTGGATGGAATCATTATTATTGTAATTGAGAGTGAGAGTGAGCGTTTTGAATAGAAAAGGAGGTCGACTATTGCGAGACGGATTTTGGCAAAGACGAATCGATGGACGGTTCAATTGTGTTATCAATAAGCGCCTTCTACCTTCTTAATAAAAAGCCACCTTCTACCTTCTTAATAAAAAGCCACGTGAAAAAGTGGTCTGGATATGGAATGTTATTTCCTTCCTAGGTTTGTCAGCACCGCCTTACAAAAACAAAAGCACGGCAAAGAAAAAGTAGCCCATATATTATAGCTTGAAAAGAAAGGCGGGCGGCGTCAGTGGAAAAATAAATAGAAGCAACAACTCTTATTCTAGAGCGATTGGACAGTGAGATTTTGTTTAGTTTTGGAGGGCTTGTGTACTCAAGGCCGTTGGCGTTCAAGATCACTGGATGCAGTGTACGTGTGACTCGGCAGATGATACTTAGAACTTTGTGAGAATTTGCATCGTTTGGATAGGTATATCTGTAACTGCACAATGATTATAGTGATTTGATTCATTCCCGTAGTTTTTATCCATTCAGGGGTTTTCCACGTATATCTCTGCGTTGTGGGATTGTTTACTTGCGTGATTTTTGCTGGTAGAATAATTTAGTGATTCGCATTCATACGTTTGGGGTTTTTTACGGATTAATGGGGAACTCTATTTTTTCACTCCCTATTTCTCTTTTTTAGACAAACTTTTAGTAGCTCTAAGGATTATTAATGATTAGTGAGAATCAAACTTGCGAGCTTTAAAAACAGTAAGCATTTTTGTTTTGTTAATTGTTGTCATGCTTCTGTTTGACAACCCCTTCACAGTTTTACAAACTGTGACCGTGTAAGACACAAACACTGCGCCCGCCACTCTTTACAAAAACAACTTTAATACTGCTTTGAACCACGGTGTTTTAGAGTTGGACTTTTGCAGAATATATTTTATTACTGTTGTCAATCAATATGGCTTCTTTTTATTTTACTATATATATTTTTGTTAGGCCCACAGCCCACACGAACATAAAAGAGATTATCCCTGTATGTGATGATGATGATGATAATGATTAGGTTTATAATATATGGTAATGATGATTAGAAGGTACGTACCCTCTCTAGTCCTTGCTTTTTCTCTTGCGCGATGAAATTGGATGGCTGAGAAGCTGTGGGCTAGTTAATTCTATATTAACGCAAAAATTCTTAACGCACTCAATTATCTAAACCTCTCTCTCTCTCTCTCTCTCTCTCTCTCAATTTGATTTAGCCCTTAGGCCCCTTTCTAGAAATCTTCTTAAAAAATAAACAGCCTATTTTACATTTTCAAACTCAAACATAATATTAAAAAAAAATTTAATTTTTTTTGCATCGTATAAAAGATCTGGATGAAATCTTTTAAACAAGATCCATATTGCATATTTTTAATCAATTATCAAAAATTTTTCTTTTTTTCTAATAACCTATTTTTATTAGTTTGAAAACTATTTTTAAAAAATTATTTTCTATGTCACAATTTCTAGATTTTTATAAGTTAAAAAGGTGATGTGGCAAGTTTTAGTTATTCAATTTTGATTGTACCACTGTGAACCTCTACATTGTTAACCTTAACAACTCCTTAAATGGATAATCAAAAGATGATGTGGCACCTTTTAATTATCCACTTTTGATTATTCCACTGTGAATGCTCTTAGAGTTGGACTTTTGCAGAATATATTTTATTACTGTTGTCAATCAATATGGCTTCTTTTTATTTTACTATATATATTTTTGTTAGGCCCACAGCCCACACGAACATAAACGAGATTATCCCTGTATGTGATGATGATAATGATTAGGTTTATAATATATGGTAATGATGATTAGAAGGTACGTACCCTCTCTAGTCCTTGCTTTTTCTCTTGCGCGATGAAATTGGATGGCTGAGAAGCTGTGGGCTAGTTAGGCTCCGTTCCGGAAAGGAGAATAAGTACTTATTTTTTAAGAAGGTGATTTCAAGCTTAAAAATCATGTGCTTACGCAAATTATTTTTCTATCAATATGGATCTTGTTTGATAGATCTCAATGAGATCTTTAATACGGTGCAAAAAAAATTGAAAAATTATTTTTCATTTACATTATTTTTGAGTTTGAAAATGTGAAATAAGTACTTATTTTTTAAGAAGGTGTTCTGGAACGGAGCCTTAATTCTATATTAACGCAAAAATTCTTAACGCACTCAATTATCTAAACCTCTCTCTCTCTCTCTCTCTCTCTCTCTCTCTCTCTCTCTCTCTCTCTCTCTCTCTCTCTCTCAATTTGATTTAGCCCTTAGGCCCCTTTCCAGAAATCTTTTTAAAAAATAAACAGCCTATTTTACATTTTCAAACTCAAACATAATATTAAAAAAAAATTTAATTTTTTTTGCATCGTAAAAAGATCTGGATGAAATCTTTTAAACAAGATCCATATTGCATATTTTTAGATTTCAATAAATTCATAATTTTTTAGCTTGAAATTGCTTTTTTTTAAAATAAGAACATTTTCTTCGTTCTGAAACGGAGAAGCCTTTTGAAGCACTAGTAGTTGTAGCTGTGGGTAGAATTTTCATACGTTCTTATCGGTCTGGGTTCCGATCTATGATGAACTTTGTAAAGTGACTTTAGAAAACACCACCCATTGATCTCATTATTCTGTTGATTTTACTGCTAACTAAACTATATCATCAGTAAATATTCAAATCAATGATCACCATCTGTGATGTGAAGAATAATTAGTAGTACTTAGGTAGTGCAGTGACTATTGTAATGTTAAATCAAACCCCTCCACTAGTTCATTTTAATCCTTCATGACCCAAATGCACAGTTGCGTACGTACCGAAAGCCTCTTTTAATAAATAAATAATAATTTGTACAGAATACCTAATTACATCAAGTGTCAATTAAAAATTAAGCTGGTAAAAAGTATTGATGTGATCAATTCTTTAGATAATTTAAGCATTTACCAGTACTGATTAATTCTTTTGATATTAAATTATCTTTTGATAACTAATCACATCAGTATTACTGGTAAAGTGGATTAAATTATCTAAAGATTAATCACATCAATGCTTGTAATCCTTAAATTATTTAAAGAATTAATCAACTTTTTACCAGCACAATTAAGTTATTGAAGATTTTTTTTTTGTTTTGAACAGAGAATCAATTTATTTCACAATATCCGAAGGTAAAAACCCGAATGCTACAACGATTTCATCAGAAAATATAGGAAATAACCAAAACTAATAAAACTTAGACACCGGAGCACAACCACTAGGAGGCTCTTAAGCACATACTGCCAAAGCAGACCATACATAAATGCAGGACACTGAATCCGTCTCTAATTTTAGTAGTACAGTTCAAAAGGACGCCCAGCTCAAACCATAACATCTACAATATGAAATCAACTCCAAAGCCAGAACCGCCGCCAACCGCAACACTGCCGGAGACCGCACCACGCCGGCACAACCCACTTCACTGGTGAAGCCAGAAAGGGCCAAACTCCAGAACAAAGAAAACCAAAGCAGAACCATGAAAAACTAACCTAGGCTTATTTGCCCACCACCACACCCTCCAGATCTGGAGGAAATCCAAATTGGAAACAGGACCAGACTGAAGAAACCAGTCGGTAGAACCGGAACAAGCCGAAGACAAAACTAAACCCCAGCCCCTGTAAGTTGTGAATTTCCGCCAAGGAACAAAATAACAAGACCAACACATGTGGATTGAAAATGTATTTCTGTACACGTACTTCGTGATTATAGGGTCTGACTCAAGGCTTACGTAGTCAGTTGTTACAATTTACGACTCGTTCATGTCATGATCCATGCTCGGTGAGTTCAAACCATTCTAATGTTGTGTGTTTGATCGATTTCCATCGTCAAAGAACTGAAGTTTTACAAATGTACACCGGAACCCCCATTGCGTTGAATTAGAGGTGGCAAACGGATAAGTCTGGGTGGGTTTGGGTATGTTGAAACAGGTCGTGAGTCAAATATGGGTCAAAAGATAAACGGTTTGAAACGGATGGGGTCGAATATAGGACAGGCCAAACCCAAACCTGCCCGATCACCCCCCACCCCGTTCCCCTCTCTTCTCCCCCCTTCTCTGATTTGTTTGAGAATTCAAAAAAGTAAAATTTTATGATTAAAATTTAAATTTTTTTTGAATAAAAATGAATCAATTAGAGGCTGAAAAAGCTTTAAAAATTTAGGGTTTTTTTTTCTCATTTCCAAACAGTAACGTAACTTCGATGAGGAGTCAGAGGTCGCATTAGAAAATTTCCTAGAGGGCGATGATTACACCAATTGTACAGTTTCGGTCTCCGTTGCGTTCGCCAAAGTCACCGCTTAACTTTGGATTAAAAAGTCAAGTGACTTTTTTTTTGTTTCTATTCAAATTTTTTTGTATTTGTTTATTTTGCGATAAACTTTTAATCCTTATTAGTCCGTCTCGACGAGATAATCGAAAAAATAAAATTTTTTTTTTAACTTTTACCCTAAAGAAAGTCACTAAAAACTCGTAGAAAAACTCTGTGAGATGCTGATGGAGGGAGAAAAACTCTGTGGGTGCTTTGATCAAAAGAATAAAGTTGAGAGACCTCTTCATTGGAAAACTTAATTTATTAAATTTGTTGCCTTCTCTTGGAGAACATCAGGGGATTTTTTAAATTAAACTGGTGACTTGGGATGGGCTCAGCTTTTGGACAATTTGAACTACTGATCAAGATTGAGGAAAGGGAAAGTACAGGGAGAAGCTTGATGAGTAAATTATGGGGCAAAGACCACTTTTACCTCTGTGATTATCGTTATGTGCGAATATTTTTTCGATTCTCATGATTGTACCGTACTTTTTACTTTTCACTTTTTTGCTCCTTCGATTCTTTTGGTCCCTGCGAGAAAGGAGAGAGAGAGCAGATCAAAAAAAAAGATAAGAGAGAGAAAGAATAGAGAGAAGTGCATGTCCTGACTTTACTTTTAGTTAAAGAGAGAGAGATGGGTGAATTGGAGAGGGAGAAAGAGAGAGAGATGGGTGAATTGGATTGATTGTTGTCAAATCAGAGAAGTTGGGAGACAGTGCGGGTAAAAGAGAAAAATGGGTGTTGGACCATTTTTAATTTTAACTCAAATTAAATCCACTCTCAACCCATCCAAACCCATAAAAATATGGGTTGACATGGGTTGTTAAACCCATGTCAACCCATTACACAATATGGGCGGGTTGAATTGGGTTACAAGTGGGCGAATTTGGGCGGATTAAAAAATATGGGTTAAAATTGCCACCTCTACTGGCCCCAAACAGCCACATGCTCAATGGTGATGCTCAGCTGGAACGTTCAGGGGATAGGGCGACCCCTAACGTTTCAGATCTTACGAGGGTTGTGTACAACCCATCGCCCTCTAGTCGTATTCCTCATGGAGACAAAGAATAAGAGGAATGCACTAGATCGAATAAAAAGGAGTCTCAAGTTCGACGGAAGCTGCTACGTTGAATCGGAAGGAATGTCTGGGGGTCTGGCCCTATGGTGGAAAGCGGAAGTGGATATCGAGGTAAGATTTAAAACCAAAAACTTGATTCGTTGCTTAGTTAGATGGCCTTCAAGTTCGGAAGCTTGGTTAACTACTTTTGTCTATGCTCCTCCTATTCCCAAAGAACGTGTAATCTTTTGGAATTCGTTGAGAATGGTAGCGAAAGAGAATAAACTCCCTTGGCTTTGTGTGGGGGACTTCAATGAGGTGGCCTCTATGTGGGAAAAGGAGGGAGGCAGTGATGGTAATGGCAGACGTATTCAAAATTTTCAGCAACTTATTTCTGATTGTAACTGGATGGATTTGGAATTTAAAGGCCCCGCATTTACTTGGAGCAATAACCAAGGTGGAACGAGCAACATTCGTGAAAGGTTGGATAGGGCTATGGCAACAGTTTCTTGGAGGCTGTTGTACCCCAAGGCTCAAGTTTTCCATGAAGCCATGGTGGGTTCTGACCATAGCCCTCTTCTCATCAAAGTGAGTATTCCATTGAAAAAAGTCCCTTACCGGTTCAAATTTGAAAGTCTTTGGGCCACCAGCGATGAATGCCCAGATATCATTGCGAAAGCTTGGGCATCTGAATGCCCGGGATCTACTATGTTCAAGTTGAGATCAAAGTTAAGGAAATGTCAAGAATACCTTAGAGAGTGGAGTAAACGAACTTTTGGAGACAACAGGGACAAGATCAAGGATCTAACAGAGAAACTTAGAATTATACAGGGGCTTCCTTATGACCCAGAAAATTTTGAATTACAAAAGGCACTGACAAAGGATCTCGAAATCACTCTGCTAAGAGAAGAAATGTATGTTCACCAAAGATCTAGGGTCAATTGGTTACAATTTGGAGATAAAAACACTGCCTTTTTTCATGCCACACTCTTGCAAAGAAGACAGAGAAATCAGATGAGCACCATTAGAAATGAACAAGGATCGTGGCTTAAGGAGGAGAGTGAGATCAAAGGACATGTGAGAAGCTTTTTCTCTTCCCTCTTCAATGCCTCTGGAGAGAGAGATTTTAGACAAGCTTTAGAGGGGGTGGATAGTATTATCTCTGAGAGAACGAACCAACAGCTTACAAGGCCAATCTCCACTGAAGAGATAAAGCAAGCGAAAGATGATCTGGGAGCATTGAAGTCACCTGGCCCTGACGGATTTCCTGGGCTGTTCTATCAGAAATACTGGGGGATTATCAAAAAGGAGGTATGTATGGCGGTGAAAAGTTTTTTTGATTCAGGATATCTGCTGAAAGAGTTTAACTACACCCATTTGGTGCTCATTCCCAAAGTTCAAGCATCGGAGTATCTAAAACAGTATAGACCCATCAGCCTTTGCAACTTTATTCTTAAAATCATCACGAAAATCCTGGCAAACCGACTTAAAGCATGTCTAGGAGACATCATCTCTCCAAACCAATCAGCGTTCGTACTGGGTAGGCTAATCCAAGATAACATTATAGTAGCCCATGAAGCTTTCCATCATCTCAGAAGGAAAAAGAATGGCTTTGGAGGTTATATGGCTATAAAGCTGGACTTCAACAAGGCCTACAACAGAGTTGAGTGGGATTTCCTTAGAGTAGTGCTTGTAAAGATGGGGTTTAATTCTAAATGGATCCAATGGGTTATGGAGAGTGTTTCGTCTGTGAGCTTTGGTGTTTGTGTGAATGGGGAAGTTAAAGCAAAGGTCAAACCAGGTCGGGGGCTTCGCCAAGGTGACCCTCTCTCACCTTACCTCTTTCTCTTTGTTAAGGAAGTGCTTTCCAACCTTCTAAATCGAGCAATTCATGCAGGCTCCCTATCTGGTTTCCAATTCAATCACCACTGTCCTAATCTATCCCACATCTTTTTCGCAGATGATGCACTTCTGTTCTCAAAGGCTGAATTAAATGACTGCAGGGTGGTGCTAGATATTCTGAAAATTTATGGTGAGGCTTCTGGGCAAGCGGTGAATCTGGATAAATCAGGGGTTTTCTTCTCATCAAATCTCAACCCAATTGATAAGCATCTTATCTATTCCTTTCTGGACATCCTTCCTTTAAAAGATGATGCCAAGTACTTAGGACTCCCATCTCTTTGGGGACGATCAAAAGCCGACTCCTTGTCCTTCTTGGTGGAGAAGACCTTGAAAAAGCTTCAGGGGTGGAAACAGAAAAGCATGTCTCAAGGAGGGAAGGAAATCTTAATTAAAGACGTGGCCCAAGCTATTCCCTCCTACGCGATGGCGTGCTTCCTCTTCCAAAACAAAGTAGTGGACAAGTTAAACTTAGTGATTCGAAATTTCTAGTGGAAAGGTACACCTGAGGACAGAGGTATTTGCTGGATGGCTTGGGATAACTTGACTGGACCGAAGTATGAAGGTGGAATGGGCTTTAGGGACTTCAAAGCTTTCAATGAAGCACTTCTCGCCAAACAGGGTTGGCGCCTTCTTATGAATCCCAATTCATACGGGGCCAGGATCATGAAGGGTATCTACTTTCCCAACTCCTCTTTCCTCCAGGCAACGAGGGGAAACAAGGCCTCTTGGGCATGGGCAAGTATTCTAAAAGGCAGAGAGATTCTCAAGCAGGGACTAAGATGGCAAGTGAATGATGGCACAAATGTCAAGTTCTGGGAAGACAAATGGATACCTTCTCTGCCCAATTTTCAGATTTCCTCTCCTAAGCCTCTGGGTTGCGAGATTAACAAGGTGTCTGAAGTGATCAAGCGGAGAACGAGATCTTGGGATATGCAGAAACTCAGGGAGATCATTTCCGAGGAAGAGGCCATGGCCATTGCTCAAATTCCTATCCCGTCCTTTCCAAATCCAGACAGACTTATTTGGCACCATACTCCCCAAGGTAATTACACTGTTAAATCTGGATATAGAGTCACCCGTTCGAAATTTTGTGGAACCCTGGATAAACCTGAATCCTCCTTCAAACCTAATAAACACTTGTGGAAAGTCATCTGGAAGTTGGAAGTTCCCCCTAAAGTGAGAAATTTCTGGTGGAGGGCTTGTAAGAACATTCTCGCTACCAAGGAAAACCTTTTTAAAAGGAAGTGCTCTCAATCCCCTTCCTGCTCGATCTGTTTGGGGGAAGTTGAGTCTGTTGAGCACATTCTCACTCAATGCCCATGGACGAGACCCATTTGGTTTGGCAGAGATCTCCACTCTTTGATTAATCCAGATAACAGCCCTTCTATGCTGAGGTGGACCTCCAATATTATTGACAGCAGCCCAAGTCTAAAAGAAGCAGCAAAGGTTATTGGAAAAGTGGCTTTTCAAGCCTGGTTTATTTGGAAAAGTAGGAACAGTTTGGTGTTCAACCATGAGCAGGTAGATCCTTCTTCCACAATTATTAGAGCTGCTAAGGCTCAGAGTGAATATGAATTGATAAATGCTGTTCAGAGTCAGGTTTTGGATCATTGTGATGACCCCCCTCTTGCCATTTCGGCCTGGAGAAAACCTACCCCTGGCAGCTTTAAGATTAACTGTGATGTAGCAATGAAACGAGAAGGCCTAAGGGCTAATGCAGCAGTTGTGGTTCGCAATGACAGGGGAGAATTGACTGATGGCACCACATACTCTTTCAAGTGCTCTTCTGTCCTTCAAGGTGAATTAAAAGCTATAAGAAAGGCTTGTTTTCTGGCTAGAGATATGTGTGCAGTCCCTGTGACCATTGAATCAGACAACAAGACAACAATTTTGCTTAGTGCATCTGAGTTGGTGCCTCCTTGGGAGGTCTACCCTTTGATTATGGATATTCGGGCAGTAAAAAAGCAACGAAATCTCGAGTTTATCTGGGTCAAAAGATCGGCTAACAAAGTTGCGCATCGGGTGGCCTCTCTGGCAGCAAAGGGGAAGCTTTTGTTGGATTGGGTAGCAAATTCTCTAGCTTCTTTAGTTAGTCTTTTACTTCATGATGTAATTTCTGTTCCCTTGTAAGCCTTCGGGCGTTTTTTCCCAGTCAAAAAAAAAAAAAAAATTGCCACCTCTACATTGAGTGATTAATTTGGCGAGAAAATGGTTAAGATTTCTCTATGAATTTCTCCATTTTAATGATGATAAATAGTGAGAAACAAAATAAACCTTGTATTTATACAAATTTCTCTCCTAATTTCAAGATGAAGATAGGCACTACTTCAGCTAAGGCACAGGAGAGATCACGTTACACTCCTGAAATTATCGAGATTTTTTTTGTGTGAATCAAAACAAAAAGTAATATATATAAAACTACCTTTTTTTTTTGATCCGTATATAAAACTACCTGAAACAGAGATAGATTGACGTGTAGTACTTTTTTTTTTGATCCGACGTGTAGTACTTCAAGCGATAAGGTGTTTCGTCTTCTACCTGGGAGGTTGCAAATTCGAAACTCGTTGTCAGCCTTCGCCTATTTTTTTTTTTTTTAAACCCCTTGTGCGTTTAGGGAAAAAAAAACTCTTCAAAACCTTGGAGCTGATGAGAAAGTCGAACCATGCTCATTATATACTTATGCAGTTTATTGGTAGTAGCACAAAGCCAACCCATACAATTCTACCAATTACACAAATAAAACTCTTATAAGTTGTTTAGTGAAAATGTAAAAACACTAGTACATTCATCTTTTATTCTCGTTATTTATTTTGAACACGCGTTCTCTTTATATTGGATTGTTAGTATTTTTATTAAGTTTACGCTCGAAAGGTAACTCCTCTGTTTGAAATTTTTGGATCCGTCACTGATAGGCACAATAAGGTCGAGGGGTTGGCATGCACTCAAAGTTAGAACATCAGTAGTAATGTCAGAGTTCGAGTTTCACTATCGCAAGTGTCCTCAAATTAAGTAGTCATCTCAATTTGATTTTTATAGAAAAGAAAAATAAAAGTACAGATCGAGGTTCAAAAAATCGATTGTGTTCGCTTCGAATCTCTAGACCCAAACCCTTTTTTTGCACACAATTTCCAATAAATTCTCTTTTTAATTGTTACTCTCTCTTTTTTTCTCTCTCTATCATGTACGAAAGTACTTTAGCTTGAGGTTAAAGAGGAAATTATAGGTATAGTAATAGCATTTTCTTAAAATCGTTGTGGTGGTTGCTACCACTTGTCCCATTGCTCCATCCATGAACATACCTTTGTGTGATGTCTACATCATTCTTGTCTTCAGAGAGGAATTCCTTGTTGTCGCTCGGGCATTTTTTCATAAAGAATTCCAAAAATTAAATTTAGTAGCCTAAGTGAAAATATCTAGGGTCTATTTACATCAATGCAAACTAGAAAAGCAAGAAAGCATGACGGGCAACACAAAGATAGATGGAGACTACAGTTAAAGAGGGCAAGGTTTGTATTTTGATAAGAGAATTGATTTTCACACTCTCCTTTTTTTATATCCACTCCTTTTTTTTGTTTTTTTAGTGTTGAAAGTGCATGTATTTTTTTGCTAAAAGATAAAAAATGGAGTAGATATAAAAAAAGAAAATGAGTGTGAAAATCAATTCCCTTTTGAAAATTGTTTTGTTGAAAATGTGGGTCCAAATTTTACAGAAATGAGGAGTTGCATTGTGTATTTAGAGAATTAAGGGGCACTCAATGTGATTTGAGTGAAATCTAGGGGTGATAGTGCAGTTTAGCCTTAATCGGGCCTTCTGTCCCCGCGAGGCTCCCTGCTTTAAACGATTTCCGAAAGCCAGTTTCGTTGGATTTGATTCAATGCATCCAAACCCATTATTATAAACGCAAAAACTTCATTTAACTTCTCGATAAAATGTTTTTTTGTAACCGATTATGATGAATTTGACTAGGGTTAGTGTTCTTGATGATTTCTACAACATGAACGATTTTGATCTTTGAAATACATCTGACGTAAGTTCATATTTGACTACTAGTAGCCAGACCTATTATTACACTGATTTGACGCAACCAAGCCTATTATTACCAACGCAAAAACTTAATTTAAATTCTTGATAAGATATTTATTTACATAAGATTACAATGAATTTTACTAGGTTTAGTGTTCTTGATGATTTCTATAACATGAACGATTTGGATTTTTGAAATAAATCTGAAATGAGTTCATATTTGATTGCTAATATAGAATGACCGTAGTAAATAGACTTCGCAGGTTAAACGTGGGAAGTCTTAATTAACCAAAACTCGCCCTTTTAAAAGGCGACTTTACTTTGGCATATAGTAGAGCATCAAATCAGAGGCTTTTCATCAGCACAACTGCACCTCGCCGGGGAAGGGGAAATCCATGGCACTCAACGTCTATCATCTTCTACTTTGGATTCTTAATTCTCCATTTCCAAGCATTTCCCCCACGAAATTCATTGCAAATCGTTCAAGCTTCTCCACTGTGTACCCAATCACTTCACGCGGCCAAACGTAAACCCTTTTCTCTCTCTCTCTCTCTCTGGATTTTGTTCTTAATTGCGTGTTTCAGGTTTTGGTTTTGGTGAATTTCCCAGTTGGGTATAGTTATCTTGTTGGAATTTCAATAGAGCATTTCAATTTCCAAGCGATTCAACTCTACATTTTTTTTTATTGGGTATTCATTTTTCTATTCGACTACTCCTTTACCCCTTGCATCCAAAATCTAGTTTTGTCATTGCCAGCTCGTGTTGGCTTTTTAGGTCCTGAAATAGATGTGTGTTTGTACGTTTGTAAAATTATAGGGGAAACAAAGAGTGAAATAAAGAGTGAGAGAATGAGTGAATTAGAGAGTCTTTCAATTCTTGCAATTGTGAGTTTGATTCTATAAAAGTGCAGGTTTTTCTCTCCATTTGAGTTTCTGAATCACCTCCAGTGGTTCTTGTGTGAGTAGATTGTTTCTCTTAATTGATATGGTGTGTATCGTAGACCTTCCCCTCTTGACATCGAGAATGAAGTCAATGAACCTGAATGCTTAACTTCCGTGGGAAGTTCGACTCTTTGTGAGGGCAGTGCTGGATACCCTTTAGCATAACAAATGTTTCTTTCCAATAATCACCTTAATTGTGATGTAGTTCATCTTTGCTTCAATCACCGTTTTCTTGTTTTTTGATTAACAAACCGCATATGACAGCAATGTAAGCTGCGACATCACTTGTGCATTTGGAAATTAATGTGGAGAACTTAAATATAAGAACTAGGTTCGGCCGTGAACGTGTTTTGTTCTTCCTTTTGTTAGTGTATTAAAGAATGATAAAGCTTTCAATGATGGGTTCTCCTAAGAAGTCCCATTTACTGTTAATGTAGTTAGTTTGATGGTGAGGTCGGTAGAATCAGATCGAAAAATTTGTTGGCCATTTCCTTTGCTTGGTGACAATGGAGAATCCAACGAAGAATCAGATGTGCTTCCTCCACTATATGTCCCTGAGTTCAGATGGTGGGGTTGCCAAAACTGTCTCCAAAGAACTGATGCTTCAGATGATGCAGCAGAGACATTAGACTGGTTACCAATTGTAAACGTAATAGACTAATTTCGAGTGCATAAATTTCTCAATGGTTAAGCCATGGCATCACGCAATATTGACATCAAATTTTTGCTTCCTCATCTTGACAGCATCTGCTCGTACAATTTGTGGATGAAGAAATTCTTATGTCAACACTTCGGTGGATGTAATTGGTTCTGAAATTTGCCCATTGGCATATGATCACATGAAAGAAAAGGTGGCCAATGCCGCGTCCATCATTAGACGAGGTAAACTTTTTTTAATTATCCTAAGATGATCTCAGCAATGGAGGTGCCAGCCTAAGTACTAAATGTATTTTTGTGCTCCGTGCAGATTTGTTATCATCTGAAACTACAACAATATTGCGGTAAATGATGTTGATGAGACAATGAAAGAACCAATTTCTTCTAAAATGAAGGTCGCTTAAGTTATCAATGGAGAATTCCATAGAGGGGCAGGTATGAGTCTTGGAGCTAGTTTATCAAAAATCAGACCCGGTTTTAAGTTTCAATATACTTTAACCTGAGATCGTTATTGTTTCAGAAGCGATAAATCTCAACTTGGAAAACAGTGGACTTGTCCAATTTGGTTATGAAACTGTGGAAGTAGAGAAGTGTATAAAGGTATGTTAGAATGTGTGAATAACAGTTTCACTGAATTATTCCAAATGGAGAAGGGTATAGTTTCCATAATAGCTAAATCAACTGAATCAGTTTGGTTTACATTTTAAAAAGTTATTTTTGAGAGTTGGAGTGGTAATGAGTACAGAGAGATAGAGAGAAAGAAAGATTTATTGGAAACTGTGCCAAGAGTTAAAATTAACTCTTAGAATGTTGAACCAAACGGAGTGGATACTCTGGAAAATGAGGTTGTTCGCTCTCTCATTGGTTTTCATACAAGCAAACATAATCCTTTGGAATTCACTGAGAATGAGGATGACAAGGATGCACATGGTTTCTCAAGCCTGTATTTTTCATTTGTTGTATTTGTATAATCTGAACGTATATGTGCAATCTACAGTCTCTCTATTTCAACTTGCATGCTTTACACTTCACCTCTTGCACATTTGCCTCTATGGATAGGTTATCTACTACCCCAATTTCAAGACTTTTGTTCAACTTTATCTTTTCATTTCAGGATCTCTCCATATACGGTGATAAGAACAACACGAATCGATGTCCAAGGGCATTTGCTAACCAATTTGTACACGATCGGTACCCCTCAATGTACCCTTAGCATTAATGAATTTTGAGGCATGGTTTGCCGCCAAATTTTATCTACGAGTGGCAAAGTGGGTGAAGAAGCATTACAATTTACAAATACGCAGTTAAGAAGTGGCCACCTATGTGAAAAGCTCTACATCATGGATTTGACTAAGAATTGGGTTCTTATCCTCATTAACGTTTGGGTACTCAAAACACAAACCTTAGAAATGCATCTACCATTGAACCCTTTTGTACCACTAAAAGAGGGTCAGCCAATTTTTACCCAAAAAAATAAGGGGTTCAGCCGTGAATGGACCCAAAACTGTTGAATTTTTCTCCCATGCCCCTTGGTGATATGTAGCATGGATGCCCATAAATATAGAGCTTTAGATTGAAAAATAAGTAATTCTCACCTATTAGATCAAAACCACTCACAAAAACAAGGTTTTATAATTTTTCAGCTTAACATTACTATAATTTTACTTACCACACAAACTGACTTCACATACTATTTCTATGATCACACTCACCACAATATATAGCAACACTTACCATAATATATGACCACACTTACTACGAGAGTAATTCAACCAATGATTGAGATTACAAAAGGAAAACTCAAAGGTTGAGAGAAAATAGGAACATAGATTTCCCAAACTGGACAGAGGCATCATAGCCGGATCCAAAACTATTAAGTGAATACAGTTATAAAACTTCAAATGTTCGGTTGATTAAAAGTTCATTCAACTTCTGTTTATGATATATAAACAAACCGAATCCAAAAAGAATTTTTAAGCTCGTTAAACTTCTGAATCAGATTTGAACCCTACTCGAGCTTGGTTGGTGATCGGCTTAACTGAAACTGGCCGACGTGCAACTCAACCGAGAGTTTTCAATGAACAACATGCTAATCAGCTCAACTCAGCACGTTACTGCCCTAAAAGGGTCAAGGGGGTTCTTACAAATCATTAACTAAACTTTGCTTGCAATAAATGAATGCTCACGACAATCAACAATAAATTTTTTCCTCAGAGTCGAAAATTCAGAACAAATTGCCAGATAATCGAAACACCTTCATTAAAAACCGAAGACAATTTAAGATTTTCCCAGACAGCACATCAGAAAATACTATCAAGTCCACGGCTGTGTGAAAGCTAGACAGTTGCGAAAAAGCTCAACTACGAGGGGGGTCGTAGATCTGCTGCTCAATGGTAATTAATTACCTCAACGCATCCCATCAAAGTGCTGATAGATAAGCCATGACCATTACCGAATCAAGAAACACTAGCAAATTATGGTACAAAAATCTCCTTCAATTCTAATCTTAGTACTGGTAAGAACCTTGTGGACCTACATGCTGGTAGGGAGCTTGTCGTGAGCTCATGTTTTGGTACGTGGGTTGATGAGTACTCATGTTCTCGTAGGGCGCTTGCGGTGGTGGATTGGTGCTCGCGTAGTGGTTCTGCGGATAGGTGCTTTGCTGAGAATAGTAGTTTTGGTACGGATCTTGAGGAGGATTGGTGTTTTGTCCAGAAGAAGCAACGAAGGCCTGGTAGATGTTTTGGGTGGCATTCAAATGATCAGAAGACCCACGAATATCGACAACGCATTCAGCACCACCGGATCGAGGATCTTGGAGCTTCAACCTCGTTCCAACAATCTGGGATTAAAGAAAAAGGATTTAGCGATCTCTCAATAACCAAAGCCGTAAGCATGAGAAGAGTCATTGCCAGCTTAGTGGTGACAACCCATTAACAAGATGTTATACAATTCTAAAAAACCATTGCAGGTATAGAATGAAAAGCCACATGAAAAATGCAGCATATTTTTATTTTGCAAAGTGACTTTGAAAACTACAAATGGAGTGAGAATTTCTCGGAAGTCCAAAGATGCTTATGGATACCAGCAAAGGAATGCTACACTGTTGTTCTTCATGTTTCCCAGAGTATTGCAGAGCACAAATCCAACCGTTGTTATGGACTAACCATAAGTGAAAACCGAGATGAAAAAATGGTCAACCATAAGTGAAAACCAAGATGAAAAAATGGTCAACCAACCCACTCCATGATACCCGAACAACTGCCACTCTACAGAGGAAAGCCCAAATCATATTTTCCACTAATCAGGCCTTAATTGTTTTTTATTATCGAAGGTTTTGTAATTGTTCAAATCCCCTAGAATGCGACAATCTTGGGGTGAAAGGAAGATAAGGAAAATCACATTCATTGGTAGATAAATATTGAAAAAACCCAGCAGAAGACCAGTTTGGGGGACAAAACCATATGGGCACATATTCTTCGAGTGACTGAAACACAAAGAGAATAGTGGAACAAAAGGCACTTAGGATGGGAACATCGAGACAGGTTGACAAACAGATACTGGAAACCAAAGTCAAAGTATGAGGACAGAATGTTACAAGTTGGTTGCGCCAAAAATATGGCAACGGTATTTTTCCATCAATTATTTGTTGCTGAAGTCATGCAGTTACATTCGCTCCCAGATAACCAAGTTTTAAAAACACTGACCTCACTCATGTTCCTCCCTCCTGTTCCAACAGCAGCATTGTATGGCATCTTCACATCCATAGAGCTGTTAACATCGGGATATCTGTAACACGACCAACATATTAATTAATGCTCTCAATTACACAACAGAACAAGAAATTCACATAATAATAACGAAACAAAATAGCATATACCGAGTAGCACTTGGAGGACCCAGATAACCAGGAAATTCATATTCGCGACCGCCGCCCTTCAAAAGAGCATCAGGAGTATTTTAGTGACAAGGCACTGGAATTTCCTCAAAATCAGCAACAACGATTTCATAGCACGAAGGAAGTATGTATAAGCAAGGAAAATACTCCAACCAGGTACGCTTGTTGCCAAGATGTGCACTTAATAAGTCAATTCCAAGCACATATGAAAAGGTACTAGCCACCACATTATAAAAGCATGATGAATATGAGTTTCCATCTCTTCATCGTGAATACGGTGATTAAAAGGTTGAAAATATAATATACAGGCTTGAGGGGAGCAAGAAACTTGAATCACCCACAATTCTAGCCTACCAAGACTTTGAAAAATAGCACAACATGCTCAAATGGTGAGATCAGTCCTTTATGCCCCAACGTAGTTTTACTGCAGATGAATTAATGTATGGCTATGCTTTATATACCATGTAAGAATGGATAGCTTGTGAAAGACTGATTATTTGTTTTACTTTAGTCTTTTACAAGACATTCAAAGAGTTGACAACTATTTAATAGCTAAATACATGCCAGACCAGTGTCTCTGCATGAAATGGGAAAAAAATCTGATTACCCGAAATTGATAGTCCTATTCGACACATCAACATTGGAAATGCTGAACCTCGAAATCCAGTAAAACTATATGTTCTAAATCTAGATAACATGGTGGTCGACAAGGCATACAAGGTCGCAACATTCATCAGCCAGTACACTTCACAAATTCACGTGACAGACAAAACAACTGCAACCAGAGCCGAAGTTTGTATGAAACTGGAGGTGGACATAATAGCATTGACAGGTATGTGTAAATAGAATGTACCTTCACATATTCATACACACTAGAGCTGCCAGTTCTTGTTGGGCCAAACATATCCGGCCCTCTACCAGGTAAACTTCCTCCAGGCCCAAATCCCTTAACTGGCCTCACAGGAGACAGTTCAGCTCCAGCATTGCCATCCCGTAGATATCTTGCTCTAAGTCTTGATGCAATCTCAACCAGAGCATCTTTTGCAACACCAAATTTTCCTGATATCTAAACTATCAAGAGCACAGTTAAGTTCAAATGAGAGGAACTATCTTTATTTGAGCAAAAAACAAGTGTCACTGTGGCAACTAAAAACTAGATTAGCATGAAGCAAGCATCTAACCTGGACAAGCTCCTCATCATCAGCTGCAGATTTAGGCTTATCTTCCTTGGAGAAAACACGGATATCCGCCTGGGTTCTCCTTCTCATCTCATTAATTATTTGACCTCCTTGTCCAAGAATGCAGCCAACCTTAGTAGACGGAACAAGAAGTCTTGTAGTCATAATTCCTTTTTCAGAGACTTCACTTGTTTTATTTTGAAGCTGAAGAATGGCATCAATAGTTTCTGATCTTGGGTTCCACAGAACCTGAGTAAAATACAGAATATGATGTACACCTAACGTATTTTAACGTTAATGAAAAGCTGCTTAAAATGGAAGATGAGTACTAATCAAAAACCAAGAGAAACAAAAGATGAAAAGACGTATAAAAGTGAAAATCTGAGGTTTCTATGGCCAAAACATTTAAAGAAAGGATGTAAAGAAGGCCAACCTCTAAAGAAGAGACTCGAATCACACGTTCATCCAACACTGCTGATGCATCCCCAACATGAACACTAGCTCCCGTCTCTGTCTCTAACTGTTTTACGTTGGAGCCTCCCGTACCAATGACCCCACCTATTTTCCCTACAGGGCATAAAATCTTCATTGAGAACTCACTTGGAGCTTCCCCACCATGCATAGGAGGACCCCGATCAAACCTATCTGGGCCAAATTCAAAAGGCCGGTCGCCATATCCCCCCATCCATGGCATTGGTGGCATATCACGGGAATCATAATGACGTTGAGACCACTGCGGATTTCCTCTAGGGGGCATATCGTCTATGGGAGGACCAATAGGACGAAAACCTCTGCCCCCTTGTGACAAGGGAAAGCTCATAGAAGGATTGTCCTTTTTAGGATTCTGATGTAAGAGCGTTGAAACGTCATAAAGAGCCCTCCTCACAATCGCTGGTTTTCCAGATATCTGTGTATTGCATAACCATATTAAACATTTCAGTTGAGGATGATACGTTAACAGAACTTTGAAATTCTTTCTTCTTTTTCCCCATAATGGTCAACGTAAAACCATGACTGTCCACACAGCCAATTGAAGCAAAGCGAACACTTTAACAAGAAGAATAGGAATAAAGTTTACGTTTCTTTTTTTGTACACTATAGCTCCACTGCTTGCTCTACGAAATCAGAAAGACATGGTGGGAGTCACAGGTTTGGTCCATTTGAGCAAGAAAGGAATGGGAGACCTTCGCCATTGCATGGACCAAGGTCAATGGTTAAGTGAACGCCATATATCTATAAATAATATTAATCACAAGATTCACAACTGCTTCTCATCCTGAACTTTCTTCTGATTATTTTGATAGCCTTTGTTAACCGATTGCAATCCAAAAGTTCAAATTGACACAGCTTTAGAAGTCTAAGGTAACCTACAAGGCTGCAGTGTATGAGTTGATTCACTTTGACAGCACAAAGTTTCAGTTTTACATGTATCTATGTATGACTCATTGATTAAGCAATATGTTTCGAAACTTCATTTTTCATTTCCCTATGAAGGGGATTTCCAGCATCTTCTCTGACATGATTGAAGCATGATTATATGTCTATTTATCTTTCGAGTTTCCATTAAAAGCAAACGCAAGGGGTACTCTTCTTGTATAGTATACCGAATTATGCACAAGCTGTCCTATTTAATCCAATTAAGAAAGGACACCAGTAAGTTTACATTTCAACATGTGTGCAATATGTAGGCATATGATATAAGAAACACACAGGGCAGAAACAAGAGGAGGGAAACAAAGGTAAGAACAAGGAGACAGGGTTGCAGGAAACCATATCTGGCACCATTTGCAACTGGGAAAAAAAAAAAAAAAAAAAACAAACAATTGGATCAATTATTTCAAATCCTTGTGGATGTAGAACAAACAAATCACCCTAAAACCCATATGAAGAGAAATTATAGGAACTCTTCACGGGACAACTGAAAATAAGCAATAGTAAGATTCAAGATTTCTTTTTATTATCATGCTCCAGGGGTTTGGGTGTGTTTAGAGCCATTGGTCAGAGATTAATTCATGGGAACTGACAGTGTAGCGCAAGGTAAATGATTGACAGCAGAAACATACTTATATTCTATTATCAAGCTATAACTGAGAGAGAGAGAGAGAGAGAGAGAGAGGAACAGGAAGAGACGGTTCGTGTGCAAGCATGTGAGGCAGAGAGACCTACCTAACCCGAGGGTGAGGAGAAAGGCAGGCAGGCGTTAAAGACCTACCCGTCTAGAATATCTGAACTAAATGCTTGAAGTAAAATGCCAATCAATTTCTCCTGCCTTAGGTTTTATATTGTGGCATTTTACGTTATTAATTTGTTTATTACTTTATTACAGCTTGACTCCACTGAACGTGATACTTTGTAATGGTATTTTACACCCCCAAATGTCAGAAAAGTGTCATGTTCGTGTCTGAAGGTGTCCGAAATGTCAGGATAGTGTCCAACCAGAAATAATGCAAAAAAATTTGGACACTTTAAAAAAAAGCTTTGGACACGTGTTTGGAGCTGTCCGGGGACTCTGGAGCATGTCTGTGTCCGGAGAGTGTCCGCTACCAGTAAGTTGCCTCCAATTAAGTGTCTGATGCCACATAAGGAGACAACACTAGATGGGTTTCCTCAAGAACATGACAACATTGACAAGTGCCGAATTAATCAAGAATATTAAGCTCTTTCTCAAGTCAGTCACTATGCCTTCACCCACGTGACATAGATGTCGATTACATACAAGAAAAGTACTAGGCATAAACAGTTTAGCAAAACAAAATGCAACGTAAAGAACATCGATGAATGAATGAGATAGGGACAAAATTCTTCACAGGAAAATGCCACAAAGGGTGAAAAAAATATTTGAATAATCAATTCATGACAACCTTGACAACAGCACAAGACAATACCGAAAGTACATTTTGTGTGTAATGTAAATATATAGAAGTGGTTTTTTTATTTTAGCCAACATTCCTACGGGCATAATACATTAAGGAGTAGCAGCACTAAAGAAATGATACCTGCACCAATTCGTCTGTGCTCATAGCACACGTAGGAAGATTTTCCGCAGGAAGAACACGAATACCTGCACCTGTATCACTTCGCAAACGCTGAATGACATCTCCCTTTCTGCCTAGAAGGCAACCGACCATATTGTTTGGAACAAGAAGACGTGCCGTGACCATCACATTTTCATCTCCATCTTCCATTCCACCAACAAGGTCCTCCTCAACAATTCGGTCATGAACTTTCAATAGAGCATCTTGAGCAGGGCAGTGTGGCTCCATCGGATAATCTTCATTCTCTGTGGCTGGATTCTGATCCTCATCAGCGTTTTGTTTTTCATGGGTCTTTTTTGTAGTAGGACTGTGGATGATTATCACCCGCTCATCTGATCCCGCCACAGAATCAGAAACCGTAATTTTTGCCTGGGTTTCTTCTCTGAGAGCTTTAACCCTGTTTCCACCTTTTCCAATAACACTACCAATCCTCTTAGAGTAACAGAGTATCCGATAAACGGTGTCTGATGCTTCAGAATTTCCAAAAGACTGTTCGCGACTAGAATTATGCCATTTACCTTTCTTGCTGCCTCCCTTTTTCTTAAATTGTGGGCGGCGTTCCTTAAAGAAAGATCTCCTGTTCCCTTCCATGGTTCTGCAGGAATTTTGACAAATGTGAGAGTCAGTACCTGAGAATGTCAAAAGGTGCAATGAGATTAGAAAACAAAACAAAGTGCACAACAATTTCAAAAAGAAAATAGTCTAATTATCATAGAAAGTCTTGCTCAATAATCACTTGCTATGTAGCAATGACAGACACTTAAACTTCGAAAAGGTAGAGGGCACGACACGTTGGGGACTCATTTTGGAAAAAACATTGTGGGAAAAGATGCCCTAGGCGGTGCCTGGCCACCTCGACTAGTGGTCTAGGCACAATATTAGGTGGCTTGACAACTAGCCGGCTGCTAGGCAGGATTAATTGGAGATTCCGGTGTAGATCCCGCACCCGTGTCATGTCGACACAGGTACTTACCCCCATTTTGGGGAATCCGTGTATGACATAGATGTATGTTGACTATTAATCTCATCCTCATGCCACTTCTTTTAGATTGGTTGTTCATTGTGCATTTTAGCGGGTACTAGTGCTTGTATAGTTACAAATTGTGATGGAAATAAATGATTTACAATGGGAATTGTAAAAAACAAAATACAAAAACCGACTAGCGCCTAGCGACTTTTAGAACATTGGGAAAAAAAATTATTTCGATTATATGTATAAAACAGAGCTCTAATTTTACACTCTGTAAGAGCATATATACCTTAAATCTCATTTCTCATCACGATCATTCACAAAAGTATTCGAACCCAAGGCATTTCATCATCTATGTATCTTTTCACAACGAAAAACCATCATATGTCACAACAAAAGAAAAGACTTTTCAAACCTTTAACAAGAGTCTACCATTTCGTTTAACACCCTTTTCGTATATTGTATACATCGGGGGGGTTAGAGGGTAATTAGTGAGTTAACAACCAAAAGGGGTTCGACTTCTCTCCATAGACTCAAACCCAAACATCTCCCTCTTGGAAGCCAAGGGGTACAACCAGATGGACTTTTCTTAGATTGGGAAATAGAATTTTGGCATTTCCCATATCTATGGGCATCTACCCTCTTTCTCTTATTTTCGGTACTTCTATCCTCTTTCAACTCAGATTATCATCACCTACTTCCTGTCAAACCAATAAAAGGTGGATGCTTGGCATGAAAGTGAACTGGAACTTCCACAGAAAAGACTCTTGATTGAGATCGTAATGCACGGGGTGGGAGTCTTTATTTCGAACTAGAAGGCCCATAACTAATACACCAGGAGAAAATGTAATAAGCATACCTCTTCAAAAGGCAGGTTGCATTTTCCGCTACTCCCAAATACAACTGAAAATATTCCCACCTTCCAGGTACCCTCACAAACAACTCAGCAGAAACATCCGGGAACTAAATTACTACAATATTCAACTGCATTCAACTAAACCAAAACATCCAACCCGAAACATAACTCTCAAGATTTCACTCACCAAACATTACAAACACCTGCCTCTGCGCTCATTACTAAGACTGCACCTCAAATAATGGGGGCTTATACCCTAGTACAGGCTGGTGGAAATCGAACTGCATCGACAATTAAGTTTCAAGCTCTAGGTAATTTAACTAAAAAAAAACACGTGGAAAATGTGGGTTTTACCTAGTTATCCGATATAAGCTACATTTACCATCGAACAAATCTATAAATTTGTAAGCACGGCAAAAAGAAAGGAGAAAAATTGATCGACTAAGTTCAATTCTTGAAGCTTCCACTCGCAATTAACCGACTTGAGAATCAATTAATCAAATTTCCAAAAGAGATTAAAAATATATATATTAAGCATAAGGAGTCTATATGTCGCGTCACTGAGGCATCTTGAGCTATCGGTTTATGTCGTTTATTGAGACAACCTAGGGCAAGATTTTTCAGGAGTAGAACGGAGAAGGTAAAAACTTCGACGATAGAATGAGAACGAAAACGGAACCAATTAGCAGCGAGAGTAAATTACTTACCGACTGAGAGAGATTCGAAGAGCTTTCCGTAGAGAGAGAGAGAGAGAGAGTTTGAATCACGCTTATTGCAGTTTGGTGAATTAGCTCCCCATCTCCAAGGAGAGCGAAAGAAGGCACATTTAATTAGGGCTCGTTTGGCCTCCGTTTTGCTTTCCTATCTCATTTGGAAGATTCTTGGTTTGGGCCTCCCGGTTTTCCGTTGATATTTTAGCCCAAACATATGGGGCTTTAGGCCCACGTTTTTTGTATGAAATTTTAAATTCTAACTCAGCTTTTCTCTCAATTTTTCTTTCCTTTTTTCCCTTTCTTTCAAACAGAGCCCAAATTTTGTGCACCCAAAGGAAACAAAAATGATAGGAAAACAACGCCAAACACAACCTCTCACATACAAAAAAGGCTCATACGCACTTGACATGTGAACCCTTTATATATGTAAGAAGTTGCGTTTGATATTATATTTGAATTGTTATTTACGTAGTAATGTTGCAAAGAAAAATCATAAGGACACTGTCACAATAATAGAATATGGATGTATACACGCACACGCACTTGAACTAATTTCCTTTTTCTTTTGGAAAAAAGAAAGAACGTAGTAAAGGTGAAGTAGCTTAGAGGGTGTTTAATGACGTTTTTGTTTTCAGTTTTTTGTTTTTTGTTTTTTTTTCTTTTTTACTATTTTTTGAAACTAATAAATAAAACTTGTTCAGTAAATATCTATTTTTTGTTTTTTTTCATAAACGTTTACAAAGTTTCCAGAAATTATGGAATACAAATTATGTGTTCTTCGCTTTGTAGAAACCGGAGATCCCCCGATGGTTTTCTTCTTTCCGAACTGGTACGCTCCCTCCTCCCTCCTTCTCTCGTCTCTCTCTCTCTCTCCTCACCAGCGCAAAAACCCTAGATCTTCTTCATCTCTTTGGGTTTGTGTGTTTAGTCCATTTATATTCGTTCCTTTTTCTGAAACTCAGATTCTCCACTTGTGTATGTCTAATATATGTTCTCCAGTGTAGATTAATTGAAGAATACAAGCTTACTCAACCATTTTGAGAATAAGGTACGTATTTCCGTCAAAAATTGTGGAACTATGTACAATAGTGTAATCTGTGCCAGACATCTGTTTCATGAGGTGTTAGTAATATGTCTTCTTAGTGAATGTTTTGTTTATAAGAAAGGAATGGATGTATGTATTAGCTCAAGATATGCAACATGTAGTGAAGACATACAATTAGTATGAATTTCAAACTCAGTCGACCGTCACTTGATTGGTGAAAATTCTATTGTTGATACATGCACCCATAGATCCCTATTGTGTCCCTTTCCAGGTATCCTTTTCGTCAAATTTTATTCCTTGCAATTGACACCGAAAGGATACTCATAGTAGCCTGGCAGTTTTTGTAGTAATTGCCACTGTTTTACGATTCCAAATTCTGATGTATGCTTTGAGCTTTTAGTTGATCTTATAGGGACTTCTAAATTGACATTATCCCACCAAATGTTCTTATACCCTGTATATGTGTTTTGTTTCGATATCTACTGTTTAGATTTGTTTTTGTATCATTGTTTGTTTTTTGTTAACAAAAGTAGGAAATGGCAAACAATGAGGTTATGGAGGTTAGTGGAGAAAGTGGTGACTGGGTATGGGCCCAATTAAAGCCGGGACAACGCCCCGTACGGTTGGCCCCATAAGGAGTTGATTGCACCAAGGTGGTTTCGAACACGCTAGCCATATGGGGCGTTGTCCCGGCTTTAATTGGGCCCCCAACTAGTGGATGGTGGGATTGGTGAGTTATCGAAAAAAATTGTATGGGTGCCGCTAGGATAATTATTTAGCTTCTGTCCTTTGGCTTTATTACCTGTATCTTGTTATGACTGAAAAAATCAAGCTTGCTTCAAAAAACCTTCCCATTCTTGTTTAATATTTGTGAAGCTTCTTACTCCTCTACTTGGTGTTAATGTTGCGGATTGTCATGAGTCGGGTATTTTAACTGTAGCTAAACTTTCAAACTATGTCTATCTTAGGATTTAGTGGCTAGTTTAGGAGATGGATATAATATCCCAACTACAAGAACTAGTCAACTCTATCGCAGCTCTTGCCTTCAATACCTTCGGCACATTACAAAGGGATTCCCCACCGGTCCGTCTGTCTCCAAATTATCCCGAACCTCATGCTGCTAATCCCACGGAAGATGCTGCTAATGTTGCAGAGCAACCTAAGCTCATGAGTGCTGCTCTCGTGAAGGCCGCTAAGCAGGTGCCCTTTACTTTTCTGATACCTTCTCATTGACTAAGGAAAGTTAAGTGTTTATATGACTGACAAAAGTGTATCTGAATACCAGCATGATTTGGAGGTGTTGAGCTGTTGAGCGATAAACCGAATTTTCTGGTTGGGTGCATATTTATCTTTTACAATAGCATTTGGCTTCTAGAATCATTTTGTTGAGCCAGGTTGATTTTCTGCATTGGGTTCCTATGCGTATCAATGCCATTGAGTGCAGTTTGCAAACTCTACTTTACTCTTGTGACATGTTGAGTAATTGGATGAACTTGTATTTGGGATCTTGAGCGTTTCTACTCCAGTAAAGTATAATGTAAGTTCTCTGTTCTATTGATGAGCTATATGATGTTAGATGGAATTGAGGAGCAAAAACTTGTCAGCAGTGAGTTTGACTATGGGTTTTTTTTTAAAGTTTGTGCCACTGGTTTCCTTTTTTTAAAGCTAAGTTGTGTGCTATTGCCCTCAATTTTTTACATACAATTCTAAAATGGAAAAAGTAGCTTGTCGACTCGTTCTGATTCTGCAAGGAGAGTTGGTGTCTTTAACTGATTGGTTTGTATTTGTTGGTTCTTATGTTCATTCCGAGGTTGACCAATCTAAAGATCAGCTTTTTAGTTACTTCAACTAGTCTATGTATACTTCATTCTTTTGAATGCTTCCGTATTCTTGTCTTCCTTTAAGAAGAACTCTTTTCTTCTTTCGTTTAGATTTCTCTTGCCTAACAGCCTAAGTGGTTTCTTTGCCCTCCTATAACCTGAGAAAGGATGAAAGGAAACTACCTGGCTCCGGGCTCCCTAAAAATTGCCAAGGGGAGTGCGATATTTTTTGGCTGTTAATGTTGTACCAGTCTTTCTCTGATAAATACTTCTTGTTAGGACATCTGTTGTGGGTAACATTACCTTGTTATCGGGATTCAGGTTTTTTGGCTTGTCTTTTGAGATGAGGACCCAAATGCTCACTTCATAGTTAAATGTGATGTCCAAAACGTGTATTCCCAACTCAATTAGTAAAAGCAGGTAACTAATTGGTAAAACAAGAGGTATTGCCTGCCAAAATTTTGACTGCCAGAAAACAATTAGAGCTCAAAGTCAACTGAATCTCACATATATTTTGGCTTTCACCCTCTTTTCTATTTCATTTCCCTTCTGTGCCGTGTACTCCTGGAACCTTTTGCTTGTCCCGTTCTGTAGAAGTTGTGTATCGACTTACAAAATGCTAGTTTTCCATATCCAGTTTGATGCATTGGTTGCAGCACTTCCTTCATCTGAAGGAGGTGAAGAGGCTCAACTCAAAAGGATTGCAGAACTTCAGGTATTAGGTCGAGCAATGCAATCTTTCCTTAGAATATCAAAATAGTTACTTTGTTGTCTCATGCAGCCATGCTCTTCTGGTATGTTCAGGCTGAAAATGATGCCGTGGGCCAAGAACTACAGAGGCAACTAGAAGCTGCAGGTGAAGCTTTGAACTTTTCGTTTTCAAATGATACTAGGCTACTAGCTTTTAAATTCTGACAACTAACTCATATTTGCTGAAGATTTAGTAAACTTTGGCTCTAAGTTACCAGGGAATTAAGTTTTGGAACGAACGTTCCAAAACATGGTACACTACCGTTCCAAAGCAGTAAATTTAGCGATCCACTAAGTTTTCCCAAAAATGACAACTTATTATGGTAAAAATAGAAAGAATATGGTATTTCGGTGGGAGAAAAGAAAATGCAAAAAGTTCGATCTTTATGCTCCTAGAAATGTGTTTTGTATGAATAATTTGACAAACAATACTTAGTTTCACTAGATGTTTACCACGTGTAAGAGTAAGTTCTAGTTTGGTTATCTATAGAAGCCTACTCCGAGCGTACCACAATTTAAGCATGTGGCGTACCACGTTCCTGATTCCGTTCCTTGTACCGGAACGGCCCGTGTTCTAGGTATCATAGCTTTGGCTTTGTTTAGTTGTTTTCAGAATCATTTTTCTAGAGCACCTTTGAGAAAAAATTGTTTGGTTGACGTTTCAAAACTTTTCGTTGGGCATTTTTGGTGAACTCACCTTCCAGAAAACGTTTTCCAGAAGACAGGCGTTTTCAAGTTCTCCATGGCCATTTCTGCTTTAAATTAAGTACGGTATGAAAAAAAAAAAAAGAGTAATGATGAGTGAATTTGCCTATGGCCTGTTCGACCATGGACCTTGTGAATAACCCGGAAATACATGAATATAGTTGGCTTGTGTCACCCCCTCCTTGGGATCTCTGTGCTTTCCAAAGGCGGCCGTTTTTTTGACGGATAAAAATAAGAACAATTTACATTTTGTAAAACTAACCTTTCTTGACTGCAATTTTGTGGCCAGATGAGGAATTAAAACAGGTCCAGGAGTTGTTCAGTCAAGCAGCTGATAATTGCTTGAACTTGAAGAAGCCAGAATGATGTGCATCATCAATTGGCATGTGTCTCTGCGGGGTCATTTGTGGACATCAGAGTAGGTGAAAACTTTTCGCTAGGAACGACCAAAAAACAACCTGGGAACATAGAAGCTGTTTTTGTTTTTTGCTATGCTAAAGGATCCCGTCAAATGCATGAGAGTACACGTTGTCTGTTACTCAATATTGATCTGGATTATTAGATTAGTGCAATCAAAATCTAGGTACTTTTTGCCTTTTGAGTTGCCCCGTTCCAGAACACTTTCTTAAAAAAAAAGTACTTATTTCACATTTTCAAATTCAAAAATAATGTAAATGAAAGATTCTTTTTTATTTTTTTGCACCGTATTAAAGATTTCAATAAGATCTATCAAACAAGATCCATATTGATAGGAAAATAATTTGCGTAAACACATAATTTTTAAACTTAAAATTGTCTTCTTAAAACATAAAGACTTTATTTTCGTTTCTGAAACGAAAATAGGCTTGGCACCATCCTTTGGCGATGACTGACAAAACATAAAAACGAGGTGTACTCTTCTCCAACGGCCTGGTTATTCCAGTTGTATCTGTTAAGCTTTGCAATAAAACGGTTCAAATTAAGGCCCTGTTTGATTTGAGACTTGGGATTGGATTACTAATTCCATGAGAGTATTAATATTTTGTTTGATAATCAAAAAGGGTCCGGACTATTAGTCCGTTGAGATGTCCAATCCAGTTTTCACGGGGTATTAGCAATACCCTGTGGGACTTGGTATTCATAGTCCAAGCCCAACCCATTTTCATTACCAATTTCTTCTATCAATCTAATCTCATTCCAAACAAATATACTTATTATCAATCCTTTTTCATTACCAATCTCAATTCTAATCTTATCTCCTTACGAATCACATCCATCTATCACTATTATCAAACGAGACCTAAATTACTCTAGTGACACGGGGCCTAAATTACTACAGTGAGCGCTCGGTAAAACTCACAATATGCAGCTGCGGAAACCCTATCGTGGAGACAGAACACATCCTCCCTGCCAGTCTGCCCCAAGATTCTGGTAGGGCCAAAAGGAGATCGTTGAGCAAGTTTATGGTGATGTACATAAAGTTGCGAATTATAGTACTAGCTATTGTACGGACCCATCTGCACCTGTTAAGGGACCCATTTACCATTAAGAGTGGTGTTTTGGTTATTTATCCTAATTTACAGATAATGCACGTACGGCTCTGTTTGGATCTTGGATCTATGCACACATGTGTCCCGTATGCGTCCGGATATGTAAAACAAAAACCAAAAAAACAAGAAATATGCATCCGATCCGATCTAAAAGCAGTGATAATAATCTCTCTTTGTCCTTCTATATTTCATACGCTTTTGTCTAGCAATCATCCCATTTGTACATGTCGCTTTTTTCACAAAAACCCTCAAGAAGCCAAAAAAAAAAAAAATCATATTATAAACCCAAAACAAACCAATAATAACCCTAATCCGCAGCTGAAATTAAAAAAATATAAAAACAAAAATAAAAACTTTTACGATCATAGCCGTCAAAAAACTCCAGAAAGGAAACCGCGATCGATCACGCCGGCTACTCGAACCCCAGCTCCGACGTCTTTCCCTTGACGCTCACGCCCCGAGATCGCGAAACCGGCTCCAACCCGAGAGTCAGCTCCAGCTCAACCTCCCCGTCCTCGGCCCGCTCCGACTCTGGCTCGGCCCGGGGCGCGATCGAGGCCACCTCCCGGCTCTCTCCCCCCACGGCGTTCGCCTCGGACTGGTGACTCAGAGACGAGTCGTGACTCGTCGACCGGTTCAACTCGTCGTGGCCCGAGTCGACGTCGCACTTGCGGCTGCTGGGCTTGGGCTTGGCGGCCGACTTCTTGAACCGGCACCGGGTCCTGACCCGGTGGAGGTCTTTCGACCCGGATGAGTTGTCGTCCTTGGAGACGTGACGGATGTCGTAGGCCTTTAGCGGTGGCCCGTTGTGGCACTCGGCCGAATCGGACGCTATCGGGGTTATCGGAGCCCCGTTTAGAACGGCTTCCACGGCGTTATGGCAGAGAGACCATGTTCCTGACCAGAGCAACCCGACTGACCCGTATATCGGGTTCACCATCCTCCCACATGCCTCGTATAGTAGTGATCGAAAGATCGCTGTAATCAAATAAACAAAACGAATCATTACACGCTCGTTTATGGAAAGCTCAAGATGCAGGAATTACATAGTGCTACGGTTATTCCATTTGACCGATTCGGTTCGGAGGGGTTTTCATAAGAAAAGAAAGGAAAGGGTTATTGTTTCTTATGAAATCTCTCATTTGGATTGACCATTTCAGTGACAAATGAAGAGAAAAATACCCCAAAAAAATTTTGTTTTAATTGGCCTTTTTCCTTTCTCATCTCTTCCTTTATGTACTATATGTGAGAAAATACGATTTTTCGGACTGAACGATCCTGTTGGGCTCATTTTGATGAATAAAATCGTTCATTTTTTTCAAACCCGTCGAAAACATTATCCAGGCCAAATAACATATTCATCTAGTATAGATTTGACATAAGGACTGAAACACCAAACCGAAATCTTTTGTTAACATAAACGTGCTTCAAACAAATATAGTAACTCAAATGTTTACGAACATGATTTTTAACGTGTAATTTTTCCAACGAGCTCTAAAAAAACAATCCAATCATCAAATAAACACGAAAACAGATCCCCAAAAATACGAAGACCGGTCCTGTTCGATATGGGTTTTGAGAAAAGTTTATAAGAATAATAAACTGGAAGAGATAAATAGAGAAAATTTATTCGTAGACAAGGGCTTTGAATCTCTCAAACGAACAAGCCCAAAAAGACTCACAAAAGGACGAACAGGACGCTGGAGACTGCTCTTAAACAGCTAAACTCGCCCGAAGAAACTGGAAAATAAGTACACCCATCCGATAATGGTAAGAACCCATATAGTAACTACGTTGTTATTTGGCGTACATAGTGCCGCATCGGTATACCTAAACGCGACCACTGTAGCATTTTCTGTGTACTTACCAGGGCGGAGGTGTTCGGGGCCGGCGTTGACGAGGTTGATAAGTCCAGCGCGGCCGTAGAACTTGGCCAGGAAGACGGTGGCGTTGGCCTGCGACTCGGGACTCTTGATCCACTGAAGGCACGGCCTGATGCTGCAGTTCTCACTGCATCCCTTTCGGAGGACCCTGCATCCGTTACAGCTCATCCGCATTGTTGCTAGGTACTCCTACTTCCAGAAACTTTCCTATAGAGAGAGAGAGAGAGAAATGGCGATATGGTAGTACGGGGGGTCTTATAGTAGCGATATAGTATATGTGTATATATATAAAATATATATATATATATATATAAGCAATGGGGTTTTGGGGAGGGAGGGCGCAAGCTGTTTCGAGAAAACCAGGTTTCCCCACGTTCAAGGGATGTGGGAAACTAATGGCTTTTGGGAGTATTAAAATATCTATCTATTTGGAGTAAAAAACGGAGCATCAACCACGCCAGTAGGCGGCGCGTTAGATCACTCCCCAATGATTGCGGCCGAGCCCCTCTTACCATAGGGCCGTATCCAGACAACCACTATCCTCGAGCGCAGGAGCAGAAACGAGTTCTACGCAATCCATTTACGGCAATATTCCGATAATGTTATTCGTAAACCCGCTAGCGTTTTGTACCCACGGATTATAGCAACCATAGATTTACCAAGAAATTTTGCTAGGAGTATGTTTTTCGGAAAGTCTACCTTTTCCTACCAAGAGGGATACCGATCGATTCTCGACGGCATGCTGGGCTCACTCCAGTGACTGGAAGGCTGATTCGAGTTGTTCAAATTTTTTTTAAAAAAACGAGTGAACATATATATATACGAAAACATGGATGGAGTGTTTAGATCAAACACCTACACACATCTGATACCGTTGATTCTCGCGTAAATCCACTCGTTTTTTTTTTAATAGAATTTTTGGACTGCTCAAATCGACCATCTGGTGGAGGGGAATGGCCCGGCGCGCCGTCGGAAACCAATCGATATCCGTTTCCGGTCGGGACTGTAGCACCGCTGTATGTTTTTTCCCATATTGGCATATTCTATTCGCCCTTTTTTTGGATATTCAATATTGTCTCGTTTGAAAAGTAATCACAACCGCAAACTATAACCTAGAGATTGAGATGATCGAATTTCTTTTTGCGCACATTTGATTCTGATGACAGAACTTTCATGCCTCCTCTTATGATATTTGAAATGTTCATATTGGAATAAAACGTCATCGAAAGAATTTTCTTAATAATCGAACAGTATCTTAAATCACTTTACCGTAACACTTTTCTTTTTATTAGAAAAACTCGCAAGAGCAAGAATTGCGAAATTAGTTGCAATGCGAAGATTGAGATTGTTAGCGAGGGACTTTTTGAAGGATTCCTACTAAAGGATGAATTCCTAAGAGAGCTAGATCCTCCCATTTCACTTGATGGACTTTACTACCTATATTTTGGTAATTTATGAGTCATTTTGGACCCACTTTATGCTGTGCTTGAATTTGGATTTTAAAAAAATTTTGAAAAATAGTAGGGATAATAAGTGGAGAGAGATAGAGAGAGAAATGTTAAAAGTATAAGGAATCTATGGGAAATTTTTTTTAAAATATTTTTTGAGAATCAAAAAGAACAAGGCATTAATAATTAGAACCATATACTTTTTAGGTCTAAAATATTGAGCATGTCAAAAATCTTATTCATAGGGATATGCTTTTGAAATATATTCATTTTAAATAATATAAGATTACAACACTACAATGAAATCTATTTTTCCACCATACGTTCATCCATTTTGAAATTTCATCCAACAAATACGGTGGATTTGGCTGTTAAAGAGTTCTAAGAGTTTTTTCCTTTTTTGGAACAAAAGCTCTGAAAAGAGTGATTAGAAAGGTGGTTGGGGAGAATCTTGTCGGTGCGTGGGTATATTTCAATTGGTGTTCGTTCGGCACTTCCGAATCGTTCGATGCACTTTTGAACGACTCAGATTAAAATATTCCCTCTTCTCTCATCCCTCTTCTTTCTCTTCTTTTTTTCTTTCCAAATTTGAGCCGTCTAAAATCACATCGGACAGTTTAAATGTACAGAACGGGCACTACGTGTTACACACACCCGGCACTAAAAGATTTCAGGTGGGGTTAGGGGGGGTGGGTGGCAGGTGGGCGGCCATAGGGATTGGGGTGCGGGGGGGGCAGGCAACGGTGGGGTTTCCCAAAGTGCAGTGCGCGTGGCGTCCACGTGAAGCTGTCAGGGGTTGTGCGGTCGAATCGCCACGTATCGTGGGAAACGAGCGCGGGGCCCACGCAACCGCGTTCTCTCTCGCTCCTTGTTTTCGGGAAGGAAGTCAGTCAGTCGTGTTTCGTGACAAACGAAGAAAGCTACTGCTGCTGCACAAAAGAAGCCCGCTTTTTTGGAAACTCAAAACCGGTGACCGGTTTCTGGTTTCTAGGATTTGGGTCTCTGTGGGCGCAGTGGGGACCAGAGGGTTTATTATTGTCCTCAGTCTAATCCTGATGCTTATCCCATAAGCCAGGACACACAACTTCCACCTAATCATATCAATATCTTGTACTTTTTGTACAAGAAGACTTGGAACTACTAGTTATTTACTAATTTATGGAATGACCTCATTCATGAAAGGACTTCGTGCTACTCGTACCGACGGGAACCACCGATGGGCACGCTTGAGCTTCGCATGAATGATTCGAACCGTTTAATATTTTTACAAAATAAAATTGGGGGCTCATGAAAATTCAGCTCAATCCGATATGTGTATGTGTTCAATCCAATTTTTCATTTTTTTTCTCAAATTCGAAAAAATAATGAAAAAATATAAAAATATAAAATTGGTTCGAGCACATATATGTATCGGATTGAGCTGATTTTTCACTAGCTCAATTGGTTTTTTTTTTTTAAATTATTGAACAACTTGGATCATCCATGCAGAATCCCGAGTGGACCCCGCGTGCCTTTGGTGGCTCCCGTATGTAATAGACTCTCCGAATGTACAATGACCTCCTCGATAGGTAGTAATTTACAAGGACTTCTCCAAACGTTCAGTGGAATTTTTATTTTATTTTTTTATAGCGTTGGGATACTGTCGCGTGGTACTTCGACCTCCTTACTAGTTCAGTTGTTCAATGAAAAAGGATCGAAATGCTTTTCAATATGAGTTCGTTTGGACGTGCATACCTTAAATGTTTAGCCCCGCTAGGTGAAGCCATCTCAAGTCCCACACAATGATCGAAAAGTCTTTTATATTGTGGAATTTTTTTTTTTAACATGCTTTGTGAATAATTAGCTCAGTTGGACATCGATAAAAGTTTACTTAGTTCGTCCAGATTTTGAATTCTGAATTCACAATATAGAATTTCGTATAAAAAAATTTTGACAAATTAGTTAAGCTATTATCATATCTGATCGAATTCGTTTATTACGCAAAGAATTCAAAGTTCATTCTCCCCAAAATAAACGGCTTCGATTATTTGTCGAGAGCTCGGTGAGCCCCACGCACATGGAATCTATACATTATCAATCCCTACCCCAAGGGGTACCCGTAGAATTTTTTTAGTCTTTGAATGCATGCATCCTACTCCTACCACTCCCGTTTTTTCAATGAGAAAAAAGATGTGGGGGACTAGTTTTAGAAAATAGGACTAGGCATTTCAAAAGTTGGGATGGTGTATCTGGCACGACTCTCATCTGTACTTTTAAATACTATATACATAAAGTACATTCAAAACCACACGAAATTTAAATTTGATTTAGGTCTCGTTCGGCTAAATAAGTTATTTGGCTTATTTTTTTGTCTATATATCAAGGTTTTTTTTTCCCATTTGTTAATTTTTCATCAAATTTTTGAGAATTATTGTTCTTTCATGATGAGAGGAATTTAAAACTTTAAAAAATTATAACCAAAATCTATTTTTTTTAATAAAACAAAAAATAAGTCAATTTTTTCGTCTTTATTCCAAAAAAATTAAATTTTGATCTTAATTTTTTACTTTTTAAATTCCTCTCGTTATGATGAAGCAATAATCCTCAAAAAATTAACGAAAAACTAGCAAATGCAAAAAAAAAAAAATTAAATAAAGACAAAAAAAATAAGCTAAATGGCTTATTTAGCCGAATGAACCCTTATAGGAGAACCAGTTTCCATAACTTTTGAATCGTACATCTGTAACGTTTTGTGCCAGCTGATCTGTTAATTTCTAGTTTAATCATATGGCTCAAAAAATTGACCTCGAGTTGTATAGTAGTTGTTCGAATTTTGTTAAATACTGTATTAATCTATTTTGGACTTTTCTCGGATGTGAGACAACTTTAAAGTGAGTTCTCACAACTTTTTAGAATCAATTTTTATGAATTTAAAAGTTACGACAAACACTCCAACAAGGTGGGTTTTTTTTAAGTGTTTTGGTTGGGATTTTGGTTTAGTTTAATTTTGATAGTGGGTGGAGAGAGAAATAGAGTAATGATTGAAAATAGGGGTAATGATTGGAGAGAGATAGAGAGAGATGAGAAAGAAATAATTGAAAAAATAGGATAATGATTGGGGAAAGAAGTAGGGTAATGATTGGTTTCCAAAACTAAAACGAAAATGAAAAGGCAACCGAACAAAGACCCGACTAGGCGGTGTTAAAGTTTACGTTTCCCTACAATTCATAGGTATTGCAAATAGTAATGTTTTTAGTTGAAAAGTTGCATATAAAACTATTCATCCCATTTCCAGCTCAAATATGTGTTCGGTATCCATTTTAGTTTAGTTTTAATTTAGTTTTTCACTCATTACTCTACTTCTTCCTCCAATCATTAATTTATTTCTCCGATTACTTTTTTTTGGATAAGATATTTCTATTTCTCTAATTATTACTTTCTCATCTCTTTCTATCTCTCTCAAATCATTATCTCTATTTTCAATTATTACCATATTTCTCTCTCCACCTACTACCAAAACTAAACTTCTAACCAAACAAAGCCAGTTTTCAACAAGTACAATATATGTCATCTTATTTTCTTCCCAAAAGTTTGAATTATGATTTCTTTTACAAAGATACTTATCTCTCGTTTCCACTAAACCAACTGTGGTATTAGAGCTTGCACCAAAGGATCTCATAAAAGACGCATAAATATATTCTCAATAATACTGATTTTTATATTCTTGGCTGCAAAATATGAAAAACTAATCTTGTTTTATCAAAAAGAGTGAAAAACCAAACCTAGAGACAGAGTCTCCATATTTGGAGTATCAAAATTGATCTCTGTTTCAGAGGCCCAAAAGAACTTGGCCGGAGCTTCATTTCAAGATGTTTTTCAGTTCCACACATTATCTCTTCCTCCAATCATTACCTTATTTCTCTCTCCACAAACTACCAAAACTAAAATATCCAAAGTTACAAAACGAACAAGGCAATCATGTGGAAAAACTCTTGTGCACCTCGATACTCATATTCCCTGATATGGTTCGTGTGTGCATTCTAGATTTTGATTCTGACTATGGTTTTATTTGAAATCCTCGTGAGTACCTCGATACTCATATGAAGAAGCTTATGAGAGGAAAAGGATAGTTTTTGAAGGAAATTGATATTTGCGTTCTTTTTTTTTATTCAGACGCTCCACTTTGTTCATAAAGACATTGAAAGTGGAACGCCTGCATAAAAAAATAAACGCGAATATCAATTCCCTTTTTGAAAGGATCAAAATGATATTGTCTAAACATACTTGGAATGCTGGAGTTGGGAGAATATACTATGCTTGTCTTAAGACAAAAATGTGGCCATGATTGGTGCAACGTGTGTTAATTTATGCCTGTAAATGGGATTAGGATACGACACTAGATTGACTCGGATTTCGGCATATTGTATTCCCAACTTCTTGCAAATCGCAATCAAGAATATAATTTTTGTCTTTTGTTTTACAAAACTACACCAAGTAAGAATTGTGATTGATGCATTCATATTTGATTGAATTCTATTGGATCGGTATTCGTTACTTTTTATTTTTATATCTTTGATTAGCATTTTATTTCTTTTGAGACAACTAATTGTAGTTATAAATATACAGGAGATCGCGTGTGTAGCTGTTTACGTCAAGCTCAACGTGTAAATCGGGGTGAAAGATATTGACTGTCTTGTATTTTTCTCGTTTACAATAGTTAGATGATTAGTTTGGTTTTGTGCAATATATTTTTGTAATGAAATCTGTTATGTAAGTGTCGCTGGGGCAATTATTAATGCTTTGTTTGGATTGAGATTTAAAAAGTGTTTTTGAAAAATAGTAGGGGTAATGAGGAGGCGGGGGGGCTGCTCCCCCCCTTGCAGCTCCCCTTGCTGCTGCCCCCCCTTTTCGGGCCCACTCCGGTCTCGCTCCGATGATCGGAAAAGTTCACTTTGTAGAGCTCGTCGAGTAGAACAACCATGTCAAAAATCAGCTTGATTGGATATCATTACGTCCTTGATCGGAACCTTTTTATCTTAAAAAGAATGGATCCGAAACACTGGATCAAATCAATTGTAACCCATGGACCGAGAGTTATATGGGCTTCGATCAGGCACTTAATGATATCCAATCAAGCTGATTTTTGACATGGATGTTCTACTCGACGAGCTCTACAAAGTGAACTTTTCCGATCATCGAAGCGAGACCGGAGTGGGCCCGGAAAGGGGGGGGCAGCAGCAAGGGGAGCTGCAAGGGGGGGAGCAGCCCCCCCGCCTCCGGGTAATGAGTGGAGAGAGATAGAGAGAAAAAGGTGGAGAGTAGGAGGAATCTAGGGGGAATTTTTTAAAAAATTCTTTTTGAATCGCGAAGGGAACAAGGCATAAATACTCCATTTGTCCCAATTTAACAGTCCTTTATGGAAGTTAGTATCACTTTTCAATTGATTATATCTTGTAATTTATAATATTTTATGTAATTTTAAAAATCTTTATATTATAAAACTAATCAAGATCTATCAAACAAGATTCATATTAGATATAAAATTTATTACTAATTTAAAGATATAACTAGTTTTTTATCTAGTTAGAATAGAAGGAGGGACTGTTAAATTGGCACGGAGGGAGTACTAATCTTCTCCATTTTGTAAAAAAAAATAAAAGAGTACTCCACACATCCAATATTATTTTTTTTATAATTAGCCAATTGGTATCCTGCCCAGCTTACAGGGACCGGTTAATCTTAAGAAACCAATCCTGACGTTTACTAGCAAGGGAACTATTTAAAGCCAGAGTAAACTTCTGTATGTATTGGCTCCGAAGGATTTAATAGCACCTAAGAGATTTCGAACCTCAAGTCTTAGGAGTTAGGAGACAACAAACCCATAAATTACAGGTTTGGACTAGCAGGCCAACCCCTTGAAATTGCTCCACATATCCGTTAGGTAGCATTTCCTAGTTATACCACATCAGTATCTACAGAGGATAATATCGTGCAGGAGTCGCAGCTGAAATCTACCTCGTGTGGGTGATACTAGGAGTAGGTTAACCCAACAAGAAGCTACCCCCTCATTGGAATCAACAACTAGTTTGAAAACCAATTCCACGTTTTTTTATGTCCACTAGAACTAGATGAATTGCATTCAGACGAAGAGAGGAACTTCAATAATCACGAAGTTTTGGTGCCTATAGGGCTACTTGCTCAAATTATCAACGTATATCACCAATTTCTCCGTGTGACCAGGAATTTGATTGTTTCTTATTGAATGCTTCAACCATATTCTGATCAAAATTTATGAGCATACTATTGGATATTGATGCAAATGAAGATTTTAAAAGATATTATTTAAATTAATTTAACCACTAGTACTCTTGGGTTTTTTTTTTTTTTTTTTTCCCCCTAGCGAAAGTCAGTATTGTAAGAATAATTGAACTTTTTTTTAAATTGTTAAAATAATTATATTAGTACCTCAAAAAAAAGAGTTCAACTATATGACCTCTTTGCTCTTGGCACCTGATTGCACTTCTGACGCGTTGTTGATTTTCTTCAAAGAAGTAGTAAATTACCAAGGAAAGAAGTACAAGGATGTCTCTGGATGCTGAATTATCACAGGAGAATTATTCTAATGCTTTGCTCCTTTCTCAATTCAAATTTTTTTTTTTTTTTACTTCTACGCCATTCATGTTTTTCGTTAGTGATTCTTTATTAACATTTTTATTTATTTGTTACTGTCTGGACATTTATATTGTACCTCTATTTAAAAAATAATTTATTTTTCTAAATTTGTTAAAAATATTGACTAAGAGGGGAAAATACGCAAACCTATATAATATTTTCATCTCAAAAACTTATCTTAAAACTGGCATCCAAACAAGGTGGTACGTTTTCTTGAGCTAAGAAGATGTTAAAAAAAACAAGTATTGGCTTCATTAAAATGACCATAAGTTGTATTTTCAAGACTTTTAAATTATTAGATGAAATACACGCAAGTTGGTTCAGACGCCCAATTGTTGGGACAGAAAAAAGCATTTTGTATTTCCTCGCCCAATTATCAAAACACGTCATTGATCGTCATTTTCCCTAGATAAAATCAACATCCAAAATCACTAAAGGAAGTGAACTACTAAGGCCCTGGCCCAATTCGAAAAATGGCCCAGGATACCTATTGGGCCGCGATAAATGATGGTCCACATTCAGCCCATCCACATCTGACTATCAAGTTCAATCCCCACCGTCCAAAATTAGGGCAAAACATCGCCTTTCTTCTCCCAACCTTTCTTAGCAATCCTTTGCCCAGAAAACCCAATACTCTCTCTCTCTGGAGCTGAAGCCGAAGCTCTAGGGTTTTGATACTTCAACTCGATTCAGCCTTCTTCATCTCTAGAGGTAGATATCTAATCGATCACTTCTTTGCATTTACAGTTTTGTTAATGCTTTTTTATTTCTCCATCCATCATTTTGTCGGAAATCGAAGTCTCTGCTTTGTAATATAACAGAAGTGTTATACGCATTTTGGTCTTAGCTGATAAAAAATTTTTATTGGTGGGGATTGTGATGGCCCTGACGGGTCTAATCAAGCCATGTGTATGTATGTTTTTGGTTATATCAAATTAATTATGACTTAAACCTAAGTTAAGGGGTTTAATTTCTTGAATGTTTTTGTATTGTGGGTTGAAGTGCGATTCTCTTTGAATGCTGGGGAAAATGAGTATTAATTTGGTGATGTTGCTGGTTTGCGTGTGACGTTACGATGGTTGGAGTTCTGTAGGTTTTCTGCTCTCTGCTGGTTTTCTAGCAGCATCTGTTGATTGGGTACTGTGTAAATGCCATTTTTCTCGTGGTAGCAATGTAGATGGTATAATTCGGGTTGCTTTTGCTATAGAATGTGACAATAAGAATCTTTAATTCCTTCCAAATTGGATTGTGGCCAGAGAGAGTGTATTCCAGCCGGAAGCTATTGATGAGATATAGTGTTGGAATTTTTTCTATCGGGTATGTTTACTATATATTGTCATCTGGTCTCATATAACCATAAGGGCATTCTGAAGTTCATTCTCTTAGTCTCCCAGAGCACTTTATACCCTTGTTTATTCTCTTAAAGGGCTGCAGCTTATTAGAACTTTACTGTTCATGATTTTTATGGGTTTATCTGTGGAAGGAGCAGATATATTTTCAGAATATTGTGTAGTATTACACTGCATTTAGTAGACGGAAATGGGTGTTTTGTGTCAACACTTCATGGGAGAACTTTTTTTTTCTTATTTTGTTTTGAAAAAATTCGATACAATCATAGGCTTTATAGCTATCATGTAAGTGGAATCCTATTTGGTAATGTTAGGACAACACCAGTAGTTGGGGGGGCCAATGTGGACACTAAATGCAGTTTCAATTCATGAAAGGGACAAACTTAAAAAACAGACAATCCTCATTTAAGCTGTTGAGGGCCCTCGCAGTCATTTTAGTTCAATGGTACACTAAATGCTTCATTTAAGCTGAAATCGCGGCGATGCTCAGTGTGATGTTCTGAATCGATTCCAGCTCTCTGCTGCTTTTTAGAGTAATGACTAATGAAAGATTGGGTAGATGCATTGGAAAACTTGTAATTTACAACTATGCGTATCATTAGTTATAAGTTGTATAATATTTTGGGTTAGTCTTTAATCCAAGTGAGATGAATCACTGTATTTTTATGTTTAAAATGTAAATATTTAAATATTGTATTGGGATTTCAGACTAAGTACAATCACTATTATTCAATGCTTGTTAATATTTGAAGTGTTCATTTTGTTTTCAAATCTTCTATTCAATTTTTTATTTTAATCTCTGACCTATATAATATTTTCATCTCAAAAACTTTTCTCAAAACTGGCATCCAAACAAGGTGGTACGTTTTCTTGAGCTAAGAAGTTCAAAAAAAATGAGTATTGGCTTCATTGAAATGACCATAAGTTGTATTTTCAAGACTTTTAAATTACTAGTTGAAATGCACGCAAGTTGGTTCAGACGCCCAATTGTTGGGAGAGAAAAAAGCATTTTGTATTTCCTCCTACGTTGATAAAATCAATATCCAAAATAACTAAAGGAAGTGAACTCCTAAGGCCTTGGCCCAATTCGAAAAATGGCCCAGGATACCTATTGGGCCGCGATAAATGATGGTCCACATTCAGCCCATCCACATCCCACTATCAAGTTCAATCCCCACCGTCCAAAATTAGGGCAAAACGTATCCTTTCTTCTCCCAACCTTTCTTAGCAATCCTTTGCCCAGAAAACCCAATACTCTCTCTCTCTTTGGAGCTGAAGCCAAAGCTCCAGCGCTTTAATACTTCAACTCGATTCAGCCTTCTTCACCTCTAGAGGTAGATATCTAATCGATCACTCCTTTGCAATTAACAGTTTTGTTCCATCATTTTGTCGGAAATCGAAGTCTCTGCTTTGTAATATAACAGAAGTGTGATACGCATTTTAGTCTTCGCGAATAAAAAATCTTTATTGGTGGGGATTGCGATGGCCCTGATGGGTCTAATCAAGCCTTGTGTATGTATGTTTATGTGTATCTCTGAGTGAAGGCGATTTTGATTCTGGTTATATCAAATGAATTATGACTTAAACCTTAGTTAAGGGTTTAATTTCTTGAATGGTTTTGTATTGTGGGTGGAAGTGCGATTCTTTTTGAATGCTGTGGAAAATGAGTATTAATTTGGTGATGTTGCTGGTTTGCGTGTGAGGTTACGATGGTTGGAGTTCTGTAGGTTTTCTGCTCTCTGATGGTTTTCTAGCAGCATCTGTTGATTGGGTACTGTGTAAATGCCATTTTTCTCATGGTAGCAATGTAGATGGTACAATTCGGGTTGCTTTTGCTGTAGAATGTGACAATAAGAATCTTTAATTATGTCCAAATTGGATTGTGACTAGAGAGACTGTATTCCAGCCGGACGGTATTGATGAGATATAGTATTGGAAGTTTTTCTATCGGGTATGTTTACTCTATATTGTCATCTGGTCTCATATAACCATAAGGGCATTCTGAAGTCCATTCTCTTAGTCTCCCAGAGCACTTTATGCCCTTGTTTATTCTCTTAAAGGGCTGCAGCTTATTAGAACTTTACTGTTCATGATTTTTATGGGTTTATTTGTGGAAGGAGCAGATATATTTTCAGAATATTGTGTAGTATTACACTGCATTTAGTAGACGGAAATGGGTGTTTTGTGTCAACACTTCATGGGAGAACTTTCTTTTTCTTATTTTTTTTTGAAAAAAATCGATACAATTATAGGCTTTATAGCTATCATGTAAGTGGAATCCTATTTGGTAATGTTAGGACAACACCAGTAGTTGGGCGGGCCAACGTGGACACTAAATGCAGTTTCAATTCATGAAAGGGACAAACTTAAAAAACAGACAATCCTCATTTAAGCTGTTGAGGGCCCTCGCAGTCATTTTAGTTCAATGGTACACTAAATGCTTCATTTAAGCTGAAATCGCTGCGATGCACAGTGTGATATTCTGAATCGATTCCAGTTCTCTGCTGCTTTTTAGAGTAATGACTAATGAAAGATTGGGTAGATGCATTGGAAAACTTGTGATTTACAACTATTCGTATCATTAGTTATAAGTTGTATAATATTTTGGGTTAGTCTTTAATCCAAGTGAGATGAATCACTGTATTTTGATGTTTAAAATGTAAATATTACTGTAAATATTTAAATATTGTATTGTATTGGGATTTCAGACCAAGTACAATCACTATTATTCAATGCTTGTTAATTTTTGAATTGTTCAATTTGTTTTCAAATCTTCTGTTGTGAATTTATCTCTGACCCGTCTTCTTACTTGTTTATCCCAGATTTGTCAAGATGTACACGTCAAGGAAGAAGATCCACAAAGACAAGGATGCTGAACCCACTGAATTTGAGGAGACAGTTGCCCAGGTTAGTGTTTTTTTGTTCGTGTTGAGATTACAATTCTGATTCACTGGAAATTGAAAGAGTATATGATCCCTTCATCTATTTGCAGGCAATATTTGATTTGGAAAATACTAACCAAGAGCTTAAGAGTGATCTGAAAGACCTTTACATTAATTCAGCACTGTAAGGGTTTACTCCTTGCTTCTATGCTTAATCTATTAATCAAATGGGCTATATGTGCACAGTCAATGATAAACTATTCTCTCTTTGCAGTCAAATTGATGTAGCTGCGAATCGCAAAGCTGTTGTCATTCATGTTCCCTATAGATTGAGAAAAGCTTTCCGGAAGATTCATCTTAGGCTAGTCAGAGAACTTGAGAAAAAGTTCAGTGGGAAGGTAAGAGGCGGTATTTGTATGGGCATATAATCTTATTAGCTTGATGAAGGGGTAGAGATCTACTGTGCCAATGAAAAATTATGTATATTTATGTCGTAACATGTGAAGTTCATTTCTTAATTCGAACAATAGTCTGTACAACCTATTTTGTTTGTTCCCTTTTGGTAGTTGTGCGGTGCCTTAGGTTGACCAAGAATTTTGATTTTATTTGTTCCTTTCCGGTAGTTGTGATTTTGTTTGTTCCTTTCCGGTAGTTGTGCCTTAGGTTATGTGCTATCCGAGTTTCGTGCTTAGGAATAATATTCTTTTGATTGGCGGGGAGAATTCAAGAAATTATTTCATTAAATTTTGTTATCTAATTTCTCTTGTTAAGGGCACGGTTGGGACATGTAGAGTGTGTCACTGTGCTGCCTACTATTTAGTTAGAAATGTGTACACGGTAGATGGAGAGTGTAGAGAAGTCTGGATGCCGGAGTAGGTTTCTTAGTTTTACTTTCAAGTCTTTTTTTTTTTTTGATTGGAGTTTTACTTTCAAGTCTGTTTCCCCTGCTTTGACATCTGGTTTACATTACATTGATATTCATTTGGTGAAACGCGGTATATTTTTTTTCAAAGTTGGTTTGTTTCCTGTATATTACTCGTAATACTCTCTGATTCGGACTTGGGACTGAATGTTTCAGGATGTTGTTGTCATTGCCACCCGAAGAATAATGCGACCGCCGAAGAAAGGTTCTGCTGCACAAAGGCCCCGCTCCCGGACTCTTACATCTGTCCATGAATGCATGCTAGAGGATGTTGTGTATCCAGCTGAGATAGTTGGAAAGCGCATCAGATACCGAATTGATGGGTCCAAAATAATCAAGGTAATTAATCACAAGCATTCTGGCCGAGAGAAGACAGGAAATTTATCCTTTTGCTATCATTTTTTTGCGACAGTTTCACAAGATGCATCCACAATCTATTCAATTTTGTTTCTTTCCCTTCGTTGTTTGATGGTGTTGATGCAATCATCTGTTTGCTTTGTTACAGATATACTTGGATCCCAAGGCACGCAATGACACCGAGTACAAGCTGGAGACGTTTTCTGGAGTTCATCGGAAGCTTTCTGGCAAGGATGTCGTCTTTGAATATCCAATTACAGAGGCTTAAGATCTGTTGTTACATGAGATTTTCCCTGTTCTGGTGTAAGACTCGGATGATTCCATTTTTCTGAGAGTGTTTGAGATTTTGTTGCAGAGATTTGGATAAGAGGGTTTTTTTTCCGTGTATGATCTGGGATTAAAGCTAATTCTACTTCCTTGTCTTTGGTTAAATTGTCGGAAAATGTGATTGTTTAAAGCTTAATACTTCTGTGAGAAGTAGAGTTTTTGTTCTCTTTCCAACCGGAAATTGAGTTGTCTTAAATAGTGGTTATTTATTGAGAATACTTTTTAGACAAGAGCGTGAATTCATACATAACAGTTTTTGCTAATTGTTCAAATCATTGCAAAGTTTGAATTCCATGGAGTGGTTAGAGTGGCCGCTCTATGGCTGATTGTCCCCGGGGGGGCGATGGGAAATTGAGATTATCCTGGTAAAATATTCATGCATTTTGCTAAAAATGTCATTTTTGGGTCCTCTCAATAAGTTTGCTCAATTTTGGCGAACCATGGACAAAAAAAGGGGGTGTGGATATAAAAAAATGAGTCTGAAAATTAATTCCCAAAGTGAACTGGTAAACGGTCCAAAAATAGGAATAACTAGAGTCCATTTCCAGTAGAGAGGAGGTTCTCTCAATGAAGAACATTGTTCCAAAGCTTACCTGGAACAGTTGACCTAGCAATTGTATAACTAGGTGTAGTGAGATTGTCTACAACTAGGAACCAATCTCCTTTATCAACAAAGGGTCAATATATTTCTGCTGGAGAAACGACAACAAAAACGTGGAAACTAGCAAGAATTTTAGGCAGACTACTATGATGGTTTATTGTGCAAATAATTATAGCTGATGCATTTGATCTCGAAAATCATATCATGCACGCAGAACAAAATTTGCTGTAATTCACTAACTTGACCTAATCTTATTTCTTTCCGAAATCTTATCTCACTATTCTACAACATTTTTTTCCCTCTATATATCATTATTCATTCGTATACATGCAAGCAACAATATTACATAAAGTACAAATCTATAACAGCAAAAAAATGTGTACAGGGCTTTTGTGCTGTGTACCAACTCAAGAGGCTTCAAAAAACCTGCTGTTCACTCCAGCTCTATATATATGCAAGTTAGATGAGGTTGTCACTTTAACATCGGTATCGGCAGGTGCAAAGAGAACATCGCCTTCCCTAATTATACCTTCATAGGATGTCGTGTGCATTGTTCCCGCTCCCTCCATGACCACAAAAATAGAGGCACCGGGGGCTGCTGGAAAAACAGCAGATGCTCCCTGGGGAAGAATGCAGCGATCAACTTCGAATTCGTCAAAAGGAGGGAGGTACCTTCTGGTATATGGATTTAAAGGAACTCCTTGGAGAATTTCAGGAAAACCCTGCAAAAGAGACCAAGATAGATGAAACTGAGACACTTGCACGCCGATCAAATAAAAAATTATAAAAACTGAGACACTAGCACCTATCTTTCAGAGTGGTGAAAGTGAAACATAAATTAAGAAAGGAAAAAAAAAAAAGAGAAGCATCGTCCATGGAAGAAAGCAACAGAAGAAGCGAAGAGATAAATTTCCTTCACCATAGGGGTAAGGCACCATGCCTATTTGAGACCTAATACAACTAATAATGACCCATTGTCCAAATAGCTATCCACTACAGTCTGCTTACTTTTTGAGAACAGGGTAGCAGTGTGTTTGTAGTTTGTGCAAGACCCATGAACTAATATCACCAGAAGAAGCAGCGGAGCCAGAAATTGCTTAATCCAAAAGACGTGATAAGAATGTCCAGCATAAAAATCCAAGTTTTGATGCTAACCACAAATGTTGAGTCTGGACCCTTCCCTAGTATGAAAATTATGTACTAGTATAAGCCTCCATGATACTTGACACAAAAGTGAAAACTCAGTAAAATAAGAGACAAAAACAAGGTATTAGCAGTCCTACCAAAATCGAACACCAACTATTTTTAAGTTGCTTAATCCAAAGTACAACACAGACAAGCAACACCCAAGTAGCAATCTTAGACGTAGATTGTCCATTTTTTTAAAGCTTTTTGCTCCACTTTCAGATTTATTAACAACAAAGGCTTTCCATGCATACACAGTCTGGCAAGACAGCTAGTTCTAACATATTGGTATTCTGTACAGTATTCTTCCAGAGCTTAATGAGCTATCCCCCCTGCAAGATACCAATCTGTGGGATTTCTTCAAATAACAAAGAATAAAAAAGATGAATGAGTATTGAAATTTATCTCACCTGTTTGTATGTGAGCATAGAACAAAGAACGTGGACATCCCGGTCCTTGGGAGTTAGGCCGGCACGCACAACATTGTCTGAAGTTGCCATGCATTCGATACACTCGCCACGTAAGTAGGCATGAAGCTCATTTGCCCCTAAATACAATGCTTCACCTGGATTAAGCTTCACGTAGTTGAAGAGGAAAGCTGCTAGGACACCAATATCGGCTGGATACTGTTTTTCTAGCTGTAGTACTAGCTGTTCCTTATCTGTCAACTGTCTTACCTGATGCAAAGTAAAAAAGATAAGTTGCTATACAGAATAAGTATAAGAAGTATACGGTGGCTACAGGGGAAGCACAGAGCCAGGATGGAGTTGGAAACATCCCTTTTCCACAAAAGTGAGCTCAAAGTGTTGTACTTTCAAAGAGTAAAAAACAGAAATCAAAAATGATGTTAAGTGACCATTCACCATCAGTCTCAAAAGCGATTTGGTGTCTGTATGAGAGAGAGAGAGAGAGAGAGAGAGAGAGAGAGAGAGAGAGAGAGTGGCTTTTCTACGTCTAAGACCAACAGGATTTCATACAAAAGGGTTCCACAGCTTCATGGTCTCAATGTAACTAAGATAAGCCTTTCATTTAGCCAATGGCCCAAGTCCATCTAAAAAGGCTCAAGATCAACCAGTCAAAATTCTTGAAAGTGGTTACTTCATGTGGTGTACCAGTAAAACTGAGTAGAACTCCGATGCCAAAGGAAATGAAGTTATTAGCTAGTCACATATAAGCGAGCCATTTGACCAATGTTAGTTATATGCCACAGGGGAATACACAAATGACGAAAAGGATCTTATTTCACAGGAAAGACTCAAATCATCACAGAGATAACAACAATAAGTGCTCCAACTATTTAACTTGCCCACAAAACAACAGTGTATAAACACAATTAAAGGACGGTTCCAATCTACCTGACTCGCCATGTGTAGCCGACTTTTCAATTTTGACAATGCTTTGGCAATCACATCCTTGCTAGCAGACATGAGCTGGGTGAATATCAACTGCAAAACTGCTTTTACTTTCTCCTCCCCATCTTGATTATTGACATCCAACACTTGGTTAGCATACAAGTTGCCAACCACTTCTGCAACCTCAGGAACATTTCGAACAACAGTCTTAAGTTCCTGAAACAATGACAAGTAATCTCAGTGAGGCAATGCCAGGGTATCCATGTTGCACCAGAATTTGCAAAGACACACCCAAACACCAAGAAGTTTAGAGCACATAACATGTCTTGCATATTTTCTACATGGCATGTATGGTATCAAGCTACTATTCACTAGAGAAGGTAGGACATAAGACATAATTAGCAGGGATACGTTCCTCTACAGCCTACACCACAATCCAAATAAAAATATTTTCAGCAGCATCCAGTCAGTCAAAGTCCAGAAGGGCATCAAATATTCCACCACTGCACCTTCACGCTTGAGTTTGCACAGCACATCGCCACCGTGAGTACAAAGTGGGCACAAGATGTGCCCGAAAAGTATGTTGTCAGATAGTTTTCAAAGAGGAGAGTCCACAAAACGAAAAAACATAAGTCTAGTTTTATATGCCACCACTGGACTTTGTTCTGTGATTAAGTCATTACAAGGATAACTAAAACATGCAACAGGTTGTCATTTCTAACAAGCAATTGCACACAAAAATCTCAGTTTCTACATCAATGATGACAAAAAATGTTCACCATGATAATCCGCACCACTGACTGTAAGTCTAGGCTGATCTGAATCTGAGACCTAAGAAAGTAACAAATTCAGATTTGCATATTCAAGTCCATGTAACAGCATAGAAGTAGAAATACAGAAAATCAAGGATTCAACGTGAAGAATTTCTAGTTCCTCGACTCCCATCCATTCAAATATAATGTTGAGTCAAAATGATGTCTAGCACCCACCTAGATATTACATCCATCCAACAGTCACCGGATCTCATATTATTAAAGCCAACAACTTGTGAAGAACGTATTTCAGATTTCTCAGAACTCACTCATAAAGCGCTCAACAAATGGTTTGAATTTTCCTTAACCAATAATCTGGATTCATCAATCAGTTTCAATCAGTTACAAGATCCAAAATTCTACTTCAATACACACATCAATCTCAAGCAACACATCAATCTCGAGCAAATAAGTTATAATTAAGTAATCCATGGAAGCAGATAAGAATGTTACCTCAAGACTGATAAATCCACAAAGGGCCTCGAAATCTGTTAGTGCCAAAGCCATCTCAGGCTTGTGGTTATCATCCTTGAAGACATCAGGCCGCAGCTTATGCAGAGTCCCGGCAAGTTGTTTGTCAGGGTGGGCCTGTATCGACAATGCCTTTGCAACTGAAAGTACCTAACACAAACCAAATAATCAAACCTCTGTTCAATCTAGCAAGATGATCGCCAACAAAACTTGATTTACAAATGATGAAGTTCCCAACAAAAGCAAAACAAAATTTATAGTAGAATGATTTCTTTGGTTGGACCAGACACAGAGTGTTACAAATTAAAGTAATTTCTGCTGTTGAATGCAACAACTAATGGAGAATTACATCTTCATGTCCGTCGGACAACCAATCCTACGAAGGTAGTATTAATCACCTCACTATTTGTCCGATGAAATTATTTGTCCTGTAAAATTATAAATTACAAATCACACACATGAAAGGCCATTTCCTCTGGTTGAATGCAACATACGGTAGAGTGATCACATATTCACTATATATTGTGGTTGGATTGTGTAGTTAGTGCCATCAAACGTGAATACACAATACTTTGAGATGTGATATTACACATTTCCAATTTCCCTCACTATTTTAGTAACAGTTTCTGGTTTTTGGTAACTCAGGTGTCCGGACCATCTTATACACACCTCGACTAATCCTAGGACCAATCCCACCGTCCACTAGCAGAGCCCAATTAAAGCCGGAGCAAAAGCTGTATGGACTGGCCCCATAAGGCTCCATTCAGTTGGGAAAGGAAAGAACAGTAAGGAAATGTTCAACTTTAATACTCCTAAAGGGAATGTTATACTTTCCTGCATCTTTAATGAGTTCATTAGTGGAAAAATTGTAGGACCCACGCCTCAAACTCTCCCAGTAGGATTAGCTTCCCTCAAAACTCGTCCCGCAAAGAAACACTAGATTCTACATAATTTAGACTACTACTTTTTCAATTTTCTCCTAAATTTCTTAAATCAAATGCACGAAGCCTAAGAGTTGATAGCATCTGGTAGTTTCAGATATGATAGGAGATAATAGGAGAGAGCAAACCGTAAATCTCAAGCTGTGAACATTATTGTAAGTTAGCTCCATTCTTCTTTAACTTTTTCGGTACTTTTTGGGGTATTTTTCTATTTTTGCAACTTTTTGTTTAGTTTTTCAACGTAATTTGTAAAATTAGCTATTTTTTCCAACTAGAGAAATTACAAAAATAAAAAAATATAGATGGATGTTAAAAATAATTCGTACAACTAGTACAAGAAGACACTTAAAAAAGAGTAGAGTTGTTTGCATTTAGTGAACTTTTTGTTTTTTTTCATATTGTTCTACTTTTTAACCCATCTATCATAATTTTAGAAGACATGACACGAATTTAATAAAAATTCAGTAATTTCCCTCCATTATTTTAAAAGACATGATGAGAATCTAATAAAAATTCAGAAGAACAAAGTGCACAAAATGAAAAAATAAAAAAGTTAGGAAGGAGAAGAATGAAGACCCTGTTCGTTTTGATTTTGAGAGCAATGAATAGAGAGATACTGGATTTATTTGGTTGCAGTTTAGCTTAGTTTGGGTAAGTTTAGACAGTGGGTGGAGTCAAAAATAAGATAATGATTGAAAAGGAGAATAATGCTCCGAGAGAGATAGAGAAATGAGAAAGTAATAATTTGAAAAATATGATAATAATTGGAAAAAGAAATAGAATAACGATTAAAAAAAATAAATTAAAATTAAACTAAAATGGTAACCAAACACAACCAGTTGAAAATTGTGCCAAGATATTTTGAGGCACCAAATGAATCAAGGAAGCTTCTGTCAATCAAACCAACAGTAGGAAAAGGAAAAAAACAAGAGCCATACCTTGAATAAGAAAGGAAGATTAGCACCCCACTTTTCAACAACTTTATCCCCAAGTACACTAGGGTTTTTCGCAATCCACGACTTCAAACTCAAACCCCCTGCTGTAATCTCCTCCTCCTCACCAATCACCACTCCATTATTCTCGCTCTTCTCAACCACAAACGATGGCCCAGACTCGTGAGTCCCCATCCAGAACTCGGCATAAGGCTTTCCACCCTCAATGTCCACCCTTGAATTCAGCGAGAAGAGCCTCGCCACTCCCGATTCGGTCCCTATCCGACCCCAATCGTAGTTCATCACCGAGCATCTCAGTTTCCGAACCCTCCGACGACTCGCGGAGCCATTGCTCTCCATTAATTGAACCCTAGAGAGAGAAATTTGAATACTTTACACCGGAGGAGTCCGTGTCCATTATGAAAGTACTCCAATGTAAGTCAGTCTTATAGGCCACCAATGTATGGAGAGAGAGAGAGAGTAGAATATTTGGGAAATGTACGTATGGAGTTGTCGTCAGATTTGGGAGACTTGTCAGTGGGAAAGTAATATTGATGACGAAGGGGTTTCTTGGGGGATTCGATGTAGCGGAATTACCACGCCCCCCTGCCAGTTCTGCAACTGTCTTTATGAAGTTTTTGGAGAGAGAGAGAGAGAGAGAGAGAGATTGCGGTGCGGTGGGGATCGTCGTCGACCACAGGTGGGTCCGGTTAAGGTCCCAATCCAGCCTCCCTATTGTCCAGTCTCCAGTCCCGTCAAGTTTTTTTTGGTCTATCAAAAGCTTACGACAATGATATTCATGAATCAGTACCTTATCAAAACAAATTTATTTCGATATAATCTTACCAAAATACATTTATTTCGATATAATCATATAAATGCACATTATGATAAAGAAAAAAAAGCACATTTATCACATGTTTTTACATTAAGGGTTGGCACGTCAGCTGGCTTTGGTGGTTGTATTTATTTGAAAGATACTATATTCTCACCTTATCGGTTAAACTCAGCAATCAATGGTTCAGATTTTAAAAAAGACTCTTAGTTTTTCCGCAAAAAGTCTCTCCACAAAATCAATTAGTAGTTGTAAAAACACTTTTGGACAATTGGAATTGCATAGACTACCCTTTGCCATCCAAACACAGGTTGGGAAGAAACTATTTCTTATTTCAAAGTAAACGTATTTTGATAAGACATTGACTAAATTTAATGAACATATTGACTAAATTTAATGGACATACTTCTTTTGTTCCGAAATTAATGTTTGGACCAAAAACTTAGATCTTTATTTTTGAACGAATGGAATGCATTTATTTAAACGCCTAAGGTTTGTGGGCCAGACATTTAGGCCCTGTTTGGAACTCAAGGAAAATGAGAGAAAGAAAAATAAAATAAAATGAGAGGAAAATGGAAAGAAAAATTTACTATTCACAAAACTTAAAATTGTTTTTTTTTTTTTTTTCCCTCTTTCTCTTTCAACCAAACAATAAGAGGAATTTTTTAAAAATTTTCATTATTTTCCTTTTCTTTCCTTAAGTTCCAAACAGAGCCTTCATTGGGACGGAGGGAGTAATATTCTTTCAGAACTAGAGCACTTTAGCGAGTTTTACAGAATAAACGGTTTGAATCATCTTTATGGGCTTAGGATCAACTCACATAAGCCGAACTGGACCACGGGGGAGCGCCAGGGGGGGACTGGATCGGAGCATAACCGCAAGTGTGGGCCCACGGAACGGGGGTGGGTAGGATAGGGATAACCTTAGCGCGTTTGCCAAATCGACGTCAACTGCAAGGTCGACTCGCATCGCATGTGCATGAGATCTCTATCTTTCTTATGCGATAAGAATGGAATTTTCAGATACGTCCCCTTTAGGCCTTCTTTCTTTTGATTTAAGAATTGTTAATCGTTTGACTTAACGTGGCCCATTAGACTGGGAGATCTTACTTTAATCCTCTGATTAGGGCGATGAGATCTTACCTTCTTTTTTTTGGGTAAATTGATGAGATCTTACCTTAAAAAGGACCTATTCAGAAAACCCTTTTTCTTGATATAAGATTAAAAAAAAACTTGTTTCATAACCGTCCTCCACCTACACGCAACCCATCTACGCCCTGTTTGTTCGGTGAATTTAGGAACAATTGTGTTTTTCTAACCCGACCTCGAAGGAATTGATAGTATATGGGATATTGGAAATTGAGATTCTAAAAAATGAGTAAATTTCTAAGTCTCAAATCTTGATCAAAACTTACTTAAGAACAAGTACTTATTTAAATTTATAGAATATATATATACGCCAAACTTCTAATAAGGGCGCCCTTACCGTATTACGGTAAAGACGTCCCTTTCCCGACCAATTTGCGATGATCCGAGCCGCTCAACATGTTTAGAACGTGATTTTAAGGGTACTTATAAGAAATTAGCAAAAAAAAGACCGAAAAGGGCTTGATCCGAGCAGTTTTTGTTTGTATTTTATCGAACGGTTCAATAAAAACTACTCAAATTAAGTCCTTTCCGGTCATTTTTTTACTGATTTCTCACGGGTACCTTTAAAATCACGTTTTGAGCACATTGAGCAGCTCGGATTTTCAAAATTTAGTCGGGAAAGAGGAGAAAAGGGGAAGCCCTTACCGTATTACGGTAAGGGCACCCTTATTAGAAGCTTACTAATATATATATATATATATATATATATATATATCTCTTAAACCTCAATTTGTAATTTGCATTTGAAGATATAGAAAAACTTGTTAGGCTAAAAAAGCGCTTAGTTTGATAGTGCATCTATAAAAAAAGTAATCTCCAACTAAGGAGGTCAAATGTTACATTACATACCAAGTAGATGAATTGACATTTGAATCAACTCGAATCCATATGTCAATTTTTTAGGTGTGTGTGTTTAAAAGATTCACTTTACCTCTCATTAGTCAGCAATTGCCTGAGTGAGTTGGTAGGTGAAGTTACCCTTTTACCCTCCCTAAAAAATCTGACATCTCCTCTCTCAAGCCAGTTTTGACATGTGATGTTAAAATTTTTCTTCCACTACTTTACTTCCCAAAATTTAAATTGAATCGAAAATGTTAAATAAGAAAATTTGGCACATTGGTTGGAGTGGCTATTCTAGAGATGTCAAATTCTACCGTATTAAATTCCCACATAAGCCTTCAAAAAGATTTGACATCTCCACTTTTAACCTCATTCGTTAGTGAATTGGAGGATTGTGTTGTGCAGTGTGTGCGCAACACCATGCTACGCACTTCCGAACTGTCGGATTGTGCATTCAACGTCTCGGATCTTATCTTGGCAATGAAACGGCTTTTGATCGTTGATTGTTGAGATAAGATCCAAGTTGAAGCGCACAGCAGCAACCCGAAGTCGTTCGTTGGAGAGTTAGGGGCAATGTGGTATGGAATGACCTCGTTTGCTTTTCACTAATAAAAGTTTTGCAAAACAATTTTTTTTTTCCATTAAATTTCAAATTTGCTAGACACCAAAATAGATCGATAGTTGCTCAATAGATTTGGGGAAGCTTCTGAGAAATTGTTAAGAATCAGCAACAGAATATTTCGAAGTACCCAAAAAAAAAAAAAAAAATCAGCAACAGGCTGGAATATGGGCTTTTCAACTTGTACAAATATTTGTTTTTGGATAATGTAAGGTATCTTAGGTCAGCTTACGTGCATATTGGACTAATTTCTGCCGTCCCTTTCGCAACCTTTTCATACAATTACGCGTGGGGTAAGGTGACCCAAAGAGTTTCAAGTAATAACGAGACTCGAACTTAAGACCTTAGAAGAGAGCAAATCTCGTATCGTCTGAGGCCAAGACGACCGGACCAACCCCTTGTACGAATGATAGCCTTTTTCTTCTGACTGAATTTGAGGAAACTTCCTTCTATACATAAGTGACCATGAAAAAGTTAAAACTGGATTTGAAAAGCTTAAGGCAATGTGGCATTGCTTGCTCCATTGAGCCCTAGAACTAAATTCTCATGATAAAGCTTGGGAACAATCTAATTTTTTTGACATTTCAAAAATTAGGCAATTTATGTGTCAAAGTCAAATTTTTTTTTTTTTGATTTCCAAAGAAGCTACGCGTAACAGAAAAGAAACAAGGATCAACCACAATCACCCCATAAGAAATACGCACAAGCAATTTCCACATGGAGAGGTAAAGAGCAATGCCGCTTTTGGCGGCAAAGACTCTGCAATCTGAGGAAAAATTCAGTCGTAATCATCTAAATAATTCCGTATTTGGCTAATTTGTTTAACTTGTAACTTTGAGTTTTAAAAACATCCAATCCAATTTTACTGGTTAATTCATTCCATGATTTGTGGGTTGTTCATATAGTATTTCAAGAACAACATATAACTTGGAGTTTTAAAAACATTCAATCCAATTTTATTGGTAAATTCATCCCATGATTTGTGGGTTTATAGAAGTTTATTAGTAAAAAAAAATAAAGTTAAAGTCTTCTCTCTCCTTATCCTCTCTTCCATCCGGACTCATTCTACTCGATATATACGTAAGGTTTTTAACACGTGGAGATATGGATGGTTATCGGCTAATTTGATAGCCTACCCTGTTCCAGATTCTCTTCATAAAAAATAGGTAGTTATTTTCATTTTTTGAGACATGTCATTCTCTCACAATATAGTATCATCTTTAATTTGAAAAATAAGTATTTATTCCCAAATAAGTACTTATTTTGAGAATCCGGAACAAGTACTCCTCATCTCAAGATTTTCTTTGTTCCTCAAAACGAGAACCTAAAAATAGTACTATCTTCGTCCCGATTTGTTTGTCCCCTTTTTGACTTACACATGTCCCAAATTAACTGTCCAATTTCAAAATCAATGGCTCAGATTATGTAAATTTTCAAATCAATGGATTAGATTTGGTTTCTTTAATAAGTTGCAAACCTGAGATTGGACAAACAAATCGAGACGGACGGAGTACAAATTTTCAAGAAATTCAAAAAAAAGTATTTAACACCTTATCAGATATCAATAAATTCTTTTAATTTATATAAAAGACTTGATTATTTTTATGTCCTCATTTTTTAGATCGGACAAACATTTTACTACGGAGGTAGTAAATTTTATGGTGTACCAATCGGTCAAAATTATCCCATAGTATTATAAAATCTGAAATCGGGCCCATACACTTAAAAGAATGTTATCCTCTCAAATACGTGTATAATTGTATTACCGCATGGATAATTTTTTTTATTCTCCCAAAGTTTTATATTATCGCTCTAATACTAGGTTCACTTGGCTCTTGCATATGCATGCATGCTTAAATCCGAGTACCTTTTGCATCTGAAGAGTGTCCCGATGAACCAGATTAATCTCTTAAGGTCATTCCATAGTCATTTCCATGCATTTGCATGAGGTGAGGTGGCCCCAAGCACAAATGGTTGTCGAGGGGAATCGGCTCTGCGACTTTAGAGCAGTAAGCTCCACTGCGACAAATCAATTAACCACTGTGACAACCCCGTGGTTTATGTAACTCTTCATTAATCTTTCTATTTTACAATGCCGTGCACGGGTCTGATTCTAGTGGTATAAGGACGCGAATGCCATGGTTGAGAATTACGCAACTAACCAATTCATTTCATAATTTTATATTCCCTCGTTGGTCCTTTTTTGAAATTCATGTCATTTTTAAATTATTTTATCTTTCAATTTATAATATTTTTCATAATTTTGAAAACATAGAATAATAAAACTAATTGAGATCTATCAAACAAGATTCATATTACATATTTTTTGAAGTCCATATTAAAAGATAGAAACAATTGAAAATGACACAGACTCCCAGAAACAATTGAAAATGACACAGACTCCCAAAAGGGACTGACAAACACGAACGGAAGGAGGAGTAGTAGTAGTTTCATGAGACTGTCTTATTTACAGAGATGCTCTAAACAATCTGTTTACAACACTAACCAATCATAGCCGTTTAAAAGTGTTTTGGACGGTTCGGATTTTAATGAAACTTAAAATCTTGTTTACGGAGGTGCAGTAAACAAGTGTTTACAGCACTCAATCGTGACCGTTCAAAAATGTTTTAAACGGTCGGGATGTTAATGAAGCTTTTTCGGGGAAGAGTTAATCTTTTCCTCGAAAAAATTTCATTAAAATCCGGACCGTCCAAAACACTTTTGAATGACTATGATTGGTTGGTGCTGTAAACAGACTGATTATAGCACCTCCGTAAATAAGACATTTTCATATTCAATAGCTATCAAACTTTGTTCTGAATTTTGTGTAGTTACAAATCCCAAGCGGTTGGCTAGGTGGTCGAGGCATGAGACAGTGAGACTTAGGGTCTGTTCCCCCAATTAAGGTCTCAGAGTTGAAACCTTTCAAGTGTTATCAACTCATTTGGGATTAGTCCATACAAAACTTTCCTCCGACTTTAATTGGCTCCCTGCAAGTGGTCCTTAGGATTAGGCCCCTAGAATATATTAGTTGAGGTGCGCATAAATTGGCCCAGACACGTGACTTTTCAAAAACAATTTTGTGTGTGTAATTAACTAATTACTAATAGCGACTATATATTCCATTCTAATGAACCCCCATAAAAGTTAGCAATGGGTACTTGTTGCTTATTCATGTTAAGAATTTCATAATCAGAATAGTCAGGATTACATCTGATGCCAAAGTCTGCAAACTGCTATATGTTTGCTAGCTGCTAAGCAAACTGCTAGTGATTACCAGAAGGGTGCGTATTTTTTTATCGATTACCAAAAGTTTTCTGTATATATGTGAATTTGGCTTCTATTTAAACAGAAAACAGGTTTAAGGAGGATTAATGTTACAGAGTTTTGGAGAGAAAACACTTTTGAGCAAGACGGTGAACATCTTAATATAAACTTGGACATCACTTTGCTGATACTTTTAACGTAGCTTCGAAATTTCAGGCCCAGAAACGGGAATATCGGTTTTAGTGGTTCAAGCAAGCCCCTCAACACTGGAAGAACACGCGCAGATAGACTTTTCGCCCTTTGTTTCGCTTCCGCCTTTGTTTTGAAGGCAAATAGTTGAAAATTTTCCATGTAGAACGGAAGCAAGCCTCTCAACACAGAAAGAACACGTACACTTACTTTGCTTCTGGCTTTGTTTTGAAGGTAAATATTTGAAAAGGTTCAATGTAGAACGCAGGCGTTGAGGCTGTCATTGAATGAATGGTATACTTCTTCTGCACATGGGGTGAGCAAGGGCATTTACTAATTCAGCAAACGTGCAAGAGAATCTTGTGACTTGTCATCAATCGACGCTAAATAGTCTCCTATAGTCTCGAGTGTTCGTTCCTTCACGAACATATCCAAGAATATAATGTTTTCTCGCGGTTGCATTCTAGCATTGTGATTGCGATATAGGTTTGGCATGTGAGGAAGTTTCCTCGGAGGTACAAGCCATGAACCTACAATTACGTGCTTTTGGTTGTACAGAGTTGAGGGAAATGCATTATCAGGAATAGACATATTTTCCTGTAACCTGCAATTTGAAAAAAAAAAAGAGAGGGGCAAATCCAAGTTGCTGGATTTGATTCCTCCCGATTTGGTGTCGTTCTTTAGCGGTAGCAACTTGTGGTTGTTTACTTTCATCACCAGATAGATGGAATATATTAGCTTTAGTGTATTCTTCATCTAGTTGTAGTCCGAGTTGGTGATTCTGGCATACTTACCCGGTTTGTGAAATTCTCTTGATTGATAATTGCGAGCGATCTTTTGCATAGTACCAGATACGTTTGCTATCTCCAGCAGACATGCTTCAAACGATGGGAATCTGAAACATAAAATCCAACTTTACTAGTAGAATTTATTTGTCGAATGAAGTTTCAAGTGAACGGTATCTGGACTCATTTTTGCAGCACATGTGACCAATTCATTAAACACAAAATCATTCCTAGATTTCCAAGTAGCCCAACATAATTGAAAAATGACAGCCACCACTTCTGCACTTGCCTCCTTCGAGAGATCACCACAAAGCAAATCTTCCATCCATCTGTTAGATGCAACTATATGTTTGTCCAAAACCCAAAATGCCATATTACTCCCAAACCAAACAGCCCTGGCCTAGTCCAAGGACACCGAAAGAGCAAATGTTCAATCGATTCATTCTCACTACCACAAATGGGACAAAGGGGGGAGTGAGCGCACTTGCGACGAAATAAATTCTCTTTACTTGCCAACCAATTATGGACCACTTTCCACATAAAATGGCGCACTTTGGGGGCTATAGGGATAGCCCAAAGCCTCATCCACATAGATTTAGACGGAGTGTAGGAAGACGAAGGCTGATTTGAAGCAAGATCAAGAGTTTTTTTGAAAGCTTTGTGATACCCAGACTTGACGGAGTACTTGCCGGAGCTATTAGAGTGCCAAATCAGTTTGTCTGGGGACTTTGAAATGCTAATGGGAATCTTTAAAATGGCTTGAGTTTCCTCTTCAGATACACAGTTCCTCAACTTTTCTACATCCCAAGATTGATTACTTTGATCAATAAAGTCAGCCACCTTTATCCAATCACACTGCTCAGGAGGCAAGGAGCTAATTTTTGCTCCAGTCAGTCCTGGCACTGGCACCCACTCGTCTTCCCAGAACTTAATAGAGTCCCCATTCCCTACATTCCACCTTAACCCTTTATGTAGCAGTTCCTTACCCTCAAGTAAACTACACCAAATCCACGAAGGAGAAGAACCTTTACGGGCTTCCAAAGGAGAGCTATTAGGAAAGTAAAGCCCTTTTAAAACTTTTGCCCATAACGCAATTGGATTGTTAATCAAACGCCAAAACTGGTTGGCAAGAAGAGCAATATTGAATGAGGCAAAATTTTTGAATCCCAAACCACCCTCTCCTTTTGGGATCATTAATTTCCTCCAAGCACCCCAATGAACACCTCCTCCTCTCTCTCCTTTTCCCCTCCAGAATTTACTAACCACTGAGTTGAGTTTTGAGCAAAGAGAAACTGGAGCCTTATAGCACATAAAAGGATACAAAGGCTTACCTTGAATCACAGATTTGATAAGAACTTCCTTTCCGGCGTGATTGAGGTTTACCTTTCCAAAGCCTTGAGCTAGCTTTCCCCATAATGTTATCTCTAATGAATCAAAAAGACTCTTTTTTGGACCTCCCCCATACGGCTGGAAGCCCCAAATATTTAGCACCAGACTCCATCTCTTCCATGCCCAAAATCTGTTTAATCTCCTCTTTGATCCCCATGGAGGCATTGGCTGAGAAAAAAGACTGGACTTATGCACACTAATCGAAAGTCCAGAGGCTTCACTGAAACAAGCAGCTAGTTGTTTGAAAATTGAGCAAATTTGGGGGTTTGCTTCAAGGAAAATTAACGAGTCATCTGCAAACTGGAGGTGGGAAACAACTGGACAACTCTTTTCAATCTAATACCTTTCAAGGATTTGTTGCAAACTGCCTTTTGCATGAATACTAAAAACACATCAGCCACTAAAAGAAATAAATAAGGGGAAAGTGGATCCCCTTGACGAAGCCCGCAACTAGGAAGCACCTGACATACTTGACCCCCATTCACATAAATAGAGGACTTAACCGTACAAACACACTGTTGCACTCAGCTAATCCATTTCCCATCGAACCCCATTTTTTCCAAAATTTTGAGGAGAAAATCCCAGCAAAAGCGATCATAGGCTTTGTTCAAATCGAGCTTAATGACCACCGAAGCTTTAGAACCAGATTTTTTATGCTTTAGAAAGTGAAACACTTCATGCTTTAGAAGAAAACCTTGTCCTGAGGAGGTGATCTTTAAGGCTAACGTGGCGAATCAAGATTATCTTCTGGCAATATTTTCAAATGACAGGGAGAGGGCCCCTAAACCTCCTCGGGTGGCCAAGTGGGTTCCTCCCCCCTCAAATGTTGTTAAATGAACTGTGATGGAGCTTACCATTCCTCCAGCAGCAAGGCTGCCTTTGGCGCCATTGCCAGAGATAGTGGTGGACATGCTCTTTGGTGGCGGGTTGGTAGAATTATGGGGTCTTCAGCTACTTCTATTGAGGCTTGGGCATTACGCATAGCATGCACTGCGGCACGAGAACTAAACCTAACAGAGGTAGTCTTTGAATCAGATTGTAAAGCTCTAATTGATTGCATCAATGGCTTGTCTACTCATTGTCCGTGGGAGATTTACGCTATTGTGGAGGATATCAAAGGTTGGGCAGTAGCTGCAAATTGGTCTTTTGTTTGGTGCTCTAGGAATTTAAACTTGGTGGCTCACTGGCTAGCATCCAACTGCCTTAGTAGGAAAGTTTTGTCTTTACCAGGTTGTATTCCGCCTGGACTTCATGATTTGCTTGTAAGGGATCTCCCTAGTTAGTTGGCTTTTTGGTTCTTATGATCATGTCCAAAAAAAAAAAAAAGTGATCAATTCATGAACTTCTATGAGATTGTAATCAAGTTGTTTTCGGCAAATTGATAAGTTGTTTTTTGGCTGTCCCTGAAGATGCATTATTAGTGTTTGTTCCTTGCTGCCAATGGCCTTCTGATAAAGCAATGCAGGTTATTATGGTCTTCTCATAACATTAGAATGTTCATTTTATTTCTATATCAAGTGGAGAGATTTGTCACTTCAATTCCCTTTGCACACACGCGCGCCCAAATCGAATCAGACACAGAGAGAGAGAGAGAGAGAGAGAGAGAGAGAGAGAGAATTTTACGTGGTTTCCCAAAATCGGGTACATCCACGGGGGCGGCGGCGGATTCACTATATGTAGGAGGATTACAATCGCTCACTCACGTACACTCAAAACAAATTGCTCTCTCAAGCTCACTGAGTGCTACCACGGACACCACTACAAGAGATGAGTGCATCAGATCAATGCTCTGCTCCTGTTGCTGCAGCTGGACCTCTGAAAGTTGCAGCTAGACCACCGAACTTCTAGAAGCCGTACTTGAGAGCCCAACCAAAGAACTCCACACCTTTTTCGTAGTTTTAAGTTTTCTAATTGGTAAACCATTGTGGTTGGTTAGGATGTCGTTTGCACATTTGCTTAAAGCGCAGGATTTTATGATTTAGACTGGTGCCTCTCTTTATGTCTGTGTGCTTCTGCAAAAAAAATTTCGATTTCCAAGTGTTGAACCATTCTAACATCACTCTACTTCTCCTGGTTTGAAGGATTCTGCGTTGAGCTAGCGGGCATAAAATTTGCAAAATGTTTTTTTTTTTTTTTTTTAAATTTTTCCTGATGGCAGAATCAGCAGTACTCGAAGTCTCGTGTCCAAGGGTAGTCGGGCTTTGCCTCGTGTTCTATTGAAACTCTTCCAGTTTCTGCTTGACATTGTACCTAAAGGGACGAATTTGCCAACAGAACCACGTTGAAAGTTACGTTAAATGCATCATCTGCTAACATTATGGAGCAGGTGCATCTCTTGGCGCGCAGGTCCAATCCAAACTAGAGCTTTGGCACAATGTGGGAATCTACTATCTGGTAAAGGTTGTACTTCCTCGAGCGCCAGGACACATATGCGTCGCAAATTAGGATTGTTTTGTTTTGAGCTCGAGCTTTTGCTGAATCGTTCTGTTTGGAAACAGGCTTTGAGTCTTTTTCCCTAGCTTGATGATGTGTGCATATGTCCCTGATACTGCCTTTGGCATAATAGGCCTTAGTTGCAGGTAGCTTCCAAAGTTGGTGCGCTCTCGAGACCTTAATTAGTTGCAGGCAGCTTCCAAAGTTGGTGCGCTCTTGAGACGGGAGTTCGAATCGGCGCTCCTGGGTCATCGAGACGGGAACTGACTCCTAAATAGGTGGCCGGGGAGCTTCCACACTAATCTCATAGAAGAAATTCAGACTTTTCTTCATAAACATCCGCAAGGAAGGAGAAAAAGAGAAAAGATGTTAGAGAGACTTAGGACTCTCATCTCGTATTTGACTTATGAACGTGTTTCGTCTATAAATTCGATATAAAACTTTATCGGGCTGTCTTTTCTCATTCATGTTTATATATAATTAATACTTGCATACACGCTCCTTTCGGCGATCTCAACTTAGGATCTTCTACATATCCCTCCCCCCGCTCCCACTTCCGCTTCTGCCCCCACCCCCGTTCCCGCTTCATGCAACTAAAGAAGAAACTGATGCAAGGCAGCCAATGGACTTAGCTTTTATGCTCTTAATACGCACATGGTTGCGCAACCTTTCTACAAGTAGTCTGAGTATGTTAGTTAATCCTCGTTTTTCTCTCAACCATATCTCGATTGTCAATACGGTATGTAGGGACTGCTACTAACATGGAGCATCTAGCTAGGCAGTCGTCAAAAAAGGACGCTGTCAAAATTCCTGGAACAGGTTTCTTAGTCCTTTCGCTTCAGATGCTCTACTTCATCACTGCTTTTACTCTTTCATTGAGAGGAATACAAGGCTTTCGTTTTCGTATAAATTCAGCACCAAATAATGTTACAGTACTGGATGCCAGATTTTGCAGTGCACACAAGACGCAGCTCGTGACATGTTAAATGGTTCCATGGTCCAGCATTTTGCAAACACGATGGGGAGGATGCGCCATGCAGCTATTACCTTACCAGTTGACATGCCACGAGACAAACAGTAGGAAACAAGGAATGAGACCCTTCGAGGTTGGGACAATGGGGGCTAGCTGTGTCCTACACTTGATGATGTTCTTGGTTTCTTCTTTTAAGCCCTTTTTTTTTAGGGGGGTCAGCACTTCTTTACTTGTTTCTTTTTAGGGTTTGCTCACATGGGCTAGTGGCTAAAGATTGAAAAGAGAAAGAAAAAAAAAAAACAAATAAGTGTAGAAAAGGGATGAAAAAGTTGTTATCTTTGCATTAGGTGTGTTATTGGTCCATCAATCTTGATGCTAAAAAACAAGAGGTGTTATTGTAGCCCATATGCTCAAGAGAACAATTTTCGAGCTACTCCAAAAAAAACCAAGTTGATTCGTGAATTTGGTGTGCCTGACGGATAGAATTTAGAAATTTGGACTACCGTTAGATAAGTAGAAATTAATCACATAGTAGCGCTAGAGATGTACTACCGCGCTGATATGCTGATGTGGCGTGCCCGACCAATAGAAAATCAGAATACTATAAATTGGATGAGTAAAACAAACCTTGCCATTTTCCTTTCTTTCTTTCTTTTTTTTATTTCTCATTCCATTGTAGCAGCTTTTCAATTTGAAACCCCATTTTAGTTAGTTTGAGGGACACTGGCATGTGGTGTTTTGCACCCACGAGAGAACTGATCAACACAGACCCTACCTTCCATGGAGTACAGTTGGCCAGTGACCATGACCTTTAAGACTAATCAAATAAAGGCACACTAGCCCCAGAGCTGGCAATCATTGATCTCAAATTCCCAACACATGGCATGGGCATGGCACTGAAACAAATAATCTAGTAGGATTTTAACCATTTGGCATTTGCTGAAAGCCTGTAACAATTGAGAGTTTGTGAACAGAATGCATATAAGCCCGGGGAACATGTAGTGCACTGCAGTGCGCGATCCGAACCCTATGGTGCACAGTATGGAAGTGCACAGCACCGCCCCTAGGTTCCCTGTAAGATGCTGTTTCAAATCTGGACTATAATTTCTGCGAACTTGGGGGAGGTGTTGTGCACCATTTGGACCGTCCATCTCGGCAATCAATGATCCAAATTTTAAAAAAATTCTTCTGCGGAAGAGTTTCACTCTTTCATGGAAGAGGTTTTTTTTTTATTTTTTATTTAAATTAAACCATTCAAAATATTTTTGAAGGGCTAAAATTGCACAACACTGTGCATAGCACCGCCTGGGGTTCACTTACAGGTAACAAAACTTAATTATGTGAGAACCAGTCTTTTTTTTTAGTCAAAAGTGAAAATATTATATTGATAAACGTCCAGAGGCACTTACAAAATGGGGATCATTACAAAGATTTGGACAAAACCAAACTAATTGTCAAACAAACACAACAAGTAAATCACAAGGCAGTCGTCGTCTTTCATCCTAACCCAGACATGGCTTGATGCAATCTATCAAGCCGCCACAAATTGCCTAGCCAAAGACCTCGTGTAGGGATAGAATGCTGAAGCACAGATATCGTTGTAAAGCAATCTCGATTGAGAGAACCTGATTTGTATACAAAATTTGTCCAAAGACGAAACTAATAACTCTCGTTGAACGAGAGGCAAAACTTTCATAGATCAAACGACAAATCATAGATCTAAAGAGACGGAAAAAAAAAAAAAACAAAAACAAAAACAAAGAAAGGGAGTCGATAGTACCTCCCGCCACCGCACACGGGTATGGAACCCACGGGGCGAAAGGGAAGGGAGAAGATCGAGGAGTTGTGGTGGCTAGAGTTGAGAGAGAGGAAGATAGAGATAGGGTTGGGCCGTTGCAATGTGAGAACCAGTCACATGTTGGAATTGTCAATTGAGAGCTACGGAACCTTTTTACAACTTTAGGATTTTGTCAATTGACCCACTAAATCTTGTAGGAAGTAGCATTTTGAGATCCAAAAAAAAAAAAAGGAATTTAATTTCAATTTTAAGAAACACCAAGAAAACAGAAACACAGTAGAATTAGGTGAAAAAATTCATAAAATCCTCATTCTTTTATTTTCCTGATAGATAGAGAAATTTATTGCTGTTAAACAATTTCATGACGCAGATTTTTTTTAAAAAAAAAAATGGAAGTGGGTGAAAAAAGTTCATAACATGGTAAATCATGTTCTCTGAATTGCTCTCAAGTTATGTAGTTTTAAGTTTTTCTTTTTCCTTTCTCCGGTCAAACGGAAATTCCCGTAGTTTTAAGTTTTGTTCTCACTCTTTCATTTTTCTTTTCTGATACTTCATTCTTGGGCAGTGGTCCTAGATTATAGGAGTAACTTTATATCATCACCGGCTTTATTTCTAATACAGAGTATCAAAGAAATTATTAATTGTTCCTAAAACACCGCCACACATTCACACGAGTCCCGGGAGCGTTTGAGTTTCTCGTGAATGTGTGGTTATATAGGCTAATAACCCCTCGTCATATTGGCAGTTTAGATACTAAATTTTCATTTTCATGTACTAATTATTTTGAAAATAAAGGAAATGAATAGAAAAACAAATTAAAAAAAAAGAAGAACATGAAACAGTTACACGACGAGACATGCTGACAAAGTGTCACTAATCCATTCATGTTTGGCCGTGTGTGTCCGACGCAAGACTCAAGGTCAAGTAGGCATTGTTGAGTCGCCTGCCAACTCAACCGCAGAGTCCCGCATCAATGTCACGGCGCCACCTGATGTCACCAGCTCACGAAATCATTTCTCAAAAAATGGGGAAAAAAAGAAAACCTTTCCCCCGAACCCAACCAAATTCAAGCTTGAGTTTTAGGCTCGAGCAGCATTCAAACACTGTAAAGCTCGGCTCGGCTCGTTTGTACCCCATCGCGGGAATTGAAGTTGAAAAATTTTAAAATCAGCCTAATGGGCTAACAATAGTAAGCGTGTGAATATGTATTAAAAAGTGTACAAAGTACATAAGAATACGTATTTTTTTTTAATTTTCTAGTATCTTTGGCTTTGTTCGGTTGCCAACTTAGTTTTAGTTTTAGTTTTCTTTTCAATCATTACCCCACTTCTTTCTCCAATCATTATGTTATTTCTCCAATTATTACTTTCTCATCTCTCTCTATCTCTCTCCAATCATTACCCCTATTTTCAATCATTACTCTATTTCTCTCTCTATCCACTACCAAAACTAAACTAAACTAAACTCTCAACCAAACACTACCTTTATCGTTAGACCGATGAATTGACAATGACAAGACCGATTAAAGTTTCATCCCTCCAAGTTTATTTAAATCCTCTGCTATAATAGAGCAGTACTATCTGTTTCAGTTTTGTTTGTTTTTCCCCAAAAGCATATGCCCTGCAGACTCCTGGCCCAAATTTCCATGCACTAACTACACCCATTCCTCGTCTTCTTCACCTCAATCGTTTTCACATTCATCATCCGAACCGAACCTTCGTTTCCACCAATTCTCACGACTTTCTTATCCAAGAAATTCAATTCAAGAAACAGGAATAGTACTACTCCTACTAGTAATAATAGTAAATTATTTCTCCCATCCCCAAAATTCAAACTCTTGCGCACTTTCCTACCAATTCCCACTCTCCGTTTTGCATGACTCGGTAAAACGGCCTTTTCCCGTGGAGAAAATACTCCATTAATGGCAATGGAGATATGCTCTGAGAATTCTTCTTCTACGCTGGTGATGAGTCCAGCTAGGATCTCCTTCTCGTACGACCTCTCTCAATCCGACGCCGCTCCGATCGAACACCACTTCCGATCGAATTCTTCTTCCTCTACGGGCGTCGATTTCGATTTCTGCACCCAAGAGGTTTGCGCCCAGGCGTCTTCATCCGCCGATGAGCTTTTTTCCGACGGGAAAATCCTTCCCTTCCGAATCAAGGAAAACGTCGCTCCGCAGCGGCGAGAAATTCAGCCACCGGAAGTTCTGGCACCGGATCTACAATATGGAAAAGGTGAGATTGAAGAGCGATTGAAGGAGGAGAGGAAAGGAGCGATCTCCGAGTCCGAGGAAAAACATGTAAGACTTTTAATTAATTAGATTCCAAATCAAATATGTACTAATTAGAGCGTGTAGATGGCGATAGTACGAATTTTAAATTTTTGATAAGTTGTACGGTTAGATAAGTAAAGTTATACGTACACAATTATAGAATACTTAATTAGGTACGGAATTTATAGTTAGTGACGAACTTTATGATTCATGAGTTGTGTGTGTAAAAGTGTTAGTTGGAGTACGTGTTATTCTGGTCGAGTCTGGCTCTTCTTCAATCCATTTGATCCCTTCAAATGGATTGAAGAGAACAATTGTGGCCCGGGAAAAACTATTTATGACCACATTTCAATGATCGAGACAGTTCATTTTTTTAGAGTAATAAATAAAGAGAGAGATATAAACAATTTATAAGAGATCGTGCCAGGGGTTTTGATATCCCAAAATAAGCAAGGCTCCAAAAATCAAATTTATTGAATATCCTTTGATATGATTTTGGAACACATTTATCTTGCAAAAACTTAGATTGCAGCATTGGAACAAAACCCGTTTCTATTCTTTTGCTATATGAATGTGTTTCGAAATTGTATCAAACAATAATCGATCAACTTGCTCTCAATGAGTTCAAGAATAGGACCAGTCCCGATCAAAATGCCTTGTTCACTTTACTTTTGGAAAAGTATTTTTCAAAAGATTCTCCATACTTCTAATCATTTCTCTCTCTATTTTTGTCCACTTATTACCCCTACTACTCTCATAAATTTTTTTCCAAAAATCAATCCAAACAAAACATCATGAATGTGGGATCGAAAAGATTTTTTCCGGGCCGGAATCGGAGAAATTGTTCTCTCCAATCTATTTATATATACACGAAGGAATTGGAGAAGAGCGGGACTCATTCTGATCAGTTACGAACGAGTGTTTGCGGTGCATACCGAAATGTTATGCTTTATTTTGGCTAGTTGTAATTCCTAGGGACGGGGGCTTGGTCTGCCGTGCTATACAGTACTACTATTTATGTGTCGCTCATGTGCATGGGGTCCAATGTTGATGTGTGGTTGGTGATCCATTATCTTTACCAGCATAGGATATGAATCAGCTTTACGTGATCCTAAACTAATGGTTGTTATTACTAGTTTGAAGATTAAATACAAGGTTGGTGCATACTTTCATTAATCATCATAAAGGGTAAGAGAAGACAGATTTATTACGTTGGTTGGGGATCATGTGCTCTAGTGCCACCACAATCACAAGGTGTAAGACCTCTGGGTTTTTATTTTTTAGTATTTTTTTGCAACTTTGAGTGTCTGATTCAGCTAACGCATATCCCAATCAGTTTTTGAAAACAAATTCTACCATCCACTAGCAGGGTTGATTGGAGCCCGGACAAGAGTCCCATGTACACTAACCCCACAAGAATTGATTGGGCCGAGTTTTGAACTTGAGCCCTAGAAAGAAGCAAAATCTCAAGTTAAGGCGTACATATGTATAACTAGTAACAAATTTTATAGTAATTACGCATTTTATGATTCATATGTTATACGTGTTTAATTAGAATTAGGTCCCGTTCTGCTAATGTTCTTATTTTTTAAGTACTTATTTTTTATTTTACGAGTTAAGTTATTCTCTCATAATACATCACTTTTAATTCAAAATAAGTAATATTTGTTAGTACCTTTTATTCTGGTCAGCTATGAATGAGTGCTTTAGGTGCATTCTCAAGTGTTATGCAGCTTATGCTTTATTGTGGCTTAGTTACTTTAGTTTGTAATTTCATCTACCTTGCTATACAGTAATTATGTGTCTGTCATGTGCATGGGGTCCTACGTTGATGAGTGGTTCATTTTTTATTTTATTTTGATCAGCTTGATGAGTGGTTCTTGATCCAATATTTATTTCAATATCGGTTATGAATCAGCTTTATGTGATCCTAAAACACATGACTATTATTACTCCCTAGGTTAGAGATTATAAATACAAGGTTGGTGCCTACCCTCATTAATCACTGCAAAGGTAAGGGAAGAGAAAATTTTATTTCTGTAGGTTGGTTGGGGATCACGTGGTCTATTGCCACCACAATCACAAGGTCTAAGACCTCTGTTTTTCCTTTTTAATAATTGAAGGCGTCGTTGTCAGCTAACACATTTTGATTAGTTTTCGAGGACCAATTCCGCCGTTTACCAGTGAGGCCGATAGAATCAAGAGCTCCATAACCCCACAAGAATTGATGATACCAATTTCAAACCTCAGACCAAGAAGAAAGCGAACTCTTAAGTATCAAACTTAGCGTAAGACCTCTTCTGTGTGACTGTGAATTATATTTACCAACCAGGGAATAATTTGTCAAAAAAGAAAGTAGAGCCTGTGGAATCAGTTGGGGGATTTTTCACTACAATACAATGTTAGTGCATGCAATTCTTCCAGCGCTGACCGAGCAAAGAATTGATTATTATTATTATTATTTTTTGCCATTCGTTAATCCTAATCTACTTTATCTAGTAGTATTATTTTGTTTTCAAAGGGGGAATTACAGTATGGGTCTGAGTTCAATCATAAAGACAAAGGTTGAGTTCCTGAGTCATTACTTGAGTTGAATTCTTGTAATCATCAGGATTGAAAGTTCAAGTATCTGCACTAAGAAAGCTGTTAGTATATTTTTGCTATTGACAAGCTGATTAGTCTTTATAAAAAAGAAGACAAGCTGATTAGAACATTATCACGTATACAAAGCAGGGCTCAAAATCGTTTTGGCGATTCAAGAGGAGTAGCAGTTTGAATTGTGGCAGTGGATATGGTCCGAGCTTATGCCCTCTGCCTCTTCTATCGAGAAGTAATTCAACTGGTTCAGCAGCGAGCCAGAAGCAGAATTCCAAGAAAAGTCATCTATCTGTTGCAGCTCCAAAGATACCTTCGCAGCACTCTTCAACTTGGGGTAGCTATCAGAAGCCCCCATTGAAGAAGAGTTACGGGTCTTATGGCAATGGCGGTGGTGTTCGAGTCAATCCAGTGTTGAATGTTCATTCGGGTAATCTTTTTGGCTTAGGCTCGATCTTCGGGAAGGAGAAAAGCAAGAGGAAGTGATTCAACAGTGGGATAACCGTCTACCACTAGTTTGTTTCTGGATTTAGAGCCTTTTGCAATATGGTTTCGTCATCAGAATGTAGTTTAAGTTGATGATGTGTACTAGTTGATGGTCGCAGTCTATGCTCTTTGATTTTAGCTGGTTGTATATGTGAGGAATGATTGGAATTGTTTCAGGATTTAGACTCAGAGAATATAGGAAATGCTTTGTTTTTGGCTGCTATTGTGCACGATTTTCTATGTCTTCTTCTTGTTCTTGCTTTTATGGAAGGGTGTTCATGTATTGACGGTATCCTCAAATCAGCTTATGAGTTGCTAAAATACATAGCACCCCTATAATTTATAGGGTAATGCCGTAATCTATCACGGTTTACTTTTGCAAAGCAGCATTCGAAGATCTCAGTTGAACAGTTGAGATGCAGCATTAGTGGATAAATATCATTGAAGACAACATAAACCATGATACTTGTACAGACCACAGAGCATCGACAAGAGCAATCGTTATTTTGTCTAAAACCTAAGGGAGTACAGAGCATCTTCTTAAGCTGCTTAATACTACATCTCTTTGGAAGTAATATTCAAACCTTGTTATACTTATACTTCTGCTCCAGATTAAATCTAGTGGTAAGGCTGTTGAAGCCCTTGGGCACCAGATTCCTCACTGCATCACCCCCTTGTTCCGGTGCTGCATCCATCTGTCCAGAGAGTCCATAACAGTCGGTCAATCAGCATTTTCACCAAACTTAACACCTACCTGAGAGAGAGAGAGAGAGAGAGAGAGAGAGAGAGAGAGAGAGAGAGATGGAACAATCAAGTTATCAGGCCGTAGATTTTGTTTTCACTTTCAAATTTTTATCCTCAGATGTGTCACTCGTGTCGCTCCAACACCATGATTAATATAGGAAAGACAAATTACACCAGAACGTCTAAAAAAGCAATGAAACCAACAGCTAACCGTGGAACTTAAATTTGCAAAAGTTGACTACAATCAAAACCCTACAAAAACGGAAATAATCTTTACCTGTTTCTGCTCTAACAAACTACACTTTTGAAGAAGATAAGCTTCCATGTCCATAGTACCAGGTGGATTTCCAATCCCTATACAAGCACAGAATTACAAAATGTTGGCCACTACACACAATCTGCAACCCTGCAACTTTAGGAGCATAGGGTATTGAAAAGCAAGTAATGTTGTTCCAACAAACCAACCTATTGACAACCGTGGGAACTCACGACAACCATCCAAATGCTCTATCACACTCTTGACTCTGTAGCAAGGCATAAAAAGATAGCATTAACTCTCTGTACACATAAAGGAATCTATTGGTTTCTATATACGGTTTCATAATGATAGCCCCGACCATGTTATTCACAACTGCATAGATGGTAGTAAATTTGTGATATGACCTAAGAGAATTGTTTGCAAGAGATGGGCCAATTCTCTAGTTACAGTAGCCATGTTACAACTGTGGATCGGAGTTCGGGCCTCGGGGTCACCACAAACAAGAGTGTCAAGAGACATGCCAGTTTGTACTTTCGAATGGTAGTGCAACCAGAAGACTAGTAGTAGTTAAATTGCCATGTCTAGCAAACCTTAGGTTGTGTTTTTCAGTATTCAAGGTTCATAAGCTATACATTTATCCCAAAATAATATCAAAAGCATGTTCCGCAAAGGGGAGCAGAATTCCTCAAAGAACACAAGCGGGCATTACTCTGCAAATCCATACGAGAAGATGAGATACATTTGACCTTGGAAGAATCTGATTCACAATGACAAAGACTACTTATCAAATGTGAAGAATGAATGAAATGAATTACCCAAAACAAAAGCATGAAGAATGAAGCAGGTGATTTCATACAGGTACTATATGTGCAATACCCATTGTGATAGCCATGCCCTCCTTTTGGCTGAAGCCTCAAAATGCCATTCGGAAGGCTCATCTCATCATAAACCTACAATCAAAATTACAAAAAACCATGAATTGTCAAACGATGCTCGGTAAGTAGAAGAGTAGTTTCTTACAATCTTATTAAAAATCAAAATATTATGCATTCTGAAATTTCATACCAACAAGATATGGCGCAGGGGCACCTGATAATATGCAGCAAGCGGTCCAACCTTGAGATGCAAAAGAAAATAAAAAGGGCTTAGATATGCACCAAAAAGAATAATACAAGATGATACTTAAGAAATTAAAGAATCAGGTAACAATCCATCAACATGACCATATCATACGAGATGATATGAGAGATAAAGAGCTTGGACTCAGAGACACAAGGAGTCATTTTAAAGCCTCTAAGCAAGACCAGTACACTAAAAGCAAAGGGCATGAAGTGGTGTGACTTTATCTTACAGTAGCCAATGCTCTGATCGAAAAAACCTCAAAGCATGTTGGAGATCAAAAGATCAATACAGCGCTGTATCCGAGACCAGTTGCTTGATTTAAATGATTGCATGATATAACAATCAGTACAATAAATTTGAAATGAACCAAATGAAACAAAGATAACCAAAGTTTGGTTGTTTCCACCATTTGAAATGGACCTGCCTGATAATTAGCCTAAAAAAGAAAGCACAACTGAACCAACTGAAACACCAACACCAAATTTCAATAGCTTCCTGCTGATTTTGAACCCATGGTTCTTAATGAGCCTTTAAAGAACCCAAAACGAAAGAAACAGAAGTTGATACTACTATAAAGGAGGAACATCAGGGTCACAACAACACAATATAAATACTTAATCAAATACTTCGTATTAAAGAGAAGAATTGAATGGTAGTCAATGTAAAAACTTATGGTCTAGCTGCCAATGTGATTAAGCTAAACACAGTTCCTGGGTGCATAGCTCATACTTTAAGCATGTAAAAAAGTTGATGATATCAAGTTTAAGACTGAAACTGGTTCAAATCGATTCTTTTGGAAATTTAGCTATTTCCGGCATATATCAACGATATGAATGGGACAAAAAATGAAGAAGAAACGAAACATCCATATCTGTTGCAACCTTCTTAAAAAGAACGAGGAGAAACTTCTTAGGCTCTAAATTAGTTCTCTACTTTCTTCCAATCTAAGCAAAAAACCAACAGCTAGAAGACCAAAAACATAATGTACAGTCAAATGAGCCCCTCATCCTAGTCCAGAAAAGCTAAACATTTCATTCAGGGAAAGTTTCTTATTTGGTGCCAAGTATAAGGAATGTATTATGGCCATATGCAGTCAGTATAATAGAACAAGCTCAATCTAATCATTATTGAACAGCTGAATAAGACGGGGACCCCTATGCAAAAGGCAAGCACAATTACATTGGATCACAGCCTAGCATTTCATGCTTCATACAATAAGTGGTGACCATGATCCTTACGACAAGCAAACTGCAAAGACACAATAAAGCAACACAATGCCCCACGGTTGTTCATAATCGCCACCAGCCAGCGCTCTGGTTACATAGGACATTTTCCTGTTGCACAAGTACTAAAAGCGAAAGCTGAGAACCTACCAATTCTCCAGTGAAATTCATGTAGGCTTGAGGTTTTGCCAACAGAACTGGTACTTCTCCGATCGAACCTGTACTGATTCACAAGATAGACTTGAATCAATTTCAAAATTCAGAACTCAACATTATACACCCCAAAGATTTGGAAAAATAAAAGGAGATATAATAGACACATAAGTCAATAAATACAGCCAATGAAGCACCTATTCCTATTAAGGCCTTCGATTGTATCGAGTTCAACGTAATTCCTTCTTCTTGAGAAATGTGATCAATCATTTGATACCCAACCTAACCCACATTCAAAAACTTATCAGCTGGGGCAGCTAATCAAACAAACACGGGCAAATCTGCAATTAGGGAATCAAACAAGAATAAAAAAAAACAACCCAATTTTCAGCATACTGGGGATTACATTGTGCCGAGTTCCATTATACTTATTCCCAGGGTTTCCCAATCCAAACAATTAGCCATGGAGTGTACTCCACTTGAGCCCCACTGGGATTGGAGTATGAGGCGGATACACGAAGCCTTGTCGGAGCTGAGCGCCTTTGATGAAGAACGGGGCTTCTTGGGTAGGATACGCAAATATTCGGACAAGAGACTGCACAAAAAATCGACCTGATGAGAAAAATGCAACAATATCAGAAAAGAATTTGCACGTCGATGACCACAGCCCAATGTGTGAAGCGACTCAAAACATACAGAAGCATACGTGAGGGTGGAGTCAAGAAATATGGCAAATATCACAGTGGCTCGGTTCCATAATGTTTGTCTAGTTGAGAGAATGTAAAAATAATACAATTTTTGTAAGAAAAATTTAATTTTTTTTTAAAATATCAATAGTTTTTTAAATTTATAAAAAAAGTTTAAATTTTTTCTTAAAAGAAATGCATACATTTAGTTACCATTTTACTTTAGTTTTAATTTAGTTTTTCAATCATTATTTTATTTCTTTCTACAATTATTATCCTATTTTTTTAATTATTACTTTCTTATCTCTCTTTTCAATCATTATCCTATCTCTCTCCATTCACTACTAAAACCAAACTAAACTAAACTGTCAATAAAACAAAGTCAGTTCTCATTTGGCAGATTGGCCAAATATTTGAAACGGAGTCGGTGCTAAACTGTTCCCAGCTCATTTCCATAATCAAACCCAACAATCACAGAGAGAAACTGCGGACAGCAGCCTAAACAGTCAAAAAAGTTTTCAGTGGGGAAATTTTAAAAAAAAAACAAAATAAAAACCAAAAAAAAAAAAAGAACCTCGGCTGCTATTTCGACGGTATCAAATGCTGGATTTGCCGGATCAAAAAAAAAAAAAAAAATGCTGGATTTGGCTTCGGCTGTTATTTCTTCAGGGAACAAGACTGCATAAATACACAGGTCTTTTCTAAATACATAAAAATTTTCTTAAAAAATAAGTACTTAATTTAGAACTTCTCAAAGAAAAATAAGAAAGGTTGTTTTACAAAACCCAAATAAGCAGCTTATTTCACATTTTTTAACTCAAAAATAACGTAAATAAAAAATAATATTTCAATTTTTTTTACACCGTATTAAAGATCTCAATAAGATCTATCAAACAAGAGCCATATTTATAGAAAAATTATTTGCGTAAATATGTAATTTTCGAACTTAAAGTTGCCTTAATAAAAAAATAAGTACTTATTTTTTATTTTGTAGAATAAACCTTATTATTAAACAAAAAATAAGAACGGGCTCTCAAACAACCAGGCTTGCACCTTTAATGGGCCGGTGAGAGGGCCTGATTCCTATAGCAACAGCTTACTTTGCTGACGCCGGATCAAAAAAAAAAAAAAACAGAAGCTTATTTTGCTGACGTGCATTCGGCATTCTCTACCCTTGTCTCCTAGCACTCGGCCAGCTGAGCTGACGTGCGCCTGACTGCAATATCTACAACACCCAACCTGAAATCTAATCCGTTATCCAAACCAAAATATTCCGTACTCTACTACTCTCTTTCCTAGTATCTTCCAAAGCTGATTTTCCAATGTTAAAAAAGGGTTACCTAGAGAAATCATGCTTGGTGAGATAGTTTGCTCATGAACGGGGTTTGGGATTTCAGGACTATAGATAGCCTCTGAACTCTCTCGTTGATTAACTTTTCCACTAAACCCCGCTAACTATAAAATATGGCGAAAAAAAGGGTTACCTAATTAAAATTCCAACAAAATAATTGAAAGAAAATTATTACGTGCACAGTTATCACAAACCAATCTAAATGACCCCGTGCGTTTTGGAATTTTGGATTTGGATTTGTAGGTAATGAGTGTGGAGAGAAATAGAGTAATGATAAAAAATAAAGTTAATAATTACAGAGAAAGAAGGAAAAATGAGAGTAATAATTTGAGAGGAATAAGATGATAATTAGAATCTAAAATTCATAACTCTTAAACTAACAAGGTCAATATGATTTCGATTGATGTGCGTGTATCAATTTGCGTGTACCTTACCTAATTTCGGGACCCTACAGATAACAACCAGACATAATTCCGGTGTGTATATTACTAACATTATTGGTGCAAATCTTATTTCTAGCAATTAGCGAGAGATAGAGACAAGCTTGAATTGGTAATCTCAAAATCTTAAATCTTATTTCTAGCACTTATGGGTGCAGATCGTTTTCCAAATCTCATTAACATGTACTCGTGTGGGCCAAATCTTATTTTAGCGAAACTCCGAGCCGTCGGATATCGTTGGGATCGTGCATCCGACAGTTCGAATCTCATCACGAATCTCAACACCTGTGAACCGAATTGTCCACCAATGAGATTTGGAAAACGATCTCCTAACCTTCGGTTATGCTATTCAACTCTCTCTCCATCTCTTTCACAGGAATAAATTTAGCGGAACCTCCAAAGCTACACTTGACATGGACAACTTGTATGAAATGATAAATGCTAAGTGCAAAGAAAATATACAAGAAAAGACCTTTAAAGTGTACATAAACAGCTCAGATGCACTGCACAATGAATTTGGACCGTTTATATATATTTTAAAGGCCTTGTCTTTGTTAATTTTTTTTGTCCCTAGCACTCATCCATATGAAAATAATACTATGAGAGAGACAGTTTTGAGTTTAAAATTATGCTTGCTGTATTTTATAGAACCTATTACAAATTCTTCTCCCAATTGTTTTTACCAGATCAAACTGTATTTTCGCAAGAATATTCTTCGTTACGATATCAACGAGATGAAAAATGCGAATCACCGTTTAGGACTCAAGGGAGAACCAAAAAAAAAAGAGTTTTGAGCGGATCAATCTGTATTTTACGGATAATATATTAATTATGCCGATCAAAAAAATAATTAAGGATAAGATTAGAGAGTAGCTTAATGAACGGCTTTAACCCCTCGCCTCAACTAGTACGAGAGAGAGAGAGAGAGAGAGAGAGAGAGAGAGAGACGCTTTTCCACGGCGAAAGCAGGGTCGACGATCGCAGTACTTTTCTGATTCCGTTTTGATTTCAGTGCAAGTATTAATCTACTCTGTCTCTCTCTCAAAGCATTTGTATGCTTCAGTAGTATTAGTACGGGGTATTTAATTGTTTGTTTGCTTCCTCGTTGACTTTTCTGCGGAATTTTTTTTTTTTTTTTTTGGGGTACGTCGGAAAATACTTTTCTGTGGGTTTAAACCTCAGGCCAAGTTGGCAAAATGCAAGCCACGACTTATGCAGTCAAACCCAGCGTGGGCCTGGAAATTCAAAGCCGTAGGGTATTACCGGGCTTCGTTGAGTCGAGGAAGAGAAAAAGTCTAGCTCCTTCGATCGACCTCCGCATGACAGACCGCTACAATTGCTTCGGTTTCCGACTCGGCTCTGGTCCTATGGAGTCGGAGCTTCCCTACGTGAGAATCGGCGTTAACGGAGTGTCTCCGTCATCTGTCAAGTCCCGATCAGTCAGGGCTCAAGCTTCTGGTATGTTCCTCGCTTTGAATTTGACATCTGGTTATTGAGCTCCTTGTTGTTTCCGCTTGATCACCTGTTGCGTAATCGAGGATTTCCTATTCGTGTGCGGGAGTGTCTTTCGAAAACATTCTATAGTATTAAACTAAGTTTTGTGCAAGGGTCCTACTGAAGGATTATGCAACTAAGTTTTGTGCTTCATGCAATCATGCTGCCTGCTATTTTGAGGCTTAGTCGCGTAATGCGCATGCAAGAGTGGGAGGGCGAAATTGTCTTTTGAAAACATCCTTAAGTATAACATCGCGAGAGCCAGTATTGAGAACGCGAGCATAGAGCAAGGGTTGAGAGCCGAGCGAAGGGTCTTGCAGAAGGATTATGTTAAATCATGCTGATGTAGCTGGTTAAGAATCTTTGCCATCCTTCTTGATGATGATGGTTGTTAGGTCCTTGATCGCGATGGTGCATTGAGAGAGTAGCGGTTGGAAGTGTTGACGGTTATTTTGATTCAGTCAGTTGTTATTCAGGTTCTAATTATGTTTGCTAAGTCAAAGAGTAAAACAGGACGAAGTTCAGTTTGTTTCATCAATGATGCTATTTTTTTGTGATGTCCATTAGGCGCACTGTCTAGCTTGTTTATGTTTTATCGTCAGAAATTTCATTTCAGAAATATCTAGTAACACTTGCAAAAGATTTCATCAAAGAATCACCATCACACCACCTAGATATGTGCTTCATGCTCGATTGACACTGATTGCAAAAGCACACAGAAATCGAGTTCTGGAGTAGTTGAATTCTAGGGAAAGGAGGTAGACAAAATAGAAAGTGGGAAGCTCAAACCAAATGATGTAAAAGCCCAACAAAGGGGGGCCAAGGGTGTGTGTGTGTGTGGTTGGGGGGGGGGGATGGGCGAGACACACCAAAAACAGAAAAGGTAATTAAAAAGCTGACGATGAAGAGGGTGGGTAGATGGGCCTGAGGTGGAGGTTGAGAGTGGAGAGGTGGAGGTGGAGATGGTATCCCCCACCCCCGAGCCGAATACCCTAGGAGAGAGCAAAATTTAGAGAGAGAAGGGCGGGTCGCTCCCTAGTTCATTGGGTCCAATTAAAACCATACTCTAGGAGACATAGAGTTCAGTAGTGATTTATAATGTGCTATGTCAGGCTGCAGTTGTATCGGATAGGATGAGGGGATTTCTATACATTTTTGGATCATGAAAAATGTAGAGAGAACGGAGAATAAGTGTTGATAGAGAAGTGCAGGTCGCACTCTTGTTCAATGGGTCCAATGAAAACCATGCTCTAGGGGACGAAGAGTTCAGTAGAGATTTATAATGTCAGGCTGCAGTTGTATCGGATGGGATGAGGGGATTTGTATATACTATTTTCATGCTATTCAGTAGTAGGATTAAAAAGTTTTCATTTTTTGGATCATCGATTGTTGGAGGTTTGATTAGTCATTCACTATTTTCTGACAAGCATCATTTTACATTTATTTTGTTGAAGGATATGGAGATGTTGAGGATGTTGCTCCTGGTAAAATCCAAGGGAAACCTTCTGTTATTCCATATGTTGGTGTTGCCTGCTTGGGTGCCATTTTGTTTGGATATCATCTCGGGTAGGTCCTTCTTTAGGCACTGTTTTCTATACTTCCTCCAAACTGGCCAGTTGAAGAATTTGTGTTCAACCACAATTCACGAATGCCTGCTATTCTTGTTGTCCTGAAAATCTTTACTTCTGGATTCACATTCCTTTATCAGTTTAAAAACTTATGTTGGGTGTTGTTGTCCAACTATCTGCCACGTTATGCTTGAGGTTAACATGCACCTGTCTGCTTCAGGGTGGTCAATGGTGCTCTAGAGTACCTCTCAAAGGATCTCGGTATTGCTGAAAACACTGTCCTACAAGGCAAGTTTTAGTTGGATAGGTGATGAGAATCTGTATTGCGTTCTGCACTGTTATTTATTTGTGTGAACATATTTTTGGATACAAAATATGTTTAATCAGTGGTATTTGGGAGATGGGTCGTCTTTTTCTGAAACTTCTGTACTACCATTTGCAAATGTATTTTTCATGGTTTGGCGGGTCCAGTTGAAATGCAAAACAACTTTTCATTAAACTCTAGTCGTGCATTTGCTTTGTATTTCAATGTTATTTTTCAGTGTTCTGGATCTTTTTCTTTTAAATGGGACTAGTTTTACGAGTTCAAACTGTGCGATGTTTTGAACAGGATGGATTGTTAGTACTCTCCTTGCTGGTGCTACTGTTGGGTCATTTACTGGGGGAACATTGGCTGACAAATTTGGCAGAACAAGAACTTTTCAACTGGATGCAATTCCCCTTGCTGTTGGAGCATTTCTTTGGTACATCTCTTTGTTTTCAGATGAGGTTGTGCTCTTGCTTTGGTATCAAAAGATTCAAAACTAATTCATAAATGGTGTCAAATTATGCAGTGCCACAGCCCATAGTGTACAAACATTAATAATTGGCCGTTTACTTGCTGGAATTGGAATCGGTATCTCTTCTGCTATTGTGCCACTTTACATATCTGAGGTAATTGTCATTTTAACTTAAGTAGTGTTATTATATTCTGATAGCTTTCTGTTTTTGTTGATATTCATTTTTTTTGTTGATATTATTTCCAATGGTTAGATATCGCCGACTGAAATTCGCGGCACTCTTGGATCCATCAACCAACTTTTTATCTGTATCGGGATTCTTGCAGCACTGGTGGCTGGATTGCCCTTATCAGGAAATCCTCTATGGTATGTATTTTTTACATGATACCTACATTACAGGAAGGTAGCTTTAATGTTTAGTGAGATGTGAATGTACCGAAGTTCATAGACACTGTTGAAAGGTGCTAAGACTAATACTGATACTGCATATTTAGTGGATTTTCCTTTACCAGCCAATTTACCGAAAGTACAGTTTTACGTAGAAGTTCTGCCTGATTGAATGATTGCAAAGATTGGTGTATCTCTTGTTAAACAACAGGGCATAAAGGAATGAGGACCAGTTTTAGAATATGACCCCTGGGATACTAATAAAATCCTGTTGTACACCTTGTTTTTGGATCATCACATGTTAAGTAACTTGAGGATGTTGAAAGAGTTTTTTGAACCATCATTCTTTCTCTTTTATTCTCTGCCCTCTTTCGTCAGGTGGAGGACAATGTTTGGCATTGCCATTATCCCCTCTGTTCTATTGGCACTGGGAATGGCATTTTCTCCGGAAAGTCCTAGGTGGCTTTATCAGGTTTTCTTTGTTGTTAGTCACATTTGGTTGCAACTTTTGTATGCGTAAGGGAGGATAAGCTATACAAATTTGGTTGCAGCAAGGAAAAATTCCTGAAGCTGAAATGGCAATAAAAAGACTATTTGGAAAGGAAAGAGTAGCTGAGGTAATGAATGACTTCAGTGCAGCAAGTCAAGGGTCCTCAGAACCAGAAGCTGGGTGGTTTGATCTTTTCAGTAACCGATATCGGAAAGGTAAACCCAGAAAAGAAGGGAAGCTATTGATACTGGATAACATGCAGTCACACGCAGAATGCGCATTTGAGAATTTGTAGTTCAGCGTCGATAAAATCTATTATGATACTAGACGTACAATGAGATATGCCCTGGATAGTTATTTTAATGGCTAAGTAAAAATGGCTAGCTCCTATGTTAAGGTTGTCTTTATTGATACCTTAGTGGCTTAGTCTCCACACCTGTAAGTTTGACTGCACTTTACTTGTGTTGGAATGGTAGGAAGTCATATGAACGCCTGTATCCTTGTGTTATCTTCAATATCACCTTGTTAGATGCCTCTTACTGCTAAACAAAAGAGAAGGTCAAATTAGTGACCGCCCCTGTAGGTATGTTTCACGTACACCAGTGGTCCAAATTTGGGAAACAATTCAAGCATGTGTGAATGCTTCTTTACTAAAGAAATTGTTTCCCTGAATCACTCGGAACGTGAAAACTATCTAGCATTCACATATGATTTAGTATTTTCTGATTATTTTTCTGTGTTTAGTTAGCAATGTGACTTGGTCTTTATGGATGCAGCATTAAAATCTGGAGTGAAACCATTACTAATGGGTATTTGGCTTTTGAAGGCCCAGCTGTTTATGAAAGTTAGAAGGGGAAAAGGCAACCGTGAGAGACTAAAGATATCTTGGGTTGGCCCCAAGTTGTTGGGATTAAGAGTTTTTTTGTTTGAAAATTGTTGAGCTGAGACATCCACATGACATGCATGAAAGAGACTAGTTTTGCATTTGTTTAAGAATCCCTTGGCCATTTTGGGATGAATGTAGTGCAATGCAGTCTTTACCACAAGCATTCATTATGGGTTTGTATCCGAATCTGATTCGTCTTAACATATTTGGACTTCTAACATTAACTGTATCCCTTTGAATTCATCAAACATCTTTGCAATGGATTTCTATTTGATCCTCACACGTGCAACTTGAATGGCATGGTCGATAAATAAAATTGCCAAGATTACAGTGATAATGGAGAGTGCTTGTATATTATTAGTTCAAGTACCTTTATCTGTTTCTGCTCTTCATTTATTTCTATTGCAAGTCGTAACATGTTGCATATCTGTCTTCTGCAGTTGTCAGTGTTGGTGCAGCGCTTTTCTTGTTCCAACAGTTGGCTGGAATTAATGCCGTCGTATATTATTCTACATCTGTGTTCCGCAGTGTTGGAATTGCATCTGATGTTGCAGCCAGTGCTCTTGTTGGGGCATCAAATGTCTTCGGTTAGTTTATTTTGTTGTTTTGTTCAAGGATTTTAAGGAAAAATCTGATTTAATAGTTGGGATAAATGTTTCATGCTACTGGACTTTAATTTTCTTGCAGGTACAACGATAGCATCCTCTTTGATGGATAAGCAAGGAAGGAAAAGTCTTTTAATTACAAGCTTTTCTGGAATGGTAATACGATTATCTATCTGATACACATGACACTAATTAAATTGACATACTGAAGTGCAAATCTTGAGTTTTGGAACTTATTTTTTTTGAAAGGCAAAAAACGATTCATTAATCTTTGAAATTGTTACAAATCTTGAGTTTTGGAACTTATAGGATGATGTTCTTTATCAATATCTATAGTAAATACGTCCACCAGGAGTAATTATTTCCTCCCACCTTTTCTGTGTTGAACTTTTATTTTATGGTTTGGATGGAATTCATTGAACGAATCTTACAGGATAAGATTTCTGATTGGCCTCTTAAAAAATGTCTCCAGTTGGCCTTATCAGTAGGTAGCAAATATTTCACTGGCATTGTCCACCCGGGGAAAAAAAATGTACCTAGGGAGTGTGATTACTACCTAGTGCACTTCTAAAAGCTTTTCTTTGTCAAAAATAGTTGTGACCCTTTGATAGATGCTTCTTTTTTTCCCTTTGCATTCTGTCAGAGGTCTATTTCATCTAGTTTCCTACGAAAACATCTCTTGATCAAAAGTTTACATATACTTGCTGAGCAAAAAGAATATGCAAACAAAGTTTGAGATTCTTGAGTGGGTAGGACAGAAAAGCTTGCCCATAGCTAAAGTGATTTGTAGTTTTTCCTAATAAGTAATAAAGCAATGTTATTTGCTTTGGTATGCATGAATTTAAACCAGACATAACTTGTAGTAACATATTCCACCTGTGTATTTCTCGTTTATATTCACACCTGTCTAAGAACTGTCTATTTTTCGGATTCCTTCGATTATGATAAATAAAGTACTGCTCCAATGCTTATAATAATCTTGAAACCAAATTTCAGGCTGCCTCAATGTTATTGCTTTCCTTGTCGCTCACTTGGAAGGCCCTGGCACCTTATTCAGGCACCCTTGCGGTTCTTGGGACTGTCCTGTGAGTTACTTCTTATCCCTTGGGATAATTAAATTGCACAATCTATTCATTATAACCGATGGGATTAATGTGGGCTTTCATTCTATTTGCATAGCTATGTATTGTCCTTTTCACTTGGTGCTGGTCCAGTGCCTGCTCTTCTACTTCCAGAGATATTTGCCTCCAGAATAAGAGCAAAAGCAGTTGCTTTGTCCTTGGGCATGCATTGGGTAAGTCATGAATAAGAGAGGTTTCGGTGATTTCTTTGGTGCAGAATGTCAGCGGTTTCACATTAAGGGTTCCCACTGCATGTAGGATTTCTTACAAAGAAGCAATCAAGAGAACTAAAAATAAGAAAAAAAATTTGGCTACCAATTGCTTATTCTGGTTCTTGGTTTTCTTTAATAAGCAGTTAAGCAACTCAGCCCCACCAAACAAGCTTATTTGCTCTTTCCCAAAACTACTAACTGGCAAACTGGCAAATTTTATTTTGCCACTACAAAATGAGATAGATATGCACACACGAAGTACCAGAACAGCCTTTAATTTGTGTGTGTTGATCTGTAAAATATCCATTTTTACCTCTCCTTGGATGAAAGCTGTGGAAGCCAGGAAAAGAGAAGAAGAAAACAATCTGTGCATCTTTCTTGGATTTTCCGATTATGTGTCTAGAAGTCTATGGTCTAGTAACGAGGGTTGCTGTTTTCTTCTTGAACAGATATCCAACTTTGTCATCGGGCTGTTCTTCTTGAGTTTTGTGAATAATTTCGGAATCAGCTCTGTGTATTTGGGGTTCTCGATGGTCTGTGTTCTAGCTGTCCTGTACATAGCTGGTAATGTTGTGGAAACAAAGGGTCGATCATTGGAGGAGATAGAGCGCGCTCTCAACCCTACAATTTGATCCTGATAATCTTCCCAACTGTTGGTGATGGTAATGACAATAATGACAGTATCCCCAGTTGACTGATACTGACCTGTTGAAGCCTTGAAGAATTTCTCTACTCTGATGCGAATCCACGTTGCAAATACCACATATTGGAGCTATGCTTGTTTCATATTCCCTTTTTTGCTTTCTTTTTCTTCTTTTGGACTTTTATCGAACCTGTTGTAATTGTGGATAGTCCAGGTTGAAGTAGGGTTCAAAGAGCAGTGCAATCAGGGCATTTTTTGTCACTTGATTCTGTGATGTATTTGTGTATGTTTAGTTTCCCGATGTGTTCTGTCGAACTGGAAACAAAAAAGCACTCTCGGCGAATCATTATCTGTAATAACAGGGCAATTTTTTGTCAGCATAATGCAGATGGGGGATACAGCTTTCAGTGGAATCAGTGATAGTTTTTCCTCTGCCAACAGAACGCGCTGACTGGCAGCTGATGAAGGAGATGTGTAAAGCAGCAAAAACAGGAACACAAATGAACGAAAGAAAATTAGCACAATTATTCATCTACAACAAAATCCAACACGAACTAATGCCCTATTAATCAAGAACCAAAACAAGAGTCGTAAAAAGTTACTAGAACAAAAGAAAAAAGAATAGAACTATGTTCATTCCTCATATTTATAGCATTCTCTTTTAACTCCACTGCCTTGAAAAGAAACTGAGATAACTTCAACTCCTTCTTCAGATGTTAGTAGAGTTTTTCACATGCTGGAGTTTTTCTCAATAAAAATCATTGACTTAGAGAGCGTAGCTTCAGCTGTATCTTCTGAATTTATGAGACTGACTTCAGATAGAGTGGCAAATTATCAGTCGGGAAACTTGCATTTTTGATTCCCATGGAAGGCTGGTAGCTATGCCTTTCTACATGTTGGCTTTCCGCTCCCACCTTTCCTTCGTGTCTAGCCTAAGAACAGAAAATTCCAAGGGAAATAAAAACTTCGTCAAAATCTACGAAGCTACAGCAAATATCAAGGATTTGGGGAAATAAAATAAACTCCTAAGCTGCCTGATGCATATAGACCATTAGCATTACAAAGATGTCATAACCATCTATGAACTCGACAAAATTATAAGAGGTTGATGATACCCCCAGTGTAACTTCTGCCGCTTTTTTGCTCCAACAAGCACGGTTGCAGTCTCCTTCGGCTGGGAGAGGGTATTTTTCATGGCACTCCCATTCAAGACGGAAGCACTTGAGTCGTCAATTTCTTTGCTTGAAATTTCCTCTGTTAAATCTTTGGCATCAGGATTCTTAAAACGAGATTTACTTGTCTTGTCAGGCATTCCTGCAGTGACAGTATTCCCCCAGATAAGCTCCAACAAAAAAACCAAATAAAGAATGAAGTTGACTGGATGAAACCACAGAAGGAACCTTTTGCTTTGTTTCTTATCTTCGATCTTGCTTTTATTTGTAAACGCCTTCTCTGCAGTTCCTATAAGCACAAAGAGAGAAAAATACGTTCACAACAATACGGCTGCATGACTGAGACACAGAAACCTTAACACCCTTTAACAGCATTCCCAGTTAAGCAACGATTGGCTATCAAATTGAAAGCACCAGAGGATGGACAAGTCACAGTAAAGAGCAATCAATTCACTCTCCTAAAAAACTATCTTCTTCTCCTCTGTTTTCCCAGATGCTTTGAGAAGTAGTTCCAATAGCCAACTCACAACTTTTTAACGCCCGGTTCCACATATTTTAGAGGGAAGAACAGAAGAAAAAAAGATAGAGAGTCTGCGTTGCACTTACATGGACACTCAACAAGACGCCAACATTCCAACGCACGACATTGAGCAAAAAATGGAGGCCACAATATTTTGGGTACGTTACGGAAATATGCTTTTGTAGTTTCAATGAATGTTGCATTAAAGATAATTAAAAATGAAAAATAGACGTGCTTCTATCAAGCCCGTCAAATCCAAACATTCGGGCAACAACTTGTAAAAGTAGACGTGCTTGTTTTTCTATGCATCTTTTTTTTTTTTTTTTGATCGGCTTTTCTATGCATCTTTAACAGGAGTATAAAATTGAAAGAAGAAATGAAACTACTGCCAGAAAAGTTCTGAGTTAATTGCCTCCTTCACCGCTGCATTTGTGCTGTTAACAGATTCTTGGTCTAACCTCTAAGTCCCAAGCGAATTATGAGAAGAAATAAAAGTTAATCTTGAAAACAAATTCAATTCCGACATTAGGCAAATACCACACATGTTAATCAAATAGGTTGGTATATAAACAACAAAGAATCTTTAAATTTCTTCATCTGATGGCTGCACATAAACCGAAATTCAAGAAAGTAAAGGACCAAATTAGGGTTTGTAATACTTGGAATTTGGTGAGTTGGGCATGGGTGATCCCAGAAGGACTGAAATTGGGTTGCAGAGGTGGCGTCGACGCTATTGCTGCCTCCCTTCTTTCGTCGTCGCTGTCTTCCTCCATCTTAATCGATCTCCTCTCTCTTCTCTTTACACAATTGTGCTCAAACTCGTATCCTAAAATTATCATCCCGAAAATACTATGATACCAATAGTGTAAGACGGGTTGCGGGATCCACTTTTGAATTCCGCACGAAATAATTTCAATTGATCATTAAATTTAGTTGTTTTCTTTTATTTAATCCTGTAAAAAATCAATTTAATCGAATAACTGCAATTGCTTCATACAATGTACCGTTATTACACTCAGAATGTAATCGTGTCATGCGGGATCATAATGGCTTTGTTCGGTTCCTTTTTTAGTTTTAGTTTTAATTTTGTTTTCAATCATTACTCTATTCCTTTCTTCAATTATTACTCTATTTTTTCAATTATTACTTTCTCATCTCTCTCTATCTCTCTCCAATCATTATCCCTATTTTCAATCATTACTCTATTTTTCTCTTCACCTACTACCAAAACTAAATTAAACTAAATTCCCAACCAAACACAACGAACGATAAGTCTTCACGACCCGGTTTTGACACGGTCGGTGCCCATCAATCGGTATCAATAGCCGACAACATCCACACCGTAAGTGTTGGGTAATGAGCCTGAACCACTGAATAATCAATCCATACATTCCATCAGGAAAAATGCGTGTTCGTTCAATGCACAAGAGCAGAAAAAATATCAACGTGACCTTTTTTTTTTTTTTTGACGCGTCTTCATTCTCGCACTCACAAATTTTAATTGTGTGAAATTTTTTGAAGACGGTGCACGTTCGCACCCGCACGCTCGTTTAGGTCCCACGTCACGTGAGAAACTAAATTAAAATATCTTCGTCTTTGTTGGGCACTTCTTCCTTTCCAGCTCATATTTTCAAAAAGTGGGTTTTAAAAAAAAAGATAAATTTTATGGTAAAAAATTATGTACGTACGTAAATAATTTTTCTATCAATATGGATTTTATTTGATAGATCTCATTAAGATCTTTTAAATGATAAAAAAAAGATTAAAAAATTATTTTTATTTTCTTTATATTTGAGTTTGAAATAAATTTTTCCGTTTTTTTTAAAGAAGGTTCGTAGAAAACGCGGAACGGTGGACTCTTTCTTTACGATTTCTCCGCCACTCCCCCTCCCCTAAAACCCCATCCAGGCATCCAACCCTCGTCCCAATTCCACCGCCGCCGTCCTCCTGCTGAGAATGGGGGATTCTTACTCTCACACCGCCAACCTCTTCCTCGACGAGACCTCCTTCTACAATCGCCTAGTCCTTGGCGCCTCCTTGCTGCCCGCCCGTGCGTGGGACCCACTCCCCCACTTCTTCCAGACGTGGCTCCGCAACTACATTGGCGGCGTCGTCGTCTACTTCGTCTCTGGCTTCCTCTGGTGCTTCTACATCTACTACTTGAAGCGCAATGTTTATCTCCCCAAAGGTACTACATTCCTATACGCGTACTATATCCAAACACAGGTTTTGAATAATTTTCAAGAAAACAAAAACATGGGTTTTGGTTTTTTCTGTTGATTGAAAAATCGTATTATTATTATTATTTTTGTTAATTTTCTTGGATTGGTGGATGCTGAGTCACTACGGTCGTTGTTTTAGGTTTTTAATGTATTTTTTTTATTTATTTGGGTTTTCTGTATCAAGCGAGGGGTTTTGTTTTGACTGGTGGTTGTCAAATTTAGTCCAATAAATAGAGAATGGATTGTGCTTGTCTGTTTGTTCTTTTTTCTAATTTATACTTTTACTATTTTAGGCCAATTGGTGTTATTGGTGTCTGTGTTTCCTGTTCGTTGTGTGTTTTTTGGAACCAAATCTTTGATATCATCACCAATTGGGATTTTCTTCATAATTGCATACCGATATATTTTTCATAGGGCCAAGAGGCCTTTGGCCCAATGGTGTCAGGGTGCACTTTTAAGTGCTAGGAGAAAGGAGGATCAGGAGTTCAACTCCTCCTCCAAGGTGTTAATCTAACTATTCTAGCTATAGTTTCGCCAATAAAAAAAGAAGAAGAAGATATTTTTTATAGGTTTGAATAGCTTTTAGGTCAATTTACAAATTAGCACTTGTTTGTATTACTGGCCCTGTAAGTGACATGGGTTTTCTAGTAATTATTGCTTGTTGCGCATTACCAGTGCTTCTCCCAGTACTATTTATTTACTTAAGATCTATGTTTTGTATGGTTTTGGCTTAAATCTTCATAAATATTTGCGAAATATCGGTTATTGAATTGGTAAAAACTTTCGTGAATTCCAACCGCTACCCCCTCTACTCGTGCAGATCATTTTTCTTTCCTGGAAAATTCCAAGAACTTGTTTTATTTGTCACTTACGTTTCAAATTTGAACGCATCACCATGATTATAGGGGCCCCCAAAAGATCAGACAGTGCAAGCCGCATAATATTTAGAAGCAATAATGTATAACTTCCAGGAACTTGAAATCCTGTTGTCTCCATTTTAAATCGAAGTAATCAACACGTGTTGGGTATGCTACCCAGAGGCTACGAATAGACCGTTGATTCCCCACTATCCATTGAAGTTATTGCATTACGATGTAAATGGAAAAGTCTTTATCGGTGATTTGCTCTTTTAAAAGCTTTCCATATTACACAATTGAGGGATTTTCGGCGAGATTCCTCTTTGTTAACAGTGACTAATTTGGCAGGGAAAAAAATTGTCGACCATTTTGATGGCTCAGAGACGCCTTTCTATAGAAGAAAAGTCTCCCTTGGAAGTAGTTTGTTTAGGTGGGAGCTGAAGGATTATAATCCTTCCCTCGACCTATTCCTTGATATGATAATGATTTGGATACACGTGGAGGTGTACAGGTCCATTTTGCTACGGACCGTCTTTGTATTTAGGTGGCATTCCCTTGATGCCTTTTTTGATGTAATGCTTTCCTTAGTAAAAAAGTACAGGAGGTTCAAGTAGTTGCCGATATGTCCGACAAATTAGGTATTGTGCCAAATGGTGCGTTTTTGTTGGCGTATGTTGTCCATAAGTACTTACTATAGGATGATGTTCCCCTTATTTATTGCCTCATGTTTATAATGTGCTGTATGTTTCCCCATATCAAGTCTTTCTCATAAATATAACTAGATAGCGATTTTGGCACCACAATTAGAGAAACAACTAGGTAGAAGAGGTGTTCTTTAGAATGTAATTCTTTGTATTTAGGTGGCATTCATTTGACGCCTTTTTTGATATAATGTTTTCCTTAATAAAAAAGTACAGGAGGTTCAAGTAGTTGCAGATATGTCCAAAAAAATAGGTATTGAGCCAAAAGATGCGTTTTCGTTGGTGTATGTTGTCCATAAGTACTTACTATAGGATGATGTTCCCCTTATTTATTGCCTCATGTTTATAATGTGCTGCATGTTTTCCCTTATTTAGTCATTCTCGTAAATATAACTGGATAGCGCTTTTGGCACCACAATTAGAGAAACAACTAGGTATAAGGGGTGTTCTTTAGAATGTAAATGCCTTGTATCTGTCTACTTTCTATCTCTGTCAATGTACAATGTACATGCTTTATTTTTTCTTCTTTTTTTGCATGAATATACGACTGTCACCTCTGACTTTATTTGATACCATAATGATAGTGGACTATAAGGCTCTGCCCTTTACGTAAACTTGTAAATATGTCAACATTTATTTTTCGTTGGTCTGGGAACTTGTAAAGATATTAACATGCTGAGGTCTCTTGTAATTTTGTTAATTCAAAACATTACAATGCTGCATGTGATCGTGTTGAATTGTATGTGGATTCATGTAGAGATATGGTTCCTTCGTAGGAGAGAAAATATCATAGTGAGAGGTATAAGCAAACAACTATAAATTTCCTCCTCTACTGCTGAAAAGAAAGTAACACAGATTTGGAATATGTAAATCCATAGGACTGACCTGCGTAAATAATAGAATGGTGGACACAAGAATCGTGATCTTGTCTGACAAAAACCCTGAAGGTATTCTATTGGTTGTTACCTGCATCAGTGTTTAAAATCCAACCCGGCCCGACTGGTTCAACAGGTAGGACCGCCAACAGGTCCATGTTCCGGTCTGGATAAGCTTTATAACCTGTTAGGACTAAAAAATCAGTTTGCAGAAATTGGCACTGGGTGAACTTGTCCACAAGATAATGCAACCAGCCAGGATAGAATCTCTGAAGATAGGAAAAAGCCGTAATATTTTCTGGTCATGCCTAAGCCCTTTTATATGTTTCCGATGTGGCGGTACATGAGATATAAACTGGGGCAACAATGCTATGGAGAACTCATGGATGTGGAATAAATCCATTCTTGTCAATGGAATGAAGCACTTAGGTGGGACACAATTACCAAAACTATAAAACCTCCGTTCAGCTGATTTGGTTACCACTGGTTGGCACTGCAATCAGAGGGTCGAAATTCCTATCTTAACCGTTACTGAGCTTGACGAGTGCATATGATCTTTACCCAAAAAAAACTCATCTTCCTAAATGGTACTTCCTGGTTGGACGTGTTAATATGGTGCTATAAATTCGTCCAAAGAATTGTTTGGCTGTCTCATGAAGATAAAGAACGTCATTGTCGCTTTGGTTGAAAGAATTGAAACTTGCAGAGCAAGGATAAGTTAGAACTTAGAAGTTAGGAAGGAAATCTGATTTCATTAATTTTCACATTGATTACTATTTATGTATCTATTATGCTAAAATCTTTTACAAGATAATTATTCTTTCACCGTCCGTACTCAGTTGACCCGCATATTGATTTGGTGATCATCAGCCTACTCCCCTTACCCGTTTGCTCACTGATCCGGTTTTCAGAACATTGCATGAATCTGTACAACATTTTGAAATCTCTGTATGTGATAATTGAGGTAGAATTCTTTCATAAGACGGAGAAGTTTTGTTGGGCGAACAAATCCCAGCCGAGTTAAGGACATGATTCTGTGATCAGTTGATCTATGTACTTTCATGTAATTTATTTTACGTGTTAAAAAATTCTCGTCTCCAGCCAAATAATAACAATTTGTTTATCTCATGACCACTCATGTTGCAGATGCAATCCCTTCAACAAAAGCCATGCTCTTGCAAATATCTGTTGCAATGAAGGCCATGCCATGGTACTCTGCTCTTCCTACAATTTCCGAGTTTATGGTTGAGAATGGTTGGACAAGGTGTTTTGCAAGAATTAGTGATGTCAGTTGGCTTGCCTTCCTTGTATATTTAATTCTGTATCTCGTACTTGTGGAGTTTGGGATTTACTGGATGCACAGGGAGTTGCACGACATAAAACCTCTTTATAAGTATCTTCATGCAACACATCACATCTACAACAAGCAAAATACTCTCTCTCCGTTTGCTGGTAAGTTCTACTTTGTACTTGTATCAGTTTCCATGATTTGGGTGGCAAATTTACCTTCCTTTATCCTGTGGTTAAGAGGGTTTTGGTTTGTTCTATAACGATGCATGTAGAAAGCATGCCTGAGTGTTGGACATCTTATGTGCTAAGTGCAAGATGATTGAGAACTGTAGTAGGTTCTTTCCATTATGACACCAAGAAATTCTGATTTATCTAGCCTTCAAAGATAAAAGACTTGGATCTTGTGTGTAAAGGTCCTATAGGATATGCTTCTTGGATCATTGGTTCTTTCTTGGGATCCTTAGTTTTGCTAAAACAGAGTCAGATTTCACCAGCTAACATAATTCACTGCGAATGCAAGGAAAATAGCCACAATTTTTTTAGTCCTGCTTTATTTTTTTTTCCTGTTTAATTACCTTGTTCTTTCGTTTAAGTGGATGTTCTATTGCATTAGTACTAACCATGTATTGGGGGCTGCTATTTCAGTGGTAAATTTTTTTGGATAGTAGCTAGTTTGTGCTTATATTGCTAAAGATTAGGTCACATGTTGCAAGACACGTGTCGGACACCGACACAAAGTCCTGAGGTGTCCTGTTTGTTTTTCGTCTTGATACTCGGGGGAATACTCTAAAAATGCTCAGGACACTCACAAAACAAGTTGTGGGTGTAAACTGAAATGGTTGACTCTCATTAAAATTTAGGGAAGCCTTACTTTTTTTATGACGGAGGATAATTTAGGGATTATAGGGACACATAATGATGAAACCTATTTGTTGAATTTATTTTTTTTTGGTGCTTGATAAATATGACTTAAGGTGTGTATGGTGTTACATATTTACATTACAGTCTCATTTGTTTATTTTCTGTATTCATGAAAAAAATTAAACTGTGTCCCCAACGTGTCGTGTCCTCCAATTTTTTAAAATTGACTTGTCGGAAAGTTAGTGTCATGTCGTATTTCCATGTCAGTGCTACATAGGTTAGGTCTGTCTTGAGTCCACCCCCACCCATACCCACGTCGATTGGGGATTACATGGGTACTATATTTGTTGTTGTATTACTAACTCATGTGATGCACATGAACAAAGTTCAATGACTTTGGGAGTGGTCCGGGGAGATTTTATTGTGCTTTTGGGTCACAATGAAGTATATGGTTTCATTATAACATGATCTGGGCAATATACGTAAAGAATGCTGGGGTTTGGGGTTGAGAAAGGAGAGGCTAGAGGCTTTTGTACCCCCAACTTTGTCTGCAAGCAGTAAATGTTGATTTAGCATCTTTTGTGGATGTGGCAACACGATGTTGCTGAACTATGTTGTAATATCGTTAATCCTTTTGTTCTTAAATGATTTTATTAGGTCATAATAAGTTATACTCCCGCCGTCCCATAATGTTTGGCACTTTCACTATTCCAGCCTTATGAAAAAATTAATTATATTTTTTAATCCATAATATTTTTTGTAAGCAATATGGATCTTGTTTGATAGAGTTTAATTTGTTCTATTAAACAAAGTTCAAAAAATCGCTTAAAACATTATGGATTGAAAGATATATGCAATTTAAAAATGGCATGTATTCCCGAAAATGCCAAACATTATGGGACGGAGGGAGTATTACTGTTTTTTCTTTCATCTTACTATTGGTGACATTGAGATGTTTGTTTATCCAGAAATGCCATGACAAACACTCTAGAAGCTGTTTGTTTGTCATGGTAATATGTTCTAGAATATTGCCATGAAGGGCATAGGGCTGCTGATGACAGAACTGTTTTTCAAGTGATGTAGGAGTTCTATTGAGAAAACCCAATGGGGTAAAAAATTTTGTACAAAGGCTATACACCTACAAAACTCAAAACTGAGGACGGCTCAACACAAAGTAGAGCTCTCCTACAAAATCGATGACAGAAAATAGGGTACACACTAGAGGCAACTTAAGCTTTTGTCACTCCCACACTGTATTGTCTCCTTTCTCACCATAGGCACCACATGATACCAAGGGATGTCACCATACAGGCTTTTCTCCTCCTCTGCCCTCTCTCTGTGATACCCTAAAAGCTGAAATACAGAAGGAACCATCACCCTCTGAATCTCAAAAGCGGACAGAAGTGACCAAGGTCCATAGTTCCATTGCCACCTCACCATGGATAGCATCGGTTATCAAGTGTTTACCCTAGTGACTAGTTCTGGTATCTAGATGAAGAACACAAATTTTGTTTGCACTCTTGATTTCCGCATAGTATTCAAAGGAAAAGAACTCCCCACCTCTCCATTTATGAGAGGAAATTGTATGAGTGTACCAAGAAAATTTCATTCCCATGAGTCCACCTTAACCTGTCCGCAGAAGCTCAGTCTTATGACTCTTATCCTATAGGTGATCTTGTTGGATTGTTTGTCACTTTGTCTTATTTGAAAGGGCTGCAACTGAATATCATTTTGAGCTCGTTTGCTAATTGTGTCAAGCTTTAACAGTCCTCAGGTCAACTAGGTTGGCAAAAACGGTGTAGCTGGTTTTTTTGCGTTTTTTTTTGTAAGTGCAAGTCTATTTAGGTTTTTTCACTAGAGGTAATGTTTTGAAAGTTGTTTCATACTCTTAATATCGGAATATTTGAAAAACGAAGGAACAGAATGCTCCTTATATATTCTATGTGATATTAACTTTTCACTATTCTCGTATATCTGTTCTCTCTTTTTTTTTTTTTTTTGAAAGAGCAGATATATTAACTTTCTGCTACTTTTTATTATTATTTTATACATGTCTGTTCATATGCAGCATATGCTCTTAGTGACTGTGGTTGCCCAACATCAGTGTTTGAGATATATAAAGAAGAACCACTTTCAAAACTCAGGCTCTTTATTATGCTAATTTTAATCGAAACTGCTTGGTCTTATCTAGCATACATCGCATACGATCGCACTTTCCCTCACACACTATACAACTCTTTAGGGTTGTTCACGGGTCGGATTTGGTCGGGTTCAGGTCGGGTTGGACCTGCCCCGACATTTGGTCGGATAACAAATATCACACTCGAGCCCGACCGAAATAATTGTCGGGTTGAAACCAAACCGACCGTTAACCATTTCGGGTCGGGTTCGGTCGGATTCTCGGATTGGACTTTTTTGTTGGGCCTTTTATCTTGGGCTTAACCATTTTGTTGGGCCATTTTTTTGACTGACTTTGTTAATTAGTTTGGACTTATTTTTCACTTTCCCAACATGCCTAATCAGGTCTAATGCCATATGGCCCATATCCACATTTTGGGCTATATTAATTATTAAACATTTCCCAATTTTCCAGCAGGACCACCAACAGGTCCAGCCAGAGTTGTAAAATCCGTTCCGTACCAGCCGGTACGTACTGTACCGGTGCTTAAACGGAACGCAAAGGGTGACGTTCCGTTCTGGTCAAAATACCGGCCTGTTCCGGCCAATACCGGCCTGTTCCGGACATATTCCGGTGTTCCGGCCGGTACCAAATTACCCTCTCTTTTTTTTTTTTTTTACATTTTATTTATGTTTATACTTAAAATATGGTAGATATATATTAAATATATACATAAAATATTAATTGCATAATCCCACATTTTGGGCTATATTAATTATTAAACATTTCCCAATTTTCCAGCAGGACCACCAGCAGGACCACCAACAGGTCCAGCACGGTAGCACCATGACAATTTCATTTTCCAGTTCCATTTCCAATTTTCCAGGCTTCCACTTCCAGCAGCAACAAGGCAGCAACAATATCTAACTTAGACACTTACTAGCATTTGCAGCCATAATCATTAACAAAAACCATAAGCAGATTAGCAGCCATAGCACACCATAATCACAAACAAAAACAAAACAGAAAATAGCAAAACGCAATTACAAGTTCACCGCCACCAGTCCACCGACCAACAGATTACAAGTTTTCCAGATCACCAGATATTACAAGTTCTAAAGTTACGAGTCAGTGAAGTCACAACTACTAGATGACAATGAAAACTGTTAAAAAAAAAACTGCTCCTCCCTCCCACGTGTCCAAACCTGTTACATACAAATAAAAAAATATATGAGAATAAAAAACTCGAAAGATCACAAAATAACATTTAACTTTAAATATTTTACCAACATCCAAAGCCCCATCACTCAATCCTTAGGAACTTCCGAACTTGCATCATTTCCTAGGATTTCTGGAAAAAAGAAAAGAAATTAAATTCAATACAATGTCAATAGTTAAATACTACCGACAATGCCAAACAACTATTAAGTTCACATTAAATTACCTCGTTCAAGATCTTCAACTTTATCCATAGCTTGTCGAAGAGAGATTGGAACCGTGCTTAGAAGCCAATTTTGGGTGCATACAAGAGTCTCGACCATTGATGGTGAAAGTGAACTTCGAAATGGATCAAGCACGCAACCACCCGTACTAAAAGCCGACTCGGAAGCAACGGTAGACACGGGCATAGCTAATACATCCCGTGCTAATTGGGACAAGATCGGATACTTGTTGGAATTGTTCTTCCACCATAAAAGGATATCAAAATCCGGAATATCCTTACGTTCACACAAATCATTCACATATTTGTCTACCTCCGACGAACAAACACTAGAATACTCTTGCTCCAAGTATGTGTCAAATTCACTTGCTAAACTCAACCGATCATCACAATCCTCATCCACCACTACACTCAGTGTTGCACTTGCCACTTGAACTCTAACTTCACCCTCATTCGCATAAGCATCATACAACTTTTCCAAAACTCCCTTCACACGTTTTTCCATTTGCTCGGCCACCTCCTTCCCTTTGGTTTTTATATAGCAAAACTTCACCCACCTTAACTTGAATCGGCAATCTAGTACCACCGCCACATAAAGTAGAAAATTGAATTTATCTCCCTTTCCCCAATACGTGTCAAATTTTTTTTTCATTTCAAATGCCATTTTAGACAAGAGAGGATCATTGTTGGCAATTAACTTCTCTGTTTGTACTTCAACATTATACATCTCATCAAAGAATACATTGGATGTGACAAAAAGAGAAGTTGACGATTTCTTAGTTGCATCATAGAAAAGTTTCAAGAACTTACTAAACATCGTACAATTCTTCCAACCAAGCTTTGTTGGAATTCTTTGGACCCTATGGCTCCTAGCTTGGCCACCCTCATTAACCAACTCTATGGTCTCCCCACCCTCAAATGACACAAGCTCCCCATTATCGCCTTCCTTTATGCCAAAAAAGGTTTTGAAACCACTATCTTCCTCCACCATTCTTTGAAATGCCTTCTCAAACTTGACAGCTACTTCTAACATAAAGTAAATGGAATTCCACCAAGTACACACATCAAGACACAGTTTGGTTCGAAACAATTTTCTCCTTCTCCACACACTTCTTAAAACTCTCCATCTTTGTGGAGAAGATCTCACATACCTCACAACATCACGAACACGAAGAATACTCTCATTCCTGTCTTTCAACCCCTCAACCACAATAAGATTCAAAATATGTGCACAACATCGTACATGCAAATAATCATGATCCAAGATTGTCTGTTTCCAATCCTTTGTTTTCCTTTTCAAGAACTTAATAGCCGTGTCGTTCGAACTAGCATTATCTACCATCAACGTAAAAATACCATCAATGTTCTAGTCAAGCAACAAAGATTCAATCTTCTTGCCAATGGTCTCTCCCTTATGATTTACAACTTGACAAAAGTTTAAAATTCTCTTTTGCAACTTCCAATCATCATCAATGAAGTGTGCGGTGGGACACATGTAGTTAAGATTTTGAATTGATGTCCATGTATCAGTGGTGAGGCAAATCCTACGACCCTTCAATAATTATTTCAGTTTTCCCCTCTCATAGTTATGAATTGCACCAACCTCTCTAGTTATCGTTTGGCGAGAAGGGACCGGTGAGAACTTCGGTTGCATGACCTTACAAAACTTTCTAAACCCAATCCCCTCAACGAACCTAAAGGGTAGTTCATCAATGATGACCATTTCGGCAAGAGCTCTCTTACAATCGTCAAAAGAAAATATATGAGTGACGACGTCGACATCGCCTCCATCTGTGGGTTTGAATGAAAGGTTTTGTTGTCCATGTTGGTCTCTATTAGGATATAATGGGCAAACGGGGATGTGAGCTTTCAAATTACTAACGCCGTGTTTTTTACTTTCAGCCCTATATTGTTTCTTGCAATACTTATACTCAGCCCATTTGGTAACTCCCCCCACTTTAATTTCATTGAAGTGATCCCAGGTAGGAGACCTATATCTCTCTTTTTTAGGTTGAGGCACTTGTGGTGGAAGCTTTGTTTTTAGTCTTTTTTCTCCAACTTCAACTACTGTATCATCTTGAACATCGACAATATCAGCATTGGTAGATACAGGAGGATTAGCATTACCTCCAAGTTTAACTTCTTTAGCATCTACCTCCAAGTTCAACTTCTTTAGCATCTACCTCCAAGTTCAACTTCTTTAGCATCTACCTCATCATCCTCAAGTTCCCCACCAAGATAGAAATCAAAAATTGGATCCATCACCTACAACAATCAAGTGTGACGATCAGATGGTTTTCAATCAGTTAAATTTTTAAACGAAGGCAGCACTATAGCACAGCAGTACAAACATGAACTGATATACAAACATGAACATCTCTCAACAGAGAACAAAATAATAGTCATACAAATTACAAAATCACTATTCTACACAAAATTCACAAATCTCTATTATGAGCAAAATAACATGAACATTGCACAGATCAGCAGAGAACTTGACCATTTTTCTACCATCATGCAACTAAAATAAATTTTTTACAGGTTAATCAATGGCAATGGAACTCTCTCTCGAAACTAATATGTGTCCATTGTGATTGATTGGGTTGGAGTTGGGGTAAAAAATAAAAATAGGTTCTTCTATCATATCATATTACCAAAAGAAATAGTACTAAAAATCAGGACAGTTGTCTCAAGAGTAGGGTAAGTATTTGGTTCAAAAAGATAGAACAACATTGGTATCTCTAGTACTAAATATGTGAAAAAGAATAAAAGATTACATTCTGGTCATGAACTTATACACTTTGGCTGCAAATTTGTACACATTGACAGCAAACTTTTAAGTCATGGCCGCAAGCTTTTTATGAATTGGCGACAAATTAATTAGCAGAGGAAAAAAAAAAAAACAAACTTTACACAATTTGAGACTTTGAGTACTTGTACAAAATCACAGTCGTGGACAAAAGTCACAAAATCACACACACACACACACAGAGAATCACAGTCATAGAATCGTAGTGCCCTATCTCAGAGAAAATCATAGTCCTAGACATTGTAGACAAAATACAGAGAGAGAGAGAGAGAGAGAGAGAGAGAGAGAGAGAGAGAGAGAGAGACGTACACTGTACTGACTGTAGTAGGTCTCGATTTAGGGTTTTCTTGCCTTCTTCAGTTCTTCACTTCTTCAGGATCGATTGAGAGAAAGGGGGCTGAGGCGATTTAGGGTGAGGAGGAGAGGCGGGGGTTTCGTCATCAATCGGCTGCGAGGGTGGAGAGTGGAGTCAGTGCCCAGTGGAATGTGGAGACTGGAGAGAACTCAGAGAAGGATCTGACTTTGGTCGTTCTCCGTTGCAGAGAACAAGAGACGGAGAGAGTGGGGTGGGCCGGTGGCCAGTGCGGTGGGTGCCGGGGGTGGGGCGGAAAGAATTGGGGAGAAATGAGAGAACCCTAAATGATGAGTATCAGTGTAAAAGATTTCCTTATATAGTGTGACATTCGGTCAGGTCGGGTGACCCGATAGTTATAATCATTCACTCAAAACCCGACCGACTATTGGTTGGATCCAAAAATCATTCACCCGAACCTGACCGAATGTTCTGTTCTAAACTGTCTGTTGGCTTAATTTTCGGGTCGGGTTCAATCGGGTTGCCGGTCGGGTCAGGTGGCTGAACAGCCCTACAACTCTTTATTTGGATAGTAGAACGTTAAATATTGTCAATCTTACTTTATCGCTTGTTTCTAGAAGTATTACCTAGGCAAAATGCTAATCTCATGAGCATCCTCATAGATTCATAGTTAAAGCTTTTGTCCATGTGTCTACATGAGCCAATGACCGGGTTTTCATCTCTCTATCAGGTTTGGCTTTCCACCCCTTGGACGGAGTACTTCAGGCAGTACCGCATGTGATAGCACTCTTCCTAGTCCCAATGCATTTCAAAACCCACATATTGCTTCTATTTGTGGAGGCCATTTGGACAGCAAACATTCACGACTGCATCCACGCGAAGCTCTGGCCTGTGATGGGTGCCGGCTATCACACCATCCACCACACTACCTACCGCCATAACTATGGCCACTTCACCATATGGATGGACTGGATGTTTGGAACTCTTCGCGACCCTTTGGACGATGAGTCCAAGAAGATTTGATGTGTGTGTCTGGATCCAGGTGGGTCTATAGTCTTCAGTGATCGGAAATTGGACTTCTTTGGCGTGTGGTTTGTGTGTAAATTGTGTTTTTTTAGTTTTTTTTTTTGTTTTTTTTAATCATGTTCTTGACTGGAAAATGTTTTTAGAAGAAGATAAAATAGAGGGGTTTTGGCTTCCTGGTGGGCCTTTCTGTCCCTCATTTTTATAGGTGAGAAACTAATCCATTGCTGCACAGCCCTTTTAAGTGCTTGGGCATACTTGAATAGGCAAGGATAGTGTGCCCTTGAATTGTAAACCTTATACCTATCCTATTAGAGGTACATTCATGGACTGGGATGGATCTGATTTGTTTTTGTTTTTGACAATGGGAGGGATGTGACTTGTTATTCTGCTAAAGAAACTCGATGGAAATTGTTCTTACAAATGGAGTTGACTCAATAAATGGAAAGATTCGTCGAAAAGGCTCAAGCTAGGAATGGTTGTAACTCCTAAGTGCATCAGTTCTGGATTTGCAAACTTCTATTCTAAGTCACATGGTGCGTGGCGAGCACCTGTGTGAAAGTGTTGTCTTCTGGAAACGATTTAAACGAATTCGAGTTCACAGCTGAAGTACACTTTTAATGGAGTACTACGTCCAGAGCTGTACCATGGAGTTCACTAGCAGAATTACAGATTGATCGATCTCAGATCTAGAAATAGCGTACTTCTTTAGGCTTTCTTCCTTAGGGCATTTATAGGAAAAAGTGTACTTGCTCTCCAAGTAAGTCCGTGCTAGGCACGAGCCTGTGATGTCACCAGTAACCATTTTAGGTAGGTGACGTCATGCATGCATGATGCTCGGCATGCACATGACCGAACACGTGTGTCTTGGACACTATTGAAAGTCATAGCATAAATATATATGGCATTGGAGTAGCATAGTATGCACATCTACATTATTGGTGTAACCACCATCAAGAACTCGTCACATAACAAGAAACTAACAAGGAAACCAAGGGAGCTCCCAGTTAGGCAATAATATGAATTCTGAAGATTAGAGCGCATTGAAACACATGCAGGAGTAAACCCTACGTTGTTGATGGACATTTGTGGAATAACAGAGACTAAAAAAAAAAACAGACTAAAAAGGAGTTTCAAGTTCGAAAACAAAACTAAGCTTGAACATGTTATGAATTAAGCTTGTTACATTTTCAAACCAAATTTGAACAACTAATTGCTTGACTCATTTATCACCCTAACTATATATATATATATATATATATATATATATATATATATAGAGAGAGAGAGAGAGAGAGAGAGAGAGAGAGAGAGAGAGAGAGAGAGAGTCCTTTTCAGGTCCGGTCGCCTGAATTTTCTTATGGTCCGGATTTATGTTTTAGCTCCCATTTCCCGATCGATTTACGATGATCCGAGCCGCTCAATGTGTTCAGAATGTGATTTTAACGGTACCCGCGAGAAATCACCAAAAAAAATTGATGCAGGAGCAAATTGATCCCGGCTGAACCGAAGAGTCTTTATCTTTTTTTGTGTTAGTCAAAGAGTCTTATCATTTTCTATGTTAATTAAGAGTCTAATTGTCTTTTTATTTGTTCTATGAGTCTTTCTAGTTTTCGGAGTCAAAGTCTAATTTTCATTATGATCGAGTTGTCTTGAAAGTTTAAGTTTGTATTTCCTATTCATGGAGGGTTGTTCCTTGAAATCCTATATAAGCTTTGCTAGTGAAATGAAAAGTAGTGTTTGAGTTTATGAAAAATATATGCAAGTATTTTCTTGCTTAAGAGTGAGTGATTCCTCCGACAATCAAGTGTGTGACTTGGTCGCGTGAGTGTCTTCCGCGATTAGCAACGTCGAGTGATTCCGTTGCCCCCGGTGAGTGTCTTCCCGGGACTATCCCCATCCTTTGCAGGTTTCGGCCTGCATCAAATTGGTATCAGAGCGGTGATCCTGCCCTGCTGAGTCCAGATTTTGGGAGTTTTTCTTTGTTTCCAGTGACCATGCCTCCAAGGCGGCAACGGAATGTGGAGGATGTCACTTTGCGTGACCAGATTGCTGAGTTACGTCAATCTAATCAAGCTCTTCAACAAATGATGAATGAACTCCTTCAACGGATTCCAGTCACTAAGCAATCTACATTTCAAAGCGAAGGAAGCGGACGAACAATTTTTAATAATGAAGAAGAAGATGACCATTCAACTTCTTCTACTTCTATTACCGTTGCAGAACCAGCTTTTGTTAATCCATGGTCTATGGATCGTTTGGCTCGTGCTTTGGAAAATTCAGATAGAAGCATACAAGTTCATGTCCCCGATTTTGACGGCAAACTTAATGCAAATGAGTATTGCGACTGGACAGCGTCGCTGGAAGCTCCCTTTGATTGGAAAGACCTATCGGATGAGAGAAAAGTGCAGTTCGTTGCTACAAAATTGAAGGGTCATGCTCTAATTTGGTGGCAGCAATATCAACGTAGCCGGGATCGAAAGGGAATTCCTAGAGTCAATACCTGGACAGAAATGAAGCTGAAACTTGATGAAAAGTTCTTGCCGCTAGATTATGCTCAACCTCTCTACCATGTGGGTTTGGACGGTCAGAGTTGGGTGCTGAATTTTTCTTGTTTTGGGTAATCGTCTTCCCTTTCAAAGCTTTACTATTGTCACCTTTTCCGAAAGGAGCCCATTTAACCTTTTCTTCTGCTTTTAGAGCCAACTGATACGCCTCCTCAAGTGAATGGATGGGATGCATCATTAACTCCCCTTGAAGGTTGAGTTTCAAACCACTTGTGTATCTAGCAACAAGCTGATCATCTGTCTCCGTTAAATTAATATGACTCATTTATTGGTAAAATTGCTCTGTATAATCTGCAACAGATTGATCAGATTGCTGGTTCAATTGATGCAGCTTTTGGTAGAGAGTTTGAGCATAATCCAGCGGCAAGAACTTTTCATCAAGTTTCAGCTTCATTTCTGTCCAGGTATTGACTCTAGGAATTCCCTTTCGATCCCGGCTACGTTGATATTGCTGCCACCAAATTAGAGCATGACCCTTCAATTTTGTAGCAACGAACTGCACTTTTCTCTCAGCCGATAGGTCTTTCCATTCAAAGAATGCTTCCAAAGAGGCAATCCAGTCACAATATTGATCGGGGTCTAACTTTCCTTCGAAGTCCGGCACGTGAACTTGGATACTCCTATCTGTTCCTTCAAGAGCTCTAGCCAATTGTTCCATGGCCCAACGATCACCAAACGCAGCTTCTGAATTTCCTTTCGAACTAAACGAATCAGATCCCTCATCCATATCACTCTGACTTCCTGAAATTCTAGAATGACTTCTTCGACTTCGCCCAGGGGAAGTTTGCATCCTTTGGAGAATTTCATTCATTGTATGCTGAAGCGTTTGATTAGACTGCCGCAACTCAGCAACCTCGTCACGCAAAGTGACATCCTCAACATTCCTTCGCCGCCGTGGAGGCATAGTCATGACTCACGGAAAACAAAGAAAAAACTCCCGTTATTCTGGATTTTTTTTCTAGCTCTGATACCAATTTGATGCAGGCCGAAACCTGCAAAGGATGGGGATAGTCCCGGGAAGACACTCACCGGGGGCAACGGAATCACTCGACGTTGCTAATCGCGGAAGACACTCACGCGACCAAGTCACACACTTGATTGTCGGAGGAATCACTCACTCTTAAGCAAGAAAATACTTGCATATATTTTTCATAAACTCAAACACTTAGAACTTGAAGATGATCCAGCCTTACCAAAGTCCTTTTTTCCTCCCCCCGCATGTGCATCTGCCCTGGTTTTGTAATACTTAGATGCTTCTATCTGAATTTTCCAAAGCACGAGCCAAACGATCCATAGACCATGGATTAACAAAAGCTGGTTCTGCAACGGTATTAGAAGTAGAAGAAGTTGAATGGTCATCTTCTTCTTCATTATTAAAAATTGTTCGTCCGCTTCCTTCGCTCTGATACCAATTTGATGCAGGCCGAAACCCGCGAAGGATGGGATAGTCCTGGGAAGACACTCACCGGGGGCAACGAAAGTCACTCGACGTTGCTAATCGCGGAAGACACTCACGCGACCAAGTCACACACTTGATTTTTTTTTTTTGGAGGAATCACTCACTCTCAAGCAAGAAATTAACTTGCACAATATTTTCATAAACTCTTCAAAAACTACTGGCAGAATTCATTCACAGAGATATATAGAGGGGAGTACAATAGAAGCTTGGACCTAATAGATATAAAGATAACCCTTCGTTTTCCAGATTAGAATTATTATGCTCCTACATCATTCTCCCTTTCTTCGGAAAAAAAACTCGTCCTTGAGTTTTTGTAGCTTCTTGGCAACAACATGATCGGGGCCTTCTTCTTCCTCTTTACTTGTGTGGATGGAATAACTTTTTCCGCAATAAATAACAGTTTCTCTCTCTTCATCTTCTCCACTGTTGGGAATAACTTGATGGAGTTGCCGTTCATCTTCAATTCATAAACATTCTTCCTTCCTTGATAATTAACGTCTGTGTCCCACTGCCATGGACGGCCCAACAAGACGTCATAAGATTCCATTGGCAAGACATTACACCAAATCTTGTCCCAATACTGGCTACCAATCGAAAACTCCACCAAACAACGCTTAATCACGGGTATTCGTGAACCTTGATTCACCCAACGAACATGATAAGGCTTGGAAAGATATTCCGTTGGTAGATTTAAGAATGAGACCAATTTCTGAGAAACATAGTTGCCTTGACTCCCGGAATCCATAATGAAGAGGCACTCGAATCCGTGAATGATGCCATAAGTTTCAAAAAGTTTGGTGCGCTGTTCATAGACGTACTCATCTATCCAGTTTGAATCATCAGACTTTGATGCAGGCCGAAACCTGCAAAGGATGGGGATTATGCTCAAAAACTCAAGGACGAGTTTTTTTTCCGAAGAAAGGGAGAATGATGCAGGAGCAAAATGATCCCGGCTGAACCGAAGAGTCTTTATCTTTTTTTGTGTTAGTCAAAGAGTCTTATCATTTTCTATGTTAATTAAGAGTCTAATTGTCTTTTTATTTGTTCTATGAGTCTTTCTAGTTTTCGGAGTCAAAGTCTAATTTTCATTATGATCGAGTTGTCTTGAAAGTTTAAGTTTGTATTTCCTATTCATGGAGGGTTGTTCCTTGAAATCCTATATAAGCTTTGCTAGTGAAATGAAAAGTAGTGTTTGAGTTTATGAAAAATATATGCAAGTATTTTCTTGCTTAAGAGTGAGTGATTCCTCCGACAATCAAGTGTGTGACTTGGTCGCGTGAGTGTCTTCTGCGATTAGCAACGTCGAGTGATTCCGTTGCCCCCGGTGAGTGTCTTCCTGGGACTATCCCCATCCTTTGCAGGTTTCGGCCTGCATCAAAAATGGTCGGGAAGGGCTTGATCTGAGTAATTTTTTTTTGAACCGTTCAATAAAAAAACTGCTCCGATCAAGCCTTTTCCGATCATTTTTTTTGGCGATTTCTTGCGGGTACCCTTAAAATCACGTTCTGATCGCATTGAGCGGCTCGGATCATCGTAAATTGATCGGAAAATGAAAAATCCGGACCATAAGAAAATCCGGATGAGTGGACCTGAAAATTTTAATTATATATATATATATTATATATATATATATTTCTAATGTGACCTCCAATATCATGTGTACTGGGTTGAATCCGACGGGACGTTGGGCCCGACGTTATGAGCAGCCCCTTACACTGGGGATCACTTAGGCCATACACACATAAGTGTGGGTTTTCGTTTATTCTACCCTACCGTTGTTGGTATGGTATTTGAATATCTCGCTGAGGTGAAGATTTGTTGAATTCGGCTCGATTTTGGTCTTCCCAGCTCCCTTTGTCCCGACCATGGCCGGTCCGGACCACCAAGTTTTGGGTGCTCTCAGCATATCTAGTTCAGACCAAGGTTTCGCTAGTCCAGACCAGACATCAGCATGTGACTTGGAGGCTCTCAGCAGGTCTTGTTCGGACCAACGTTTTTGGTTGTCCGGACGAGGGTCAATGGGGGGAAGAATTTGGTTCGTGCAAGCTTGGTTCGGACCAATGAACACTTGGTCTGGACGAGTGTGCGCGTTTCGGCCGATTTTGGTTATATTTTGGACTTCCTAAAGATTCGTTTTGGAGTTTCCTTTTTGGTTTTGGACTCTATATATATAACATTGCTCTCTCATTAGGGTTTAGACTTCTTGAGCGAATCCCTCAGTAGAGGCCCCAAGGGGGTTTCATCCCTTAGGGTTTATCTAATCGATTTGCATCTGGTTGCCCCTTCTATGGTGGGTTCTGTAGGGCTCCGTCCACCTAGAAGATCATCTGTTTCGACGATTCTTTTTGGTTGAAATCGTAGGGTTTCGTGAGAATCATCTGTTTCTGTGTAGATCCAATTATGTCTGTGGAACTTTGTTTCATCTATGTCTCTTGGTTAAAAACCCTAGGAGTTTTGTGGGACTTGATGAAGGAGAGTCTGCATTTGGTGAGAGATTGTAATTGGATTTTTAATTTGGTGAAATAACTTGTATTTTTGGGTTGGTAAGAGTTTCTTTGTGAGGGTTTTGTTTGTTTGTCACCATTGTAGCTCTTCAGAGCATCCTTCTCTTCACATAGTGGAATCGTCTCTTGTTTGCTTGCCCATGGAGTTCTCTTTTATTTGCTTTCTTTGTTTGGTTTGGTTTCTCCGCTTACTTTTTCGGATATGTTTAGTTTGTCGTTTTCCTAATATCATGACCATTAATGATCGTTAAATTGCGGTTGGGTCCTTCAAGGTCCCGCCACACCACAATAAGAGCTGATCAAAAGTTTAATTACACCTATGCCCTATATGATGAACATTGCTTAGGCTCCGTTCCGCAACGCAAAACAACCCTTATTTTTTAAGAAGACAATTTCAAGCTCAAAAATGATAGATTTATTGAAATCTAAAAATATGCAATATGAATATTGTTTAATGAGATCTTTTATACAAAGCAAAAAAAATTAAACAAATTAATTTTAATTTACATTATTTTTGAGTTTGAAAATGTGAAATAAACTGCTTATTTTTAAGAAGGTTTCTGAAACGGGGCCTTAAGTTTACTTAACTAATACTATAACCACCCTGTTAAACTTATCGTAACATTAAAATAGAATGAAACAAATAAGCAATATTTATCCAACAGGGTCTGACATATAGTTTATGGGCACACACGAACAGCTGGGGATGTAGGGTTAAAAGTGGGTACCCCACAAAATATTATTTATGCCAAATCTCTAATACAAACACAAGTGGAGCTTTGCAATGAGACAGAAATTTATTTTATTTTTTTGTTTCAATAATTGAGGACCGTTTTTTTAAACTAATTATTTATTTGTCTTTATCCATTTTTGCACGTCGTCTTGACAATGGCACTTTGAAGTTTCAACCATACAATCCCATCCCATCCACAATATAATAATAAAAATTAAAAAAGCAAAAAGCAAAATTTGATTCTGCTGTTGAAATGTTCCATATTAGCACAATTTATAAAGGGAAATGATTTTGTCACACATTTTTTTGTTAACGGTATTCTTTTATAAGTGTATTTTTGCACTAAAAATACATTTAGAGGAGAGTGACGTTAACAAAAAAGAAAGTGACAAAATCAGCGGCCTTTACAAACTTTTGAAGATGGCTATTTGCACTTTATACCTTGTACTTTACTTGAAAATGCACTCTTCACATAGAGATGAGAATCTATACACCTTAAACTCGCGCAAACTCTTACCGCAATAATATATCAAACTCCACTCCATAAGTTTGAACGGTCCGTGGTTTCTCTCCACAATGATATCATGTTATTCTGCAACACAGATCAAATTAACGGTGCGCGGTTACTCTGAATTCTCCTTCAAGACTCGTTTTTGTAATTTTAAAAGACAACTTAACCCTTGTGGAAGTGGAACCACCATCCACATGGTTTAAGGTTGAATAATGTTAGACTTGTACGCCATAACAGGTTCAGATCCTCGCCCCATAAACTCTCTCTCTCTCTCTCTCTCTCTCTCAACATCTTGTGGAGGTTTCAATGTGTGACCGACAAGCACATAAATGGATGATTTTGACGGCTCACAAGATGCCACCTCACTGGACCTAATTAAATCAAGTAAACGTGACGTCATTTCTCGTGGGATTCTAACGGCAGCCGTTGACGGTCCCTTTGGCCAAACATTTTCCGGACTTTTTGATACAGAATTTTTGGATGTTCTCTCTTACTAATTTTAACCAGAATTGAGTCAAAATTTTGCTTTATATTTTTCATTTCGACTGGAAGAATCAGAAAAATATAGAATTATATTTCAAAGTCGTAAAAAGTTCGTATAAAAAACAATGAAAAGACGGATTGTCGTAAAAAGTTTGTATAGAATGACGAAAAGACGGATTTGGTTTGATTTTTCGGCAAGATTCCTACTTCCAAGGCGGAAAATAAGTACTCCTAAATAAATACCGGTTCGAAAATAGATGACACAAAGAATCCCATTGTACCCATTGCCCACTTTTTTATATTACATTCCTATTTTTGGTTTTCTCATGTTACGTCACTATTTGTTACACTGCGAGCGCAACAACATGGTGTAAAGGTTGTACTGAATTTGGTGTGAAGAGCGCAATAAAAAGGTGTTTTTTTTTTCTTTTGATTTTGTGAGGATTACCTGGACCAATTTTTGAGGAAATGAGACCACTTTAATGGTCAAATTTTAGACAGGAAGGATTATCTTAAAATGAGTGAGGAATAAAGCCACCCATTTTGACACCCACTTTTTTCCCTACTTTAAATTTCTTGAATCCAAATTACGCAAATTTTCACGAATGGCCCCGTTCCGCTAAGAAAATAAATCCTTAATTTTTAAATTAAAAGTGAAAGTGATGTATTGTGAGAGATTTACATGTATTGTAAAACAGGACATAAGTACTTAAAAAACAAAAAACTTATCGGAACAGAGACCCCTTCCCAAAATCACCTAGCCATGTCCATTTTCCGAGCTCTAGTTCTTTGTACTCAAAATCACCCGGATCTTGATGCCTCATCGGCTGCTGTTTGGATGGAAGACCTTCTTTGTGGTCATAGGGCCAAGGAAACTACTTTGGAGAATATGGCTGCCATCTTTCAGGTGTGGGCCATTTGGAAGGCTAGAAATGCGTATGTATTCTCAGGGAAGCTCCTAAATCCTTGGGATACAATTGAATGTGCAACTGGGACGAATCGTGATTACCTTCTTGCTTTGTTCAAAGGACCGAAAGTTGGTATCCCTCAACAACCCAGAGATAGAAGATGGTCTCCCCCCCCATCGTCTGCTCTAAAGTTAACACAGATGGAGCATATAAATCCTCCTGCAGCGCTGCTGCCTTTGGCGTTACCGCGGGAGACCAGGATGGATTAGCTCAAATTTGGCGTTCAGGAAAAGCAATGGCATCCTCTGCCATTTCCATATAGGCTTGGGCTCTTAGAATTGCTTGCGGAATTGCTATGGATCTAAATCTGTACAGGGCTGTCTTCAAATCTGATTGTTTAGAGCTCATTAACTGCTTCAAAGAGTCCAATTCTCCTACTCCATGGGAAATCCGAGCTGTGATAGAAGATATTAAAAGTTGGGCATCCGGTGGTAAGAAGTGGTCCTTTGTTTGGTGCCCACGGGAAATGAACATCGTGACGCACTGGTTGACCACGAATTGTCTTAATAGGAATTTTGTTTTCTCATCAGGTTATATTCCACCTTATATTCCACCTGAACTTCAATGTCTTCTTAACTATGATGTAATCCGTTGATCTCGTTCTATATAACAGTGACCTTTTCAAAAGAAAAAAATTTCTTTTCTACTTGTGTTCCTATGCATTTCTGACGTTGGATCAAGTTAAAATTCTTGTACTTTGAAAATTTCCAATAATTCAATGACCAAAAACACACCAGAAGAACATGGGGCAAACAGAATTTTCGGCTCAGAGGATTTAAGGGGCTATTTTCCAGGGCGAGACTCAATTTATGAGATTAAAATTGGAACAAAATCCAAAATCGAAGAATTTATACTAACAATTATAACGAGATATTGGCAATATCCGTACATTTTGAATTACCACTACTCGGGTATGGCAACGAGTACAGGACGCCAAGCCCTTCTCAGCAACCGCTGCCGGAACGCCGCCGATAGCGGCCGAATTCCGCCGCGCCGCCCTCCCAAACTACCGACGCCGCCGCCAGACAGCACATCTTCCCGCGTCAAAAACCGCTCTCGTATGTTCTCCGTACCCCTCTCCTCGAGCGGCGGCGGCGGCGAGGAGACGAAGAAGTCCTTCAGCTTGCTTCTCACCACCAGCTGCTGCTTGATCTTCTCGGGAGAACCATCCGCGGCGGCGGAATTATCTTTCCGATGATCCAGGGACTCGTCGCGGCCCCGGCTGGCGCTGCCGGCGCGGCTGAGGAACATCCTTAGGGTTTTGCGTCGGCGGAGGTGGATTACCGGGCTCGTGGTCGGGCTTCGAGATGGGCTTCCTGCTACGGCGCACTGAGTCGCTAAGAACTTGAATTTCTGCAGCGTCGCCATTCTCCTCGATCCAATTTTACCAGGCTCTCTTTCTATGATCTCTATATCCGTGCAAGTCTCAGAACTGTTGGGCATTTCTTGTTAGAGAGGGAGACAGATCTGAATTTCGGATTGGCCATTAGATTCTTTGTTTCATTTTTGAGGCTTTCGAAGTAGGGATGGCAAAGTGAGAAAGAGAGAGAGTGAGAGACACAGAGAGAGAGAGAGAGGATTGGGCGTGGAAATAAATGGGAAGGAATACGGACGGCCTTCTTTACGGGAATATCGCCCGTCTCTTTGGCTTGGGAGTATTTTTTTAGGAAAGTGGAACTCCTCCGGTCAATGTCTTATACTCCATTGTACTAAGACAGTCCAATCCAAATCGGTTAATATTGTAATGGATAGTTCGGATATGTTTATAGATTTTTTGCGTGAAGAATTTAATTCTTTAGCAATGAGTCTCTGAACAAATCTCAACCATTAAATTTTTCAGTGTATGATCCAGTTTGGAATATTTTTTACAGTCCAAAACTTGGACAGGTAGGATCCAACCCCTTTTCAAGATGGATAATTTTTTTTTTTTTTTTTCATGTGACACAAAATGAAATCTACGAACTATCACCATTTTGTTTGATGATTTGAGCCGATCATTTTACAGATCTTAATATGTTCATCATCTATATAAAAAATCAAATTTATTAGATATCATATCGATTTGAACAAAACATAATTATCATAATACCCCTAAATATGGCCAACACAAATTGAACTAGTTTTAACTATATCCAATCAATGTGATGTTTTGGACTGATGATTAACACAAGATCGGTAGAATAAAATAGACGTCTCAAATCATCAAATATACTGGACGTTTATTGCATTTTACATCACATGAAGATCATAAGGAAAACCTTGATATATTTTTTTTGGTGTAAGCTTATTTTGTTCCAAAAATGGTCTTTTTCAGCCCATCTACGGCCCCCTCTCGTGCTCACTTTGATAATCGAAATTCTTTATATTCTTGCACTCCGTTTGATAATAATCCTCCTGTTAGATATCATGTTGATTGTTTTGATTTTTTTTGTAATTTCAGAACATATTTATCTGGAGTTAACTGAATTCAGACCAATATTGCAAATTTGCAATCTTTTTTTTTTTTTTTAAATAAACGTGTTTGAAAATTCTAGTATCAATTAATATACGATCAACCTGCTTTTCTATCTGATTGATGTTCTCGATAAGCTTTACTATAAAATAAAGTACCCAAATCATTCAAATGAACCGAGTAAGATCTACTACTATTAAATGAACGAATAGGTCCATTAAAAGTACTACTACTAGCTAGAGAGAGTACCCTATTCTTTCCTAAATTGTTTTTTAATGCTCCTCCGTTTCATTGGAAACATCACGCGTGCAAGTTGCCATCGTTGTGGATTTTCCATGTTTCACTAAATCGATCATGACAATAAAAACACAAATTAAAAAACCTCAAAATTTTAAATTTTAAAATTTTGAACACTTCAATAGCTTGCCGTCCCGGTTGGTTTTTGTGACACAGATTTTAGTAGTAGGATTGGGATTCCTTCGTGATCTAATTTAAATATGTTCCAAAATTATATAAATCCTTGCTTGATTAATATGATTTTTGACATAGCTAATGTTCTCAATAAGCTCTAAAAACATAAACAATTCTGATTATTGGAATGTACCCTGAATAAAATCTAAAAAGTTAGATTGAAAAGGACCGTTAAAAGGACTGTACGTAGAGGATTCTATTTCTTTCTTTTTTTTTTCAATGCTTTGTTTCGTTGGAACGTCACGCACATCATTAGCGTTATGATTTTTTTTTTTTTTTATAGTTTTGCTAAATTAATGGTGACAATAAAACACAAACGACCTTGAAAATTTTAAAAATTTAAAATTAGAACAATTCAATAGCTTGCCGTCCCGGTTGGTTTTTGCGAAACAGTTATAGTAGTGTGAGATTCCTTTAATATCTAATCTTACCCGACTATCTAGCCACTCTGATACTCAAAGTGGTTTTTGTTCTTCGTGAAATCAATAAATTCCCAATCGTTTTTGGAAAAGAAAAGAAAAAAAAAAACCCCATTCTGACACTCGTTTGATACGAGTAATAATTTTCTTTCCCTTGCAAGCGTTGAAGGTAATTGAAACAAGAAAAGGAGACCCCGTTCCACTTATAAGAATTGAATTAAATTTAATATATTGTGAGAGAATGACCTAAATTGACATTAGATATTGTAGTATGCAAAGATATGAGTCTAATAGGTCTATGTGAACAAGTGGCTCTTGACAGAGCTCAATGGAGGAAACGGATTCATGTAGCCGATCCCAAGTGATTGGGATGTAAGGCTCGGTTTGGTTTGAGAGAATGACCTGTCTCGTAAAGCGGAAAATAAGTACTTAAAAACAAGAATCTTAACGAAATGGGACCTGGATTATTTTACTCGTTTTGGAGTTGTTATGTTCACAATTGGGACAAAATAATTACCTTGAACGCATGGGGCCGAGACTATATTGGTAGAAGAGGGGAAAAGTCGTGTTTATCTATTTTAGGGTTAAATACATTGGGGTCTAGAGTTTGAGAGGGTTCCTAGGATAAATACTCTTCTATTTTCAAAGTTGGATTTGACTCCTAATCTTGTACAAGTCTTAAGTGGAAAACATTTAATTTGGTTCTTAATTAGATGGGTTAAGGAACGTGAAAAATTACTCTATTTAAGTGTTGGTCAAAGTTAGATTTTTATTTAAAAATTCAAGTTATTGAATTACTTGTCATTTCTGGGGACCAATTCAAGATTGAAGCACAAATGATGAAGTATGGACGTTTGCTTCTAGTCAAATTTTGGACAAATAAAGCTCAATCTATGTGGAGACATTAATTGTGCAAAAAAGAAAGGAAAAAAAAGTAAGAAAAGTGGAGCCATTTTAAGCTTTCGTTTATATGATGATGTACAAGAGTTCTTTTTTTCGTTGACCGCTGAGAAATGTGTACAGTCCAATTTAGGGGTTCAGATTTGTTGAATACTTTTACCGTTAAAAGAGCCGGTAAAAAATCAAAACAAATCTAGACTATTGAAAACACCAATCAACGGTTGTGATCACTTGGATTACACCTCTGCAGTCCAAACGTGGAATTTCATATTTATTACTCTAACCATCACTAACAAGATGGGTGGATGGGAGGGACCAGGGGTGCTGTAGTGCATCCTCCGTACTATACATGTAGTATGGCCAATTCGGCCGTCCATCTCGGCAATAGACAACTCGGATTTTCATCCGAACAATAGACGGCTAAGATTTGTAGGAACTTGGATAAAATCAAAGCCGTTCGTGCCAAGATGGACGTTCAGATCGATTGCGGCGGGTGTACTACAGCCCCTCCCATTCCGGGCAGGGAGGCATGGAAATATAGGTGCTGCGTATTTTTACTGGAGCAGTCACCGTAATATTGCGTCCATTTGTGGATCTTTTCTGAGTTCACTTTTTTTCTTTTTCTTTTTTTTTTTCCGCATCTCGCTTTGATGATCAAATCGCTTGTCAAGAATTTCAATCATGCTAAAAGTTATACTCTGTATTGATTAGCAACTAATGAAAAAATTACGGAAACCTATTTATCATAAGATAAATGAGTTTTGATCCATTCTCAAATTATTATCAAGGAAAATGTCCCCTAACAAACATTGACGAATTTTCAATTAACATAATTTTTTATGATGTTCTTGACAAGCCCTACATAATGAATAGTCCTGATGATCAAAATGAGCATGATAAAGGCTCACAAAAGCCTTCAACTGGATGGTCTTTCGGACAAAATTCAATCCATCAAAATGAGCATGACAAAGGCTCACAAAAGCCTCGAATTGGATGGCCTTTTTGGACAAAATTCAAATCTTTTTGGCAATCGTGGTGCCACTGTGCTTTCTAAATGAGACTCGTTTTGGTCCGAAAAGATTAACATTAAAAAAAAAATACCACTGCTGTAAAAAAATAAAGTTGAATGGACATTGTTAAACCTAATGAATAAGTTACTCGTATTTCTTTTGCAAAATTAAACAGCGGCTACAATTATCAAAATACACTTGAAGAAATATTAATTCGATCAAACTGATGCCCGATCACCTTGCTTCTTTTTTTTTTTTTCCCAGAAAGCACAGCAGCACAAGTTCGGTATTTTATTTCGCCTCGACAAGATGTTTCTTATTTACAAGATGGAAGGCCTTTAGTCATTTTTTTTTATCGGCAAAGAAAGGATTTCCATATCATAAAAATGATACGGAAAATTGTTCCTTTAGTCATTGATCATCAACCATTTAGGATTGCTTTCACAAATAGTAGTAGTATAGATAATAAAGTGGCGAACTATTGAGTAAAATACAGTCTTCTAAAGAAAATTGTTCCTGTTTTCATTTTAAACAAAAAAAATAGTAAAAAATTTCTTCAGAAAGGCATGCAGAGAGGGTTGGGGCTTGCATATTTGCATGACTTCAAGACCTGTAACTTAGAAAAAGAGAAGAACAAAAAAGTTCACTAGGGATACATTTAAATCTCAAATGGAAGAAGCAAGAATAGTTGAACAATGCTATTACACCACCAGAAACCTTGTAAATGCAATTATTAGGGTTTGGACACCTCCATTTACTATGTACATTCCCTTTAACTTCGCACAACACTGTCAATATTGTGTTATATCTACGTTTCTATAAACAAAACCAAACAAAGCCCAATAGTTGGAAAGCAAAACGATCCCGTAACCAACTCAAGACAACTCATCAAGAGTGTCAACAGTACTTTTAAACCATCTAATTGTAGCATTTCAAGCAAGATGAGAAGGAAATCTCAACCACTGAAATTAGGTGCAGAAGAGTTACTAACCCATTTATCCGTGCTAGCCGAATCTGGTGACGTTGGCGGAGGGTTCTCCTTTGCAATCCCAACATCACCATCTACCATAATGTCCACCACCTCCACTTGGGTATTGGGCTCATCATTCTTAATCCCTCGCAGAGTCTTCAATATTTCTTCCATCGAAGGCCTCATGTCCTTTTCAGCTTGCAAACATCGAAAAGCTAGCTCTGCCACCAACGTAGCCATTCTCCTCACCACACTGTTTGTTTCAAACCCAAGAGACTGGTCGACCAACTCATGCAGCGTATGGTTTTGAATCTTCTTGATAGCCATATTTGCCAAATTAATGTCATGCCTATCCCTGTTGGTGTCAACGGCTTGCTTTGATGAGATAAGCTCAACAAGGACAACCCCAAAGCTATAAACATCGCTCTTCTCTGTAAGTTGGTAGCATTGGTAGTATTCAGGGTCCACATATCCAGGTGTGCCTTGTGGGGCTGTCGACACATGGGTGACATCAGTGGGGAACAATTTTGACAACCCAAAATCGGCCACTTTCACCCGGAAATCATTGTCCAGAAGAATGTTGTTGGTTTTGACGTCGCGGTGTATGATATCCGATGCATGGAGATAGGCAAGAGCATCAGCTGTCTCTATGGCAATGTTCAACCTGACCTGCCAAGAAAGCAAACCAGAATTTGCTTTTTTGCCATGCAGATGATCGGCCACTGTTCCATTGGGGATGTATTCGTATACAAGAAGAAGCTCTCTGCTTCGTTTTGATGTGCATCCAAAAAGAGTGACAAGGTTTTTGTGCCGCAAGCGAGTGAGGATTTCGACTTCGTTCATGAATTGTTCTACTCTCTTGAAGTTGTTCTCGTACAGACGCTTCACTGCAACTACACGGCCATCTTGGAGAACCCCTAATGAAAGAAACAATAACAAAAACTATTAAGAATTGGCATAACCACATACTAGACGCCTATGTCCTGGAACATTTAATGGAAGCATGCCAAAGCTAGTAGTACTAACACTCTGTTTGTTTCGATGTAAACTATTCTCCAGAATTTTCCGTAAAATGATTTTGTTACTTTCATAATTTGTTGTTTGGTTGCAACTAATACAATTGCCGACTTTCATTGTGAAAATTGATTTTCGTTCAGTACATATAAAACAAATTTCCCCCAAAATCATTATACCAGACTTCAGGTAACCAACACTAGAACTCAGGAAGATATCTTTAAGAAAATATTTTATGTGCGACCAAACAGAGCCTAAGACTGATTCTCAGAACCAAGTTACTGCAAAAATAAGGTTCCGATAAACAAAAAAATCTCTAGATTGTTGGCCTAAATCATATAGAAACGAAAAGAGTATACCATAGTATACGGTGCCAAAGCCGCCTTCTCCGAGTTCTCTAGAAGGGTCGAAATTACCGGTGGCTTCTTCAAGTTCAGCGTAGCTGAAGACCTGAACCCCAAAGTAGGTGCTTGCCTTTCCAAAGTCAGACTTGGAGGAGGTGTAAGAAGGAATGCTCCGGGAGAAATTAGCTAGTGGAGGATTGGCGCCTTTGCTTAGAGAAGGAGTTGAAAGCTCCTTGCCTTCAGCTTGGGCAGATAGGGCCACTTTGCGTTTTTTCCGTTGTCTACAATAAAAGACACCCCATCCTATGCCAATACCAGCAATGATTGCACCCACTATGGGAAGGACTGGAAATTGAAAAGAAAAAGAAGTTAAAAATTGTCTTCTGAGCTACTAATGGTATTGAAAGAGTGAAGTGACTATCAAGATGGTATTATTTCATACTTATCGGCATCTGCGAAGTTGAACCTCCCCCTGCAACAATCACAAGATTCATACTTGTTAGTAAAACCATGAACCAACTAAATCAAATAAAATTACGACCATACATAGCTAACAGATATTATCCAGTTGCATTCTGTTGGAAAAAGGATCAACAGTTACACTTACATTCCAACAAAGTAGTTCAAACATCCCAAAAACTCTGTCCATCAACCTCACAATCATGGCCTTGTTTAGAACAAATAATCAAGTAATTTCTCTCTCTCTCTCTCTCTCTCTCACACACACACACACACACACACACAATCATGGCCTTGTTTAGAACAAATAATCAAGTAATTTCCCTCTCTCTCTCTCTCTCTCTCTCTCTCTCTCTCTCTCTCGTTACTACTTCCTTTTCGATCCTTTTTGCGTCTAAGTTTTAGGTTCTATAACAGAAGATATACATGTTTACAAATCTTGAAGTTCGTAAAGGACGAGATGTTTTAACCAGTGCTGGATTCTTCAGGTAAAAGTTTTACCTCTGTAAGCTGTGCTCCAACGAGGAATAACGTTAAATAAGTTGATAGGAATGCAATTTAACTTGGTACTTCCTTATGCATGCAACGACCAAAAAAAAAAAACCATACGAATGAAACATGTGCAGATTCCATGGACAACGTCCCCCCTCGATGTAAAAGAGAGTTCTAATGAAATCATAAAGAGTGTGTGAACAGAGCCTAGACGTCATTTCCTTTCAGCTTCTCCAACTGACAAGAAAAGGTTATACTAGCAAAAGATTTTAGTGAGAAACCTGGTTTGAAAGGCATTGGACAATCCCAATAAGCTTTGGTCCAACATCAACAACTCAAGAAATGATGGACCTCGTCTCAATAAGGAGCAGTATTGTAATTTAGAGGTTCCTGTCCTTCAAGATTTCCCCAAAGAAGGCATCCAGCATCAAATCATTGAATCACAAAATTGGCAATATTGGAATGTGCAAAATAGGTTTAAGAGAAGGGACAAGAACATTTTAGGTCATTGAGGAAATTGTGTAAGAGGTAACTTGCCAATCTTACCTTACATTCTGGGGATGCCAACAACGCTGTTCTCAAAGAAAATAACCAATGCCTTGACGCTAATCCCAAATAAAAACATGCTCCTAGCTTCTAAAAGTTTCCCAAGTAACTGAGACCCTGACGAATTGGAAAAAGGGTCCCCGATTAACCATGCCTAAACAGACCCTGGCCAATTCTTGAGGTTGGTTTCTAAGGGTGAGATTGTGGGTTCAAGCTCATGGAGTAGCATCGACCCTTTGTAGAAATCTCACTTAATAAAGTAAAAGCAAACGCCTTGAACCTTCTATAGCAATAGAATCCATTAGCAAAACCTTTTCCACCTCTTTCCCTGGGCACAACTTCAAGACATGGTGCCAAGCCTTTTGCGCTTCCACTGAGGATGGTAACCACATAAAGCCAGGAAAAAAAACCAGTGTTCTAAAAATCGCTAGGTGCTAGATGGGCAGAAGAGGGTTGCCTAACGGCCGACTAATTGGCCGCCTAGAGACCTAGGTGCTAGGCTGGGGTCCAACGCCTAGATTAAAATCAGCCTAGGCGGCTGACTAGACAGACTTCCAGAACACGGAAAAAAAAAAAAAAAAAAAAAACACTAACTAAACCATATGATGGACCGAGGTTATGCAGAAAACAAACAAGACGTAAGTAACAACAGCCTCTGTAAGACAAAATTAGAACAGAAATCCATGTTACTCTTCTTGGACTAAGCATCTTAATTCCAAGGTAACGTCACTATCAATCTATCATCAACCCATCCCCTACCTCAAAAAAAAAAAAAAAACTAAAAACATGATCATAACACATACAAATATTTGTATTCGGCTATGTAATACATATTAGTTCCGGGTACCTGCCATTGTAGGAATAGGACACCGCTGGTCGTTACAAATGCAAATGGGTTTCCCCAAACTGTCATCAAACCCACACAGCCCGCCGATCAACGTGCAATTCTCACAATGACTCGCATACGGATCACTATAACTCACATTAAACCCCTCCCTCAAAGCTCCCCCGAGGGTCGTCTCGTTCCCGGTCAGCCTCCGGGCAGTGTCCCCGCTCACCGGTACCGTAACAATCACAACGCACCTCGTGATAATACCCAGTATCGGATCGATCGGCAGCGGGCCCACCAGGTAAAACGCGTCGCTGGAATTATTCGAAATAACTCCACTCACTACGCAGCTAAACAGATTGTAAGGGGTATAATTGTTATAATGCGGGAGGGAGGAGCAGCCGTAGGCTAGGGTTAGGTCTTTGTTACCGTTGCCGGGTTGGAAAAAGGTGGGGTCGAGGGTGGTGTTGAAGAAACTTGTGGGGCAAGTGGTGGTGGAGAGGTCGGAGCGGGAGAGGGTTAGGGTTTGGTGAGTCTGGCTGAGGGTGAGGACTCGGTATGTGAGTGAGTCGGCGGTTAACTCGGCGTGGGTTTGGGTGCAGTTGAGGCGGAATTGGGGTGGACCGCAGTGGGAGGGGCGAGGGGGGCCGGTGAAAGGGTAGGTGAGGTTGTGGAGGGGGCCGCAGGAGAAGGTGGTGGTGCAGTTGGGGAAGTTGGTGGTGGTGGAAGCGGTGGTGGTGGTGGAGGCGGTGGTAGTGGTGGTGGTGGTGAGGAGGAGGAGGAGGAGGGGGGCGAGGGGTGAGGAGAGAGAGGGAGGCATTTGGGGAGGGAACTCAACTCGAGAGAGAGAGGTCAAGGTGGAATAGAATAGTAGATGAGTGAAGTGGAGAGGTGGGCCACATGGTCAGCTGTGTTGGACCACAAAACAAAAGGCGTGGCTCGTTACGTTACTGCAATTAAATTAAAGTGAGGAGACGAACTTATGGCTGAAAAAAGACAAAAACAAAAGGAGGCTAGCGACTTCTTCTTTGAACAGCAAAGGAGGCTTTTTATTAGTTTTGATTATTTTTAAAATTAAGCGTGTTTTCGCTAACTGAAAAGTTGTGAACTATAATTTTTTTTGTTTTGTCCTTATTATAGACGGCTACAAAATTTTAGATCAACGGTAACAATATTATGCTAAATTTTTTGTATATGTATATAAAACAAAGATATTTATCAAGATTAAAAGCTTACAGGACCTTATTATTCGAACTTTGTTGAGCTACATATGATCTACTTACTCCGAAATTGAAGTCATTTTTATTTATTTTGGCTTTGTATGAATGATCGAAGACATGCAATATAAAATACTAAAAATGGAAATCAAATTACATGTGAAAAATTGTAAAAATTTAGTAGTATATTTTTTGAACCCCCTGGAACACTATTATAGCTGTCCCTCCTCCTTATTCAATTTTTATTCGCATTTGTTAATTTTGCATCAAATTTTTATGTATTTTCAACGAGAGGCAACGAGAAATTATGTGTGAACATAACAAGTCTTATTGGCAAATACATTATACAACATGTGCCTGAACTGTACTATCTGACCAAGTCTTATTCAAGAGAGGCAACGAGAAATTAGGTGTGAACGCAGCAAAACAAGTAGTATTACCTACCCCACATGGAAAATTTAATCGGTTGCCAACTCTCAGGAAATTTTTCCATGCTTTTTAGTACTATTTCATTGCATAAAGTGGTAGTATTACGTTATCAAAGCCCAACACCGATAGTACCTAGACCTTTAACATAAAAGCAGGCAAACGCTAAGAAAAGCAGGTAGACAAATTATGTCATCAGCAGTGAGACTAATTGGGAAATACTATACACAACAATAACAAGGAATTAGGATAGGATGAATATTTTCGGGGTTGGATCCCACACCAGTTTGGTACAGTCATGGACCGTTTGTGGGCCCTTTTCGGGTCCACAATAATGATCGAAACTGTTTATTTTTTTAGAATTCGTCAATAACATTGACCTTACCAAAAATCACTTTGATCGGATACCGTTTGATGAGACGTCGAGATGCATTAAGTTTGTAAGGAAAAAAGTGTGTGACACTGGATTGCAACTTATTTGATACAATTATATGAAGATCAATGCATTTCGATATCATATTAAACGGTATCCGATCAAAGTGATTTTTGACGTGGTCAATATTCTCGACGAGCTTTAAAAAATAAACGGTTCCGATTATTATTGTGGACCTTAGTCCATAACTGAACCAACTGGTTGGAAGGCAGCTGGTTGAGATCCAACCCCGATATTTTCACCGGCTCGAATTACCAATAACATATCCTCTTCTTGTTATACCGCAAAATCAAATCTCCAATTCAGAGGAGTCAAAAACCCACAGAAGATCAAGCGATCCTCGAAAGATTTCACCTTCCTAATAAAGAAACATAATCATACATACTAGTAACCAAAAGAAACCAGAACTAACAAGATCAAAGGGTAACGCACCTGTTCCCGGGCAGGTTTCAGCGGAGCCCCCATCCGAACAATAACAAACGAACGAACCAGAATTCGAGGAATTCCACCCGCACGCCCCGCCGGAGCCGACACACCGCTGACAGTTAGTATTGCTGGCTTCCCACACCAACCCAAAACCACTATCAAGCACTTCTGCCAATTTCTCTGAAGTACCATTGCTCGACAAACCCGCACCCACAGTTGAATTCACCCGAACACTCACATTTGTATTGCAAGTAGTAATATTCAAGACGGCCGTAGTAAGAGCAGCCGACGTGAAAATCCCGAAAGTTCCGACGGTCCCATTCGCGAGGCACGGAAACTGATTCTGAATCGTGTTGACGAGCGTAAGTGCCGTGCACCCGTAGTAAAGCGCTAGATCGTTTGTATCAGCCGCGTAGCTGAAGTGGACCGTGTCCAGAGTGGCGTTGTGAAGGTACTGGGGGCAACTGTCGTTCCAGAATTCCTGTCTGGCTACTGTGAGAGCGTACGTTACGTTGTTGATGGATAGGACTCGGTAAGGCCGCGACTCGATGGTGAGCACCGGGGCTTCGCCCGTGCAGTTCAGTTGGAAACTCGGGTGGCCGCAGGACTGGGACCTGTTCCCTCCCCAGAAAGGGTAACCGATTCCCTGCATGTTCCCACATTGGAATAGCTGGCTGCAGTTCAGGTATTGCTCGTTGCCCTGCGCTAAAGATGCCGGGAGACGGATCAGCGCGACGATCGCGACGAAAATACAGGAGATTGGGAAGAGCTGGGGATGCATCTTTCCCAGAGACTATAGCACACAATTTGAGACTGCACCGAAATTCCTAATGGGTGTGAATCAAAACTCAAACTTATTAAACAGGGTGTGCAAGTTGAACTGATTTGGTTTGGTTTTTTCCAAGTAAGTCATCATCAAATGACAATAAAGAAGGTGACGTTTGACAAAGGGGCGTGGAAATCGTGTAAAATTTTTCAAAAAGTCTAAATGGAAGCTTCTGTTGGAACGAGAAAGTGGGCTTTGTCCAACCTACTAATTAATATAAAAATCTACAGTTGAGAACGAAAAGGGTAACCAACAAAAACTGGAATTCTAAGAAAGTCAAAAATTTCGGATAAAAAAAAAAAAAAGTCAAAAATGGCAGGCTCTGAGAAAACATTTTTCAAAATGTACTCCATCCAATATTGAAAAAACAAAGTTGTCAATGAGGAATAATCTTCACATGCTAGAAAGTTAAAACATAACAACATTACTAGGGAAATTCAATCTAACAAGAAGATGAATGTTTGGTTTACTGTGGTCGTATCTGAATCAGGTCATTCCCACGAGCCGAAGAAGGTCCAAGAGTTCAGAAGAGTTGTGAACAATGAAATTTCTAAGTGTCAGATTTACAATTTATTTCGATGTCAAAGACACAGAGAGACACACGAAAGTTTTTAATTTTCTTACTATTTTGTTTATTTTCTTGGTTACATAGTGTTTACAAAGTATGTGACCAGGGTATCTTGAGCATCTAGAACGATTCATGTAACATAGATGAGTTTATTGCGAAAGACGAAATTCATCAGTGGGTAGGTATTTTTTTATCCTTAAGCCATCACCCCGGCTTCTTCATGTAAAAACCCAGCAGTGGCGCAATTAAGTGAAAAATAGAACTGTGGCAGAGCATTGAAGAGAAGATACTCATTCGAGAGTCTTGTTGCATCTTCATCACGCTCGATTCCACCAAATTGCCATCATGAAGGTAAGTTGCATCATAGTTGGGTTTATCACGGCAAAAGCAAGTTCACCGATTCCAATTCGAAACGTACCCACATCCCCTCCAGGTTCCAGAAATGCGATGCATTAATTTCAGCAAAAATCTGACTCAAGACAATTGGCATAGGTTTTGTTGAGACAGAGACATAGTGCCCCGATAGTATGCGATCCAAGTTTTGCTACTGTCATCTGCGTGGTTATGTGTTGCAGAATGGCTCTAATACTTTCAGTAAGAAGCAAACGCCAGAATCTATCTTGCCCAGGAATGTTATTTGGTTCATTGCTTCTACTTTATAATACCACGAGTGACAAAAATACTTTTGAAGCAACACAAGCTACTATATGCCGACCGTGAGGCGTTGCACGATGCCTAGCCACACAATATCAACATGATCAGAAGACTCATTAGACATTAACCAACTAGCGGATCTAAGGACCAAGGAATTCTGTTATTGACAATCAAAACCAGGATTTCATCGCGTTGTCCTGTTTGACCAACATCACAATTGGTTCATCTCAACTAGCAAAATAAAGTTTAGTGTGACCGCATTTGGCGCTAACTATCCAAATTCGTAATATTTCTCCGGCAAATCAGAATAACTACTCAAATCATGAGACGCTGTGATTGTTGAGCTTGGTTGTACCAATGTGTATACATGATGTTTAATTTTCAAAGCTCAGAGTATTCGGACCACTTTATGCGCAACTCGTTAATTCTTGGAAGACCAATTTCACTGTCCACTAACACAGTTCATTTAAAGTCGAGTCAAAGTACCGTATAGACTGACCTCAAAAGAGTTCACATTGTCATTGTTGAGCTTGTCTACAACTTCATGCCTATAGCAAAACTTATTTCCACCCAAAAGATTTTTGTTCCTTCCAATTTTTCTTTGACTCGGCCCCTTTTAGTGACCAACAATATGTTAGTGTCTACCGTCTACAACTTGGCTAATCCTTCTAATTTAGTGGAAAATGTGTGTGCATAATGTTTATTTGGAAAATTCATGATGTTCGAATCAGATAACGCACACTTATTGTTTCTTAAAAGACAAGACCCTTTTAGAATCCGAACAAGTCTTATTCAGACTCATAAATGTTGATGCACTTGGGATTTTAAGTGTTCATGATTTTTTTTTCCTGACGAAGAAACCACTCATAGTGTAACGACCCAGATTTTCGCCCTATTTTTTTTTATACAAATTTATAATGTTAAATTCTTAATTCAATAACTAATTAGATTGAATTATTAATTATGCATTATTATGTGTATAATTGATATTATTTACACACTTGTATATGATATTTATTTACACTTTAGATATACAAGTATCCATGCTCATCTCTTATCCTATCTAACCAAAATTCTATCGAAACCAATTTTCCACTCCCCTTCAAACTCTTCCTAAACTATATCTCTCTCTCCTCTCGCATTCCACCACCTCTATACTTCTCCTCTATAAATACCTCTCTCCTCTCTCACAATACAACACTCCTAGTCCACTACTACATAAACAGAAACAAGAAAAGAGGGATCAAACCCTTTTAAATTTTCGTCCATATCACGTCCCTCTGTTCACGGCTTGTTTCTTCCTAGTTGCTGTCGTTTTTAGGCCTAAGTTTCTTCACGAACGTTGTAGAGGGCGTCGAGAGCTTCGATTTCGACCCAAGAATCACCCAAAACGGTCAAGGATTGATAGAGTTATCGCTGTCCAAAGATCAGTAAAATTCTCGGATTTCTGCTCCCAGACAGCAAACAGGACTTATGAAAACCTCCATTTTTCTCCTAGTTCGAATGGTTTTCGGGCTTCGACTTCTTCACAAAAGTTGTAGAGCGTTTCAAGATCTTCGCGTTAGACACAAGAATCGTCCATAACGGCAGAGGTTTGGTCAAGTTATTCCAGCCCTAAGTTGCTGCTAGAACACTTATCTTTCGCCGCCAAACGAAAACCCACCGGACTCCACCGAAACGCTTTGTCCGGAATAAAGGTATTATAATCCCTCCCATACCTTCCCCTAAGTATAATATGTCATTACGTATTGGTGTTTAACGTTCCGGGATGAAAGAAATCCAACCCGACGTCGCACGGCTGAAATAGTATTGCTCGGCTCCTGTTTCGAAAACCCACTGTACATAATCGTAGGTTTTTTTTTAAAACACTGAAACTAGAGTTAACCCCCATAGCTTATCTAGTGTATTGATTTTGGTCCATAAGAATTCATAACATATTAAGATTAAGCCCCTGAGTTTACTAAAGTCTATGCTTTAGCAACAAAAACGTTTGTTTTGTTTCGTTTTTGTTAAATATATTTTATTAAATGTCTTATTTGTATAAAAGCCCTCGATAGTGATAATAGTTTTACTTTTATTTTTACAACTTAAATGTTAAATTTTGTAACCAAATAATAATAATAATGATGATGATGATGATGATGATGATGATGATGATGATGATGATAAGATAATGTCATTATAATGTAAAGTATTAATTGACCCTCATCTATTGTATTATTATTATAAGAAATTATTTTACAAAGATACTAATACAAGCCTAGACTTATTAGTAATTGAACAAAATTAAATCTTCTTTATTAATTAAGTATCCATTAATAATATTAACTTCTTGGCCACACAAGACTAAGGGCATCGGCCCATTCATAAAAAGTTGAGTGATTATTGTTTATTTCAATTATTATTTTAATTATTTGTCTATTGTTCAAACTCTTGATTGATATGCTAGATTGGACCATAGAGATATGGGGCAGTATGCAAATAGAATTCATTTAGACGGTGTTAAGTAATGGATAAATTGGAAAGTTGTATTTTTTTAGAATGCCTGCAGGCAAAGTAAGCCCAGTGATGAATTGAATCTGGCGGGAGTCCAGTGATGAATTGAAACTGGCAAAGTAAGCCCAGTGATGATTGTGATGTGGTACATAAGATAGGCGAACCCTAGTTATGATTCGGGCATGATAAGCTTTCTTTTGTTGTAATGAGAGGGATACACATTGGGTACATAACTTAGGTGCAATCCGCGACAGCAAAAGAAAGTGAACTCATGGGACAGGGCATAGCTAGCGGTTGGGGAGGAAAGATCCCGCGGAGGAGATCTTAGATTACACGTTAAGTTAATGGATAGTAACAAACCGGTTTATGTGGAAAAAGATCTGTTTTTACTTGTTACAATTATCCTGTTGTTTGCGAGCTGTAAAGTAAGAGGGATAGTTGGGTTGGATTATTCTATTGGGTGATTTATCACTCATAGATACGTCTATATCCTGGCAAATCGTTTACTTCGGCGATCAATTTGCTAGAAGGCGCAGGATTCAATGATGGTGCAGTTCGACGCGAAAAGAATATCAGGAATGGAGATCAAGTATGCTCGAGATTTGTCTCAAGCCTAGAGTCGGCTCTGAAGTTAATGTATTTTGAATCAGTAAATTCTCTTGAGATTGTAATAGCTAAACCTTTATCTTGGAAAATTATATTTATTTAGCAAAATTTTCTTAAAATATTATTTTATTTTGCTCCCGAAATGTCGGGGCGTTACACATAGGAGGGCTACTAATTGGACCCATCCATAGAGCTTAAACCTCCGAACAATCTGAACCAAATTCCGACCAGCCATGTAAATCGCAGTCCAAGCCTGGAGAAGGGTCGAACCCTGCCAATGCTAGGCAAGGGCCGTCCCCTTCCGCTGGGACAAGGCCACGGGTGGTGTGTTCATGATATTTGATCGTCTAATGTCATTATTTGTCCTCAAAAGCAATTTCGTATGTAAATATCATTTGACAAATTTATGTTGAAATGGACTTTCTGCCTACGAAATTGGAATTGGGAAATCCTAGAGTGCAGTCCGCAAACTCTGCACTACTGTAACGTGGTCGATTCGGCCGTTCATTTTGACTTTGACGACTTGAATTTGATTTGAGTTTTTATTGATCCGAATCGTCTGAAATTGATAGCCGGATCGACCAACCTACAGGTTCTCCGGTCCCACGAAATTTTTTTGTGAAAACGGAAAGAAGTAACGTACCCGGCTGAGTCGGTGCTGTAGCCGGTAGGGAACCCGGCTGAGTCGGTGCCGTAGCCGGTAGGGAACCCCTAGAAATCGAGCAAGTACCCGATACGTAAGGCAGGTAGGGGCAAAAGCAAGTGGTATTTTTATTAACAAAATCGAACCCGCACCGCCCTTTAGACCCGGTACACTCCTCACACCCTTTGCTATCCACTTTCCATCTAACCTTAAACCCTCCTCGGAAAGCCTGTCCCAATCCCTTCAAATCCAACGACCCGTCCCAACCCGCAACCGGTACCGTAACCCGAGACTCGCAGCTCAAATCGGGGCTCCAACTTCCCACCACCAAATACACATCCAACCCGGAAATGTTGCACGACGGAATCGGGATAAGGCTCAGTATCAATTGAAACGACATCGAGCATCCGTAGACGAAATCGAGGTTAACAACGCTGGAAGCGTACTCGAACAGGGAGTTATCCAGAGTGGTGTTAGCCAAATCCTGCGGGCAAACCGACTCCAGGATATCTTCTCTGGCGATTTTCATCGTCTGGGTGGCCTGGTCGATGTCCCGAACCCTGTATTTTAAGTTGTTGATGTAAACGGTGGTGATACCGTCTTGGCAATGGAGGTCTAATCCTGGATAGCCGCAGTATTCCGGTTCTCCGTGTCCGCGGAAAGGGTAGCCTATTCCGGTGATGGAGCCGCAATCGAAAGTAGTGTTCCCGCAGCTGTGGTAGAAGAACGCATCTGGGAAGCAGAAACAGAGAGGGAATTGGAGAAATGGGAATTGGGTTGTGAAGGAAAGGAAGGAGAGGATGGGAAGCCATGAGAGGGTTCGGGAGTTCATTGGGTGGGGAGCTCTATACCGAAGAAGAGGAAGTGTTCAGTGGAAGTAGGAGTAGTTAATATCGCACATAGGACAGGGTAGTTGGGCAGAGGACAGAGGATACTGGAATTAAGGGGGACGTTAGTGAATTGGGGGATAGTACTGCGCAGTACGTAGCACCGTGCTGCGCATCTCCAAACCGTTAGATCGTGTATAAATCTGAGTCGTCGGATACATGATTTAACGGCACAAAAGTGCATAGCATGATATTGTGAACCGCACTGCGCAACACTAACCCAAATTCGATTCCAGGAGGTGGCAAGAAAATACAGTAGAAAAGGAGGTGGATTTGGACATGCACTACCGGCAATAGCACTAAGTGGATGCGTGTGCAAGAGTGTGATGGAGATTGCGGGCGTGAAACCTTCTTTCGAAAACATCACAAATTATTAAAATGTGCGGAAGGAGCAATTGACACATAATATTTTTTCCTTAAAAGTTAGAACTCCCAAAAGTATCAAACATTTAGGGGCGGAGAGAGTACAATTTTCTCTCCTTTTTTCTCTCACTACACTTCAAAATAAATTTCAAAATATGCAAATCACCAGAAATATAGAACACGGTGTGTTGCAATCTCCCCCACCTTAAGAAATATTGTCCTCTCCTCGAAATTTGTCGTCCTAATAACATCTAGATGTCTGACGTCCTAATAATCTAAAAAATCATGACTACACTGCCATTGCGAACTATGATAAAATCTTATACTATATAACCTCTAAAAACTCTCCCGAGCAATATATAACTTCACATTTTCGGTCAGGACTCGCTCTAAAACCAGTTTTTTAAATTACAAAAGTTGAAAAAAAGAAGGGCTTATCTACTTATTTGGTCCCCACAAAATAGCCTCGGTTTCAATTTTGTCCTCACAAAACTTTTGGTTTCAATTTTACCCTTATAGTTTGTCACCCGATTTCAATGTTACCCTTTCCGTTAAAGTTGGACAGAAAATGCCTAAAGGCTAATGGTTTGGGTGATTTGGCATCTGAATACCCTTTACAAAACTAAAAAACCTTTTCCACAAATTAATTTCTTTTTCTTTTTTTTCCCGTAAAACTAAAACCCTAAAATCTTATCCCCAACTAAAATCCCCAAACACACTTCCCCCATTTGTAATTAAAACCAGTAATAAAATAGATAACAAAGTCAAAACATATCACTGACCTACAAAATCTAAAACTAATATTGAAAATAGTTCAGGAACTAATTAAAATATAGTAGCAATAAGACAGTAGCAGCTATATTTTTAAAGTTGAGAATCAATAACCGAACAAAAATTGTCGGTTCTTATTTTTTCAGAACCATGATGACCAGTCAACTAAACCATATAATTAGACCAAATAGGATTGTTCGATTTGGATCGGATCGGTTTTCTAGTTATTTTATTTATTGAACATTGCTAGAAAATAAAGCTAGTTGTTGTAGCTGTGGGTTAAATGTTGGTTATTAGTACAACATGAATATCTCGTGTCGCTAGATATTTGACACTGGATATTTGTTTGCATGGTGCTTGATGGTTTCATTGTAACTTTCACTATATAAAAAAAAGACTAGCTAGGAAAACAACTACTCGTAGTCCTAAATGCCACTTGTTGGGTTCAGAGTGTCCTTATGGGTTTGGTTACTCAATACTACTCCCTGCGACTGCTTTAAAAATAGATTTGCTGTTGCGGGTGCGATGTCAAATGTTATAAAAGATTTAATTGAAGCTTTCGCTAACACCAATTGGTTAAAGGAGAGATGGTGGTAAAGCGGTCCGACATCACTAAATGCTGAAAATTGCTACATTAATTAGACATTGAACGTGTGTGGTATGCACCCGTTGAATTGTATAAAAACTTATAACATCTGCATAAAAACTTATAACATCTGCACATAAGTTAATAACATTTTCACGTAATTTTATTAAGTCAATATTGGGGCAGAAGAGATTTGGTGGGTTCAGTCGTTTTAGGGTTTCTACAAATAGGGGGAAGTGGGTTTGGGGATTTTGGGGACAAAGATTTTAGGGTTTTTAGATTTACGGGAAAGAAAGAAAGAAATATGTGGAAAAGGTTTTTCAGTTTTGTAAAGGGTATTTGGCTGCCAGAGCACCCAAATCGTTAGCCCATAGGCATTTTTCGTCCAACTTTAACGGAAAGGGTAACATTGAAATCGGGTAACAAACTATGAGGGTAAAATTGAAACCAAAATTTTTGTAAGGACGAAATTGAAACCAAGCCGATTTTGTGAGGACCAGATAAATAGATAAGCCAAAAAGAAGTTGTACACAAACATTGAAAAAAGAGAAGTTTTTTAGTGCCGGGGGCACAAGGCACGTGATGCCGAGCACCATCTCGGCCATCCAAACGTGTTTTGAGTAGTCCGGATCTATTTGAGTAATTTTTTAGTGTAAAATTACCAAAACACTCCCTCAAGCCCAGACAGATCTGGGCCGTCCAAAACACGTTTGGACGACCGAGATGCGTGCTCAGCACCACGTGGCCCCTGCCCACCCTGCACTGAAAAATTTCTCTTGAAGAAACTTATCAACAATAGAAAAGCAATTTTCGTCTTTTTCTCGCGAGACCCATGGGATTGCTCCATGGAAGATCCATACGAATTGATGATGCTCTAAATTTCCATATCTCATCAAAGATGTTTCTCAATCAGGTACGCAAAAACATAGTAGTAACTAGTAAGTGGAAAGATCTAAACAATGGAGGATCAGATCCCATATCTTTTAGATATTTGTTGATTTATTCCTGTCTTTACAATATTATTTAAAGTGTTACACGCACAACGGTTGTGCAAAACTCTTTTCACAACCGATCCCTACTCGCCCATTATTGTAATGGACGGTCCAGATTCGCTCAGGGAATAAATAAACTATTCACGCGAATAATTTACTTAAAATCTGGACCGTCCAAACACATCTCGACGGCTGGAATTTATTACACCCCTTGTTGGTTTATTTAGTAGCCCTATCCCCACCCAGGGAGCCCTACGACTAATTCGGGTGGGAGAAAAGACCGAATTATCCCTCAAATCTTTTCTTTTTGTGTTCTCAATGCAATGATTTAATGAGGGTAATTAACCCAGTAATTTATCATATTATTCATCTTATCGACTCACTCTGAAGTCTTATCCGCTCATATCAAGCATAAGCTAATCCTCTCTTGTACCGTACCCACCTCTTATTTCCTTATTTCTTATCCACTCAGAACCTTATACTCGCCAAACGCGCCTTGAAGACTACTAGGATCCCTTTATTTTTTCTCCCTCTCAAACCCTGTTGAGGGCAGTAGCCTGAGAGCCTCGTGTACTGCCTTGCTGCTGAAGTGAACGAAGAGCTGAGCTGGTGACAGGAAGAGAGAGTGGTTGATTTGTCGAAGAGATTGGGAATTGAAGCTAGGTTTGACAAGTTTTCACTAAACTACCTACTACCCCTCGCATAGATCAACTAGAAATTACCCCTTGGATATATAAGAATATATTTTGATTTGACACTCGCAAATGCGACGTAAAATTCCTGTGACACCAAATTTCTTTTGACGTAGAACAAAAGCTTCTTTTTTTTTGATAATCAAAGGTCCGGGCTAGTTTACACGTATCTCAACTAATTTTGGGGCTCTAAAGATAAAGACCGTGCAAACCCTTCGATGACTCAACGTTTAGAATGTTTGGCCTATGTAGAATTCAAACATGCGACCTTATAAATGACAAACACTTATGTGTTCCGCTAAAGGTTTCTTAAAAAAAAAAATTACTTATTTGTAATTTTTAAGTTAAATAATGGACTTACCAAAATAATTTTTTGTACAATATGAATCTTATTTGATAGATCTCAATGAGATCTTTTAAACAGTGCAAAAAAAATCAAAAAATTATTTACATGGATACTATTTTTAAGGTTGAAAATTGTAAATAAGTACTTATTTTTTCAAAAGCCTTAGCGGGACAGAGTTGTTTGCATATGCTCACTTAACAAAACCTGTCGGAGTTACGTATACTATATGTAGGAGATTTATTTGGTTTCTACGTATGCTAAAGATGGATTACATCTAAAAGAGACCAATACCCAAAATTAGAACACGATAGTCGACCCAACACCGGAACAAAGAGTACTTTTAAGACCGACACATTAATAGGAGGCCACACAAAATATCAACTAGATAACCAACGGGGTTGTAGCCCAATGGTAACATCTGAACCTCTCTCTTGGGAAAATCAGGGTTTCAGTTTTGTTGTTGGCATTTGTGGGTTTATAGTCATTGACAGTCTTTAGAATTCGCTGTGGATTAATTCACCAACTCCTCCTTTAACTCCGCTAACGTATTTAAAGTATGGCCAACAAAATAAAATAAAAAACTAGAAAAAGATCAAAACTGGACCTACTCACAAAGATTTAAAATACCAAAAAGACTTTTTGTCGTAATCAAATTTTAACTTGCGACGGTGTCAAAGAGTAAAAAAAATAGTGCGGTTGTCCCATCAGTTTGGTGCATTTTAGCGCAATTTCAAATACAGACAATTTTAGACTAAACTCATACGTAATTATTTTTCAATGCAAATTAAATGGCTTAAGTGATGTGGAAAAAATGGCAATTGACCAAAGTTGTGAATCTCGTTTCGTACCGGCTGATACATACCAAATTGATGAGTAAACGGTACCTTGACCCTTCAATACCATTCCGGTCTCAACACCGGACAATATCTGTTGGTACCGACGATTTCGGATAATACCGGATGAGATAAGCTTACCGAAAAATTCGGCCGGTATTTTGCAGATCTGGGCAACGTCCAAATTAACTCCTCATACCAAATTTTTACCTCAATCCGATGTATTCTGCGCCTCACACTCGACTCAGTTATGTGCCTCTAGTCATGGAGGTCTCATCTTTCATCCTCCTTCATCTCTCACTGGGTTGCTCTCCTGTGAAGCTGCCGCCGTTGGCACTCCTATGAGAGCTGATGCCATTTTTTGCAGCCTATCTGTCTCTCTCTGATTGATTTCTGGTTCGGAGAGAGAAGAAGTGAGGTGGGGAGGGAGGGGTTGCTGCGTTTTGCAGCGGCAGGGACTCGGGGACTTTGGGGGGCTACTGTCCCTTCAGCAGCGTGCTGCCCCGCTGAGAGGTCCTGCTCCAGTCTTGGTCTGACGATAACGTTCACTTTGTAGAGCTCGTCAAGTTGAACAAGTATGTAAAATATCAGTTTGATCAGATATCTTTAAGTGTCTGATCGGAACACATATAACTTGCCAATAATGTGTTTTAGTAGATTTGATCCTGTGTTTCAAATCCATTCTTTTCAAGACAAAAGGTTTCGAGTATGCACTTAATGATATCTGATTGAGCTAATTTTTTTACATATTCGTTCAACTTGACGAGCTTTACGAAGTGAACGTTTCCGATCGTAGGACCAAGACCGGAGCGAGGCCCCCTCGATCAGAACAACACGCTGCTGTCCCTTGAAGGGCCTTGAAGGGACATCACCCCCAAAGTCCGGGACTCGGTGATGCAATTGGCGTCTAAATTATGGAGTACAGTATAATACTCCTCAACTAGGTGCAACTTTTAATTATTTTACTAGAAGTCAGGGCACACACGATGCGTGTGCAAGTTTAAATTTTTGATCACATTTTTTGTCAAATTCGATTTGTACACGCATCGTGTGTGCTTCGGTCTTTAGTACTATACTAACGCCGCACCCATATCGTGTGTGGCTTGGCCCAACTATGAAATAAAGTAAGAAGAAATAGTAAGAAAATCGAATCAAATCGAACCGTACTGAATTTTGTGGACCTACGCTCTTGGTCACCGACTGGAAATTTCCCCAAAGTGTTTCAAGTCCAGGGGTTTTTTATTTTTCTTTGGGGTTTTTTTTTGTAGATGTGTTTATCCAATTCCACGGAGTTTTTCTTCTGAGGAACCTTTGTCCAAAGGTTTTTGAAAGGGAAAAGTAGAAAAATTAAAAGTGAGAATACGGGCAAGTAAGAATTAAAAGTTGGAGGAGAAAAATAGTAGTAAACAAAAGATAAAGTAGAAAAGAAATTGTACCTTCTCCTGAATTCTACTCCTATGTTACATGTTTGGTTGGATCAGCCGACAGCTTTTTGGCAGCCATAGTTTTTGGTTTGGTTTTTTCCGTTGAGAACGATAATAGTTCTGTGCGAATTAGTACAGTGTGCAGAATTGTGTAACTATTAGTGCTTATACGTAGAGCGGAGAGGCAGAGACACGGAGGGGAGAGAGGATCATGCGGTTTGGTAACTGCCATGTCAATTTACATATTTGCTCATGAATTTTTAAACATTTTGCTCACACATTTGATGGGTATTTTTGGAAATAAAAATACATGACAGGGAGACATCAAATTGGTGCTCTCCCTTTATATATTAGAATAGAAGATGAATAGGATGGTATGGAGAATTTTTTTGAGTTATAATTAAATATAATTATTATATATATTATAGTTGTGATAAATTCGAAACGGTACCTGGTAATCGGTATCAGTATGTATCATACCAGTAAGAAAACCAATACCCTGTCCGAAATGGTATTCAGAACCTTGCAATAGACATCTTGATCAGCACCAAAGATGGCGTTGCCATTTTTCGACATCAATAAATGGTAATGGGTGGACTTGAATTTTGTGAAAAGTATAATCAAATTACCATTTTAACGCCCGAAATGGCAATGGTTGAAGTTGTTCTCCCCATTAGTTACGGTTATATCCATATGTAATGCAAGGATGCACTATACGGACATGGTGCATGATCCGAGTTGTCCATCTCTATAATCGATGGTATAGATTCTAAAAGTATTACCCAGGCTACCTACACGAGACTTTTAACAAATTTGAACTATTAAAAATACTTTTAAACAATTCAGATTGTGCACGATACCCTTGTACTGTACCCGTGCACTACAAGATGTCTCGAATTCGCCGTTAAAAGAGCCTTATTCCCCAAGAACCTTTTCAAGCAATTTCTTTACGAAAAAAAAGTGATCTCAAAATCTCGAAAGCTACGTCTTTCTCCCAGCATCGATAGGAAAAATCCTGCCACAGTGTGCTTCAGGCAATAAGTTAAAAAAAAAAAGGCTTTCTCTATATCTTTATAATGCGACAATATTTTAGGCAGGAATTCTCTATAAACCAAGTGTGCTCTTCGGTCTGGACTTGGGTTTCATGTTAGAGCACAGCTGCGCTACAAGGTGCAGTGTAGCATTCGAGCCGTTTATCTCGACAATCAATAGTTCAGATTTCACGGTCAATTGTTTAGATTAATTATTCATCTCGGCAATGGCAATGCCAATAATATTGTCAGCCCTTCGGTTTGGACTAGTTCAAATTGAATTCGATGTTTGACGATTTCTTTGCTCACCCCAACACTTACAAATGCCAATAACATTGTCAAAGTAGTGAACTGGAGAGATTTCACTGCCTTTTACTATTATTTGTAAGTTTTTTTTTTTGTCAAAATGATATTCCTAAGAGCTTCATTTTTTTTTTTTTTTGGCACGCCATAAGTGCTTCATTGATAATAGATTCATCGAGCTAGTGATTATCTCATCTATTTGTGTTTCCTATTATTTTCTAGTTCACTTGCATAAAAGGATACCAACAATTTTCAGTAATTAAGGGATACCAACAAGGACAGAGCCAGAAAAATAGAGGCCACAATGTTGAAAATTGAAGCCATTATTTTGTTATTCAGAATTGGTTCAATGGTTGATTAAAACACTACCCTTTTTCTCACTCTCATAATAAAAGTCTACAATTCTCATATACTAGCACTCGGGCTTGGGGACGCCACAGGCTGTTTCAATCTGTTTGGAATTAGGAGAATTGACATATCCACTGAATCTAGGGTCCTTAATATACCCACACAGGCATGGCTCTTGCTCCTTCAACTTATCACAACAAGCCTGCAACGGTGGTGCTCCCGTCGTGATTGCATCGCGGCATGGGCTCAGCTCCATCACGTTACACGTAACCGCATCCATTGCCCGCACTTCTCCCAGTAGCACCACCTCCATAGAGAGTAGGGCAACAACACAAAACAGTGAAAACACATTGCTCTTCATCCTCAACGCCGAAAAAAATAATATTCGAGAGGAGGAGATTTTTAGGGGATGCAACGGGTGAATTTTCAGGCCAAGGCTTGGTGCACAATTTATAGGGGTAACTGACTTTGACCCTTCTGTGCCTTTTTTGTTATGGGTCCCACTATTGCATTAAAAAAGGCAGCAATAAAAATTGCATGGAAATCACCCTGAAAGGAAACAAATTTAAAAGTAAATATTGAATTGAATGTAAGAAAATTAACTTTAGAAGTAAATAAAAAAGATAATTAAGCTTTTTAAGGAAACTACCTAAAAGCAATCAATTGAAAGAATTTACCAGTTATAAGGTTAGGATGTTTATATTAGGAAGTATTCTCTCGATCTAACGGTTATAACCTATTGAGAATTCAATTAGACACTTGCAGGGGATGCTAGGTTTGTATGTATAGACAAAAATCACTCTGTTTTAGAATATAGATGTTTGGCCTATATAAAATTCGAACATATGCAACCTTATGAATGACAAATACTTATTTGCTTTCTTATGCCCACTTGACCAAACCCCTCGAGGTTACGTATATTATACGTAGGAGATTTATTTGCTTTTTTGGGTATGGGTCCCACTATTGCTTTAAAAAGGAAACGAATAAAAACCGCAATACACATTTCCAAAATGATTATCCCAAAACTATATAAAAAAAAAAAACAAAACAAAACAAACAAACTTATTTTAAGTCATCCAAGCTTCTTCTAGCCTTCTTTTTTGAAAAAGAAAAAAGAAGTTAAGTTTTTTGACACTAGAAAGTAGAAACTAGTATTGTTAATCCCATACCATATCAGCCGTTATGGTTCGGTTAATCTCGTTTTGAGAAGAAAATGGTACAACAAGTGGTTATTTGTTCTTATCCATTTTTATAAATTCAATATCTTTCTGAGTGTAATCTTTTTATTTTCGAGTTTATTAACGCTTTACAAGCTTTATGATATAGTCGTACTCAATACCCTAAAGTTTACAACTAGGTATATATAAATATGTTGTGGTACAAATTTAAACATTTAAATTTAAATGTGGTAAACTTGAAATGGGCTTGAGGTACGCACCATCCCAGTGAAGAGTGGAATTGAATAATACGTGTTTTTTTTTTTAGTGACTCTTCGTTTTCAATCTTTTGTTTTCTAAAATAACATTTTCAATCGAATTCTCATATCTATGAATCTCCATATATATCTTAAATCAAAATACGCAAACTTCCTATATCACTTTAATTGAATAAGGTTTCGTTATATGATTTCTGATTCCTTTTTGATATCAACTTAATTATATAAGTTTAATATTGCGAATCTGTTATAATCTTAATTACCAGTTTGCTGGATTATGAAAGGGTTTTGAATTCTACAGTCAAAACATTGTGCCAAAGTGATTGGTAAAATATTACAGTATTTTTAAGGGGATTCTAATGAGGTGATTGAGAGCATCTTTAGGAGATTTTTTAATTTTTTATTTGAAAATTCAATTATTCTAGGACCACACCCAAACACACACCTAAATGCACACCCACACACATAAGTGTGTGGGCTCCACGCACACTACACACTCTAATGTGTGTGGTAAATTGGGATGTTAATGAATTCTCATATCTATGAATCTCCATGAAAATCTTAAATTGAAATCGTATCTTCCTATATCACTTTAATTAAATAAGGTTTCGTTATATGATTTCTGATTCCTTTTTGATATCAACTTAATTATATAAGTTTAATATTGCGAATCAGTTATAATCTTAATTACCAGTTTGCTGGATTATGAAGGGTTTTGAATTCTACAGTCAAAACATTGTGCCGAAGTGATTGGTAAAATATTACAGTATTTGTAAGGGGATTCTAATGAGGTGATTGAGAGCATCTTTAGGAGATTTTTTTTTATTTTTTATTTGAAAATTTAACATTGAAAGTGTACTTTGTTGCTATGTAGTATAACTATTTGAAAGAAGAATTTTATGGTGCACTAGAATTGACCCTTCCGATATGAGTCATACGACCCTTCAAACACTTTTTTTTTTTCCGGACTTCAGGTTGGTGCCGCTCGGCAGGGTCCCTGGGTCCCTCTTATATATATCATGCAAAAGGTGCTTGCACCTAACCCCAAGGTGCGAACTGCTTCTCCATTAGAGGCCAAGTATTCTAAAGCTTGGAGCTCCTGGAATTTGCCCGGACATCCGATTATAGGAAAAATTGTACTCACACGTTGAGTTTTGGTAATAGTTGGTGTTTGTATAGACATGCTCAGCAATTGGTGGCAATGCTAGAGTGCTAGTAGATTGGCTCGTTTTGGTTCCTCATAAAATGATTTTTGAAAGACTTCGGCATGATTCTCGATTTTTGAGACTATTCATCTTCCATTTTTGTCAACATTATGTTGTTCGTGTGTGTTTGAGTTAAGTTTTAACAACAAATTAAAGAGGCAGGGACAGAACCATGATTTTGTATTGGGAGGGGCCGAACTTTATAGAAGATAAACCTTCAACTCCCAATAAACTGTGAAATTCGATAACTTCATTGGTCAAATTTAGTCAAGATCGATATTTGAAATCCTAATAAGAACATTTATAAGGCGAGAGAGAGCACAAATTTCTTTCTTAAATTTTAGGCGACATGAGAGAGTTTCTCAAATGGATAAACAAAGCTTTTAAGTTTATCTCCAAAGGGACTTATTATATATGACCCTCAAAGGACTTGTATCTGATCAGGATATATATGGTCTAAATAGTACTTCATCCGTCTCATAATATTTATCCGGACTGTAGAACAAAAACTTAAAAATAACACAATTTCTGGGCGAAAAATTCAAATGTTTTTCTATCATTTACTAGATATCGATGAGTTATTTTAATTTATGAAAAAGTTTGAATATTATTTTTAAAAATATATATTATTTTTTAATTATAATTTTGCAGATTGAACAAATATTTTAGAATGGAGAGTAGCAAAAAAGTGAGGGGGCCCAGAGCCCCTCTTAGTCCTTGAAAGGCTTGAATGACTCCGCCACTGGAAGTGAGTGGGAGCTGTACTTACGTTAATTTTTGTGGAGGCCCAATAATTTTGTTATTAGCCGAAAAACATTTTTGTTGGGCCCAAAAGAGATTTATTTTTGGGTAGTTCGCCGTGGAATATTTTATGCAACTTGGCACATGTTCAACACGTGATTTTGTTGCCACTACTTAAGCTTTATTTGGTCTTTGAGAAAAACTTCTTTACAAGGCGTCCCGTAAGGAAGATTTACGAGCTGAATCGCGCACGTACTTTTGAACGGTCCGGATTGAAAACCAATTTTGATTGGTAAAAATTAATAACCGATAAAAATTGAAAACACATCTCAGCCATTAATTACGCGAATGGACGGGTGAGATTGAGCGGCTCTCCGCTGTGAATAAGTTCCTCTCTTGGTCTTTACCGGCACCTCATCCCGCCCGTTAGAATAACTAAATTTTGGAATTCTGGTGGGTTCACCTACACCCACACCTTTGCATGTGGCGTCGCCAATGGGCCCACACACACTACATCTTCAGTGTGTGTGGAACCCACCAAGAGATATGAGTGTAAAGTGTTTGTGATTCCAGAATAATTGTAGAGCATTACTAATGCCACGAAGGTTTTTGTTAGTTCCACGACAATTTGTGTAATCTGACACTATTGCCCTCTATTAGTCTTCATGTGACTCCTGACTTCTTGCCTCTATCTCCAGAGACCCATTATGCTTTTGATTTCCTCTATTCTCGTTTTGGCCTCTCTCAAGCTCTATCGTTCATGGCCGGTGGAAACGACTGGAACTGGAACGTGATGGATTTGAAGTTAATGATGAGCATTTCACACCTCTCGCCATTCGTACCCACCCTCTGTGTGCATGACGGGGGCTGATCGTGAAATCGAGGACCACCGTGACCTCCAGACCATTATCAGCAATTTTTTGGCTCTTATCCAAAGGACCTCCAACGTCAAACCAAATCATGAGAAGATAGAAAGGAAATTGCAGAAACAAATTGTGATTCTAAAACTTTCAGTCTCTCCGCTTCTTTTTGTATACCTAAAAAGATTGTAAATTTTTATACTATGTTAGTACTGTGACATTTTTTTGTTTGATATCGAAATTAGGATTGCTCCTTGGTAATGGTGGATAGAAATAAATACAAGGAGAAAGAGAAAAGTGGGTGCAAGGAAAAGAGGACAAGTAGATTGCGCTCTTCTCAGGGGGAAAGAGTTGAACCAGGAGAGAGAGAGAGAGAGAGAGAGAGAGAGAGAGAGAGAGAGAGAGAGAGAGAGAGAGGGGTTGTTTGGCTCTTTTAGGGGTAGAATAGTGACTACACACAAATTGTCGTGGCATTAAAATAAACCTTCGTGGCATTAGTTGTGCCCTAATTGTGTATGAGCAAAAAGTCATCACAAACACATTCACACAAACATTGGGACTCACATGGATTGTAAGTGTGTGTGTGTGTTTGTTTGTTTATATGAATGTCTTCGTAGCGAGAAATTTTTGGTCGCAAATCGGGTACTACGTGGTATCCGTGCAGCACATTCGGACCGTCCAAATAATGCAACCGATGGATAGGATTTGAAACTCTTTTCCTCCCCCTTTTTTTTTTTTTAAATCTATTTGGTACCTTTCAATCCGTGTCGTCAATTGTATATTTGAATGACTTAATGTGCTGCATAGGTGACCACGTCAACTCGTCAACCATACACTACTTGCCCACAAAATTTCTCCTTGGTGGCTGTAGCGGAAAAATGTACGTTACTCTCCAGTCAGGCCCAACTACTAGTCCAACAACACGTGGTGACGACCACCCTTTCTGGTACTAACCGTTTTACGTCGTCTCATACCATGGCCCCCTCTCAGTCTCTCACTGTCTCCAGGGGCGGGCATAAAGGGGGACTGGAATACGTGCTGTCCCTTTAGGGACACCTGGTCCAATCCAAGCAATTCATGATCGGCAACGAACGACTCAGATTTCATAAATGGTATCGGATTTTGCACAACTCTAAATGCTCCCACTAACTAGTCTTATAGGTTAATTTGGAATTTTTTTTTTTATATAGAATTTGCCCTTGCAAGTCCTTTTTATAGAATTAGCTCATGTGTGAAAACTCCCCAAAGAGTTTAAGTTATCAACTATTTTTTGGTTGTCGGTATAATATGTACGTAATTTGTTTTGGGCCTCTGGTTACTTCTGCCTCATTTTCCTGATTTAGTTAATCTTTTAAACTTTTGATCATGATTTTTATTTTTTCAAGTTTTGCCTTGACACATTAAAAAGGGAGTAAAAAAGAATGACCGAGTATCAATAAAGTTATAAAAATAAAAGCATTTTTGTAGAAAGTTCATAAAAACACATATGCTTAATCATGTTTGGCGATCATTTTGTAGTTCACAAAAACACAAGCTTAATCATCTTGGGTTTAATTTTCGGACTGTATGCAGAGATTATAAAGGGTCTCCAACGCCATTCTCCACCTAACATTTGGGAGTGATGATATACTTAATACCGAGTTCTAAAAAAATATGTGGTGAAGAAGGTGGGTGAGGCATGCACCATGTTATGGTGTCCAAGACACTAAATAATTTTCTTGCACGCAACTAACCAGCACGCCAAACCTAAGAAACATAATTCGCTGGTGGGAGAGTGTGAAAACGGTTGTGACACAGATCCAACCATCCACTAAAATTCGTGAGAACAAATATTGAAAATACGAGCACTGAGAATTAAAAATGAGAGCGCATGATATCCGTACCATGCCATCTCTTTCTCCGTGGTTACCACTAAAAGAGATCCAATCACCCACCGAACCAAAACCCCCCCCCGCCCCCCAATACCATCACCATCAGTCATACTCAACAACTCAATATTTCCCTTTAATGGAATTGGAATTACTCAACAACTGAATAGTTGCCTTTCATGGAATTGGAATTTCTCATAAACAAAAAAATTGAGCCGGACAAATTACACTTTAGCTAGGATTATATATATATTATTCCATTACTTTCCCAATTTTAAAGGTTCATAATTTTTACATCAAACCAAAACAAATTACAATGTCTAGTTGAATACTCCCTCTGTCTCGATTTTAGTCCCAGTTAGCACTTTTTGTTGTCCCAAAAATCTTGTCGCCATTCCAAACCAAAAGATTAAAGTTAATGAAAGTTCTATTTTACCCTTCTACTTTTGAATCAATAATACTAGAAAAAAAATTTGAAAAGTAATGATTGAAGGGTAGAATGAAAAAATATGGTGATTAGACATGTAATAATTATGATTCTATTATATAGTTAAAATCTCCTAAAGGTCCTAAAAAATGGAGACGGATGAAGTACAAGATAGGAACTGTAACAACCCGGATTTTTTACCCTATTTTTTTTTTTAAAAATAGAGTTAATATTATTAATAATATTATTAATATCATTTAAAGTATATTATTAGTAATAATAAAATTATTTTAATCATAATTATCTAATACTTATATGCAATAAATTGATTTAGCCTTAATTATCCTACTTTTGATTATTTAAATTGCATGCATATAAATCCCACCATCTCTCGCTCTCCTATTCGGTCTCTAATTCATCTCCCTGACTATATTATCGTCTTATAATTCGTCCATTCCGAAACCCAATAGGATACAACTTCTTTCAATCCAATTCTAACCGAAACTCTCAAAATTCCCTTATATATGCCCATTAATCCGACCCTAGGGTTTATTAGAATACTTATCACGCCCCTCTAGTCCAGAAAAGAGAGAAAAACAGGAGGGATCGGAGCTCCAATCTATGGAGTTCTAGAGAGAGAAAGAAAGAGAGAGAAAAGTGGGTTTGCGATCAAGACTCGACCGTAATCCAATTCGATTATTCCAGACCCTTTCTACAATCCCTAGCTTCGTAAAACAGCATCCAATTCGGCCCCAAAGTTCCCCGATCGAAGAACCCGAAGCTTTCTTCCCAAATTTTCAAGTTTTGATCGAAAATCAATTTGATCCGATTTGAGGTAGTATAATCTCTCCTAATCACTCCTCTAAGTATATTTAATGTTTTTAAGCATAACCCAATAGCCCGAATGGTCCCATGTATCGAAACCATCACGAAAAACCAAAAAAAAACCGAAACTGCATTGCACCTTGCGGCCGCGACCTTCGGGCCACAAGAACCAGGCCTGGAGTTTGCGGCTAGCCTCTCAGCCGCAAGGTTGACCCGGTCAAACCTTGCGGCAGGTTCTGTTTTGTTCCGAACGTGTTTTGCGACCTCTCGAACACCGTTTTCGACCTCCGAACTATTTTTCCTAGACTTTTCACACCTCAAAAATCATAACTTGATAAGGTCATATTTTTTTAATTTAATTATCTATTTATTAAATTATTTATTAGTTATCGATCAACGTTTACAAACGAAAATTTGTTACGACCTTTCAACCAACGTCTTAACACTCCAACTATTTTTTTTAGACTTCTTACATCTCAAATACAGTAACTTGTCAAATTAAATATTTATTTTAATTAATTCACTATTTATTATTATTTTTAATGTAATTCCAATCAAAATTACTTTACGACCTTATAAACATTATTATTAATACCCGTGTAATTTTTTTTAGACTCCTTACTGTCCAAAGATGAAATTATGTCAGTCTCAACATTTATTTTTATAATTAATTATTTATTGTCTATTTACTTCACTTTCGGACATTTTAATTAACGTTTTCATGTAATTTAATTATTCGACCCTCCGAACCCAACTTTTGACATCCAACAGATTATATAGGACCTTTAGGACTCTTATTAGGTCATGATTAATTATTCTAATATTTTTATCTAATTAATGCATTTAATTAGCTTTTAATTAATCTAATTAATTAGAAATAATTAATAAGAGCCTAGAAAATATTTATTAAATATATTTATAAGAATCCTACTTTATTATTGACATTGTGGCTATACGAGAATAAGGGCAACAGCCCATTCATAAAAAGTTGTGTGATTGCATTGCTCGTTAATTGTTTAATTTATTATTTGATTTAATTTTATATTGCGCCAATTCTTGATTTATATGTTAGATTGGACCCTAGAGACATGGGGTGGTTTGCGATTAGAGTTCATACTAGACGATGCTCGGTAATGGATGAAATGGAAAGTTTTTTTTTTTTTTATTTCTAGAATGCCTGTAGGCGGGATTTTGAATGTGATGAGATTTGTGATGAGATGGAAACTGGCGAGAGTCCAGTGGTTAATTGATAAACTGGCGAGAGTCCAGTGATGAATTGATAGACTGGCGAGAGTCCAGTGATGAATTGATAGACTGGCGAGAGCCCAGTAATGAATTGAAACTGGCGAGAGTCCAGTGATGATATAAAACCTGACAAAGTAAGCCCAGTGATGTTTTCTGATGATAAAACCTGGCAAAGTAAGCCCAGTGATGTTTTGATAAAACCTGACGGTTGGTCAGTGATGTTTTACGAGGATAAAACCTGACGGTTAGTCAGTGATGTTTTCTGATGATAAAACCTGGCAAAGTAAGCCCAGTGATGTTTTGATAAAACCTGATGGTTGGTCAGTGATGTTTTACGAGGATAAAACCTGACGGTTAGTCACTGAAGTTTTCTGATGATAAAACCTGGCAAAGTAAGCCCAGTGATGTTTTGATAAAACCTGGCGGATAGGGCCAGAGATATTTTCCGATGATAAAACCTGGCAGAGGTCCAGCGATATTTTGTGACAGTAAAACCTGGCGGTGGTCCGGTGATATTTTCTGATGATAAAACCTGGCAAAGTAAGCCCAGTGATGTTTTGATAAAACCTGGCAGATGGTCCAGCGATGTTTTGTGATGATAGAACTTGTGGGAGTTCCGTGGTGATTTTGATATGGTGATTAAGACAGGCAAACCCTAGTTATGGTCTGGGCAGGAATAGATTTTCCTCGTTGTTAAGCTATCGATCGATAATGAATAGATTTATGAGTGTTGTACTTGTATGCATTGATGATAAATCGTTACCTGCTAGTTGTAATGTAAGGAGGGGTGATTGGGTTGGATTATATTTCGGGGTGAACTTTTTCACTCAGGCACGGATTGTCTGGCATCCGTGTCAGATTTTGCAGAAAATCAGTGGAAGACTCAGGACCCTGAGGGAGGGTGATATTACCTAGAGACGAATCCGGAGTTGGAGACTGAGCCAGTATACGCCTGGAATCCGTATCAATCCTAGAAGACAGCTCTGTTATTTTGTTTAGATTATTACTACGAAGACTATTTTCAGTATTTCTTTAATGGTTTGTAATAGACGAATCTTTAGGAAGAATTATCCAGTTTGGATTTTGTATTTAAATTACTAAATTTTTAGAAATCAATATTTAATACCTCCGATTTTATTTCCGAAAATCGGGGCGTTACAGGAACCGTAATTCTCCTTCATTTGTGCTCCAATGGTGTTCTATGCTTGGCCTAGCTTAATCTCTTGCTTTTGACTTTCTTAAAAATTTTTTTTATCACTATCTAAGGGATATGACTCCTTCTCGACAAGAAGCTTCAAAAAAATCTTAGAACATGGACCAAATTTCAACACGTTAAAATAAAAAAACACAAAAAAAATAATCATGATGACCTTATTAAAGTTTTTAAGTCAGCCTATACAAGGCTCTTGAAGGCCCACGTATGAAGATGGTTTGTTTGGTTCATCTTTTGTCTTTTAATGGAGTTAAAAAAAAAACAAACAAACCCAAGTTAAACTAATCACATTTGTTTTTCCAAAGTCTTCTTTAAAGACAATTGCTGAGTTGCCAAAGTATTCATTGTGACGAAAAAGGAAGATTTCTACCGACAAAATTTTTTCTCAGGATTGATACGGTAGGTGAAACAAACATATACAGGATAAAAGACAAATAAACGGTTCAAATTACATGCACAAGGATTCAAACATAATATTATTCACAATATCCTTTACATACAGGCGCAGCATCGTAGCCCGTAACAATGTTGTTGTTTTTTTTTTTTTTTTTTTCTCTCAACTCTTTAAATAGGACTACTATCTGCTATCCGCCTATTCTATCTATGTTCCCTAAAATCGTGACATTTCGTTCTATTTTCAGCGAAGCTTGAACTTTCTTTTCTCACTTGAGCCAAAGGAGCCAAAGCCCGGCCACCTAGCAAAAGTAACTAACAATGGCCAACATCTCAAAAGTCGACCGACATGTGGCCGTCTTACCATTCCCATTCTCCAGCCACCCCAGCCGCCTCCTCAGACTCGTCCGCCGCCTCGCCACCGCCGCCCCGACAGTCGCTTTCTCCTTCTACACCACTCCTCAATCCATCGCATCTTTGTTCTCGCCGTCGAAAAAGGTCCCCGAGAACATAAAGCCGTACGCGGTGTGGGACGGGGTGCCGGAGGGGTATGTGTTCTCTGGGAAGCCTCAGGAGCACATCAACTTGTACCTCGCGGCGGTGGAGGAGGGGGAGATCAGCCTTAAGGAAGTTTTGAAGGCAGCCGAGGCGGAGGTAGGGCGGAAAATCGGGTGCGTTATTTCGGACTCGTTCCTGTGGTTTGCCGGGGATTTGGCGGAGGAAATGGGGGTTCCGTGGGTATTGAGTTGCGCGGGCGCTCGCGCTCTGTCGGCTCATTTTTACACTGACCTCATCAGGGAAACTGTTGGAATTCATGGTAAGCGATCTTTGGTGCTTTACTGCTAGCATAAAGTTTGTTGGGTTGAGACCAACCCCGATCTACACCTCTAAGCACAAGTACGAAATAACCAAGCACAAAACGATAGACAAACACTGAGAAAAAATTCCTTGTATATATTTACACACATATACAACTAAAAAAACCTATCCGGGAGAGCCACAAACCGGCTCTCCACTCTCCCCTCAGTCCTCACCCTCTCTTCCTCCTCCGGTGGCTCTCCAACGGAGTATCTGAGCGTTCCCGAAGGAGGAGCTTCACTCAACTCTCCCACTCTCCCTCCTGCATGTCACTAGCACGGCCGGGCACATGCGATACTTATGCACAATAAACAAATGGTTTGCTATATAATTTTGCCTTTGTTAACTTCCATCGACTACGTATTCTCCTTTATTAATGCCTAGAACAGATATTGCCGGGCGGGAAAACGACATCGTGAAATTCGTCCCAGGATTTTCGGAGCTACGTCTTGGGGACTTGCCTATCGGAGTCCTGTTTGGGAACTTGGAATCTCCGTTCGCGGTCATGCTGCACAAAATGGGCCGGGCACTGCCTAAAGCAACCGCGATTGCTGTCAACTCCTTCGAAGAACTAGATCCTGAAATCAACCAGGATCTCAAGTCCAAGCTCAAAATGTTCCTCAATGTGGGCCCATTTAATTCAATATCATCGTCATCGTCGCCGCCGCCCCCCTCCTCGTTCTCGGACGAGTACGGATGCATCGCGTGGTTAGACAACCACAAAGCCGTCTCGGTTGCCTATATCGGCTTCGGAACAGTAGCTACACTGCCACCAGCCGAGGTAGAGTACTAAATTTTTTGCCGAGCTTAAAGATAATGGCAACTTTTCTCTGTTCTCTCGAAGTTATTTTTTTTTCCTGACAGATTGCGGCACTAGCTGAAGCACTAGAAGCTAACGGCACTCCGTTTCTTTGGTCTCTCAAAGACAATCTGAAAGAGTTTTTGCCAGAAGGTTTCGTGAAGCGAACAGCCGAGCTAGGAAAGATCGTGCCTTGGACGCCTCAAGAACAAGTTCTGGCACACAGTTCGGTGGGAGTTTTCGTAACTCACGGCGGGTGGAACTCCGTGTTGGAGAGCATCGCGGCGGGCGTGCCCCTGATCGGGAGGCCGTTCTTCGGGGATCAGCACCTGAACACGTGGACGGTGCAAAACGTGTGGAAATTCGGCGTGAGGCTGGAGGATGGAGTTTTCACAAAGAGTGGTGCAATGTCTGCCCTGGAGATGGTTTTGTCTAGCGAAAAGGGGAAGGAATTGAGGGAGCAAGCTGGGAAGTTCAGAGAGCTTGCTTTGAAGGCCGTTGGACCAAAAGGGAGCTCAACTCGGAATCTCAACACTTTGCTGGAGGTAGTAACGAGGTACAATCTTTAATGTAGAAATGCTAATTCGAAGTACTATGTCGGATTTGGATGTAATAAGAATACTTATTGTGTGTATTTGGAAAGGGCATAACTTTTGTTATGTCTTGATTGGGTTTGGTTATGTCTTGGTTGATTTTTTAAATATTCCTTAGTTATGTCTTGTTTAGATTTTGTTATGCTTGTAATGGGTTTTAGTTATGCTCATAATAGTGAAGTTACACAAAAAATTACGGCGTCTCCAAGATGACCGGAGATATCATATTATCATCCGAAACGGGAATGATTTGAAAATCTGATTCCAAGAATTATTGTGTGTTGTGTACGTGAGTGATCAGTGTGGTAGAAACTATCCTCCTCTGATGCAATCTTTGTGTACGTGATTATTTGGAGTAGTTTGGGAGGTCCAAGGTCCTCTGTACGCAGAGTTTGATGTATCTTTATCTCGGTGCAAAATACAACAATCCTAAATTGTACGAGAAGCAATTATACGTGAATTCGGGACATAGTTCTATGGATGAAATTGTACGAGAAGCAATTTGTTCTGGCAATGGCTAATTCGAGAAATATGTTGGATGTAAATAGGAAGATCTATTGTTTGTGAGTCGGTGAGAGTGTTGAAATTTTCCTCTTTCCGAAGATGCGAATTTGTCATCGAATGGTTTGGGAGGGCCAAGGTCTTCTGTAATCAAAATTTTATGTACAAATTCCACAAGGTCGGCCCATGAGATTTGGAGGCTCTAGGTGAAATCGTGGGATGGAGTCCGACATATTTATGAAATTAAACTATGATAAAAGAAGTGTTCCTTCATATTACGACTTCTCTGCGGTATGAAATCGACTTACCACTGGGCCAAGAAAGCACCGATCCTTCTTAATTGATCTCCCCCTTTGCTCTCTCTTTCTCTTTTGCTGGACAAGGCTAGTGTCACTTCTTGTTGTTACCTGGGAAAAGAACAAATCACAAAGAAATAATCGACAGAATTTCAAAGAGCAATTCCATTATATACAAATTGAAAATTCCAGATTACATGAACGGGATGAGGATAAACTGTAAAGGAAATAACGATACAAAGCCGAACAGAATCTTATGTTTCACACGGTATCCTTAAAAAACAGATTCACCGCCTACCGAAAGGTGCTGAGGTTGAATGGGTCTCTATCTCCTAGGATAATTCGCCTAAAATCACATCCTACAGAACACTACCGTAGACAGCTCTGGCAAACTGACTTGCATCTACTCTCTCTCTCTCTCTCTCTCTCACACACACACACACACACACAAGGAGGAGTCTCTGAGTATGTCGTGAAGAATTTGGGAGTTGGTGCTCAAACTATAAACGAGATGCCCAATATATAGACCACCAAGAGGAAACCTTTGAGCTGCACCATGAATGCTGAAATGAATTCGGGCCATAAATAGGGAAACCTCTTGCCATGAATATGGACGGGGAAGTAAAGAGACTCGGGAAAGTCGAAGGCCTTCGCAAGCCAAAAGCCTGGGCAGGCCGAAGGCCTCCCAAGTTATTCAAACTACACCCAAAATTCCCACACCCATAAGGTACCCCGTCCCTGATTCCAGCAGATCATCACCAGGATGCAGAATGGAAAATGTTTAAGTATTATTCAAGAAATAGATATCTAATTTTATTATTTTGGTTATAAATTATTTTTGAAAATTTCTCTTTAAGTGCCATTTATTTTGGCAAGTTTTCTTTCTTGGGAGCCGATAATGCCATGAAGCTTTTTTTTAATGCCACGACCATTAAATGCTCTCCTTGACAAATGGACTTGTCCTTTGCTCTCAAAAGTAGTCCGCACTTTAATTTAACGTTCCCATATTGCCCTTTCCTATTTCTAAAAATGCCTGCCATTCTTCTAGCTGCATAAAAAGTCAAAAGTGAAGACCCCAAAGTCTTTTGACAACTAAGCAAATCCAACCCTACATAAAAACTCGGCCTTTTCCGTGTTTCAATTTTTTCTTTTATGTACCATGCCATCCCAAGTTTAGTACAGAATATGAAGAGTGCTACTGGTACAGCAAGAGCTGTACAGACAACGTATACAGTAGGCTTTTGGACCTGTCTCGGGTTTAACAAAGATAATCGGAGCCGCTCATTTTATTCAAAATATTTTTTGTAAGTTTCTTGTAAAAAACAAGCTCCATCCGATATCGTGAAGGACGTTTATGATATGTCTATATTTGAGAAATAGCTAGCCTAAATTTTGAAGCGAAATTGGTTGTTTCATAAACGCCTTTAATGATATCGAATGGAGCTGATTTTTTACGGAGACCCTAAAAATAATAATTTGAACAAAATAAGCGGCTTCGATTATCTTTGTTGGACTCGAGACAGGTCCAAAAGCACGTTGTATGCGCTATCTGTACAGCTCTTGCTGTACCAGTAGCATTTCTAGAATATGTATAGGCCACTAATAAAAGAAATAAATAGGTCACTGCAACAACAACAACAAAAAAGGAGAGTACTCCAGTAGAAAGTATGAATAGCATACATTGAATATGATAAGGGCTCATGTCAACTTTTTACTTCAAAAACCCTAGTCATGGAGATGTCAAATCGAAGAGAAAGAGACAAAAGGTAGAGGAATGGCAAAAGTCTGTTGAAAGGAAATTCTCCCTCCGTCCCAGAATGTTTGGCATTTTTAGAATGTGTGTCATTTTTAAATTGTATATATCTTTCAATACAAAATGTTTTAAGCGATTTTTTGAACTTTGTTTAATAAAACAAATTAAACTCTATCAAACAAGATTCATATTTCTTATAAAAAATATTATGGATTAAAAGATATAGTTAATTTTTTCATAAGACTGAAATAGTGAAAGTGTCAAATATTATGGAATAGAGGGAGTACATAACAACAATTTAGAAAAGAAAGTCAATAAAAGGGCAATTTGAAAACGTTAAATTAAGGCTCTGACTAATTTTGAGAGCAAAATAGAGGGAGTACATAATAACAATTTAGAAAAGAAAGTCAATAAAAGGGCAATTTGAAAACGTTAAATTAAGGCTCTGACTACTTTTGAGAGCAAAGGATAAGGAAGTCCATTTGTCAAAGATAGCATTTAATGGTCGTGGCAGTAAAGAAAAAGATTCGTGGCATTATCGGCTCTCTTCTTTATTCTCTAGTATTCTCAAATCTTTCAATTTTGGTAATTATTGAGTCAATTAGCGATTCATTATGATTCAGCTTCCTGTTTTGGTGATTCTTTTTTTAAGTGCCATTTGTTTTGACAAGTTTTCCTTATTCTCTAGTATTCTCAAATCTTTCGATTTTGGTAATTATTGAGTCAATTAGTGATTCACCGGAATTCAGCTTCTTATTTTGCTGATTCTTTTTAGGTTTGCCTTTCCACTTTAAGAAAAGGAAGGATTTTGGAAAAAGAAGGTAATTTCAAGGTCAAAAATCATATGTTTATGAAAATAATTTTCCTACCAATGTGAATCTTATTTGATAGATCTCATTAAGATCTTTTAAACGGTGTAAAAAAAATTGAAAAATCATTTTTCATTCTCGTTATATTTGAGTTTGAAATTACATTTTTTTTGAAAAAGAAGGTTTTAGGAAAAAACGGAACGGGGCCTAGTACTCCATAAGAGTAAGTTGTAGGGTGACATTAAAATTTAGTTGTTTATTGAATTAAAAAAAATTGAGAGTTTTCTAATTATCGTGTGTTTGAAGAGTGAGTACCTGTAGTTCATACCTATTCGTGTTTGTGTTTCAAAAAAGAATCTTTAACATAAGTAAGTTCATGATTTCTTCTTGCAATTAATTTCGTAAAAGGAGGCTGCAGAGTCGAATAATTTCTTGAACTATTTCACAAGTGTGAATTCCAAAGGAAATTATGGTCAGTAAGATCATCTCCAACGGGAGATGTCAAAGCTGAGGTGAACATTCAAACGGGTAATTTTGGCATTAAGTCGCCATCCAACCATGATGTCTTCTATCATGCCAAAAGTGACATGACTTTGAAGGGAGGTGACGTGACTTTGAAGGGAAGTCCCAACATGTCAACTTTGACATCAACCGCTAGACTGTCAATTTTCAAAAATTGACCATAAGCTTTTAAAATAATTTGACATAAGAGTTGGAGAGGGGGAGCGTGATGTGAATTGAAGATGTCAAATTGTCACATAAGCCATCAAAATAATTTGACATCTCCGCTTTTGACCTCTCCTGTTGGAGATGCTCTAACGGGAGATGTCAAAACTAAAATGGACAATCTAATGGCTAGTTTTGGCATTAAGTCACCATCCAACCATGATGCATTCTATCACGCCAAAAGTAACATGGCTTTGAACGGAGGTGACGTGGCTTTGAAGGGAAGTTCCAACATGTCAACTTTTACATCAACTGTAACGACCCTAACCCTCAAACACCACAACCCAAATCAATAAACAATAGATAACAATTGAAACACCAATACCCACTTCCTTAAATTTTACAAAACAATTTCGTATCTGATAAGCTATTTCCCACTAATTAATCTTCTCTCCTAGTCTCATTTCTCTTCTTTTCCTTATCCCTTCCATATTTTCCCTTTCTCTCCCCCGGCTCTTCCTTTCCCCCTTTCCCCTTTTACCCACCTTTCCTTTTGTATATTTATAATCCAAACCTGACTCATCAAAAGAATCTAAAATCACGACACATGTCCAAAACAAATTCTCTGTCTTGTGCTTCTTTTATTTTCTTCTTTTCAAGTAAGTCCAAGTCCCCAAAAGAGACAAAAGCCATAGAGATATATATGCATGGACAACACACCATCTCTGTTATTAGCCTTCCACGTATTCCTCCCTTTCCATTCTTGTTTCTTCCTCTTTCAGTAGATTACTTCACACATGCACACTTGCACCTCAAATGTCTTCCATGTCTATAGTCCACACACACATACAACTTAATTCATAACTGAACCCTTCAAAGAGATTACATTGAGGGCCCACATAAAAATAAAACTCACTTTTCCTAGGCCTCACATCAACATTCTAGATTGTCCATTTTCAAAAATTGACCATAAGCTTTCACAATAATTTGACATAAGGGTTGGAGAGAGGGAGCTTGATGTCAAATTGAAAATGTCAAATTGCCACATAAGCCTTCGAAATAATTGGACATCTTCATGTTTGACCTCTCTTGTTTGAGATGCTCTGAGTCTTCAACATTGTCGATAAATGAGTTGATTATTCGGGACAGTTACCGAAAAGAACCTGAAACCAAAAGTGACAGATCCATTCTAGAAACCAATTATCTTCAATTTGGGTACCAATTTTACTGGACTTCGAGTTGGTGCTATACAACTCCGAGTCGTCGGATCGTGCATCCGACAACTTGGATCTCATCTCGACAACCAACGATCAAGAGCTGTTCATTGCCGAGATAAGATCCGACCAGTCGGATGCAAGATTTGACGGCTTGAAAGTGCGCAACACGGTACTGCGCACACCACTGCACGGCACCATCCCCAATTCAATTTTACTCTAGGGGAGAATTGAAAATGTCATTGGGTTGGTGGGCTTGCATTTATTTCTTTCCGAATCAAACTTTAACATTTACTCTTGCATTTATGTTGGGTTGTTGCGAGTTTATATGTGAGTTTATCAAAAAAGTTTATCTATGATTTAAGAACTTTAAACAAGTTATTTCTACTCAATTGACTTTTAATTAATGTATATGAATATAATTACCTGTTTCAAAATTCGCGTTTTCGTGGGATTTTAACCGGTTTAATCCGTTTAGTCAATAGAAAAAAATTTAGCCCCATAAAGAGTACGAGTTCAATGATGAAATGATACCCAGCGTGAAACTCATGAATACGAAAAACACCATCAAAATAATATGTTTAAAGGATACCAACAAGGACATAGGGAGAGAGAAGCCACACAATGCAAAATTGAACCCAACCTTTTCTTTATTTATCAAAGGTAGATTACAACACTATTCTTTTTTCACCCTCACAGTAGATGTCTACAACATTTTTTAATGTACTAGCACTTGGGGGCGGGGATGCCACAGGATTTTTGAACCTTTATGGCATTGGGAGAGTTGACAAATCTACCGAGATTAGGGTCCTTGATATACCCACAAAGGCACGGTTCCTGCTCTTTCAACTTATCACAACAAGCTTGTGACGGTGGCGCCCCCATCGTTATTGCCGCGAGACACGGGCTTAACTCCACTGCATTGCACGTCGCGGCCTCCACCACCGGCACTTCTCCTTGCAGCGCCATCATCATAGCGAGTAGTGCTACACCACAAAATACGTTGATCTTCATTTTCAACGCCAAAAGGGAGGGGAAATACTATTTCCGAAATAGTTTAGAGAGAGAGAGAGAGAGAGAGAGATTGTAGGCGATGGGTTGGGATGGGTGAATTTTCTGGCCGAGCTTTCGGTGCACAATTTATAGGGGGACCTAACCTCACCCTTCGTGCTTTTTGGCTGTGGGTCCCACCATTTTGGCTGTGAATTTTCTGACAGCGGTGTTTGAAGCAACTAACTAATTAATGCAGTTTGATAGGTTCTTGAATTCATCTAAAATGGTCATAATAGATTTTTAGTTGTAAAATCTTTCAATAAGCACTCTAAGAAAATCCTTAAATTAAATAAGGAGTTTTCGGGGGCTCGTTGAAAGGTTTTAGAATCAAAAATTCATTACGACCATCTAGGATAAAATGATAAAAAAATAAGATCTTCGCACCGGTTCAACTGAATTGAAAATTGAAGCACTTAATTTTTTAATCATATTTTTTCGTTAATTAACGATTTTACCAATTTGGAACGTAAAACAAACTACATGGATGAAATTGAGACAATTGAAACTAGAGGAATGAAATTGAGAATTAAGACAACCGTAAAACTAGAGTGATAAGTACGAAAATTTGCCCTTCTTTGTATTTTGATGGTCGGTAAATGGCCCATTTCTCTGGACTTTTTGAGTTTTTTTGTTTTGTTTTGTTTTGTTCGTATTTGTATTTTTTTTTTCTTCTAAATTTTTAGTTTTCTTTCAATTTTTTTTTACTTTTTTGACGTCGAGACGAATCGGAGAGTCAAAACAAATTGATACAAAACGAACAAGCACGAAAAAAAGTTAAATAAGGACAAAAATGTTAACTTTTAAAAAAAGTCACCTATTTCAAACGTTTTTACATTTTTTAATGGAATTGATTTTGGCACTTCCCAAATTAATTATTTGGAGGTGCGTTTATCAATTTAAAAGTGCCAAACTCACTCACCAAACTAAAAATGTAAAATAATTAATTGTGGAATTTGAAATTCTTCTTCTTGTTCTTCAACCAACTAAGCGCTCAGGCTACCCAAGCTACCCAACTGTGAAAATTGAAGGGTTGGAGGTAGGGCTGTAAATGAGCTGAGCAGCTCGCAAGTTTGGCTCGGTAAGGGCTCGGTTCGAAGGATAAATGAGCGAGCTTGAGCTCGATTTTGCGGCTCATTTGACAAACGAGTCGAGCTCGAACCTAGCAGGACTCAGCTCGAACAAGTTCGTCTTGGCTCGAAATATATAGGTTCGGCTTGAATATGCCAATATTTGGTTCAACTTAGCTCGTTTAGCCAATTTTTTTAATATTAAGGCTGAACTGATGACGAATTCGAGCTGAGCCGGCTCATTTATTCCAGATCAAATATTAACGAGCTGAGCTCAAGCTTTGTACATGCTTGGCGAACCGAGCTTAAGTCGAGATTTTCCGGCTCGATTTGAACTCAAGCCAAGCTCGAGCCATACGAATTCTGATCAAGCCGAGTTCGAACATGCCAATATTCGGTTCGACTCGGTTCGTTTACACCACTAGGGAGAAGTAAAATTTAGAAGTAAGATACTATTGGGTCCATGCTAGTTGCAATTTAAATTCATTTGTCCCGGATATTCCAATTTTGCCCTAGTATATTCTGCTAATTACTGGAGATTTTATTATTATTATTATTTATTTTTTTTGGTCATTCGTTAAACCTAATCTACTATTTCCTAGGGAACTTGGGAGGGGGAGGGGCGCTTACAAGAATCAAACACTGTTTATGTGCATGGAAGTATAAGAGAGGCACAAACTGCATTCCACTCCATTTGCACTGGCGCATTTAATTGGCCTGTAAAATCTGTTGTATTAACCGTAGGATGCATTATTAAATGATATTTGACTATTGAGTCGGGCCATGTGGGCCTAACGGTAAACTTAAGAAGCAACCTGAACATACTGTACGTAATAATATTAATAGTTAGATGAGATGTTTACAGGAAAATGACGGCTCATGATATATTTTGATAATTAATACCCGTCAAAAATATGTGAAGAACATTTGTTAATACTGAAAATGTCTTTAACGGATATTAATTATCAAAATACGTCCCTTGACTGTCATTTCCCCTTAGATTACCATAGTAAATGTTTTTAAGTCAACAAAATACAAGGACCACAACATTAATTTTATGATCACCACAAAGAAACCAATTAAGTAGATAAAAAACGAAATTAAAGTGTTAAATGTTTATTACTAGTACCAAACACTAACGACAGAGGAGATTAGAGCTACAAATTTACTTCCTCGATCTGTCCCAACTTAAATGTCCTCTACGGAAATTCATACATTTTTCAAACTAACAAAAAAAAAATTCTAAATATTATTATTTTATATTTTTTTCATATATATATATATATATTAAATTTGGTGTAAAAAAATAACAAGAATAATATGTAAAAATATATATTTTTTGGGATTTGAAAATGCACGAATTCCCGTTAGTAACATTTAAATTGGGACGGTGGGAGTAATTGATAGGTTATTGCAAAGGTAAGCATTGTCTCTTGTCATGCTGTGTCATTTCGGATTTTATGTCATGTCCTTTTCAGGTTCGTAATAATAGGTTTTTGTAACGCTTGCTCCTCTTATGTAGACCCTACAGAAAATACCCTCCGCGTTCTTGGAGAATGTTCCATGGCTCATCAGATTTGGCAAAATTTTGGGCATCGCTCTAACTGCTTCTCAATCTTTCTTCTCTTCCCCATCACATTGCAGGATCGAAGCCAATTGTTCTAACACAACCCTTCACCCTTCTCTTCTGGTTTCAATTGCTCCATCTTATTTCCTATTGCTTGTCGCTCCATTTGGCTTAATTCGAAATCCAAAGCACTTCAATCAGGGTTTTCTTGCTCAAAACCGAGCCAAATTCATCATCTCTCGTGAAGTACAATGGAAATTCGTGCGTGGTAAATCGCCTAATAAGAAAGAAAATGATAATGCCGAAACTGTTTTTGTTTGTGCCAAAACTGTAGTTCTTAAAAGAGCTTTGAATGTACGTTTGGCATTAGTAACACCCAACAAGAAAAGAAAAGGAAGATGATCACTAGAGTTGGGTGGTGCCAACCTCATCAGAGAAAGTGCTGGAAACTGGGTTGCGGCCTTTTCAAAAATTTATTGGTAACGCCGACAGTTTAGCAGCTGATCAAATGTGGGCTAGCTTTGCGTGATGGTTTACGGATTATTATTGAACATGAATTTGGACAGAGTGGAGAACGAAACTGATGCTTCTCCAGTTGTTTGCAGGCTTTGCAGCAAACACAGAACAACTACCAAATGCACCATTTCTCTAACATTATTTCGAAATATTTCTCAAAAATATGTAGGCTAATAATCAAGGGTCTGTCATATCGGGGAACAATGTTTCTCTAGTTTTACATATTCGAGTTTTACCAAAAAAAAAAAAAAGAAAGAAAGAAAAAGAGAGTGGTTTGGTCACTGGTAAACTCAGAAACTAAATAACTCCAAACGGTTAATTAGTCTGTGGTCAAAGTCCGAGACTAATGGATTTACTAATTTCTTCGAAATTTCAAATTCGAAAATCTTCATTGGTGCTACAATTCTTTCGATTTTCCTCGCTCCACAGCTTTCATCCCTTCGGCTATTGAACGGTGAGATCGATCCCCCATATATTATCCGAAGTACACGTAATCTACGCTGAATAATTACCCATCTCCTGGGCAAACATGAACTTAAAAGAGAGGCCGGCAACTCGGGAAGCTGCGGATTCTTCTACGTTGTGGCCAAACTTCTGGATGGCTTTGAATTGTCCCTTTCTTTGTGGAGCACAAAAGCCACCACTGTTTCACCAACTCTTGTGTTTTTTTCTTTTTTGGTGAACTGAAAGAAAGCTGCCCCAGCTAGCTATTAAGTTTTAACCAATCATTTTTAAAATGGCCGGTCAGTCAGGGGACCGTGGTCCAAGGTCATGTGCACGAAGTTGAAAAAGTGCAAACGTGGTTGTTGGCCTTGGCCAAGCTGTTGTACCCAATCAAGGATTCAAGATCCTCTGGCTCTTCTCCCTGTGACTTCGTCTACATTTGGCATTTAATCATGACTTTAAAAACGTATTGCTGTCCCCCTGTATAATTATTATCGGAACGAGGAGAATCTAAAAAATAAAAAATTGTGATCATGCCATTTAAAAAGTGTAGCAAAAGGAGAGGAAAAAAGTTGACTCACACTAACAAAAAGGTAAGACAAACTAATAGTTCAAGACGGTTCACAAAAAATTACTACTATATCAGATTTCTCTCATTATGACGAACTAATAATTCATAAAAATTTAACACAAATTAATAAAAAGGTAAGACAAAATTTGAGAAAAAATAATATGCGATAAAACAGGACCTATTATAGTCCTATTTTCCGATTGGATCCATTTATTCAGCTCTTGAGTTGTAATTTGTTCATGACAAAAATTAACTTTGATTGGATATCGATGTTTATTTGAATGTAATTGATGATCAAACTGGTCAAACTATTACGATCTAATTCTCTTAAGATAAACATAGCTCGGCTAAATTTTTACCAACATGACAACATTGATCGGCCCAGTTTTTGATATGGTCTACACACCAAGATCTATGGTCTCATTTGATAATTGTGATAGATTTGGTGGGATTGGTAATGAGATGAGATTGAAATTGTGATGCGTAGTGAGTAGGATTAATAGTGAGGTTGTTTGTCATCCTTTTGTTTTTTATTTGCATGGGATCGAATGATGGGATTATCTAATACCATGTTTGTTTAGGGCGGGATAAGATTGGATGACAACGATGATTTCCTTTTTACCCTCAACCAATAATTATAAAAGTGAACATGCAAATATCATATGTCCTGACATTGTTTTATTTTTTTCCCATTTTTCGTTGTCGGCAAACTGATGAACATATGTGAAATGTCTAATGGTTGAACAAAACTTAGAATTTAGTGGCGAAGCTCTTAGGTCGGCGTCAGCTGAGCTGGCTTCCATATCGGGAGTTTGGATATTATGTGTATGTGTTAAAAGAATCCATTATGCCTCTCCCTAGTCAGCAATTGTCTAGGCGAGTTGGTATGTGGAATTACCTTCTTGTCTTCCTTCAAAACAAAACTTAGAAAACATAGCTAGCCCCGAGTGGTTTGGCCGAGTGATTATAAAAAAGTTATAAGAGCTAATTCATCCATGAGATCATAGGATTCATTCCCACAGAGACCAAACATTCTAAACCTTGGGTCACTGGGGGTTATGCCCGATCGTTATCTTCAGGATCCAAAAATTAGTTGAGATGTGTACAAGCTGTCCAAAAACATCCGGTTATTTTAAATAAAAAAAAAAAACTATTGTAGCAAACATAGCTTGTTCAGGGAAAAAAGAAAGGACTGAAATGGTCAAATGGTACCACGTGTACAGAGATCACAAAGCGAATCTTTTGACTCCTGTTTTTCTCTGGTTGTTGGCTAGCTGTTATACCGGCAGACTATATGTTTGAACTTAGGAGTATTTCTCAAAGCAATGCACGAATCTGAAACTCTCTCTCTCTCTCTCTCTCTCTCTCTCTCATAGTATTACATACAGCAAGGCATATGGATAGTCTCAAGAGGTTTTGGAGGAGAAGACGATACCGGCGTCTCCGCGGCACGAAACCGGACCGGAAAAGGCTACAGATAGTTGTGTTCGGAGGGAGTCCGCGGCGGTTTTGGAGGATTAAATCGGTCCCAAAGTTGCGTTTCAAAATAGTTTCGCCGTTAAAGCTATTGGGAAAATTTAAGAGTGCCTATGCTAGCACGATGGTTAAGCTTTCCGGCCGCCTCGGCTACTTGAACAGCGGAGATGATTCCCGCGGGAGACGGATTCCGAAGGAGGCGGGCGGTGGTCCGGTGAGTTGCGGTAAAGAGGAATTTGAGAAGAGGCTGATTTTTGAAATTTATAAGTCATTAGTGGCTTCCAAGGAAATGGGTACCATATTCACATAGCTAGAGAGGCTATTTTCCATTATTTTCCCTTTGTTTACTATGCTACACCACGCCTTTAAAATACCACTTTGGACACAACTGTGTTTAAAATCTTTTGATGCCGGAGGAGCCACGCGGCCCACGTAGTTTCAGACACAGTTGTGTTTAAAATTGTGTGCATAGCTTTTCTGTTAGTACTACTTCCCATGTTTGCTACTATTCTTTTACGTGTAACTCTCATTGTTCTTTTCAGTTCTACTCCTAAGTTTATGTATTCTATTCCATGGTGGTGAAAGTTCATGGGAATGAAAGTTGGGGCAGAGTTTCTGCCAGCAGCATCCCTGCACAGCGAGTGCCGAGCGGCCGATCTGATCATTCATCTCGACACGATCGACCGCTTGGATATTGAATTTGAGTGCATGCATACAAATTTAAACCATTCATTGCTCGATTAAAATCCAAACCGTCGATTACTAAGATAGAAAACCGGATCAGCTGCTTTGCAGGATGTTGCCAAGTAGCATTTCCCATTCTGTTTGAGTTTCTTGCTATTATGAATTATCATTACGGATTTGGCTTAAGAATTCTGGTAATTTCATGAATAAATATTCAGTGGTAGCAGGGTATCATTACGTAATGTCCCAATACTCTTCTCATTTATATGTTCGAGTTATTCTTCAATGCTCCTCAGGAATTGACAGAGAAGACCACTTAAGCACCACGTGACGGTGCTCCGTAAACGATTAATCATTTTACCACATATTCATGTGAGTCTTGTACCTTCATAATTGTGTGGTTGTAAAAGGGCAATTACTAATCGCCCCCCCCGGTGTCAGGCACCCCCCCTGACACCACCAATACTTTCCCCAATTACCCCCCCAGACCCCAACCCACGTGCTCTCTCTCTCTCTCCCCCACGTGTTCTCTCTCTCTCTCTCTCTCTCTCTCTCTCTCTCTCTCTCCCAGCAGTCTCTCCTTTTGATTTTTTTTAAAATTTTAAATGTTAATAATTTTTTCAAGTATTTTTTTTAAATAAATTATATATTTTTGAAATCTACTCAACAAAACCTATCAAACGAGTCTAATATTGATAGTGAAATAATGTAAAATGGAAAAATTATATTTTTCTTTAGTTTAAACTGTTTAACGAAGTTGAAAAATGTGTTCCAAATTTCAATCAGTTTGAACTAGTGGTAATTTTTTTTAACTTTTGAAGGTCAAAGAGTTTAAAGGACTTACAGGAAAACCATATGCTAGTATAAGTTGCTGCAAACGTCCATTACCGCTTGCGACAGAAGAAAAGCCCACATGACTAACATTTTTGCAGTACACCATATTTGAGTAAATGAAAGAGAAACTTTCAATACAGCCACATTAAACACCTCACTTCCCTTACAAAAATTCACATTTTGCCACCTATACACACCCATGCATAATGCCACCTTGTTCTCTTTCCTTTTTTTTTTTTGTTTATTAAACAGCATATACACCTTTACTCCATATAATATTATTTAGAGGTGACAATCTCAACCCATATATTTGAACCCGTGCAAATTCGCCCATTTATAACTCAACCCAACCTGCCCATATTGTATAATGGGTTGAAAATGGGTTCAATTTGGTTTAGAATTAAAAGACCTATCCCTACACAAAAATGAACCAAAGCCCGATTTGAAGTTACGTTAATGTTTGAAAATGGGAAAAAAAAAAAACCTGATTTGTAAAGTTTTTTTTAACCTCTAATTGCTTCATGTTTAATAAAAGAAATTGAGTTTTAATCATAATTTTTTTTTTGAATCTCCTCATTAAGACAATTTAAAGAGGGATATTATATTGTGCTTATACGTATTCATTTTTTTATATAAAATTTATTTAAAAAATACGTGATTTAAACATTTTCAGTTTATATATTAAAAAATAAAATTAAAAAATTAAGTATTCCAAATTTCAATCCTTTTAAACCGATGAAAATATTTTATTGTTTTGATCATTTTATCCTAAATGGTCATAGTTAAATTTTGGCTCTAAGACTCTCGTTGATTAACCCTAAGAGATCTTTGATTCTACAACTTTCTCACGGTTAATCAACGAGAGCCTTATAATCAAATTTTAATTATGACCATTTAGAATAAAATGATCAAAAAACTAAAATCTTTCTACCAGTTCAAATGGATTGAAATTTGGAACACTATTTTTCAACCTCTTTATATATTTTAAATTACCACAAAAATATAATTTTTCCGTTTTACATTATTTCACCATCAATATTAGGCTCGTTTGATAGGTTTCGTTGAGTAGATTTTAAAAATATAAAACTTATTTTTACAAAATAGGTGAAAAAAAAGTTATTAACATTTATAATTTTATAAAAAAATAAAATAAGAGAGAGAGAGAGAGAGAGAGAGAGAGAGAGAGAGAGCATGGGTAAAAGAGGAAAACCGGATGGCCCGGTGTCAGACCCCCCCCTGACACGGGGGGGGGGTAAGTAACAGCTCTCTTGTAAAAGTGGTGGGGAGTTGGGACATCACATATTCACATGATAGTGTTCCATGACCGCCCAATATTTTTTTTCCCGAATCTCACCGGTGAACCCATTATGACCAATTGGGGGGGCCTCACTGATCCTCATTACAATCGTTGCAAGCACTCCATATGAGTGCTATTTGCGGGCGAACATTATCCACTTTATGAAATTAAAAAAGAGGTCCTTACTCAATAACCAAATGTGTTCAGGCCCCGTATGATAACAGTGATAGATGAATGGGATTCGTAAGGAGATAGGATTATTGGTAATGAGAATGTATTGTTAATGAGAAGGGATTGATAATGAGTATTTTGTTTGGGATGAGATTGTTAATATCATGTTTGTTTGAGAAAGGATTAGATGATGAGATTGGATTGATAGAAGAAATTGATAATGAGAAGAGATTAGTAATGAGAATGGATTGGGATGGGATTACGAATACCAAGTTCCGTGGGTTATTGTAAATACCCCCTAAAGGCCGGATTGGACATCTCAACGGACTAATATTTCGAACCTTTTTTTGTTACCAAACAGAGTATTAATAGTCCCATGGGATTACTACTCCAATCCCAACCCCCAAACCCGTTATCAAACGGGGCCTCAATGTTTTCATGTTATAGAACTTGATGTTTTAACCCTTCTCGCAGAACATAAACCAAATCTCATATCTTTAACAACTTAATTATTTGAACTAGGCTTGTCAATGGGCTGGATTCGATTCGAATCGACCTGACAAATTCGAATCCAATAAGACTCGAATCCGATCCGAATCTAAAAAAATCCGGATCTGATCCGAATATTTTTTTCAAAAAAAAAAAAATTATTTTTCCAAAAAAAAATAATTAAAAACTAAAAATAAAAATACAACTTCTTAAACATTTTTGTTTTCAAAATAAAAAATTTACAGTTTTTTTTTAAAAAAATAAAATTTCGGATTGGATTGATGACGGATTTAATCAGATCCGATCCGTATTTGGATTACCGGATTCGGATTATCGAATCGACATTATCGGATTCGGATCGGATTTTTCGGATCAAATCCGATCCATTGACAGGCCTAATTTGAACAATACTTGTCTTGATTCGAGTTTTAGTCCAAAGTTTTAAACACGGAGAAATGAATAATCTAATCAAGCACTTATTGGTGTTCGATTGAGTTGATTTTTACAAAAAAAAATAAAATAGAAATTGAGCAAAATGACCGGTTCTAATCATTAAGGTAGGACCAGGTGTTGTCCTCATGCAAGAAGAGCACTACTCAACCATATAATTAGGGAATTGATATTTACACTCCCCTTTTAGCCACCCACATTCTTTTTCTTTTTCTTTTATCCACTTGAATTTATTATCTTGCCTTTTATTCAATACACTTTTTCACACATTCAAGGACAATATTGTAAATTCATGTTGATAAAAAAAAGTGTGAGTGACTAAAAGGAAAGTGTAAAAATATAATTAGGTAGGTGCAAAAATTGCACTCACTTGCATATCTTTTTTTTCGTTGTTGGGGTTATTGGGCAAATAAAAAACCATCTTACGCTAGCTCTTTGTTTAACATTTACATGCTTGTACGCAATCAAAAGCTACAATCATACATTCACAAAAGGAATGATCTTAAAAAAAAAAACCAAAAACAAAATAAAAATCATAAGAGAATTCCCCGTTCTACTAAGGTTCTTATTTTTTAAATATTTATTTTCGTTTTACGGGATAAGTCATTCTATCACAATACATCACTTTTTTAATTCAAAAACTAAGTATTTAGAGCATCCATAGTGGAATAATCAAAAGTGGATAATCAAAAGTTGTCACATCATCTTTTGGTTATTCATTTAAGCGATTGCTAAGGTTAGCAATGTAGAAGTCCACAATGGCACAATCAAAATTGAATAACCAAAATTTGCCACATCTCTTTTTTAACTTATAAAAATCTAGAAATTGTGACATAGAAAATAATTTTTTTAAAATAGTTTTCAAACTAATAAAAATAGGTTATTAGAAAAAGAGAAAATAGTTTTTTGAAAACTTTTATTTAAAAAAAAACAATTTTTGGGAAAAAGTTAAAAAAAAACAGTTTTTGAATAGAAATTTTTTTCCAAAAGAACAGTTTCTGACAAAAAACTGTTTTGCAATAAAACTGTTTAAATTTTTTTTGGGAAAAACAGTTTTAATAAAAAAATTATTTTTGCAATAAAATAAAAAGTATTTTTAAAAGTATTTTTGTTATAAACATGTTGAAAATAGAAGAAAGAAGGTTTTTTTTTTGTAATGATGGTGTACTTGATTGAGAAAATATGAAGATAATTAAATTTGATTATTGGCAAAAGGTTAGTAGTTTTGATTATCCAAGAGCCAAAATTTGATGAGTTGCTAAGATGTTTCTAAGTTTAATTATTACAATGTGAGCTCTTTTTAAGCAATATTGCTAACCTTATAAACCTTTTTATTTTCATTATACATACCACTGTGGATGCTCTTAGTATTTGGTTTAGTGAAACGGGAGCTTAATCTGTTGGACGGGCAAAGTTCAACCCATGAAAGTCACGGCCCATTCCAAATTGAAGAAGTCGGGAATACAGTTGTGGGCTTTCTTCTTAAACACGTACCCATATCAGATGGACCTTGTGGTCCAATCCCAGTAGTGTTACGAGACTCTGTTTTCTTAGTGTGAAGAGTGCTGCACCAAGGTGGCCAGTCGTTGCTTCTCCACAGTTGAACATGAACAATTTTAAAAGTGATGTATTGTGAGAGAATGACATGTCCCGTAAAGCGAAAAAATAATTACTTCAAAAAAATACGAACCTTAACGGAACGGGACCTAAAACGGACAAGGGGTTGGTTAGCAGTGGAAACTCGGGCCAGCTAGGTCGGACAAGGTCCAAGTAGGACTTTAGATTCGTGTCCCAATATAGGTGCTGTGGGGTTCTCTGCGAATAGTGGTGTGGTGTGACGAGGCTGTACTGCCAGGAGGTGATGGATGCCATATACCTGCGCTTCCATAGTATAAAGGATTAAAAAAAAAACAATATGACCAGTGCTCAACAATCTTTAGTTTTGCAGACAGATTTGCGAGGAGAAGGAGAAATTCGTTTTATCATGTTCTCAAACGAAAATTCTTTTTTTCTCCGCAAATCCCTTCTCGAGTATTTTGTGACGACCACAGTTCTTTTCTCTCTGAAGATTCCTCCATAAATGCAAAGACAACCAGAGGGTTAGTGGTCTCTAACTTTTTTTAAAGATAACTTAGAGCGTCTAATCATTTTACGGACGTATAGACTAAATTTTTTAGGTATTAATTCCATTATCCGCTAGCAGGAAGGTATGGATTAAAATACAGACAAATTTCCCAGTATGGATTGTACCACACGAGTTGAAAGCAATGTTGGGCCGACACTGACACTGAGGGAAGAAAGCTAGGGGAGCAAGCGGTATTAGAGACCCCAGTAGTCGTAGCCTTAAATGATGGATACTTTGGATCTAGAAACTCCTTAGTTATAGGCTTTGACCATTAGCCCAACCCCCTTAGACTTGATGGTGACTTTCAAACTTGGTTATATTGGTTCTCTACAAAACCACTCTCGGGTATTTTGTCATTGTTTCAATACAAATTTCTTTACCTATTTTAAAAAAATAAAGAGCATGCACACACACAAACAACAAACACTAATATAGCCTCACAATGGCCTTAATATAAAAATGCACTTACTCCATCAAAAGGAAGAAGAAAAGCGAGTCAGTCTATACAGAGCATTTAAATTTTGGCTTTAAGTGGGACCTCTGTTGGTAGGCGATAAGTGTATTGTCTCTCATGATTTATTAGGATGCACATAAGTCGGCTCGGACACCTAATTATAAAGGCGCCTTTACCGTATTACACACATACATACATACACAAATCTTCTTATAAAGGCGCCTTTACCGTATTACAGTAAGGACGTCTCTTTCCCGACCAATTTGCGATGATCCGAGTCGCTCAATGTGTTCAGAATGTGATTTTAAGGACACTCACGAGAAATCAACAAAAAAAAAGATCGGAAAGGGCTTGATCCGAGCAGTTTTTGTTTATTTTTTGTTGAACAGTTCAAATAAGAAGTGGACTGTTTATATATATATATTCAAATAACGAGGTCCTTATTTTCAAATAATTGTATATACACACACAGTTATTTTCAAATAGGACCTTTTCATTTCTCTCATTTTCCGTTCGAATTTCAAGGATCCGAGCCGCTCAATGTGTTCAGAACGTGATTTTAAGAGTAGTCGCGTGGAATCAGCAAAAAAAATGACTAGGAAGAGCTTCATCCGAACAATTTTTATTTGAACCGTTTGATAAAAAATAAACAAAAACTGCTCGGATGAAGCCTTTCCGGTCATTTTTTTTTGCTAATTTCTTGCGAGTACCCTTAAAATCACGTTCTGAACACATTGAGCGGCTTGGATCATCAAAATTCTATCGGGAAAGGGAGGTACTTATTCTATTAAGTTAAGGTGGTTCTTAGAAAAAAGGGATTCTATATATATAGGGAAAAGTAGTACGTATGGTAATTATTGGATTGAGTATGACGAAATGAACCCATTAATAATTGAAAAAGCAAAAAGATAAAGCGTCAAGCAATGTGGATTGAACTCCCAACAAGAGGTTAGAGATTTGATGTGGGTCAATAGGGGCAGCTGGGGGGGAGTTTGTTAAAGTTGTGACAAAGAAGCAACCAAAAGCCTTATCATTTGAGGTTTACCTAAAATGGCCTAACAAAGTATCAATTTATTCATCCACCCTCTCATATGCTTGATTGGGATGCAAAAACTTCAATCCAACACCATCTCTCCCTTCATCTCATTATAGTTCCTTAATTGTCAAGCAACCATATAGACGACTAATTTACCACATAATTTCCTTTGCTCTCACAACAAGCTTTTCATTTTATCCATTTGCCATGCATGTCATCTTCGAAAAATACCACTACTACTAATTAAGGACTGTTTCATTTCTTGCATTTTTCTATTGTGATGGGAATGTCTTGTTAATCCCTCAGATACATATAGTCTCTCGTTCCACCTATAGCGAATGATTAGTAGTGAATGTTAGGATATATACAATATGGGGTTTGGTATCATCAACCAACGAAAAATCTCTTATATATTGAGGTAGAATCCACAACATGGTATAAAGGGACGTGCATGCAATGAGACAGGCGATCGATGTTGTCTCACTTAGTCGATCTAATTAGCAACTTTTAATTAAATTTCGGTGATCGTTGCACTCAATACTTTTCAGAAACTACGTACGGAGGTTAAGCCCTGAGGGTTATAACAACCTTAATTAAGAAGGAGTGAAGAATAAAACTTAACCATTCCTTGAGTCATTGTTTGAAAAGAATTCATGACACCCCATATGACTTTGAAACATTTACACCAAATATTTGTTCCTTTACAATAACCGCAAGTCCTCTTGATACCATCCTCACGATAGAGTAGTGAGCAACAAAATTAATTACTAGTCCATTCCTTGAGATATTTTTCCGAAAAAAATCTCAGGATTTGCCACGTATAAGGTAGCACAGATCGATAATATAGAATTGCGACATATTCTCAAGCACTCTAAACGCTTAGGACGTAGGAGTAATAATTGACTCAAAAATGATGATTTGTGTTTCCCCGGACTGTATTGCTATCACAATTATGAGGAAATAAACTAATAGTGAAGGAAAATAATATTTTTCTCAAAAAAAACACTACTACAAGTGATACATCATGACACTTGACCTATATAAAATTAATACAGAAGCTATGATGTTTGCTCCTGATCAAGACAAACATGCTCGATCTTGTTTTGAGGGCAGCTGGGGGTTTGATTCCTAGTGGGGCACAATCTCCTAACTAACTATAATATGAACCTCGTAACGCCCAAAAAATAATAATAGTAAAAAAAGAGAGAAACTTATTCATGGCTGAGCCGTGAATAAATTTTTTACAGCAGCAATTAATTATTAAAATCTGGACCGTTCAGAACACTTTTCCGGGAAAGAATGTTAGCTCCCGAATTTTTTTTATTAAAATCCGGACCGTTCAGAACAGTTTTGGAAGGTAGTGAATGGCTCCGTAAATATTTATTTACGGCTCCGTTGTTAAAAAGATTTTCTTGTAAAACAAATATACTATGAACCACAAATATGATTTTTTAATTCTAAGATTCGAAGAAATATCAAGTACTAGTATAAAGGAGTAGTAGTCAAACTCAAAACTAACTTGATTGTATAATTATTTGATACATATCTTTTATCAATAAGAGAAATTTAAAAAAAAAAGATAGTTTGCTTATTAATTTGGCCTTTCAAATTCGCCGACCCTTGAACACAACGGCTAGTGTTGTTGGTTTGTTACTCTTATTTATAAGTGAGAACTGTAAATTTGAGTCTTCATAGAGGAACTGCTCGACTCTCGTTGGAACCAGTAATCTCTAGTCCCTCCTAACATCCCATCGTCTCGGACAAACAAAAAAAACCTGGCCAATATAGAGTGATATTATGGGCGCTACTTACTATTACACATCGATGTGGCTAGTTGGAAATTTACAATTCAGAGTGACCTGATGATTGAACGAACCGGAGTGTTAATGGAACCGTAGGTACATGCTACCTCTTTGCCTCCAATTTTTCCCGCACTTTTCTGTTGGCTCTCTCTCTCTCTCTCTCTCTCTCTCTCTACCCTAACGGTTTCAGAACCAACTCATGGCCGGGCCCCCGTCCCCCTAACGTGAAACGAGTTCCATACCCTCCAAATTTTCAGCTACCCTAGTCGTCCAATGATATTCTTCCACGTCGGAATCTTGTACATCTGAAAACTTTGTACTAACAGCGGATAAATGACCCGATGGACCTATCAATAGTGATTCGCGATACACTCGATTACAACCTCAGGTCTTTATATGCTCCCCGCCCACGCTGCAGGCGGCAAACTCTCTCTCTCTCTCTCTCTCTCTCTCTCTCTCGAAGTGCAGAGCATCTGAACAAGTAACTCTGTAAGGTTTTACTTTCTTCTTCGATCTCGCTGTTCATCTGCGATTGTCCAAATTCGATTCGATTTTGATGCATTTTCGCTGTCTAGCTAGAAGTCACATTCATGTTCATGTTATCCTATATAGTTACACATATATATACGCATATCGAAATGTGCCTAATTGGTCTATGTAAATCTGCGTCTGTACCGTTGTGTGTTTTGAAATTCAATCGCATTGTTAAATTGACCTTAATTTCGTCTTTCTCAGTACACAGCGAGCGAATTCCGGTAAAAATGCAGAAAGAGGGCAGCACCGTCGACAACAACGGCCCCCAAACCGACTCCACCGACTCGCCGTCGCCTTTCCAGACACGCAAACCTCATCTCTCTCCTCAACCAGCCACCGACCACTTCGCCTCGTTCTACCACCCCTCGCCGATGTTCCCTCCGGCCGCCTCCACCACCTCCCTCTCCCTCTCCCCCTCCGACTGCTCCTCCTCCTACAACAACAATAACAACGACGTCGTCTCCACCGTTGACGACCGCCTCCGCCAGGCCAGCTTCGTCCTCGAGTACCAGCAGCTCTACAACCGCTACGCCATGTGCCTCGCCCACCTCCAGGACTCCCTCCTGGAAGTCGACTCCCTCCGCGACGACAACGACGCCCTCCGCGTCGCCAACTCGGACCTGGTCAACCGCCTCTCTCTCCTCTCCCAGGCCACCATCCAAAACTGCCTCCTCACCTCCGCTCCCCAGCCACCTCTCTCCTTCATCAACGACTTCAACCGCATGAGCATTGGAGGGAACGCCGGTATGATCCGAGAGAATCGAGAAGAGATTTGCGACATCAGCCCGACGAGCGTGATAGAACACAGCCGGTTCGATCGGAGGAATACTCCGGAGAGAGTTCAGTTGCCGAAGAGCATCTCTGTTCGCTCGAGCGGGTACCTGAAGATCGCTCAACGCGGTGGAGATCCGAGTCGAGATAACCGAGTCAAGAGCCCGAGCCTGAATGAGTCGGTGAGTCACTGCAACTGCTCTGTTTTTCAAAAGAAAGTCGGTGATCTATGAGTTTCGTTTTACCATAGTTTCAATTATATCAATCTAAACTCTAGATTTCCTATTTTCTTTCAATATAGTCCTTGACACGGACACCTTGCGTCCTTTTACGTTAGTAATTTGAACGATTTTATGCTATATTGGATAATTCACCCGATTGATATGGTGCATTAACTCTACTTATATATATCCGCACTTTTTTATTTATTTACAATTGTGATATCATCATTTCTCTTGTTCAACTATTTCTAAATATGAAAAAGCATTGTAAAAAAGTTTCGCATGGTTCAAATGGTAAAAGAATATTGAGTGCGAGAATTAATTATCTATGTTTTTATAGTAATGCAAAAGTTTTACCATACAATTAAATTAAACCAGCGATCCATGTATATTCGTTCAAGTTTCACTTTGATCTCCGAAATGATTTGTTCTTTGAAATATTAATGCACTCTTGTTCAACTATTTCTAAATATGAAAAAGCATTGTAAAAAAGTTTCGCATGGTTCAAATGGTAAAAGAATATTGAGTGCGAGAATTAATTATCTATGTTTTTATAGTAATGCAAAAGTTTTACCGTACAATTAAATTAAACCAGCGATCCATGTATATTTGTTCAAGTTTCACTTTGATCTCCGAAATGATTTGTTCTTTGAAATATTAATGCAAGACAACAGAATTAGTTGAATTTGAAATTCTGGAAACGAAAGTGAAATCTCCGCAAAATCATAGGGGCCAAATGAATTAATTACTTAATTACTCCACTACAATTTGCATCGTTTGCATGTGACTGTATCATTGTCATTCCGCTGGTTCATGTTAGATTAGGGACACTTTTGATCTTGAATGAGTCGGTGGAGTCAATGCAACTGCTCTATTTCTGTTTCGAATGGTTAATAACGCCATTGGTTCATGTAGATTTCTACTCTGAATTTAGTTTTGGTTAGAGTTTCAATTTTATCTCTGCACTTTTGTTTTGTTTCAAAGTAGTCATTGAGACCTTGGGTGCTCTCATTTAATTAGTATTTTAAACTATTCGATTTGAGGTCACGCTAGAAATAATCGATCCAATTTCACCTCGCGTCAATTGAGTCCTTGATACCATGCATGTGTCCTGTCACATTAGTAGTTTAAGGGGCCATATTTGACTAGTACTCTACAAAAGTGAAATCTCCAAAAAGTAAGGGGCCAATGTGTAATTTCGTTTTTTTGCAACTTTTGCATGTGACTGTTTCATTGCCAATTCTCTGATTGTGGGTGTGGAACGTACACAACAGCAACGAGTGTACGTGCCAGGAGGAAAGAGAGAAGAGGAGGCGTTGGAGTTCGACGTGTACAACCAAGGGATGTTCAAAACAGAGCTGTGCAACAAGTGGCAGGAGACCGGGAAGTGCCCCTACGGCGACAACTGCCAGTTCGCGCACGGGATAACGGAGCTGCGTCCGGTGATCAGGCACCCCAGGTACAAGACCGAGGTCTGCCGCATGGTTCTCGCAGGCGACACCTGCCCTTACGGCCACCGCTGCCACTTCCGCCACTCTCTCACTGAACAGGAGAGGCTCTTGGGCCCACTCGGCCGCTTCAACGAACTTAATCGTTGATCATGAGAGTATCGAATCGGTATATGCTAGGTTATGTCAGTTTGGGATACATGTAGGCAATCATAGTCCCCAGATACAAATTGGAAGAGAATTTCTCCACTATATACTATACTAGTAAATGAAATAAAATAAAATTGGGGATTTAATTGGACAAATGATTTTTTCTGTTTTGAGAAAGATATTAGGAGGAAGGTGTGGCTGTGGAAGATACTACTAGATTTGAGGGAAGGAAACAGAGACTTGGTGAGGTTGCTTTCGGGGTTTTTTTGGTAAGTTGATGATTCATTGGTTGTTGCCTGTTGGGTTAATGTCTCTGATGATGTTGATGTATTTCTGGATGCTGCGATGGTACGAAATGTTTGATTGCATGCCATTTGAGGAGAGTGAATAAATTTTTTATATCGCCAGTGCAAACATTTATTTTTTTCAAATTAATTGTATTGCAACACGTCATCATGTTTTATTAATTGGGACTACTGTTTTGACGACATGTCGCAATGCAATTGATTTGGAGGAAACAAATGTTTATATCGGCGGTGTAAAGAATTTATTCTCGCTAAGAAAATAATTTGTTAACACTTGAGAGGTCTCTCTCTCTTGTGTGTGTAGATGCATGGCACTACAAATTTCACTCCTACGTGGGACTCATGATCAAAGTACTTTGACCCTGAATTCGTGTCAAGTAAAATTGTTGGGACTCACTTACTAGCATCTTCTAATTATTCAATGTTCATTATATATAGATCACAGTTGTTAACTAAAAATTGTGGGAGGTCTATGCAATTGAAATTGCGTGGTTCATTAAACTACATATTGATGAGCGATTAAGCATGTATGTGAGTAAACTTTTATAATTTTAGACGAGGTTGAACCAATTCTTAATGTAGAGATGCACGCACATCTCAGATGTGATTATATCACGAACTTTCTCATTAAAAAAAATCTAGATGACAAATTCCACGATAACAAGAAATATAACGTTTACTAGCTCTCCCCTCTTCAATTTCCAATGAGGTGCTTTCTTTATATTTTTTAGATGACAAATTCCGCGATAACAAGAAATATAATGTCTACTCGCTCTCCCCTCTTCAATTTCCAATGAGGTGCTTTCTTTATATTTTTTAATATTGAAGACTCTTTATTTGGAGGCACATAGGATACCCAGGCTAACTCTGGCCCGAAGGGTTGAAGATGCTAGTAAATTCACCTGCTATACATGCTTAATTGTATATGTTGCATTACTTGGTGGAGATGACTTATGTTGCTACATATATGTATGCACGTACACTAGACATATGATAATGGTAGGTGCGTGATCTCATTCAGTGCTTTGAGTAAAAATTCCAATTTAGGTGCAAACATGTTTGGGAATGGGAATGTTTATGTGTGGACCACGTTCCTGGATTAATTAAGCTCATTCGGTATTTTCACTCAACCACACTTTGTTTGGTAAATCCAGGGCATCATTCATGTATCTCTGCCTCACATGGTGTGCTGGATTTTTTTTATTCGGACCAGCTTACGGACACCTCAACTAATCAACTATTTGTGAGAAAATCAATTTCATTGTCCATTAACAGGAAAGCAAATTAATGTTCGCGAAAAAAACAGAAGGTGTGATGCAAGAAAAGAATCGAATGTTACATGTCATTCCAATATTTTCGTTATTGTTGTAGACTTTAGAGAGAGAAAAACTAGTCTTTCCATTTCATCTGTTTGTGTATGAATCAATACAGATCTCAAAGGATCACACCACTATTTATACAAGCAGTTGACAAACTTCCCTAACCAATTAATTTACAGTGAAAATGACTACCTAACTAACTTTGACACTATAACTACCTAACCAACTGTCACCTGGAATGAGCTGGTTAATTATGAGCTGGCACTAGGCTGAGAAGAGCTCTAGCACTGGACTGAGCCTCAGCTACTCGTGCCTCACTTGATTGACCTCAACTGCTTGTGCCTCAAGGCCCTCACTTGAGTTGCTTGACACACTCCCGCAAACTGATGCTGAAAGGACCGACAGCCTTAGTTTGTCCATGAGTAGATGAAATTGTAAAATGGTAAGTTGTTCAATAAGAATATCTGCGTTTGGCAACGAGAGGGAACATGTTTGATGAGTAATTGTTTCTGAATAACCTTTTTGCAAATATAGTGAAAACCAACCTCAACATGTTTTTTACGATCATGAAATTGGATTAGAGGCTAAAGACATAGCTAAGACACTATCACATTAGAGAATTGGAATGGAAGCAGTTGAGTGCAAATCCACAATAGCTCGAGACAAAAATATCAAAGATTTTAAGCAATTAAATTAACAAGACGCCGTATCAAACGACCCCTCAGTATATTTTTCCAGCTATCCCGGACATTGTGTGGTCAATTGCATAATTTTTAGAAGTTTTTGCGGGTAAAATCTGTTATATTTAAAAATCGGAGACCCAATTTTGCAAAATTACATATCCTTCAGGCATCAGCCCTAATTCACTAATCGATCAGGATCAGAACCACCCCAAAATCTCTAACCTAAACCGAACCGAACAATAAGCTCAGTTAGGCCCCATTTCGGAACATTAAATAAGTACTTATTTTTTAAGAAGGCAATTTTAAACTCAAAAATGATAGGCTTATAGAAATCTATCTAAAAATATGCACATATGAATCTTGTTTGAAAGATCTCATTGAGATCTTTAATATGATGTAAAAAAAATCAAAAAATTATTTTTCATTTACATTATTTTTTAGTTTAAAAATGTGAAATAAGTACTTATTTTTTAAGAAGGTGTTCTGGAACGGGCTCTTAGCAGCCCCGACAACGATATCAACAGGTTCTCTCTCTCTCTCTCTCTCTCTCTCTCTCTCTCTAGATTATTTCTGGCGCCCTGAAGCAATGGCTTTCTAGGCTTCTACCCAGGGCCGGCCCTGATAAAAGTATATGTGTAAGTATACAAACTTTTATATACTTATCTCCTTTAGATTGATAATCCAGGGAGATATATGGATATGGATATGCATATCATTTTTCTGTTTACTGCCGCCCAAGGAGGTTTGGAGCTTTCATTTTAGTAAACTGCCAAACCGTTGGATGTTACTCCTGTAGGAAAATATAGTGTGGAAAATAGTAAATGATTTCACTAGTTTCTGAAAATTTACAATCGAACAGAAAATTACATGAATTGGAATTACAGAATATGAAATATAAACATAAACCGTAAGTAGGGAACAAGAATTTGCAAACCGAGACCCGTTTTGTTCAACGGTGCCCTTAAGACAAATTCGCTGCCTCACCGGTGCTGGGGGTTGTGTCGGTGTTTGTCTCCCAGGGTTGACTCGGTTCCTACTCAGCCGCCGGAGCACCGCCGTAGACTGCCCGTCGAACCAACTTGTGTCTGTACTCTCTCTCTACAAGAAGAAGGATTTCAAGAAGAAGGAGAAACTCTTGGATTTCTTGGTCTATTCAAATAAAGGAACCGAACTCCTTTATATAATTGATGCGGAGCCTTCTCATTGAATACGAGAATTCAATAGGGGGAGCCTACCCATTCAATAGGGCCAATTTAATATTCATATTGAATATAGGGAATTGAATACGGGGAATTCAATTTCTGGATAAAAACTGCTGCAGTCATTAATCCAGCAATTGATTCCATAATCAAATCGTGGGTTTTATTATGGGCATTCAACCCAATATTAATCAGCTGCGCACAATTGATTCTATAACTGGATCATCCAAATGCGAATAGTTCAGACCCAATAAAGCACAATCAATTCCAAACCAATCTAGATTAGACTATAGACCACAGACCTCGAACCACAGGTCTTGGGCCCACGAATCCTAAGTTCTAGCCCAGGCCCCAGTCTAATTTAGGTGTTTGGTGACGGCACGCACGCACGTCATTTGGCTTTTCCAATTTCCATAATGAGACAATTTCTCATTCATATCTAAATGGAATTTGTTCACCGTAATTGGGCCCACCTCACGCGGTGTGAGTCCCACCAAATTCTCTTTGGTAAAATTCCATTTTCCAACAACTCCACTTACTAAAGCGTAGAATTCCAATTCATGAGCTAATTTGGAATTAATGTATTGAAATCCCCTTTTGTATTTCTCTTAATTTGAAATTTTCTGAAAGATGCCTTCTATAGTTCTATTGGTAGATAATTTTTAGCATTCTAACCAACCCTTTAGTCTCTGAGTTCGATGCGTTGAGGAACACTTACTATGAAGCGAAAGATTGTTTTTGAATAATTGTTAGCATTCTAGCCAACCCTTTAGTCTCTGAGTTCGATGTGTTGAGGAACGCTTACTATAGAGTAAAAGATGACCATTTGTCTCTTTAATGGTGGCAAAACTGATTGTTTTTACCCCTCTCGTGGCATTAGACAAGGTGTCCCTTTGTCCCCTTACCTTTTCATCTTGTGCCTTGATTATCTTTGTGTTCGCAGTAACGAGGCTCTTCACAATAAATATTGGAAACCCATTAAAATTGCTAACAGAGGCCCCTACCTCTCCCATTCTTTCTTTGCGGATGACATTGTGGTCTTTGGCAAGGCTACTAAGGATAACTGCCATGTTATTCAGAAAAATCTCATAGATTTCTGTGACCAATCTGGGCGACGACTAACGAGTGAGCGTGGCCAATTCTAGGATCATGTTTTCTGCCAATGTGGGAGAGAATGAGAAAATAGATATGGCTAATATCCTTAAGATGCCTATCACTACCTCCTTTGGCGATTACTTGGGCTGCCCTATTCTTGATAGAAGGCCCAGGAATACTGATTTTAAAAAAGTGATTGACAAAATGCGTTCTAAACTGGCAGGTTGGAAGTCCAAATCCATTGCCATGGCTGAGAGAAAAATCCTTATTCATTCAGTCAATTGCACGATTCCTGCTCTTGTTATGCAAAACACTATGCTGCCTAAGAGTGTTCACAAGGCCATTGATAAGGCGAATCGGAATTTCCTTTGGGGCTCTACGGAGGAGCATAGGAAAATTCATAATGTTGGTTGGGATAAAGTTACAAAACCTGTTGTATTAGGAGGGCTTGGTAATCGTAAAGCTATGGATGCTAATATGATTGCCGTGACTAGACTTAACTGGAGATTGAATGTTGAGGACAAATTGTGGACCTGTGTCCTTATGCCTAAAATATATGGATTGTTCTGTGGCTTATAATTGCCCTTCCCGCACTGGGAGAGGGCTGCGTAAAGGGGAAGAGGTTTACCTTTCGGGGGTTGGATCAATATAAAAAGTGGTAGAAACACTTCCTTTTGGTTTCACAATTGGACTGGTCTTGGCCCCTTACGTTCCCTTTTCCAGCGCCCGTTTAGGTTGGGCGAGGAAAATATTAGAGTGGGAGAGGTTTGGAATATGTACTACTGGGATTGGGATAAGTTCTCGTTTGTCATACTTGAGCGTTTTTGTAATCATTTGTGCATTGTTTAGATTCAAATCCAGTTTCTTTGGGATTGGTTTTTGAGGTAATGAGTAAAGAGAGAAATTAGGATAATAATTGGAGATAGGAGTAATGGGTGCGGAGAGATAAAGAGAGTAATGATTGGAGATAAGGGTAAAGAATAGATAGAGAAATGAAAGTAATGATTAGAAGTAGGGGTAATAAGTGTTTTTTTAGTTGGAAATATTTTTCCAAGTTTGAACCCAAACATTGAACAGATTTCAAGCCCAAAGTTTGGATACTCAACCGGATGACCTGGCTTGGAATCTTACTTCAAATGGTCTGTTTACTTCTAATAGTGCTTTGCAACTTATATTTGCAAATTCGCCCACGCGCATCCATTTGAGAATTGGTCCTGGATTTGGAAGCCCATACAAATCCCAGAATTCGTATTTTTCTGTGGCTTGCTGGGCAAAACTGTTTAAAAACTAAGGAACTTCTTTTTGTGCGGAAAATTACTTCAATTGATCTCTGTGAGGTTTGCCATTCTGGAAGAGTGGAAGTGAATCTATGGGCCTTGTTCTTCGTGATTGTGCTGTTGCGCATCGTGTTTGAGAGGTTATAGTTGTTCCCCCTCTGTTATTACTTCCTTTGCATCATCCCATTCCTCTTGGTTAAAAATTAACTGTGAATCCAAAGTTTCTTTCCATTCGGGTTTACATTGGCGTGTTATTTTTCTGTCTGCTTGTTGGGATATCTGGCTCCTTCGTAACAAAACCATTTTTGAACCTATACTGGATCACAATGGAGATGAAATTCACCATACGGTTAAAATGATCTTTGCCCAAGCTACTGAATAGAGGTATATTGCACTATCTGAGGTGAAACCCCGCAGAGGTTCGTGTCCACTGGTGGCCCCCCATCCTCAACTCTTTCAAGCTAAACACCGATGGGGCTGTCAAGAAAAATACAGGTTCAGCAGCAGGTGGTGGTCTTATTCGCGATTCATGCGGAAATTGGCCAACTGGGTTCCACAGGAAAATGAGAACCATGCAAAGTTTGGAAGCCGAATTGTGGGCTCTTCGAGATGGGTTGGAACTGGCCCATAACATGCATTTGAGGCCTCTGGAGGTGGAAATGGATGCTTTGGCAGCTATCCAGTTGATAATGGGTCCAAATCAACCTTATCATTTACTTAGTGACATTGTTCACGATTGCAGGTGCTGGATGGACAGACTTCGGGTGGAGAAGATTGAAAACAGTTTCCGTGGAGGCAATAGATGATCTAACCTAATGACTTTTAAGTCTGTCCTATCCTACGGAGCACGGGTACGCGGTACGGTACAGAAAACGGCAAAATCCCAAAAACGTAGAGTACGGGTACGGCGAATATATATATATATATATTTAGAGAGAGAGAGAGAGAGAGAGAGAGAGTATATATATATTTTCTTTTACTATTTTAATTGCATAAAATGAATATAAACCCATTTTACCAACAAAAGGCAACATAGATAAAAAGTCAAAATGATATTATGGTCGTAAAACTGAAATACTAGTGTTTGGTAACCTTTTTATTTTTAGTTTTTGGTTTTTATTTTCTCTTTTTTGAAAATTGAAAAAGAAAACTTGCTTGGTAACATATTTTTACTTTTTTGTTTTTAAAAAACCATTTTAGAATTTCTGAAAATTATGAAAACTAAAAAAAAGAGTTTTACACAGTTTTGAAAACATAAATTATTTCATCCCGTCCCGATTTTTTTTAAAAAGCCTCCTGTCCCAATCGTTTCTTTCTTTGTACGCTACTCCCTCTCTCTCTCCTAGAGCAACGGTGGCTGCAGCGCCGTCTTCTCCTGGCATCTCAGCGTTACAACAATCAGAAGAAACGCAAACGACTTGATCATCAGGGAATGACGATTCGGATATCGACGGTGACGGCGACGGCGACAAAATTACTACTGCGAACCAACGAAACCTGATTCTACAAAACCTGGTTGTTCCACGGACAAGTCTGTCACCAACTATCTCCTCAACGCTTACACCAAAATCGGAGACCTGAGAATCGCCGTTAAAGCTGTTTGATGCAATGCCTAGGAGGAACATCATGTCTTGCAACATTTTGATAGGTTGGTTTGTTCAGAAAAGGGATTTGGAGAGCGCGCACAGGTTGTTCGATGAAATGCCCAGATGGAATGTTGTGACGTGGAATGTGATGGTTATGGGTCTGATCCAGTTCGAGCTTAACGAACCGTGGTTGAGTTTGTTTTCCCGGATGCGTGGCTTGGGGTTTATGCCGGACGGATTCACTCTTGGGAGTGTGTTTAGAGGTTGTGCTGGTTTGAAAGATTTGAATTCGGGTTGGCAGGTTCATAGGTACGTGGTGAAATCCGGGTTGGAGTTGAATTCGGTTGTTGGAAATTCTTTGGCTCATGTGTACATGAAATCTGGAAGTTTGGGAGAAGGAGAGAAAGTGATCGCAGCAATGCCGATAACGAATGTGGTTGCTTACAACACTCTGATTTTGGGCCGATAATGAATGTGGGTTTTTTTAATTTTTTTTTTCTTTTCAGTTTTTACTATTTACAAAAAAAAAATTATTACCAAACATTTTTTTATTTTTTTTTTATAAAAACAGAAACCTGATTCCACTTCTGGTTTCTTAAAAACTAAAAAGGGTTACCAAACGCATCCTAAACAATTAGAGGTATGCGAACTGGAAGATATAAAACTGTAATTTTTAGAAATTAAGGGGTTATGCTGTATTTTTTGTAACATATTACGATGAAATAGAGAAGCCAGACAGAAGCCCTAAAGCCCTGAACCCAGTCATCACCTCGTCGCCGTCGTCAATCGATCGACTCTGGTTCTCTCTCTCTCTCTCTCTCTCTCTCTCTCTCTCTCAATGTGTGTGTCTCTCATTTTGGGCCTAAACATACTCACGAAGTACCCAAGGCGTACTGACGGAGTACCCTTGCGTACCCAAAGAAGGTACGCGGTACGATTTTGCTGTACCGACGCCGTACCCGTACCTGTTGCGCGTAGGGCGACATTTCCGGATTACCCGTGCTTCATACTATCTATTTAAAGTACCTGGTTTGCCAAAAAAAAGATTTTTTTTTTGCAGTAGTTATAGTGTGTCATCCAATTGTTCAACCTGTTTTGAATTTTGATGCCCAAGTTTTTGCGATTTTTGCCCCAGTTGAATTACAGAAGCCGAGAAAATGATTAAGAGGCGATTCTACATGAATGATCATGGCGATGGGGATAATGCCTTTGACTCTTCTTCCTCTTCGGACTCTGAACTAGATGCGGTAGCCGCAGAAGAAACAGAAGCAGAAGATGATGATGTTGCGGTCGTTAGAGAGTACCATAAAGCTTCCTCTTCTTCCTCTGGTTTGTTTATCCTTACTTCTTGCTCCTGCTGCCTATCGTCCTGTTTTTCTTGTTTGTTGCTGGTGGATGCCACTGTTGAGTCTTTTTAAACCCTATTGTGATGGCTCTATAACTTAGTTTATATGGCGTCCTATTGAAATTTGTTTCTTTCGCTCAGCATTCGAGAATTGACATTGAATAAATGTTTCTCCCCCTGCACTCTCTTTTTTTTTTTTTTGAAAATGTCAATTTCATTCCATAATAAGCCCGAAGGCAATACAGATTTCATTAAAGATACAGGAATGAACCAAAACTACCAAGACTTCGACACAGGCACCCCTTGCAGAAGCAAGACTGACGAAACGCCTAGAGTAGGAACCAATCTAGGTCCAGGTAGTAGAAAATCCTCACGGACCCCAGCTCAAACCCGAGAAAGCGCAAATGAAATCCGAACGGCATCACAGCCGTGAACAACAAAACTTCCCAGCCGTGAACAACAAAACAAAATCGCATAACGCTTTGCACAGCTCAAAAGAAGCCCAAAACAACAGAAACAAACTAAAAAAGATAAAAACACAGCTAGGTTAGAAGCTCAGAACACTAAGCTACCCACTGATCCGGCCCGCTGAGTTGCCCCACTGAGTCGCACCACCGAGTTGCCGAGTGAGACCGAGTTTGCTGCCAAGCTGCTTCCCCGGTGGAGGAACCAAGCGCCATAGCCGCCGCCGTCGGCCTCTGGACTCATTATTCACCGGAGGGGGCACAAGCCACCCAACATCAACCCACGGTCAGATTTGATCAAAAAAACGGACCCATGGTGAGGGGAGAAGTGGGGGTCAAGAACGGTGGAGGAGAGGGTGGGAGGTGGTGGGGGTTAGGAGGTGAGGAAGGAGTGGTGCGGGAGATTGGCGGCGGTGAAACGAGGAAGGCGGCGGAAGAGGTTGAGGGAACAAGATCCGATCTGGAGGCCGGCCTGGGGATGAAGGTGGGTGGCCGGCAAGACAGAGTGGTGGGGGGGGGGGGGGGGGGGGGGGGGGGGGGCCATGGAGGGCGGCGGCCCCACCTCCCCGAAACGGAGGTCGAGGGCGGAGGCGAGAGTGGGAGGAGACAATAGAGCTGGATTGAGACTGAGAAACTGGTAAAAAAACCCTAACTAGGTAGGGAGAAGGTAGGGATGAAACCCTAAGAAGAGAGGGATGAAACCCTCGAACACTCCAAAAATGGTAGAGAGAATTGGAGTATTAGACCAATTGGCCTAAGCATTAAATCACACGATATTTGCAAATTGCATTAGTCTTGTGAATCTGGGTTACAGTTCCATCGTTTTCATGACCAGAAATCATGTTGAGATGATAGTCGTTACTTCTTTTTGGATGAGATGTAGAGTATCTAAGATTTGAAGAATATGATGCTCGTGGACTTCTTCACTACACAACTCAAGCGCGAAAGGACTAACATTCGTTCCATATTATGTATTTTTTTTTTGTTTCAGGATATGCAAGTGAGGATAGCTCAGCAAATGAAATCAACGTTGACTCATCAGGTGCATTTGACTTAACCTATTTAAAATTCGTAACTTCTGCAGTAACTTTTGTTGCGCATTGGAACTGTATTGGAGAACTTTATGTGGGTTGTAGAGAACTCTTCAGCAGGGTTTTGAGTATATGAGATTTAGCTTTAGTTTGCTCATTCAAACTGTAATGGAGAAATCTAAGCAGTTAAAATTGATTTATTTTGCTGACCAGAGGGTCCCTATAAGTGTAGGGAACAACTATTCTATTTATAACGTATTACCAAGGTCACAGCAATGGCTATGCTTTTTGCTTCTTGGGCACCTATTTTGATTTACTGGTCAATTGAAACCTATGTGCTATGCCTTTTTTTTTTTTTTTGAATGTTAGGGCCTCAAATCACCATATTGGCATATTGTATTGGTAACATATTTGCGTTGGAATAACTGATATCTGACACTTGCAATATAGTTGCATTGGTAGTGTTAATGGGTATCACAATTTCATGCCTCATGTTGTACTTTCTTTGGACGTGTTGACTCAATTTCCTGATCCCTTTTATCACTCGAATAACCCTTGGCCCCCTCCTCTTTTCTGATCCACTCGTTAATGTGTATTATAAGAGAAGCTCATGAAGTTGCCAAAGGCTTTGGTATTTAATTGTATAAGCATTGGCAGGTTTACCAACAAATGATGATGAAACTGAAGCTGGAAATGTTGGACAACCTGCCATTAAAAGGCATTCATCTTGTAAAAGTGATGCTGAAATTGTGGATCCACTGTCAAACACCGTGGCTGAAAAGGACTCATCCCCATCTGATGTCGGTTACATCTTGAAATGTAAATCAGTTTTTAAGTGTAGGCTGTGTCCTAGAATTGTTTGCCTGACAGAGGAGACATTGATGACTCATCTAAAATCCAAGGTAAATGACTCTTTCTTGCTCCCTTCGAAATCAGATTAGCTAATCAAAAGAAAACAAGAAAAGAAAGGACTCAAAATCTTCATCGGTATAAATTGTGTCAACAGAATCCTCCTTCATGACTTCAGCTTTGAATAATGCTGCAACGCTAGTGCCCTATATCCTCTCCCAATTTTCGTCTTTTTGAATTTTCTGTTTGAACCTACTAGTTCTTGCATCTTGTCTTAGGTATCATATTGCACTTCTGTTTGTAAGTTTGTATGTCAGAAATATGTTTACATGTGCATGTGTGAGGGAGAGAACACGATTTAATCTTCCCCCAGCTCGTATGTAACTGACCTCATTCTGAATGAGTTGAAAATTTTTTTTTTTTAATGAAGTATTGAGCATGGACCATTTAATTTAACTGTGATGGAAAATATTTTAGTTTTTCTCTTGGATATTTTTCGCAGTTTCAGTTCTACTCCAATGAGTGTATATAGGATTGGAATGTTTCTTTCTCAAAACAAATTTTCAGCGGTATGTTTAAGCTCCTTTAGTAAACCCCTCTGAAGACTAATATTCTGAGCGAAGAGAGAAATGATTGGATTGGAGGAAGCCATTAAATGTGCATATGTTCTCAACTGCTGATCTGATTACAACTCCTTTTGCACTTTTATGATAGAGACATGCTCGATCGGAAAAATTACTCAGTGAAGGGAGGCTGAAGCTCATGCTCAACAGTGACGGGGAGATTCAGGAAGGAGAGGAGGAGGGAGAGACTCATGCTGAAAGGCATGCTCGAATTGTAGCTGCTGCACAGGTTGGTCCATATGCTATTGAGATCCCATTGATTTAAGGTTCTGTTATCTTCAAAAGTGAATTAATTTTCTGGCATAATTGTAACAGAACTTAACAAACTCCATGAAGAAAAATAAAGGCCGGCAGAGACAGAGGAAGAGGTTAAAGAAGGTGATATGAGATTTATTTGGTGATATGATATGTATATCCAGCCTAAGGTTTCTTAAAGCCGAAATCTATGTTTCATGCTTAATGCAGAAAACTGGAAACAATTCAAGTTTGGATCTAGCCAGGAAATCAACGAAGAGTCCAGCCAAGAAAAGGCATAAAAGACACCATTAAGGCACCATATGAGATTTGTGCCTTATGTACTGCGACCCTGGATATCATAGCAAGAAACCGAAGGGGTTGCCTAATTTACTACTGCGTATCATTTTGGCTCTCTCTCCTCTAACCATGGTTGAATTTATAACTTTATTGTAGTATCATTTCTTAGTTAGAGTCAATAACTGTGTACTATAGAATTTTGGCCTGCTTTAATTTAGGAAACACAATTTTGGCCTTATGGCGGTTGATAACATTACGTGTAACGGGATTTTATTCCTTTCGTGTATTTTTGCGAATGAAAAAATGAAGTGGCATGGATTAATTCGATTCTTATTCAGGAATCTAGCGATGAGACTTCCAATTAGGAACTGTTACGCCCATGTATGGAAAACCCCCAAGGTTCGCGTAGGGGTAGCTGCATGACAGTTAGGGCTTTGGAAGCCTTTGATATGGCGCTGGATTCTCTCATGTGCTATCAATTCATGTTTTGGTCCGCCGAATGAATTGTTCCATTGGAACCAGATACAATCAAAAAAGGCCCCTCTAGGGAAATGAGCTTCTCACTGGGAACTTACGTCCAACCAGCTTTCAATCTGAATGCAGCTGTGCCGTGCTATGTGAGTTGAGTTCTCAACTTGGGACGGAAGCAATGTCTGTGCATCGCCAATTCCCTGTAAGAGTTACGAAGGTTGGCACGGGGCTACAACAATTAACTGCTCTGATCGTGAAAACTCACCAAGTCGCACAACCAGAATGAGCCGGTGACATGCTACTTGCTACTCTTGTTGAACAATGCCCGCAAGTTCCGGGATGTGTGCAAACTTGGTTAATTTACATAATAAGCTACATTGTACTCGCTACTCTTGTTGAACGATGCCCGCAAGTTTCGGGATGTGTTCAAACTTGGTTAATTTACATAATAAGCTAAAATGGTGAACATTACAAGTCAAACTCACGTAGGACACAAATCCGAGGGGAAACTTCGTATTTATGATTAGAAACCCCAAAACATGTTGCATGGTGAACGGCCCATGCTCAGATGCCTCTATCTATACATTACAAAGGCTACAAAACAGGGGAACAAAAGGTGGAAATTATCTGCCATTGAGGCACTGTACACCTTTTTTTTTGTTGTGGTAAGCTAGGTTTACATTCTATACATAACTTGGATGCAATCTAAGAAGAAAAGGATCTGTTTCAATATAGTTAACCACACACACACATGTATGATATAAACCCATCTTTAGCCTTCAGTGCTCACATCCATCTTTCGTGTCTGAGAATGGAACATATCAGCTATATCTGTCGATGTGCTACATTCCTCCGGCTTTCTATCTGATACAGAACGCACGAATCTAGGAAATCTGATGGAGATGCCACGGGAAGGATGAACTAAGCTGATGGCAGCCTTGTGAACTGGCGATACCGTGAAGTCTGCGCCTCTAATCTCCCACACAAGCTCCGGAGAAAACCACATATCAGGCACTTCCGCAGTTTGATAGTATAGAGGCTTTCTGGATAACAATTTGTCCCCAGAGAAAAACTCTTTCATCTGCACAAGAGTCATTTTCAAAAACTTCCTGTCATTCTGCAATTTAAATATCTAGCAACAAAGGTATAGATCAAGAACGGCCACAAAGATCATACAAAAGCTCATACAAAAGAATCGCACGTGCCACAAAAATCTGATTTACCTCTATATAGAAAGAATCTGAGAAGCCAGACATGACACGACAAACGCTTTGAAATTCCTGAGTATCAGGCTCATAGCAAGCCACGAGGAAAGGACTATACCTGAAACAAGTAACACCACAACCTGGAAAGTTAGTCCAGAGAATATTCTTAAAAATGTCAAAGTGTATCCAAGAAGGGCATCTTCAAAACACATAATATAGTTTCTTTTTTGCTCGGGCATCATAATAGGTTCAATGGCCAGATATTCATCTATATGGAACCTTTTCAGTTTGCAGCATGGACAACCAGAGTTACAATCATATCCTCATATGTGATGATTTTATTTCAGCAAAGAGTCAAATTCCAACTTCCTCTCTTCAAACGTGCTCCCAAAACAAGGATGAAAGAACAAGAATTACTTCATTTTCTGAGAAAAATTTCCAGAAAGATGGTAACCGGACACGCAAAAGATGATAAGAATGATGGAGACTTGTCATTACCATCCTGCTTTTCTTCCATTCCCATGCCAAGCACCAATTGGTACTAAATCAAGGGAATCGCCAAGTCCTTCTACATAATCACGTTTGACCTGCAAGTACATGCAACTAGTAATGCAAACCATATTTCCGTATATGAATGCTGCAATCTATTCCACTTGCTATTTCATCCAGAAACCTTTAACCAAGAATCAGAACGCTTTGATGGAGAATATCCGGCATCAACATCCAGAGACTTGACCATTATCCCTTCACACGAGAAGCTCAGTGCATCATCCAGAAAAGACTTCATCTTCATTTGTGTGGATTCACTGCTCAAACTGGCATCATCCGCTTCTATCTAAAAGAGTGGCAAATTTTAGCAACTAACACCACTATGATCATCATGACAACATCACCATCAGCACTTACCGTTGTTTCCTTTGCATATTCAAAATAACCCAACTTCTCAGTACCAAACAGATCTTTAAAATCTGAGATTTTAAATCACAAAAAGAAATACTTTAGTTTAGAAGATGCATCACATTCTAAGTACAAAGGTTTTGCCGCCGCAAAATAGGAGAATACGTCAAGTTGAGTGACAGGAAGATACATACATTTTCGTCTTTGGCGAAGAGGGAAACTCAACAACCTGCAACAGAGAACTCTTTCAGGTTTCCTGACAACAATTCTGAACAAACTGTATAAATCCCAAATCTAGATGAAATAAAAGGGCTCAGTTTTCTGAATTCTATACATTTTCAGCCATTAGACTTTGATCCAAGGGCCCCTATTAATGTTACAATGAAATGTACATTAACTTTTGATCCAAGGGTCCATATTATTTTTTAAATGTTTTAATGCCTTAGATTAGTTTTGCTGCACGCCAAAAAGCGATCAGATGGATTGCGCGGTTTAAACTTCCACCACTCGATTGCTGCACTTTCATAATTAAGGGTTGGATCTGACTTCCCGCTAACTTCCAACTTTTGCAAAGCTGAAAGTGCTCCTTTGCCCAAAGGAGCCTACTCCCTTCTGTAGAATGCGTCACCAGCTAACTCAGACTCCAAGTCAGAAGGCACAACTGCAAAACGAGGCCGGACCAAATCCATTCCATCCTCTCCTCAACAATGGTTAGTGCCGGTTCTTTGGGATTACCCTCTTGGGGATCCTCCTCCTCCTAAGGATCCTCCTTTTCCTCAGAATCTGAGTCTATTATTATGACCGGTACAGGTGTGGTATTAGGTGGGGGAGGTGCTGGTCCCTGAGCTTCCTGCTAGAGCCCTTGGTTTGTAACCCTATCTGCTTCTACCCTTCCCAGATTTTCCCTAACCTTCCTCCGAAGTTCAACTTCACCAGTGCTTCTTCGCCAACGCTTCGAATTGGCATCTAGCCAGTAACGGACCACGACTCTGGTAACTTGGGGACTGTAATTGTGCTCCCTGGTCGCCCTCTCAATCGTCGTAACACCCTATTTTCTGCGATGTCCAGATGCAATGCCTATCCAACTAGGCAAAGCTCTTATATACAGTGATCTAAAAGGTGGCCACCTAGGCTGATTAGTCTCCGCCTAGGCGCTAAGCGGTCGTCCGACGCCTAGATTAGACAGCCGACTAGTCAGGCACCTAGTCTCCGCCTAGGCGCTAGGCGGCCAACTAGTCAGCGCCTAAGCGCCCCTTTTCCGCCCAACTAGCTCCTAGCGATTTTTAGAATGGTGCTTATATAGATGTCCCAATGGGTTGTGCTAAACAGCCAAAACGCATATAAAGATGAACCAGAAGTACAGCTGAGACTAGAACATGAATATTAGCATTATAGGTAAGAAAATACTTGAAATATTATAGGTTCCAGGAAAAGGTATAAGATGATTACTGCTCTCCATTAGCAAACATGATATCAAAGACAAGCACACAAATGTCGACCTGCACAGACAATATACATCAGATACAGATATTCACAGAGAAATGGAAATTAAAGCATTAAGGCAATGATTCTACTAGAAACAGATAAATAGCCACGCAAGTAACCAAGAATACAAGGATATATATCCTGCAATTTATATTATTCTTTTTCCTTCTCCAAGACATGGCATCTTTCAACAGCTGGACTAGTTCTATTTTCATAGAGTCACTGTCTGGCTCATGATTATCTATTCTCTTCATCTTCCATTCCATCATAATTTTCAATGTGTAAAGCCGTTTGAAGAAGAAATCATCAAAAGGGGAAGCTGATCACCCATACAAAAGGTTACACCATCGTTACCTATGCCTCTGAAACAGGACAGAAAGAAGGGGCCTATATCTCAACAGGACAAAACAATGTGAAGATTGCGATGGCTTGGGTAATAACATGAAGAGGTGGCGAGGATTCAGGCCAGGTGGAGAGGAGAGAGAGAATGTAAGCAAAGGAGGAAAGGCTTGGGCACTTGTGCCGCTATGTCCGTGTGGATGACTTAGTGGGAGTGCAATAAAAGATCTTTTCAAGGTGTGAAGGAGAGGATTCAGCAGCTTACGAGTCGCTTTTTGGGCATATTGCTTAGTTGGGTATTGGGAATCTGGGATTTGTCTCGCCTAAGTCTTGATTCTCTTGCGGATATTTAGATTCCCTTCCCTTTGTTTACAGCCACTCTTACTGTATATATATCTGGGTATACGTTTCATTTACTTTGCATTTGCCTCTGGATGCTCTACTTTAATAAAACTATATCATTTCACAACTAAAAAAGCAGGAGCATTAATTAGAACAGTTTATGTAGAGGTTTACAAACTTCAAGCATTAACTACCGATGCTTCCTTAACTGTGCTTTGGAACACTAGACCACAAGGGAAGAAGAAAACCACATTGCTTATCACACCTTTATGCTGTCCACTGTAATCAAGGAATCTTTACTGCCTCTCTCACGGGAAGATAGTTCTTGGAAGGATAAAATCTTGCGGCCATTCTTCCTATCAACAGCGACTACCTGAGACAAGAAGATTACTATCATCTATAAATCATTGGTAAGTCAATGCAGGCCTTGAAACTAACAATGGAACTCTGAACATTTCATCCAATCTAAGGAATTGTTAGAGCTTGTCCCACATTGGTTAATTATAACCTCCAAAACTAGTATATGAGCTTGGACAGCCTCTCCACTCATTGTCCATTTGTTTTGAGTTCGATGCTTTAACATGGTATCAGAGCTAGGCTTTCAAAGGCTTCTGGACAAGACTTTGTTTGTACCTAACTGCACCTTGTTTCGTTATGATCCCTATGTTACGGATCCTTTATTTTTCTCTCCACGAGCAAGTAAAGGGTTTGCGAGTGCAGGGGTGTGTTAGAGCTTGTCCCACATTGGTTAATTATAACCTCCAAAACTAGTATATAAGCCTGGGCAGCCTCTCCACTCATTGCAAATTAGTTTTGGTTGGATGCTTTAATAGGAATCAGAAACCCATCACCCACCACAAAATCACATTACACTTCCCAAAGAAAAGTGATACCTCTGCATCCACTATGAAAGTTGCAGCAGCAGGACCACATGATTCCTGGATTATGTTGACTAAATCAGGAAACCTCGCTGTTGTTTCATCCCCATTTCGTGAAAAGACACGCACAGATCCATCAGCCAATCTATGAATTTGGGCACGCTGGCCATCATATCTTGAAAAAGAAAACATAAAATCTATATCAGAAGCAAATAATGTATGAAAACATGCACCATAGAAAAGAAAGGTGAAATGACCAGAATTAGTATGTATCAAAACTTCATGTACCCAGTTTATAGGAAACAATGTAGCTGGCAAGCCACACATTACAAAACGCTTAGCCTGTTACCAACGCATCAAGCAAGGGCCATTTAACTAATCAGGTCCTAAAAGGGTCATGACAAAATGACTCAGTCGTAGGGACAAAGTTAGCAATGCTGAGTAAGTAAATGCAAAGAGCAACCACTAGTATTTTCAGAAGACGCAACAACCACCACAACCCTCAAGGATATCTTAGAATTCCAACTACTATGCATAATTTACAGTGAGACAGAATTGGGTCTAAGTAGGCCTCAATGTCTTATTGACATGGAGGTACGAATGAAATTTCTACCAAGAATGTCATCAACAAATGTTCTTCAAACGGATATACTTGGAGTAACTCTCCCTTAGAAAAGGAAAGCTAAATAATGGCTCTCGAAACCCATTGGGTTGTTTTGGACAAGGCACCCCCATTACCATGTGAATTGTGGTGCAATGCTTCCATAATTACCTCCATAAGCAAGCAACCCAAAGACACAGTTAATGCTAAGCTACAGAGAGCTGCCCCGTGCAAAACAGGTGAAAAAAGATTGATCATACTTTGAGATCATTGGAAACAAAAAGTCATTTCTGCCTAGGATTCTGGCACCTCTTCCAAGTGCCCAGAGCCTACAATCCTTCTCTCTTCGAACCATATAGTACGAGCCCCCCTTGACCTCCATAATGAGGAACTTAACTATAGGCGGCACTGTTCTTACTTTAAGATAACGGTTGGTATCCAAACTGACTATACAAGGACTTTTATTCACTTATCCACACTTGGTACAGGTTTGATTTTCCCAAGAAAGTGGAAGGCTATCACAGCCTCTCTCAAGTGTAGTCCTGTGTGCTTCTCGTGAACCTTACAATAAAATTAAACAGTCATGGAAGCACCAAAATATCATTTTGACATATGAATGACACTAAATGGACTCCAACTGTCCAAACAAATGTACTGAAAGTAGAAGAAAGGGCCATATTGCACACAAGGAGGGGTACTAAAAAAGACAAGGGACTTACTTATATTCACATGTAAATGCTTTATTCTGAAAGTTCTTCAACACTTGTGGAATTCCATTGGTAATTCTACCCAAAGAACAATATTAACAAGTATTCCAAGATGAGAACAATAGAAATGGTAATAAAACAAGTAATCAACAGTACTAATAGCACCCAATAAGAAACATATATACTTGGCAAGCATGGGCTTGATCGGTATGCCTGGAACCATTCTAAGAGTTACAGAAGAAAATGCAATGCCTTTCTCCAAGAGACAAGGGACAAGTAGATCCTGATTACAAGAAGTCAGAGTTGTTCAGTAATCAGTAAGCATCTGGTATCAGTGCAACGGCTTATCCAAGAGAGGTGGAAAAATAAAAGTTACTAAATAAAGCAAAACCACTGGGCAGTGGACATAATCTGAAGTACTGTAAGTGGTGTGCATGCAAATTAAAAGTAAGAAATCATCCGTTTCTCCCTTTACATTCCATATTGAAAGCTAAACTAAAATGGGTATTGAGAACATAGCTGCAGCCCACTGAAATGCATACAATTAAATCTTTTTAAATTAGTTGCAGGTAATTATTTGACCATAGAGACATGGAGAGAAGCTTACCAAATTTGGAAGTATGTTATATGATTCAATCATGGCCGCTGAAAGGCACTAACAAACATGAAGACTGAATTAGCAACAGAATAGGACAATAACTAATAGCCAAAACCAAAAAAAAAATCACCATCGCATAAATTTTCTTCAAATATTGGGGAAAACCAATGTTCAACAGGAAACTTCATATAAAGGACACTAAACTCAAATCTTACCTGAAGTTGCTCCTTTAAATTTTCAACTGTTCTCTCATGAAGAGAAGCATTCATGACAACAGCTTGGGCTAACGCAGGCAAAACAGTTCTCATCATTGCCCCAATCCGTAGATTCCTGACCTATATGCATAACAATTTTTAACACACATCATTGGAAGGAAAGGTTGGTGAGTTGCATAATCATAAGCAAGAGGAAAACAAAATGGAAAAATAATAAGAAATAAGAAAGTAGGAAGGATCTTATCCTGACTCCTCTTCATGCCATTAGTAAGTAGACAAGTACACATTCACGAAATTTACAGCACAAAATGAAAATTGAGTGGAACAAAGTACCGGGGGGGGGGGGGGGGGGGGGGGTTGTGTGTGTGGGTGGCCGTTGTGTTGATATGCATTCCATTCATCCTATATGACCACCACTCAAAGTGCACGACTTATAGTGTTACAATACACTCAACTAAATCCAACAGGATGATGAATTCACTTCCCCGCCTGATCACATTTTCTAGCACAAAGAAACTTCTTTGAAAGAGAGGAAAATGGTGCCAACTTCAACCTTGATAACGCACGTCACTTGCATAAAGCAGAAGCTAAGTTACAGGTCAAAAGATTGCACGTTTTGTCCCACTAATAGTGATAAATACCAATAGTTATCTCCAAAACTTCAAACACCAAAATCTGTACCTCAACATATCTGGAAAAGCCATAGGCATGACTTGCATTTTAGCTGCGTAAAACCAAAAAGGACTATAATCTGCAGTTTCAAATTGCAAAAACTCACTAGCCATGCTATATCATTCTCAATTGGTCAGCTTGTCCACGGCCTGAAAAAAGTTAAGGGCAAATTTTCGTAGTAGTCCTTGTAGTTTTATGGTTGTCTCACTTTCGTCCCTCTAGTTTCAAAGTGCTCGAATTTCGTCCCTGTAGTTTGTTTTACGTTCCAAATTGGTAAAATCGTTAACGCCGTTAACGAAACTAACGGAAAAAAAAAAAAAGTGTTCCAATTTTCAATCCGTTTGAACCGGTGCGAAGATCTTATTTTTTTGATCATTTTATCCTAAATGGTCGTAATGAATTTTTGGCTCTAAGGTCTTTCAACGAGCACCCGAAGACTCCTTATTTAGTTTCAGGGCTCTCTTAGGGTGCTCATTGAAAGGCCTTAGAGTCAAAAATTCATTACGACCATTTAGGATAAAATGATCAAAAAAATAAGATCTTCGCACCGGTTCAAACGGATTGAAAATTGGAACACTTATTTTTTTTTTCCGTTAGTTTCGTTAACGGCGTTAACGATTTTACCAATTTGGAACGTAAATTAAACTACAGGGACGAAATTCGAGCACTTTGAAACTAGAGGGACGAAAGTGAGACAACCATAAAACTACAGGGACTACTACGAAAATTTGCCCAAAAGTTAATGGTGAAGGTGAAAGTACCCTGGGAACATGACAACCTAAATTCATCACGGAACACTTTGCAACTTAAAGTCATCACGCTTTCCCTATTTAGGCAAATGAAGCCTGGGATCCTCAGATAAAGTAATCTTAGATCATTCGTGAAGCAAAACCCTAATGCATTCATAAAACTCTACTGAAGCGATACAAAAGAACATTTGAAATATGTGGACCCTAATGCAGGATTTATGGAAATACAAATATTGAAAGACAAAAAATAAATGATAAACACCCACACAAGAGATTAAGATTTATGAGGTTCACCCAACTATGGCTACGACCAGGTTGCTCTAGCCTTTCGATATAATGAAAAATCATACAAGAGTTTCATCCGGGATGCCTTACGCTACAATACATAGCTAGGGCTACAGGTATGTAGAAATACCAAAAGTAACCTTAGGAACAAATGCATGGCAACTGTACATTACTATCAAGCACCACACATATAACAAAATAATGTAACAATGTCGTATGTGATTGTTATTGTGAACAATCATCCTCAATATTACAAAAGACGAGCACAAATTTATCTTTAGGTTGTCTAGCAATCAAATTGCGCCCTAACTAACTTGAGAATAAAAACCATAGTCTCTTTACCGAAAATGTTTGTTTGAGTAGAAAAAGTACATCATTTCAATGCCATAAATTACTTACCAAAGTTCTGACAAGAAACTTCATCTCCTTCTCTCTACAAGAACGCATGAGGCTTACAATAAGGCTTTTCTTTCGAGCAGTACTTCGACTACCTGTTTGATCACTGACAATTTCTTCATAAAAATATGGAGGATAATAATAGCTTGCAGACACTTGAACAAAATGCTTAAAGTTTTGACCTTATTGAGTGGAGAAATAACTTTCAAGACAAAAGCAAGACCACGCCCTAAGACACTAGATATCTTAAATAGTTTTCAATTATAAAATCTTTCTTGGAAAGAACATTGTCACTGGAAAGTCTGCAAGCAAAAAACAAATTCCATTGAAGTCAGTGTCAGAATAACAAAAGCCTCTGCCACCAGAAACAATTTCCTCGAATACCCAAAACTTCAAGGACTCCAGATTACTTTCCCCTTCTTTTAAAACTGAGCAACTCAATACTTTCTTTATTGCCAATCAAGTGCATCCAAAAGGCTTTCTTCATTAAATTCGTGTGGATCCTAGCAGTCCCCAAACCAAAAAAAAATTCTTCGGACCAATGTGATCAAGGAAATTGAGGTTAATATGTTACTGAACTGAAGATTTGACATCAACTAGGCATGTATTAATTCCCTGCCAATTTGTTGTCCTTCACAAAAAAATCGGGGTAAAAAAAGGGCAAGTGCCTTCCATCTTGGAGAAGATAGAACATAAAACTGCAGTTTATCCCTAGGTTTTATAGCGACTACTTGATATCAAAGCAACGACTTGTCTGCAATACTAACATGCAGGTGTATTTGTTTGAAGTGTAAACCAACAAATAGAGAGGTCAAGAGTTGGATTTAATCAAGAGATGGTTTTTTGGTCCCCTGATAAAGGGTAACAGTAAGAACAAAAAAAAATAATCAATTGGTTTAGCACAGATTGCGTGGCCCCATAACACAACTTAAGATCCCCCAATGTATAACTAGTCCAATACCATGCTATAGATAAGTTTATCTAAGCAAAAAAAAAAAGTAGAAAAGAGCTCCAACTTGCATTATATCAAATAGAACAGCCTAATGGGTGCACTAGGAGATTGTGAACTTTTTTTATGGGTTGGGTTGCACCATGATTGTCAACCTTTAGAATTACGAAACCAACTTTTATTGACCAGAAATACAATACACATATAGCAGATTGAGGGTCTGTTTTCAAGAATTTCAGCTTTTTTTGCTTCCAAAGTTTGTGGGTCCTTGGTAATAGGTTTTGTCAACTTGTTCACGTTCCAATTCAAAGAAGTCGGTTTCGAAATCCTCTCATTGCTAACCACTAGGAGTTACCAAATTGGAGAGTTTCTACTTTAAGTTAGCTATACCCATATCGAAGAATACTGAATTATAACAGATCCTGTGCAAATTGTTTGCTCTCTTTGATCAAAAAACTGTGATAGAGAGACCCCTTGAAGAAATTGGTGCAATCTAGGGGCTATTTACTCTCTCTTGCTTGCCTTTTCTTTTTTCATTTTCTAATTCCAGCTCAGTTGTGAATAGCTGAGCAACCAAGACAATTATATGTCCTTACTCTACATCTGAAACCCTCTCTTCGCGACTGAGATGGGGAAAATAACCATGAACTAGCTTCTAAGAAGTATTACATAATTCAAGGTATGTTGATATCACAAGCTCTAGAATTTCTCTAATTTGGGCACTAGTGCAAATCGATGTGAAGGACAGACAACTTTGCAGTTTGCATGTTCTAGTCCAGCTCCCAAAGCCCGGTAATAACATGCACCAGCAAATAGGGTTCCAGCAGTTCACTGCCAATCATTCCTCCTATGACTTATTGTCCATGATATTAGAAGTTAGAACAACATATTTTCACCAACCCAATATAAACCTTGGATTTGAAACATTGTCAGAGACCATAATCATATCGTTCAGTCCATACCTTATCTTCCAGAGCACAGAAAATACACCTTGGATTGAGAGAGGTGGAGGAGGGGCCAGAAGTGACTGTGTTTGTCGGCAGAGTTGAGCAACATCACCTTTACATAGCATACAGTGGTCACTAACATAAGGAACCGAAATTTGTGGGGAAACGATACACAAAACAAGAAGAAAACAATAACTTAATAAGGCATTCCTTCCTACCAAGATCGCCTAAGCTGTCATATAGTTCCTGAATTTTAGATCTCTTGGTCCCACATGCCTCTTCCAATGCTGCTACAACAATACTTCCACCGATATTTAGTTCCTGCAACATTGTTACAACCCTATTCAATCTTATCAGGTGTGCAAATCCCACAGTAAAAAGGGGAAAGGTTAGAAAGTCATAAGAAGAACCATGCACACTACACCCAAACCATGGAAGACATCATTGAGAAACAAGGCCAAAACATTAGTACGTCGACAACCAGAACTCCACCGCCACCAACACATCATACAAAGTTGACTGATGGTGTTTAGACAAAAAGATATTTACGAGAGAGAGAGAGAGAGAGAGAGAGAGAGAGAGAGAGAGAGAGTAATTGTGAACTCTTTCCCACTAGGTGATCAAAAGAACAGCAGAATGGAAGACATATGTATCAAACAGAAATACTGTTACGGTGTTACCTTATTTTCATGGTCAGGAGCAATCTTATTTGTACACAAGTATACAGCAGGGAGCACATCTTCTGGAGACAAGGCCAATAAGCTGCATGACAAGACAACTGTAAGTGAATGACACTTACCAATAACTTTAACTGGTGATGCTAACTCTTCCCTCTACAAATGGGAAGCAAAATAATATTAAGTACGGCAACAAACCTTCTGAACATATTGCATAACATTGATGTAGCCTTTATCTTTCCTTTTTCGCCCTCAACTAGGTCAAAAGTCCGCGCAAGATGTATATAAGGCGCAGGCTTTCCATGCCTCCAGCATGCTGCACATATATCCCCCCAAGTTAAGAGATCATTCCAATTGGGGAATACAATAAACCATGGACAAATAATTTCAAGGAGGCAAGCATCTTGGTATTCTACTGGCAAGGTGAGGAATTTCAGAAACTTATTTAGCTTCAAATGAACAAACAAACACCAACCATGCTCTACAGGAGAATATTGTTCTGCTGGTAGCGATACAGGAGTCATTGCAGCATTGTCGGGTGACAGAATTGGCAGAGACAAATTTTCCATGTTTTCCAATACCTCTGAATCTGATGGCACTTTTTCCCCGTGAGAAGAGCAATTTGAATGACTGGGCCCATCCCTTACCGATCTTCCAACATCAACCAACCTATTTTCATTCTCGCAAAGGTAAGGCTCAGGAGGATTACTGTAGTATTTGTCCAGTGCCATATTTATGTCCCCCTTTGTCTCCTCGAGTATAGCTGCAGCGTAAGTTCTTAATGATTCACTCCCATGTATAATCTGAATAAACTGGTCTAACTCCTCTTTGTAGGACTTAATAGGATCACTTGGCATCATATTTTTGTCATTTGGGCTTTCCTCCAACAAAGTTTCAACCCCAGAACATTGAGAAACATAAGGTCCTCGTTTAGTAAAGAAACTGGTAATAGTGGATTGCTTTTGAGTAGTAGATTCCAAACTTGAATTGCTTCTTGCTTTCTTGTTAGGCTTATTATCCACATTTCTCCGCTTCTTTCCAGTAGAATTACTGCTCTTTGTTAAATTCCTTGTGCTGGGTGATTTTAATTTTTTATCCAGTGAAGCAACCACATTTCCAAGAGGGTTGTTAACAAAACATGGTTTAGCAGGCGATGCAGATTTATTAAGTGGGCTAGTCTGCAATGTACAATCAGCTGAGGCACAAGGAATGATCTGGTCGTGAAACTCAAGTTCCCGTTCGTAGAAATTAGAAACTGCATCAACAATATTTCCACCAGAGCTACTAAGCAGATCAATCATCTGAAGTTCAGTGACCCAAGTAGGCAAACAGTCACGAAGTTGTTGAATGAGTTCCTCTTTTTCACTGTCACTTAACAGAGCTATATCCTGTGCAACAGGTTCCCGACCAAAAGACGAGGAATCTAAAACAATTCTCTGATCATTTTCATCCTGGGGCTTAAATTGAGGTGATTGGACCTCCATGAACTGGTCCATTTTGTTCTGGCCAACGGTGCTATCCTTCTCAACCATGCCATCTGTCCCCTGAGTACAACGATGAAAACCCATCAAGAATTCTTGTTTGATGGCCATTTCGTCAACCAGCCCAGCAAAATGTTTCCGCATAGAATCGGCATGTTTGCTGTCAAGTTTCTCAACATCCGCGCCTACTGTTGGAATAACACGTTTTGGTTTCAAAAACCTCACATATTCTCTGAGCTCCTCATAATTTGAATGCTCACTATAAGGTACGAGGTGTATCTCAAATTCATCCTTAGTCCTTACTGCAAACTTGTTGCGCTTTACTTCATAGGTCCACCCCGTCGGAACAAAACCCACGACTTTAGCGTACCCTCTCTCATTCATAATCTCCTTCACTTTCACAAAATTAGGCCGAAAATAAGGCCAAGTCTCACCCAACACATTCCACCCCACAACATGCACATCACTTTCAGATTCTTCCTCGGTAAATGCATCATCTTTTCCCAACCCCAAAACACGTAAAATAGCTAGTTTCCTACTATCCACAAGTATCTTCCGCTTACACCTATGTGCAATTTCAAGCAAAATCCGCTCCTTTCCAATAACATAAGTAGCAACAAGAAACAAAACAGACTTCACAGAACCCTCATTTTCGACCCCAAATCTCTCTATCACGCTAACTATATACTCAATCGACTCTTCTTGGGATGGAAACAGGAACTTCGGATCACAATACGTGGTATCCAAGAAAACAGCATCACAACCAACAAATTCAGTCAAACCGAGCTCTAACTTCATCGAATCACAATAACGAAAATCGCCCGTATGCACATACGTCTCACTCTTGCCACCGCCACTACCGGGGATTTGGAACAGAAACTGAACCGCGCCAGGACAGTGATTGGCATCGATCAACGACACCTCACACCCATCAATCAAAACAGGCTCAGACAAAGACAATGGAACCACAAACAAAGATGATATTTTGAGTACCTCGATGAGGAGGCGGCCGGTGGTGTGGGAGCAAAAGATGATGCCTTTGGACCAGTTAGGGTTGAGGCCGGCGTAGTGGTCGGAGTGGAAGTGGGAGAGGAAGTACGAGACGGAGTGGTCGCCGGAGAAGCGGAAGCCGTCGACGATGAACCGGGTTCTGGGGATGAGCTTGGATTGGGGGAAGTCGGACGGGAGAGGGGGGAGAGGGGAGTGGGTGGAGAGGAGAGAGAAGGAGAGGGGTGGGGATTGTAGGGAGAGAGTAATGTGAGAGGTGAGGAAGATGGTGGAGGAGTCTAGGGTTAGGGGTTGGGAGGTGGACATGGATGGCTGTTGTTGTCGACGGATGGCGGAGGAAAGTGATGAGGTCATTTGACCGGAGCCGTCTGAAGGTCAGGTGTGAATGCCGCCCTGCTTGTCACTTCTCCACTGATTTGTAATTATTCTTTTTTATACGTGAAAAGAGAAATAAGAAACGGATATTTAGCAAACGCACGTGTGGTGAGTCCACCACGCTCCTGTTTCATCTTTGTCTCACCACTCGCTCACTTTATTAGCCCTAGGGTTTCTCTCCCTCCCCGTCTAGAACCCTCAAACATGGCTGGAATTCGATTAGCTCCGGAAGACTCCGACGTCTCGCACGCTCGAGCTCTGACCACCGCCGACCTAATCTCCGACGACGACCGCTCCGTGGCGGCGGATTCATGGTCCATTAAGAGCGACTACGGCAGCACTTTGGACGACGAGCAGCGACACGCTGACGCCGCCGAAGCTCTCTCCGCTGTCCCCCACCGGGCTGCCTCCGATTACAGGTCCATTGCTGTTTGCACAATGCCATTCTTAGATACCTCTTTCCCTCTGTTTGCTGTTTTTTTTTCCTCGTGGGATGTAAAAAGGAAAATTTGGCATCCAAATATAACTGGTGATATTAATTTAGTCTAGGTTTCAATTTGAGAACAAATGTTTTATACCCTATGTTTCGTATATTTTTTCTTTCCTATTTCCGTTATTGTATTTGAGCTTCTGACTAGGGGTGCAAACAAGCCTAGCCGAGCTTCATTGTGTTTGTGCTTGGCTTGTGTAGCTCGTTTACTAAGCTAATTTGCTTAATGAGCCTCTTTAAACAAGTGTCGACCTCGGCTCGTTTACTATACAAGTCGAGTAGAGCCGAGCCTTAATGAGGCGAGCCATGAGCTACTCGCGAGTAGCTTGGTTCGTTTGCAGCCCTACTTCCAAAGGGCAAGTAGTTGTGTTCTTAATTTTACACTGTGATTGTAAGAATAAAATTTTGCTAGGGCTTGGGCTCAATTCTCGAGTATTTCAACAGTTGATGGCAATGTGTGTCCAAAACTGTTGTTTGGTTTCGTTTTATATGACAAAAAGATGTGATGAAGTGGAAGAATAAAAGAGAACATTGGCTTTTGACTTCTTTTTTTCTTTTTTAATTGTATCGAATCCATTTTCTTTTCCTTTTATCTTCCAAAAATGGAAACTTAGGTAAGTTTTTATATAAATATCCTCATCAGAAGATATCAAAAGATTTTGATATCTCAATTAAGGATCAAGGTGATGCATATTTTTGTTGAGATCTTGAAAAGTCGTTATTGCTAAGTTTGATTGGTTTGATTCATTTTCATTCTGGTTGGTGACAAATGCTGATTTCTCTGTTGCTCGTGGAACTCATGGTAAATAGGAAGGGTTCATAAGTAGATAGTGTATAACTTATCCACACAAAAAAAAGGTAGATGGTGTATGATTACTAGAGCTGCCAACCAAATCTCTACTCCTGGATTCGGTTTGTAGCGATTCTAAGAGTAGACGGTGTTGTAATGATACCAAACTTTGTGTAAGAGTTCTATTATCAGAATTGAAAATAGCCTTATTGAGTTTTAGTTAATTTGAATGAACAGTTCTGACAAGGAGGAGCCAGATGCTGAAGCAGTTACATCAATGTTGGGTTTCCAGAATTATTGGGATTCAACATATGCCAATGAATTGGCAAATTATCGTGAGCATGGCCATGCTGGTGAAGTTTGGTAAGTTTTGTTATAAGCATCGTTGAATCTGTCCATGTTTGACTTTCTTGTTTTGGGGGATTGTAAGTATTACTCTACTGTCCTAACATGAAAATCAAGTTTGTTGTCTTCTATGTAATGGAAAAAAGTATCTTTTCGGTGTTACTGATTTATTAAGAAACTTTGGCTTTTGTGGGGGAGGAGGTCTTGTTGGATTCTGTTCTTATAAGGAGTTGAACAAGCATACACAATTGGGCTTCATTATGATAGGATCAGTTAATCTTGCCTGCATCCTATTGAATTTAATTATTTTATTTACTACTTGACCTGCCTGAGTTTGTGAGGTATTGTTGGCAATCCCAATTTGCTTTTCGCAATCTATAGGCTGTTATATCCCTTCGAAGCCCTGCAATTGGTGCATGTGATATTCCCAAGACAACACCGAGTGATGGTTGATGACACAAGAGAAGACTAGGAAAACATAGAATGCAGCTCTTAATAGTTGGTTTCATGCTTAGTTTAAGTCATACAAGTCATTATGTAGGGTTTTAAGGGGTAAGGAAAATGCCTAGGGTTTGCATGGGGAATAGTTTGGACTTTGGATTTGTGTTGATTGGTTGCTGCCATGGCAAGGATACAGCTCTTGAAGTTCTCCACGGCTAGTAATTGGGGCTGGCCCGTATCTGGTTAAGCTGAAGGTTAAGAAAATTAGGCTCTTGGGACAGAGTAAAGGAACTAACAGATGGTGTGAAGTAATCAAGGAAGTAGATCATAGTGAATTAAGGAGCAATAATAATTTGGGAGACTCGAAGATAAGGTTGTTTTGTGCAAGTTGAATCGTAATATTGATAAACTTCAACTCTTTTATTACTCTTGCAATTCAGAGGCATAATTACAGATTTAACGAATGGATGCAATCAGTGCATAGTTTGTTGTGATCGGCTATCACTGTAAGGTAGCAATAGAATCCTTGAGAATGCTAGTAATTTTCTTTTGGTAAATGGACTTTTTCATAGAAACCAAGCAAGGCTTACACACCACACTGGGGTATACGGTATGTTTTTTGTGAAATCATGATTGTTTGGTTTTTTTTTTCCCAGCACCGAAAGCATGATTGTGATTACAAGCTTTTGTATTTAGCCTTTTAGTTCTTACTATGTCCCATCTGGAGTCTGGACTAACTTGTTTGCTGAGTATTAGTAAGTTTGTTGCTAACCTGCTAAAGTACACTCATATCTACACCCTTATCCTGCCTTGTTGTCTGTCCTAGAAACACCCCCGCGTTAAAATGGAAAGTAGTGGAGAAGGGGGTATTGTGGTTTTCACTCAAGACTTTTTCGCTGATAGTTAGTAGTAATTTATTTTACACTTTGTAGGTTTGGGGCTGATGTCATGGAGACTGTTGCTTCTTGGACCAAAAGCTTGTGTACTGACAATTCTCAAGGCCATCTGGTGAATCATGTTGGTAATGAAATATGTGGGCTTGTTGGGGAGAGTGATAAAGATTTTTCCACTTGGAGTGTACTTGACATCGGCACTGGCAATGGTCTTTTTTTACAGGAGCTTGCAAAGCAGGGGTAATTTTTAAATTTTGGCCAGCTGGTTGTAACTTCAACACAAGAAGTTGGTTTTCGTAGTAGATTTTTGGTTTTTTAAATTGCAGAATTATATTAAGGTTTCATATCCTATTCTCGTAAAGTTGATAAGCCTGTCCCGATTTGCTGATGTACGTTCTTTGTGATAAGGAAAAGGTTAAGAGAAATTTAGAATCTCTCTCTCTCTCTCTCTCTCTCTCTCTCTCTCTCTCTCTCTCATTTTGAAGAATTATATCTATTAGCTTTGTGAATAAAGGTACACTATATACTTATCAAAAATAAATAAAAAATAAAGGTGCACAATATGTTTGTTTTTGTAAGAATTATATCTGTTAGCTTTTGTGAATAAAGGTACACTATATACTTATCAAAAATAAATAAAAAATAAAGGTGCACAATATGTTTGTTTTCGTAAAGGATGTCATCCTTATAGTCAAGGGGTCAGTCTTACTTGCAGACAGAATTAAAACTAAAGCTAGGTAACAGGCAGTTGGAATGGATGATCAGATTGGATTTTGTGGCCTGCCTCGGGGAATAATAAATAGGACTCCCTGTCCCCTTTTGTTTGCCTATCTTTGCATTTTTCGATGTCCAAATTCATGTCCACTACAATGCGTCAAGGTATAAATTTTTGTGTTGTCCAAAACTCTCTCTTAGAAATGGCTGTGGTACTCTCTAAAAGGAAGCATTTTTGGACATAAGTGCCTTTTAGTTTAACTTTGAGGTCGTTGAATGAATATCCCTTATAAATTTCCCAGGAGGGACCAACACTGTGGGATGGTGGTAGTCGTAATTTTAACAACAATAGCATGTATGAAATAATGATGCTGCTTTAACTTGGCTCATGTTCCCAAACAGATATCGAATTAACAATACAGCTTAGATTACCTCCTTACTTTTTCCTTCTTGGGTAGAAAACATAGCAGAAAAGGACAGTTTTTGCATCTCATGGTAAACTGGGATGGCTGACCTAGGATGGGCAAACTATTTGTTGGTAATTCCCCGTTGAGGGAGGGAGGGAGACCTGATTGTTTATGGGTTCCTCATCCTATAACTTGCAAATGACAGTTATTTAGCATTGGCCTGCTTGTTGAAGTCAACAGTTTTTCTAGAACTCCATTATTATGGCACTGCAGGAATTAGCTATTTTTGTGGGGGCTGAGGGAGATGGAAGTCTAGTTTCAGTCATGAAGAAAAATATGGGCCAGTTGAAGTCCAAATATATACATATATATATAACCAATTTGTAGAAATCCCACACTATCTAAGCTCTTGCTCTAGTTTCCTGTTCAACTTGACTTCTTTATTTGGCGCTGTATATTCCTCTCCTTAGTCCATGTTCTCATGAAGAAGTTGCAAGGAAAAAGGTCCTGTAACAGCTGTAATTGAATGATAAGTTCACTCATCTCCTATTAGTTTACCACCATGACGGGTGGTTTTCGTCAATAGAAATTCGTTTGGGTGGTGGGGTGGCTGGGGGTAGAGTATGTTGATATGCATGGGGATCAAGGATTTTCATGTAAATAATTATGATTTTCATGTAAATAATTATGAGAGATTGCTTCTAAGAGGAACCTTGCTGGCCATCCCTGGATTCACTTCCTCCCTGGATACACTTCCTCTGTTTAGGTAGGTAAAGGTGATGGAAAATTCGGATTAAATGATCTCTTTCAATGCTGGGAACACTGACCATAACTAAGCCTATATGTTTGTATCTTGCCTATTGTGTTTTCATCTACATGCTCCTCTAGTTGTCTTGAATTACTCGATCTTTCTGTTCCCACATTGGGTTGGGCCATGTTGCACATTCTGTTCCATGTGGAGAGAATGAATTATGAAAAATTTCAAATACAAAGAAAGTGAACACAGGAAATTGAATGCTCTGTTTAGAAGGCTGTCATATTTTGTTTTTTGTTTGCCTTGATGCAGGAGTTTCTTTCAGAGAATTTCTAGAGTAGAGACTTTTTTTTATTAGGTGTCAGTCTTGATTTTTTTGTACGGTTTCCATTCTTTCATCTTGATATAGTTCTAGATGCTACTTTTAGCTCGTTATCAACTTATCATAACCTATTTATTTTAGTACAACTTGTAGACCTCTACAATGGAGTAAGCAGCAACCTATGATTGTGGGTAACACTCGCTGAAAAAACATCTACTTGGCATTTAAATCAATATCAACTTACCCTAGAGCCCGATTATCTTGTCTAGTGGCATCATTTTTAGGTTATTTTGATCAGCACCCAGAAGATTAACAGACGAATGCCGACTACACACACACACACACACACACACACACACACATATATATATACATATATGTGTATGTATCCATTGAAAAAAAGTATGCACTTTAGTTTATGCGTGATCGATTCTTTGTGGTAGCTTTTGGTTTCCATTTTCTATGCTAGCATTGATTATTAATGGAAGAATCTTTTTGCTATATTTTTTTGTTACAGATTCTCTGATCTCACTGGAACTGATTACAGTGAAGGAGCAATTGACCTAGCTCGAAGCCTTTCTGATCGTGGCGGATTCACCTACATTAAGTTTTTGGTACGACAGAGCTCTCAATGAAAATCTATTCTTCTTTCTTCTATTATATAAAGGGAGAGCACCAGTTTGGTGTCTCCCATTTTTGAAGCCCTGTTACAAAATCCATAATTGCCCCTCTAGAAATTAAGTATTTATGACTATTTTTAAGTTGCCATTAAATAATTGTGATGGGCAAAATAATAATCAAATTAAAACCACCTATCATAACCATCACCCCACAAACCTCTTCCCTCCTAAATTGTGCACACATGTAGTGTGTGCCCGCCTTCTAGTAGGAATAATGGCACTGCTATCATTTGTTATCCTAATATTTCTGTCCTTTCAGTTGCCACAATACCATTCTCTTGTTTCTCATTTTTTGAGATCTGCCTGAATCAAATTATGGTGGATGTATTGTTAATCTATAGTGCAAGTCATCACTTTATTCAGCAAGTTATCTTCCTACAAAGATTAAGACGTTTGTATTGTAAAATTAGTTTCTTTGTTGACTTAATCCTGATATACGTTGTGATACTACCTTCCTCATCCCATTGTTTCATAATTTGAAATGTTTTACCTCTGATTTGGTTCTTCTAGGTTGATGACGTTCTAGAAACAAAGTTAGAAAGGAAGTACCAACTTGTCATGGATAAAGGGACTCTAGATGCCATTGGTCTGCATCCTGATGGTTCGATCAAAAGGTGACAACTCTCTTGCATTTATCATGATTGCTGGATCAAACGTTAATACATGACCAACAGGGGCGGACAGAAGGGGGTGTCGGTGGGGTGCCCGGGACCTTGCACAACTCCAAATATTCTCGCTAATTATGCTATTTTTTTAAGGTTATGTGAAAAACTTCTATGGGATCGGCCCCTACAGGTTACTTGGGTGATCCAAAAAGAATTCACAAAATTATGATCTGTCTAGAAAAAAAACCTTAAAATACCAATTTATAACCATTTTTTGCTCTCCGTTATAAAACTAAATGGTGGCTATGTATATATACACTATCTCGCCTCCTTGTTAGAACTCACCAGAGCCGGCCCAAAGGTTTTGTCAGCCTGAAGCAAAACTCTACTTGGGGCCCTCTTATATCTTCGTAAAACTTTTTTTTTAGCTCCACTTCAACTATAACCTCTAATCTCTAAATGCCATGGTACCTAAATTTCTTTTCCTTCTGCTATTATATTTTATTGACTTGTAAGTTCATTATTTTAGTTGGAACATGAAGATTAATTGAAGAATCTGGAAGAACATGTAATTAACTTAAGTTTTCAGTCCAATATATTGACACTTTGACAAATATTGAAGCCCTAAATTTTGGCCGAAACTTGGGTCCAGAAGCAGCGGCTTCCTTGCTTCCCCCCATGAGCCGGTACTTGAACTAACAAGTAGCAATAGATATTATAGAATGTACTTCTTGTTATTAATGTAAAAGTACTGGTGGCTCGGCCCCCAATGAGCATAAATCTTGCGTCCGCCATTTCTGACCAAATCAAGTAGTTTCTTCACATATCAACCCCAATATAAATCAAGTGTTTCTGTATTCTCAACCTCATGATGGTGTTTTTTTTCCTTCATTCGCTGACCTATAAATGCGAAGGATAACACTAGCACTGAATGAATTTTATTGCTCTTATTCAGGATCATGTATTGGGATTCAGTCTCAAGGTTGGTAGCATCTGGTGGAATATTGGTGAGCATCGCTACGGCTTATAATTCTCTATTGTTCAGTTGAGCCTGTTTTTGTTTTCTAAACTTTTAATTTGAGCATCGCAACTGCTTCTAATTTCTCTGTTTTTCAGTTGAGCCTGTTTTTGTTTTCTAAACTTTTCATTTGACTCGGATATTACCTTATTTTTGGTAAGGAAGGTACTAACCTCCTGCATAATGTGTTCAGTAACAGAAAGTCTAGGTACACTACATCCAACCACAACAATATCCACTACATTCTTTGTAGAGTCCATTTCGGGTCCCAAAAAAATACAGAAAAATGTTCAAAAATTTCAAAATAATATATTATGGGGCCCTGTAAAAAATTAGCTCAAACAAATATCGGTAAGTATTATTTCTAGATTCGTATGGGCACAACTGTGCAGTTAAACAGTTTTGTCCCTACAAATCAAGAAATAATACTTACCGATATCCGTTGGAGCTGATTTTCTACAGCACCCCATAATATATTATTTTAAAATTTATGGACATTTTTTTTGTATTTTTTTGGGACTCGGGATGGGCCCTACAAAGAATGTAGTGGATGGTGTAGTGGTTGAATGGTAGTGTATGTAGCACCTCTCGTGTAGTAAACGGAAATCGTTTGCCACCCAAGTAATTGTTGCTATTTTTCCATCAAACATTTTTTGTTTCGTAATTTTAAGTTGCCGCCTCCTTTCAGAGGAAGAAGGAATTAAACAAAAAACCCAAGTAGTTCTTAACCCTGTGTCTCTTTCCCCGGTTTTTGCTATTGCCTATTATCTTTATCTTTTTTTTTTTTTTTTATCACAATGGCAGGTGATTACATCATGTAATAGTACGAAAGATGAATTGGTGCAAGAAGTGGATTATTACAACCGCAGAAGAATTGGTGCCTCCCAAGAAGCTGTAACTCGGGAGGACCAAACTACCAATGGAGATTCTCCTCCGTTCCACTACCTCGATCATGTCCGTTCGTACCCAACATTCATGTTTGGAGGATCCGTAGGATCACGTGTTGCTACTGTTGCATTTCTGAGGAACTGAAATAACTTTCCATTGTGGTAGTTCTTTTAGGTCATTCCAGTGGATGGTTTGAGGTTTTATCTCTGCCCGTAGGTGTGGAAATACTGACAGAAAATGGTTTACCGATGCATGTGGGGAAGGTGCGAATTCTAATTTACTGGTTATAGTTTGCTGCGTCCTGCGAGGGCTAACTGTTAATGAAAGACTGCTGGATGGCAATTCTCTCTTTGTAAAGCTGACCTTTATTTAGGACTTGATTTCCTTGCCCCAAATCTGGCACTAATCCATGATTTATATTGGTCTCTTTTCTTAACTAGAAAATTAAGACCGAAGGCTATGGCAGACAAAACAACATTACAGGGATTTGTAAACGTGCGAGTGTGCGTAAATCACCTCCAGTGTGTGGGGTTCCAAAATGAATGTAAATGTTTGTAAATGGAGTAGTGTTTGTGTGAGTGTTTGTGGGTTGTGGTTGTAGAATTTTTGATGCCATGATGTGCTCAAGATGAGAGAGAGCACTACAATGAGGCTCCGTTCCACAAACCTTCTTAAAAAATAAGTACTTATTTTGCCACTTCTCAAAGAAAAATAAGAAGGTTTGTTTCACAAAATTCAAATAAGCAGCTTATTTCATATTTTCAAACTCAAAAATAACGTAAATGAGAAATAATTTTTCAATTTTTTTTGCACCGTATTAAAGATCTCAATGAGATCTATCAAACAAGATCCATATTGATAGAAAAATTATTTGCGTAAGCACATGATTTTTGAGCTTAAAATTGTCTTCTCAAAAAATAAGTAATTGTTCAATCTTTTGTGGAACAACCCTTCTTATTAGACAAAAAATAAGAACTTAAATCCGTTCTGGAACGGGGCCAGCAACACCATTCCAAAGCCCTTACGCCATGATTTTTATTTAGCCGTGGTGCAATTCAAGAGGGATCCGCCCCTCTTCACACTCCATCCCTCTATAACCTTTTGTTACTTCATCTTATTTTGTGGAGTGTAATTTTGTTCCCCCTTTTTAAAAGAAGGTGAATATGACCTTTCCTTTTATTGGTTGAAATAGTGTGAATTTCATCACAAAGTAATGTTATGTTTATCATGTAATACACTTTTTGGTAAGTATGATATTACTTTGTGGTAGGATCCATATCATTTCAACCAATAGAAAAGAGAATAATTTTCACCCTCTTAAGTGGAAGTTGAACAAAACTCAACTCTATTTTGTGGCCCATATACCCATGAACGTGACCTGAATCGTTTATTTTGCAAAATACAAAGAGAATAGCATAATTAATTTGCAAGAATCAGTTTGATTGACTATTGATCAATATGTAGTTTCATTTTGTTCTGCTAGTTATAACTTATAATGGCTTAAGTCTAAACTATATTTGTCATTCATTTTACGTCACAAATCTACATATTTGCGGAGAGAGACTACAGTTCCCGACCTGGGAATCCTGACCAAATTTCCGACGCCGCGTTGGGCCCACTCCGGCCACTGGACGGCTGATCGGAGCCGACCAAATTTTTTTTCAAAAAAAAACCGAGTGGGTCCGCGCATGAATCAACGGCATCTGATGTGTGTAGGTGGGCCGATCCAAACACTCCATTTTTTTGTATGCATTTTTAGAATTTTTGGTCGGCTCTGATCAGCCGTCCGGTGGCCGGAGTGGGCCCAGCACGGCGTCGGAAATTCGGTCAGGATGCTTAGACTTTCTGATATTTGCGTGTGTATTAACGTCCGATTAAACTTACATTTATCATGTGTATTCTAGTTTGTGCGTTTTACCAAATAAAAGATTCGAATCATATTTGTTATTCCGGGATGGGACTCCAAAATAAAAAGCATCATACAACACACAAAGGGATGAGGTATAGGGAGTAGGGCTACAAATGGGCCGAACTTAACTAATTCACTTAATAAACCTTTTTAAACCAAACTGAGCCTATGCAAACAAGCTAAATTTTTGCGAGTCAAGCCAAGCTTTTGCGGAAAAAAAAAAAAAAGAAGAAGCCAAGCTTTTGATTATTGACTACTAAACGAGCTTAAAAATTGTGCTTAAGCTCTATTCATTTACTAAACGAGAGAACCGAGTCTAGCCTTCACGAGTCTAGTCGCAAGCTGCTCACAAATGGCCCAGTATATCTATTGGGCCCCGACCCGATGGTCGTCAGCCCATCTCCCCTATCAAGTTTAATATCCACCGTCCAAATTAGGGCGACCACCGCCTATCTTCCCCCAATACCTTTTTTAACCCTCCTTTCGCCAAGGAGAAAAAAAATCTCAATCTCAATCTCAATCTCAATCTCTCTCTCTCTCTCTCTCTCTCTCTCATCTGGAGCTGAAGCCAACGCCAGAGATTTCTTCTGTCCGCGCAAATCGAATCAGCAGTCTCCTCTCTTCTCTTCTCATCTCAAGGTACCTTATATAAACCAAGCGATCTCTTTACTTTCTCACAGTTTGATCTCTAATCGACCAGTCGTCTGCTTTTCGATTTTATCACTGATTTCCGATCGCTCAATCTTTGTATCAGATCGGACTCATCGCAGTCTCCCCCGCTAGGTAAAACCGCGATTTTTTGAGCAATTTTAGTTGCATCGGATAAGAAGCCATTGTCTGGTAGTGATTGTGATTTGTCTAGTCGAGCCTTGCGTAGTGAAACGTGTACGTAGCCTCTAGTAATTGGATGAAATCAGTGAAGTAATATGTAGACTTTGTTATTTCTATATGTATATGTCTAGTTGAAATATGTAGACTTTGTTATTTCTATATGTATATGTCTAGTTGATCCACGTCTTGCGTAGTTCAAAATATCCGTATCGGTCGCCATAACGGTATCAGTTGCGATGTCGCGGTTCCAGGGCGTATCAGTCGTAGTGTAATTGTATCGGTGACGAGAGGGGTTAGAATTTCACAACCCTTACCGATACCACCGCTAAGTATCGGCCCCTATCAGCTGTAATTTTGACCGTATCGGCCGTAACGGACCGATACCACGGTTACGTATTTGCTGATGCCATTACGTATCTGCCGATACCGTTCCTGTTCCTTATCACCGATCCGTATGCGATTTTTTCTTCACACTGCAATATCGGTCGTATCGGCCGATACCGATTTTGGTGATGTCAAAATGAATCATCACTTGGGTACCGTAAGCTGTTCTTTTGAATGATGTGGAAATGAGCATTATATGTCGCTGGTTTGTGTGTAAGATTAAGATGGCTGGAGTCTGGAGTTGTGTAGTTTTTTGATATGTGCCTGTTTCCTAGGTGTATCTGTTGATTGAGTACCGGACATCTGTTTTTTCTTCTTTTCATTAGTAAGTTTGATGGGACAACTTGGGTCCCTCGTCGTGTCGCGAATCGCGATAAACTTCTAGAGATGAAATGAACAATTTTCCAATTCGTTGCAAACTGCTTTGTGACTACGGAGACTTGAATGCCAGCCCGAGATTATTGACGGCATATGTTATGGGAAAATTTGCCGATTCAGTAATTTTATTTTCTTCTGGCATCATATACCAATAAGTTTAGTGAAGGAACAGATTCCAGTCTATTTTGTATTCTTTGACTTGCAGTTATTGGACTGACATTTTGTGCCATTGTGTCAACACGTCAGGGAAGAACTTTTTTTTCCCCTCTAATGATTTTATGTGAAATTTACCCCTGCACAATTTAAGAAGTTATCATGGAACAAAAAAAATGATGTAATAATGGTAGGATAATCACAAGTTTTTACAGAAATAGTTGTCTTGTGCCTGAGTGGACCTTAGATTCTCTTTTAATTCTTGTAAGGGCAAAAGCTATTAATAATCCTCATTTGGCCTGTCACGGGGGCCCCTCGCTGAAGTTTTAGTTCAGTAGAAGAAACTCAAAATGCTTGACTCTAAATGATATTGTCATACAGTTAATAGGTTCTAGTCTTCTAGCTCGCTGGTGCTTCTTCGAAGAATGAAGGATTGGCTTGATGCATTTGGAAAACCCTTACTTAACTCATCCTGATGGATGGTTATGATTGTTAGACTTGTACCACATCGCTCATCTAAGCCACCCAAGCTTGGTTAATAAATTCTAGAGGCCACTCCACCTATTGCAATTGGTTTTAGGTTGGAACCCTCCAAGAAATCTAATATGATACCAAAGCTAGGTCTTGGGTGGCCTCACCTCTCGTGGGAAAGTCTCTGTCGTCCGAGTCAATTAGTCAGCTCTTGGTCAGTCACCTCCACTTGCATCCGGGCTGCATGTGAGGGGGAGTGTTCGACTTGTCCCACATCGCTCATCTAAACCACCCAAGCTTGGTTAATAAATTCTAGAGGCCACTCCATCTATTGCCAATTGGTTTTAGGTTGGAACCCTCCAAGAAATCTAACAATGATTATAACTGTTGGATACTTGGGGTTGAATATAATTTAGGGTTAAAAAGAATCATATAGAAGTGGCATGCCCGGAAAGATTTATTTTCTGCTTGTGAAAAGAGAATAAGTTTTGTTTTGGGAGCTACATCCACGTTGGTCAAGACTAGTTTGCAGGCTTGTGGTCATTTTCTGTAGGTGGTTATTGTGTTGATATCTATTTACTTGACTGTATGCTTCATTTGGAGTCTGTTTTCCTCTATTTTTATCCTTCACTTTTTGCAAGAAAAGAGAATCATTGACCTTTCCTTGTTAGTTGTCCATCTTGTAAAGGTACAAGGTATCCTATGTTGCGTCTTTTCATATGCATTTCCGAACAACGTGGCGCATTCTTGGTGTTTCTTGCTTTTGCTTGAACTGCATTCCTGAGTTTGCTACAATTTAAGGTTGTGAAGGGTATTAATTTGAGTTTTCTTTATTTACTCACTAAATATGAAACATTAAGATGCTAATTAAATGTTGATTATTTTTTAACTCTTCCATTTTTGCTTCCTAAATCTTTAACCCTGTTGATTCAGGATACTCCCTGGTTCATCTGTCTGTGCTCTGCAAATTTTCGAAGTGTGTCAACTTCTAGGTATCTTTTATGTCCGAGCAGGCCATTTTGTTTCAAGGATCAATTGGGTTACTTGGAGAATACTGCCCTAAGTCGAGGAAAAAGAACGAACCCTTATCGGACCGAATTGACTGCATGTATCACACGTCCTGGCAGGAATTTCGTTATTGCGATTGGGTGCAACTTTCCTTTAGTAAAGAGGAGGAAATTGATTTGTCTGCCCAAGACTCCTTAAAGGACTTCTACATATTGAAATCCAGCATTTCCTTACTGTGACATCTATCCTTTTGTTCAAGGAACCTCTTCAACCAAACCAAACATGGCTTTACAAAACATAGGTGCCAGCAATAGTGATGATGCCTTCTACAGGTATAAGATGCCTAAGATGATTACCAAGATTGAGGGTCGAGGAAATGGCATTAAGACAAACATTGTCAACATGGTTGATATTGCAAAGGCTTTGGCACGGCCACCTTCTTACACAACAAAGTATTTTGGTAATGAGCTGGGGGCCCAATCTAAATTTGATGAGAAAACTGGAGTTGCACTTGTTAATGGTGGACATGACACTGCTAAACTTGCTGGTCTGCTGGAGAACTTTATTAAGAAGTATGTGCAGTGTTATGGCTGTGGCAATCCCGAAACGGAAGTCCTAATTACAAAAACTCAGATGGTACAACTGAAGTGTGCAGCATGTGGTTTTGTCTCCGATGTGGATATGAGGGACAAGCTCACAACCTTCATATTGAAGAATCCACCTGAACCAAAAAAGGGGTCGAAAGAGAAGAAGGCCATGAGGAGGGCCGAGAAAGAGCGACTGAAGGAAGGTGAGGCAGCTGATGAAGAGATGAAGAAGCTGAAGAAAGAGGTGAAGAAAAAGGGGCCTTCCACTTCTAAGGATGGGCCTGCAAAAGCCAGCTCCAACAAAAAGAAAGCCAGTGGTTCAGATGAGGAACGTACTCCACCCACTGTAAACCATGTTGATGAGAAAGAAGAGGATGGTGACGATGACGACGACGATGTCCAGTGGCAAACTGACACATCAGCTGAGGCGGCCCGCCAGCGCATCCAAGAGCAACTGAGTGCTGCTACAGCAGAAATGGTTATGCTTTCCACTAATGAGACCAATGGAGCAAGCCACAGTCCAAAAACTGCTTCTCCGCCACCTGGGGTGAATCCCAAAGTTGAGAATGGAAACTCAACCCATGAAAAGCTAGTGGAAGAAGTGAAAGCAAAACTGCAGAAGGGAGTTACTGCAAACCAACTCCAGTCTATCTTGGCATCATTTTCTGGATCTCCTCAGGATGTAATGACTGCTTTGTTTGAGGCACTCTTTGATGGGGTTGAGAAAGGGTTTGCAAAGGAGGTGGCCAAGAAGAAAGGATATTTGGCTGCTGCTGTTGCTGGGGATGAGGGATCACAGTTGCTTCTACTTCGAGCGATTGAGGCTTTTGTTTTGAAGCCTAGCGTACCTGCTTTGAAGGAAGTGGCTATTTTTCTTAAGGCACTTTACGATGCTGATGTGGTGGTGGAGGAGTACGTTATGCAGTGGTATCAGGAAGGTCTGGCAGGTGGCAACAAGGACTCGCAGATGTGGAAGAATGTGAGGCCCTTTATTGAGTGGCTCCAGAGCGCGGAGTCTGAAACAGAGGAGGAATAATGGCTCTCAGTTTTTCATCGGTTGTGGTACTGTCTTTGCTATTTTCTAGTGTTTATGTTCGTGTTCATGTCGGTCCAAACTACGAATAAGAGTTGTCACTTGATGATGGCTGTTTGGTTGTAGGTTTTATTTTGTACTCCTGGTCCGGGAATGGTCTGTGGTTTTACTTACCTTCATTGTGGCTCCCTTTATGTCGTGTCGTACTTGCTTTAATCCGATAAGTAATTGCAGTTTGTTTGTCAATTGGATGCATTTTCTCTGATGAAAGAATGAATGGTTTCTTATATTGCGTGGCTGGTCTTCTCTATGCGAATGGTTGTTATGTGCATCTGGTGTGCAATGGAGTGGAGAATGGGTTACCTTTCCAAAATCCTTTACTCTATTTGCTGCATTTATCCTTTGCTTGTACTGAAGTTGTAGGTTTCTGGGTTCTGGCACACGCAAAAAAACGTAGAAAAAAATGTAGATCATTTGGTCAACTATACCCTTAAAAACCTTTTCTCTGTTTTGTTTTCCATAAAAGAAAAGGCAGCTATCATTTATTCATGGGAAAATTTCAAAATAGCACCGAATTTTTCACACAAATCACGTATAAGCACTTGGCCTTTTAATATTATTAAAAAAAAAACACCTGATGTATTTAAAACACATCAATTTTTCACTCGCCGTTTACTTTCCCTCCAAAAATAGATGAAATGGCCTATATCTTGCCATTTTGATGGAAACTAATATACATTTTAAGGGAAAAACACATTACTCTACTGACTTCTCCCGTCAAAACCCACCTTTGGGTCATGGAGTTTCAATGGTTTGTTATATATGAGAGTAATGCTTACAAGACTTTATCTTGGTTATTATAACTGTTTGTTTTTGTTAAACTGGTTATTGCACATTTTGGGGATCAAATTTGAGTGCCATATTTTTCGGTAGAGCTTGAGATGGTGTGAGGCAAATGAAGGAGAAGAATAAGATGTTTGGGGATTTTAGGACATCCTCATTCCGCTTAACTTTTTCTATATAGCTTTTAGTTTTGTTTTTATTTAATTTTTTTTTCGTGTTTCTTAGTTTTGCACCTCACTTTTTTTTTTGTTTTTTTATTCATCTTGACAAAGACGAATCGGAAAAGTAAAAAAAAAAAATTATATATTTACCCAAATATTTTGGGAAATAGTAAATTTTTTTGACTTAAAAGTGGTTATTTCCTAAAATATTTGAGTAAAAGTAAAAGGACTAATATACTTTTTCGATTTGTCTTGTTGAGATAAATCAATAAGTCACAAAAGGTTGGCGCAAAACTAACAAACGCGAAAAAAAGAAAAGAAAAATAAAACTAAAAGTTATAGAAAAAGTAAAAATAGTTGTTATTGGAACTTTATGGCCCCACAGGTGGATTTGGCCCGGAGAAATCAATAAAATAATGTGTTATTTCCCTCCAATAGCCAGGTGTAGGCCATTTCAGCATTTCAGTCTGTTTTTTGGATGGAAAGTTAACAGCAGTTGGAAAATTGATGAGTTTTTAAATAGGTCGGATATTTTTTTGATAATATAAAAATGTCATGTGCCTATGCGTGATTTATGTAAAAAATCAGGTGCTATTTTGAAATTTTCCCTTTATTCATCTTGATTCTTCACACAAAAATGACACTAGAAAATATGTTTAATGGATTGATATTGCACACATTAACGCGTCCGAACTGAGATTTCTCAGAAGGCAGGAAATATAGTGAAGTAAAGAAACCACCATACATACATGGAAAAATTATTCTCTGTTTAGTTTTCCATAAAGATTAAAAAAAATTAGCTACCATTATTCATCTTAATTCTTCACAAAGATGTAATGTTAGATAATTAAGGGATGGATATTGCTCGCATAACCTTTCCCAAATGAGATTTTCTAAGCAGGCAGGAAAAATACTCTAGTGAAGAAACCACCATTTTTTGTTAGATTTCTTTCGTTTCCATGTTTCCGTAATCTGCAAATCAAAAGCAAGTCCTAGTATTCTCCTCTTCGGGGCAAACGTGGAACAATTCTTGCTATTTATCCATCTTTCACATCATTTTAGCACGGTACAGATCTTATAGCTCAATATACATAGATGGATTTTGTAAGACATAATAGATCGATCAGCAGACCCATCGATTCCCCAGAAACATTATTACTCTTGCAACATTTCTCCGCCAAGAATAAAATCTTGCACGGGGATGTATTAAACCCGTTTCTGTCAAGCAGTGACACTTGCAGAACTTACTATACGTGAAATGAGATTTTGTTGAGGCTGCAGTTGTGGCAGTTCATTTTCTTCATCTGAGGCAGCAAAAGAGAAGGTTCGAGCTTCCTAGCACACCGGAATATGAGAACAATGAATTCAGGATTACAATAACGGGAAAATGCTATTGGTGGTATAAAGTTAATAGGAAATGAAATGCAGCTATATGTGTCAACAAATGGCCTAGGAACTTAGATACATCTTCTAAAATAGAAGTACAAATAATTCTTCAGCAGGCCCTCATAGCCATTCAAGAATGGGCATTCACAACAACTTATATATGAAACCCTTGCCCGCCTTTGTTAGGGCTGGTTCTGGCATTTCCAACATGGTAAGATCCTTGAATTTATAGATTCTCTCGAATGACCTCCTATCCTTTTCGAGCTAAAAGTACCGTACTAGTCAGTAAGAACCTAGCACTTAACAATCTACCAAAATTACCAGGTGATCGACTAATTTAGGATGCAAATCCCAAGGTTGTAAACGACAGTGTTAAATGGTAAAGAGGATGAAAACAGACAAGTTTGTGATCTTAATAGTCCTCCTGCCTGATAATCTTATCTTATTCGTAACAAGTAGGAAGTGGAATGTTGTGTGTTTGTTGCGTTGTTTCGTATTGCTCTTCCTTTTGATATCCTGTTTGCACTTACTTTTAAAAAAGAAAATAAAATAAAAGTCCTGTTTGCACTTGATAATCTATGTCACAATTGTTTCACTTGATGCCCTTCAATGGGTTGAAACCAAGAACAATCACCTTGTGGTGGCCAAACTGGAATGACATGAAGACTTCCAGAACAAGTGTTATCTAGACAGAACCTAAAGATTTGAACAGGCAAGAGTTCCTATAACAGCAAAAATCATGAAAATGGAATTTTGGAAACAAATACTGCAGAAATACATTACCAAAACTTAACCTAATTACCTGAACAAGCAATTTGTAAGTTGATATGGTACTGACCTGTAAGTGTCGCCGACGTTGGATAGCAGTGAATGCTTTAACCATGATGTAGATGGGTAAAAGAATCCCGATGGTTCTCAACGTCAGCAACTACAAAAACAAACCATTTATAACTTCTTAGACATAAACATTTGTTGCTGAAAAGGTGTTATTATCCTTTCTGCAAAGTAAACTGTGCCAGCGAAACTCACCATGAACAATGTAATTGTGTACTCTCCGGCTCCATTCATTATGACGGGTAGAGTATGACGTAGCAACAAAAGAACCATGAACTGCAAAAGTAAAAACATGTTGAAAATCCTTGACTTGTGAGAATGATAACATCCCATTTGTAGAGGAAATATGGGGGAACTGGATTAAAATGTCCATATCTATACCTTGTATCAGTGGCCTAAATTAAATAGATCACATAAAGGTCAGACCGGAAGGTCAGAATAAAGGTTAAGTAGTACTTGGACTCAAGTATTGCAAACAAGTATAGATCAATGTGGCGTCATAGTAGTTCTGTGATTAAGGAAAATGAGAGAGAGAGAGAGAGAGAGAGAGAGAGAGAGAGAGAGAGAGAGAGAGAGAGAGAGAGAGATTGATTACAATTATAGCAACCACGCGACAACATATCAGACTTCTTGGAGTGGGAGCAGAATAGTCATCAAGGTCGGTATCCAACAAATTGCGATCTGCAACCATAGCTAAAATCCGAGCATTGTGCAGATCCCTTCTCGAAACCTCCCAATTTCCCCTGAGAACAAGCCATTGTTGGTATCCAGTTGATATTTGTCAGTGAGAAGCGAAAGACGAATCCAAAACCAATGCAGTGAAAAGGTTAAAAGTTAAAAACCGAAATTCAGAGTTTAAAAAAAGTATATAAAAAAGATACCTGAAGTTCAGTGGAACAGTGCCATAACGAAACAGAGGAGATGGTGCTGTGTAACCAGGCTTGAATTGCTGCAATTGTACATTCAAACAATAGGAAACAAATAACTGTCCCTAGGTTTTGGAAGGATGCGAAAAAGAGAAATAGAGAGGGAGAGAATTGGTCAAATATGCGTTCTCCCCTTGCTGCAGTCGAGTATACCACTGTTCTGAGGTCAATGGTCACCAAATACAAAAGCATTACAACATTGGAACCATAACTGAAATATAAATAGCAGACCTGGCGGCAAATCTCACATGTAATGTCACCCTTCTCGTTGCACCATCTTTGGACACATTTACGGTGGGCATACTGTGACAGTAAGTTAATGGTAAGAAGCTAGTGATGATGGAACCATTTGAAATGACTTTCCGAAACAATAGCATTTAGAAAAAATACGATAGAGGAAAAGATCAAAAGTGCAATTAGTGCTTCCCTCCTATAGATAATACAGCAATGAATCAATGACTTGGAGGTATGCAAACAGTCTACAAGTCAATGAAATGAAACTACTCTTATACTCTTCTCAGAGGATTACCATGATTCCATCAACAATTTGGTAATTTAACTCAAATGATCAGATTCAGAGGTTAAACATTCCAATAACCACTGACCTTCAAGCTGCCACAGCACGAACAAGGTATCTCCATGTTCGAGTCTTCATCCTCATCGTGGCAAATCCTACACAAAACTAATTTCCTTGGCGAAGATTCACTATCGACATCCATCTTATGAGAAGGGCCATCACTCATCATATCTTCACTTGATGTGGGTGTGGTGTGCAGCAACTGTTTTTTTCTCTCAATAGCTGCTTCAAGGGTGGATTCAGTGAGCAACTGATCCACCAGCAACACAAAATGATCCCCCATCCTTCAAATCACACAACTAATTCGTTTCACGAAGGAAGGAAGGAAAAACTAAGAACAATCAAACCCTTTGTCCGGTCCCTTCTCTTTACGAAGAATCTGGAAAATCAGGTCCCAACAAAACTACCTGCATCCAGAATAATAAAACAATTTAGATGCAGATAAGCGACAAGAAATGCAAAATAGTAAAAGAGGGATTTACCTTTATAAAAGCCATTCGATGAGAATTAGACAACAAAAATCGCAAATGAGTAATCCAACGAATGTGAAACGAGTTTAAGAGGTAAGACAAATGACTACCTACATTCAAAGTAAAAAAACCCGATTGCCATGAGGAGAAAAGGAGCAAGATACATTAGAGCATATACAAGAAACTGTGAATGGAAGGCCAAAAAACCAAGAATGTCAAAAAAGAAAATATAACATCAAAAAGAGCCAATAAAGCAGGTGGAAGCATGGGCAGGAGTCAAAAGCCAACATTTAAGCAGCATAAAAACAAAAAGCTACGGCGAAACGAAAACAAATAAGGTGTAAAGCTGAACAATAAATGGAAAACAATCAAAGGTGACGTAGCTTTACAAGAGAGCCAAAAAGTGCAGGGAAATAAAACAAAGAGCACAAGAAGAAAAATGGAACAAAACCCAGATTAATAGAAAAACAGCAAAACAAAATAAACCCAGTATTTGGGAAATTAGAGAAAGTCCATGTACAAAACTCTTGACCACAACTCCGGACGACTGCATCCAGAGCCGCTCGATACATGTGAATCCATGGGCATTGAACGGCTCCGGACACAATTGCGATCGGGGCAGAACCCACATACGGATACGACACGCAACATAGAGAGAAAGATGAAAGAAGAAAAAAGAAAACCCAGATTGTAAAAGCAGGGATGACCTTGAAAAAACAATGAAACGAACGAACGAGCAACGCGCTAGACTTGAAGATAAATAGAGGGAGAGGGAGGGAAGCAAAAAGGTTACCAGAATGGGACTGGGATTTTCTGGGACAGAAGGGATCCATTTTTTTTCTTGTTGTTTATTTCGGGCTTTGTATTCTTTCTTTGAATTAAGCTGTGCAGCTTTGTTGTGTTTTCAGCGTTTGGGATTTCTTGACGGTTTTGCGAAGAAGCAAGAGATGGAGTGTCGGCATCATCATGTATTAGTAGCGGCAATCCATTCCAAGCCAACCAACGCACACCTATCGTGCAAATAAGATTCTTCTTTCTCTCTCTCTATCCAATTTTCTCTCTCCTCGTTGTGGGAGTGGAGAGTGGGGAGACGGAAAGGTGAGGGTGGAGAGAGATTCTAACGGCCAACGCTTCCATGACTGCCACGATTCCCCCATTCTTCAGTTATGTTGTGATGTTTGATTTTTACAGTTAGGAGGAGAAAACAGAAATGCTATGAGTACAACACTGTACATCACCTCGTGTGGGACCATTTTGAAATCACACACAAATGAACTCAGTCTTTCAATTTATTCAAATTTGGTTTTGAAGGGTGCCTGTGATTCTGTGAAAAATCAATCTATACGTTCTTTATTTGGTTTCTAATCGCACGGACCAAAAAAATAACGCATGGATCAATTAAGCACTTACCGATATTCAACGAAACTGATTTTTTACAAGGACCCTTAAAAAAATATTCTGTACAAATCTAAAAGTTCAGAATATTCGGGTGGGAGCTCAAAATGAGCCCACACAAGTTGTACAAATGTTGTACCCATAGCAATATTGAGGAGCCTAATACTCCAAATTGTGAAGGTGCATTTTGCATAATATTTTTTTCCGCAAGTGTTCATTTGATTAAAAATCTGGCAGAACGAAGAGTACGGAAACTAAAATTTTGAGTATAAATTTTGTGTTTTTTTTAAGGGAAAAATTTAACGAAAAAATTAAGCGGCAAGTCCCAAAATTTTCTGTTAATTAAACATATGAAAAATATTTAGAGATTAAGCATTTCCCGATACATTCCTTTTAATTTGAAGTGTCATGAGTTTTTGAAAGCATAGACAAATAAAGCAATTCGAACCTAGAAATTGTGAATTTGGTTGTTTGGATTTTGATGCGAAATATAGTTTGCTAAATAATTGATAGAATAGGAACAACGCTAGTTAATTTGAACTTATGTTATTCACATTAGTTTTTTAATTTATATCAATAGATATATGTCTTCCCGTAGAGAATGGGTACAACGCTATTGGGCATTCAACACGGGACAAGAAAAAGAAATTAATTTATCTTTTTTTATGCACTAATGTTGTGCCTGTTCACTAAAAGGATTCGAAAAAAAATACCAAGGTGATTTTTTTTGTCCTATGCATCGACGACAAAATGCTAGTATTGCTTAATAACCATTCTACAATCACAAAATAATTTGCACAAACAAATACACAACACACTAACATGTATGTGGACTAAATCCTACATGCACAATTAATGCACCACTAGTGTGTGAGTCTACACACTCATGTGAATTTGTTGTGCATTTGATTGTGCAAATGTTTGTGATTTTAAAATTTTTAGTTACTTAATTTATATACAATAGTATAGATAAATTATGGTACAATAAAAAAAAAACTATTATTGATAGACAAAAAAAAAATAAAATGATAAAAGGGCTAGTGAGCGGGAATTTGGACTAAACTTAAGTTATCTACTGACGAGTAATTATTCAGTGCCTTTGGGTATTATGTGATGGTGTCACAAACTCTTCTCTAACACACATTTGTGTAGTCTTGTAGACTCTACACACTTTTGGGTGGAGATCGCACAATTATGTGGTGGAAAAATAATTTGCGGCATCACGTAGCAGTACTCCAGATGTAGAGACCTGAATAATTTTAATTTTTGAAATGTTTATTAAATGCCTAATTGAGAAAATATGAATTAATTGGTGGATATTTTGGATTGAGGGCTAGAGTGAAAGAATAGAGAGTTGAGGGTGTGTGTGTGTGATTTAGAGTTATGTGGGTATACAACGGGTGAGTGTTAGGGGTAGGAGATTAAAATTCTCATCTCCCAACTCTCTCTCATCCGTTCTCTCCCTCTCTCCACCGACTATCTTTCACTCTCTTCTCTTCTCACCCAAAACTCCACTCCATCTCCCAAAATCTTCAAGAATCAACCTCCCTCAAGCCTTCCATTTGAGTCCTTGAGCTCGGAGATTCTTGGGTTGAGTTTAAATCGAAGTTTCGGAGTTCAAAAAGCTAGGGCTTGTTCAAAAACGCTTGAATCTCGACCATTATTGCGAGGTAGGGACTTCTTTACTTCTTTTATATGTTTATACGTTGATTTGGTGTAGAATCGTGCCCTTGACTGTCAGATTTTGGTTGTAAAGCATGTCTGAAAATCTGCTGAAATCTCTACCCGAAGCCCCGTGGTATCGATACGGATTAAGCGCGTATCGATACAATGAGCTTACCTCCAGTTTTGCCCCTTTTGCTTCTCCGTTGATTGTTTTGACCTCCAATCACTTCTAAACCCTTTTGGACACCTCCTAAACCATCTCCAGCTTGTCTAATTGACTTCCTATGATGGCTCGATGTATTCTTAGATCCGTTGAACTTCCATTAGTAAGACTCGAATAAGATTGGACTTAGTTAAACATTGTTAATGTGCATTCTATTTATATTGTTGGTATTTGTGATCGTTGGTGGTGCATTTGTGACGACGTTGGTATGGCGTAGGATGTTCTATCTAAGAATGTGTTCATGGGGGAGTCTTAGTTTGCGTGTTGTATGAGAAATAGTAGATTTTTGGGTCGAAGGTTGGTTTAGGAAGTCCTGTAACGCAAGTGGTGGTAATACGGAGACTTAGAGGGTTTCGTAACGCAAGTGGTGGTAATACGGTAACCCGAGTCGTTTGGGATCACCGTGACGCAAGTGGTGGTAACACGGTAATCCTCATGGTGTTATCCAGTAACGCAAGTGGTGGAAATACCGATGGTGGGGGTTTGGGTTAGCGAGTCGAGTAGGGGTTGTTTGAGGAATTAGTGTCACATAGTCTATGCATTCATTTTCGATATGGGTTCCTTCGCAAATAGATTGGTTATCATCTACCGGACTGTATTTCCATAACCTATTCGTCTGCACTTATCATCATATTTGCATATAAATTTTGGTAAAGATTTTCCTACTGGGCTAGTGTAGCTCAACAAAATCCTTCTTTTCAGGTTCGAATGTTGGACAGTAGGCTGCATGCGACGGTGTGCTTGTACATGAAGACTTTTGGAAACTAAATTTTATTTAGTTACTTATTCATCTTTGTAATAGATTTTCTTTTGGCCAAAGATGGTTTTGTAACTAATTAACTCTTGAATTATCTTTTGACTAAAGTTTGTAGTATTCTGAAAGTGTTGTATCTGTATCTCAGTTAATTTGGGCCAAGGTGCCAATGCTGTATTTCTTAAAACAAGAGGACTCGTTTGTGACTTAAACAGGTGGGAAATCCTTTTGGGTAATATGTACGATTCTTGAGGTTCCTTTATTAAAAATGTAATATTTATTTATGTTGAAAATCGAGGACGTGACACCAGAGGCATTGAATAAATTTTCCTACATGAGAACACTGAATCAGAATTTAAATAAATTTATCTCAACACAATTGTGTTACGAAATCATGCCGATCGTTATCCAATCAACAGGCAAGATGGTGTTTGATGGATGGTTGTGTGTTTGGAAGATGAAGATGAGTGTGTTGCTTGTTAATAACCTTCTTTTGCAAGAAAGTGACAAAAAATGGGGTTCTTGATATCAAAGTGGTAACCCCTTGCTTGTGTGAGAAGGGGGGTATACATAGGAGGAGAGGTAGAGAAGGAGGGACTCCAAACAACCAAGCAATGGAGGCTTGCTTTGCCAACAAAGTCTCCCTCTCATTTAAAAAGGTGATGGGAGGTGTGAGAGAAGGGGAAGGGAACATCCCTTGCTTGTAGATCGTCTCTCAGACGAATAAGAAGTTTTCCCCGGCCCCAAAATCCTGTGATCATTGCAAATGCAGGCTGGGAAAAGGTGATGGGACAAGGCTTGACTAGCGCGCGCTAGTTGTGGATCTACACGCACTGGTCCAATCTGTCCTGCTCTGGTCACTTTGACCATTGACCAACAGGTGGCACAGAGACTAGCGTGCACAGGTTCTGACCAACGCGTGCAAGTAAGGTTCTAGCTTGATTTGGCTAGGCTTAAAAGGGTGTCAAACACTCAAAGCTCAACCACATCGAGATCCCGGGGTGTTCTTGATCCATTTCAAAAAGCCTCGCGTTTTTGGTCGCAAGTTGAAGATACGACGAGGTTAGTTAAGAACAAAATGCGGTGCCACCCCTTGATTTCAGTCGAACTATATTTCATACCCCTTCATTCTCTAAAATCACGCTGCACCTCCTTAGTGTATATTCGTATTTTTTTATTTTATTCATGTAAAATTATGAAGTGTTTATTTTTTTGGTTTTATTCAAATTTTTTTGCAGTAACTATATTTTTTTTTTACTTTTTTGATTCGTCTCATCAAGACGAACTAATAATCCATAAAAATTTGATACAAAACTAACAAACACGATTTTTTTTTAAAATAAAGCGAAAACAAAAAAATTGTAGTCCACAATTTAAAGTTTAGTGAAAACAAGGCCTAATAGGAAAAGTCAATAATACAACAGACCACCAGATATTACAGAATCAGTAATTTTTATTGACCAAAAAAATCCAACAGAGGCTTGTAATTTATAGTTGCCGGCCAAAAAGATGTGAGAAATTGAACACATAGAATGATAAAAATCAGCCGATCAAAAAAAAAATCAATAAACAAACATAAAACTGAGTTTGCACAGTAGAACTGAATTTTTTTTTTTTAACGAACAAAATCATCCTAGATATATTATAGATATCAAATAAACAGTACAGTTGATTATAGACAGATTACAGATAATTACAAAATAAACAAACAGCCCCATACAGCGATCGAAACACAACTTAACCCAACAAATCAAAACAGAGACCCAAACAAACAAAGGCAAACAAACAACCCCACATAAACCAAAAAAAAAAAACCCAAGCGCACCATCCATGCCGATCACATGAACAAAGAAACCTGCAAAACAAGTATAAGGAACAAGCGAGAAAGATAATGAATGTAATGTTCGGCGTTGCGGGGTACGGAAAGTGTGAGGGTGAGCACAAGTGTCTTTAATGACCCTTTCCCGCTTGAGTTTCCTCCGAGTGGGGTGTTGCAATGCCTTGTCACCATGGCCACCAACTTCAACGATGTCTGGCTTGACATTATCACAATGCTGGGTCGATCGCATAGCAGACAAGGGGCTTAAATCTTCAAATCGGTCCCTCCTGATGGCAGTAATCCTCTCAGTCCGCAAATTCCTCTGCCCCACAGCAGTCTCGTCCAAACTGTCCCCCACGAGGAAGACTCAGCATTGCTAAGTTGATGATGCTCAGGCGTTGGTGGATCAGACTCGCAACTCGACAGGTGGGACTATGGGAGGAATGATCTTCCATCTGAGGAGGAATAAGAGGCTCCAACGAACCATCCATAGAGATGTCATACTTGATCATTAGGACTAACCTCTCGAAGCATATAATTATCAGATTGCTCACCAAAGTTGACATTTGAACAGGAATTAAAATAAAATTTTTACAAAAACCCAAACGCTTGTGTTAACTTGCAAGTTTGCCTATTTAGATCTTTCATTCGATAAAATTAATTTGCTCTCTTTCTTTATGGATTTCAAGACGTGCTCAAGAATTTCAGCGTTTATCTCATTTGCCAACGCTATCTAGCCCTGTGTCTGAAGGCTCTTATCTCTCATTAACATTCTATCTCCCCGGTTGCGATCGTAGATTATGATTATGAAATTTTTCTCATTCCAAAATCGGCAATCTGTAGTTCATCAACATATATAACCAGCAACAAATACTCATTTTTTACCATCCACGCTTATTTGTCTATTTTTATTCATGTGATTTGCCTGTTCTCTGATTTGCCAAACGAGTCCTTGTTGGCTGAAACACTTGGCACAAAACTGCACCAAAACCACGTCGTTTTGGCGTGCAGCATGCACTGTGCAACACAACCCCCAGATCCGTTTGACTCCCGTAAGCACTCATCGTCTTCTCAAGTCCTACAGAATAGAGTAGATTACTTTAACGGAAAAAAAAAAAGGAAGATTCATGCATTAATTTCCCAGAAATGATTCGTGCACAGCAAGCTGTGCACAGCAGCTGTGCACAACAGCCGTTTTCTCCCGCCTCGGGTCACACAAAGATGATCGGAGCCGCTCATTTTGTTCAAAATGTGTCGTTTAAGGTCTCTGTAAAAAATGAGTTTCGTTCGATATCGTTAGAGGCGTTAACAAAACACCCAAAATCATTTCAGAATTAACAAAATGAGCGGTTCTGATCATCTTTGTGCGACCCGAGGCGGGAGAAAACGGCTGTTGTGCACAGTACGTGCACAGCTCTTAATTTCCGACTAGGACAGAGAACAGGTATTTACAATTTTACCATTCGAGTGATTCATGAGTGAACTTGGCGTAGTCCATAAGTTTCACTTCGCCCAATGAAATGCAGGCCACCCGAAACGATTAGACGGTTCACTTCACTACTATACATCTCTCTCTCTCCCTCTCCAAAACGCTGGAATCAATTAAGTGAACCCTGGTACTGGGAGATGGAGACCAAGGGGGAGGAGATCGAAATGAAGAGGGGTGGGGAGCGGGCCTCCTCGGCGCAGACGGAGGAGGAAGGACAACGCCCTCCAAGGAATGAGGAATGGCGCATATCGTCTCCAATTCCTAAGAAACAGAGGATTATTCAGCAACACGAGGCACGGGCATCGGAGTCGAACGTCAACAACGGTGACCGCTCGATTTCCTTCACGCTAACTGATCCAGACTTGCTCGATTGCCCCGTCTGCGCCCAAAACTTAAACATTCCTGTGTTTCAGGTCCTCTCTATCTCAACCCCTAACCCTCTACGTGTATAATGTGTGTATAGAAGTTTTTGGGTAATAGAGAGCAGAGCTCACTTATTGGAAACCGTGCTAGGAGAGAGCGAGTGGTTTTCGGAGCTCCAAGTGTATAAAACCGAGCCATAGGCTAATCTATCTGAGCTTTGCTTGCCCTGTCTTTGATTAGTCATCGATGGTGAGATTGGTACCTCCAAATTAGTCTGGTGTGCGTAAAACCACCTAGTAAATATAGTGTCCGACGTAAAACGGTTTTTGAGAGAGAAACATTCTCTTTCTTTTGGCACTCAGACGCTTCATTTGGACCAGTCAATCATCCATTCTAGGTTTTATGCTGCTTGGTCTACTTTTGTCTCATCCATTGGATGTGAAGTATTTGTGGTGGGTGTGTTCTACTAACTAAAATAAGTACTTATTTGAGTACTTATTTTTGAATTAAAGGCTATGTATTATGAGAGAATGACATGTCTCATAAAGTGAAAAATAAGAACCTTAGCGGAATTAGTGGATTACGATCGGGCTTCGCATGAAGGTAAAATTCAAAATATACTCGGATCCTTGAACCTTTTGACCATCGGAATCACTTGGAAGTAAGCAATGAAGTCATATTGGTACATCTAGTACTGATGACTCAAAACATTTAAGATCATTAGGGTAAAGAGTTTCTTTTGCATATATTTCATACTAGCGTTGTACCCATTTGATGCACGGATGTACTAAAAGAACACCAATGTGATTTTATTTTTTTCCTATGCATTCAAACAAGTACAACACTTATTAAGTTTTATTTACTTGTTTTTCCATCAACCGTCAATGACGGCATGGAGGGTTTTTACTTTTTAGAGCCCAATACATTTGTATATAGGATTCCATAGTATTCCACATAGAATTTAGCATTTTGAAGGTCTTTTTGGAATCTTTGTGACTTGTATACTAATTCTTAAAGTATGGTATTTACTATTTATGTTCCGTTCTGTAGCACATTTTTGGGTGAGCAGTTTAAACTGAAACTTCCATTCTTTTTAATTTGCGTAGACTCTATAGAATGCATGGTACTAGTTCTAATATGTCTTCTCTTGTTAAATGGCTATTTAGTGTCGGAATGGGCATCTAGCCTGTTCTTCTTGTCGCGTCAAGCTTGGAAACAAGTGTCCTTGCTCTTCCCCTTTTGGCAAAGGAAGATGCCAGGCCGTTGAGAAGATTCTTGAATCAGTCAAAATATCATGCCGGAACAGGGACTATGGGTGCACGGAAACGGTGATTTTCTGCAAGAAACATGACCACGAGGAAATGTGTATCCATGGACCGTGTTCATGCCCTCTTCCCGATTGTGACTTCATTGATTCTTCTAAGAACCTATACCTACACTTCAGCACCAAGCATTCAGAATCTGCTAAAAGCTTCAGGTACGGCAAGCACTTTTCAATAGCCTTAGATGTGCAGCAAGAGTACTTAATTCTTCAAGAAGAAAAAGGAGGAACTATATTTGTTCTCAACAACTGGGTTGAATATCTTGGAAATGTGATCAATGTTAGTTGTATCGCTCCCAGCGCAGCAAAGCTAGAGTTCTGCTATGATCTCACTGCGAGAAGCACGGGTAGCTCTGTCTATACGAAACTACTATCGTTCACAGAGTTTGTTCCTGCGTGGGTTGTACTCGAACATTGTAATCTGAAAAGGTTTCTTGTGGTTCCAAGGGATTTTGTTGGTTTGGACGGACATCTCAAGTTAGAACTCTGTATCTGGGAGCCCTAATTTCATTTGGCCCGGGTTCGTTACGCAACTTCTTTTGTCTAAGCTAAAACCAGTTTCATCTGGTTGGAACATCTTCAGATTTCAACTATTTTTGCTGCCAAAACAACGCGTGTTCGCTGCTGAAGCTCATCGTGGTATATGCTCTGCAATATTGCTGCTCTTGTTTGGTTAATGTAGGGACATACCTGTGAACAGGCTCTGTTAACTATCATAGTATGTGATCCTTGTTTTTGGCTGGAAAATTCTGAGGTTCTCTGTTTGGATATGTAATGCTTTGTTATGAATTTCTCATTCTACGAATCAAGCTCTTATTTTTGCTGCTGGTCGTGGGTCAACATCCTGCCCACGCAGGTCGAACCGTGGTGTTTGGGGTTTATTACACTTTAGTATAAAAAAATAAACCTGTGAGTTTTTGTGAGATGGTAAACGTTTGATCTTAACATTTGCCAAAACCAAAAAATAAAAGGGAGTGATTTTCACTCTCCTCTATTTGATATTCACACTTTTTTGTTTTTTAATATTGAAAGTGTATGCAATTTTTTTTTTTGATTGCTAAAAGACAAAAAATGGAGTGTGGATATAAAAATAAAAAGAGCGAAAATCAATTCCCAAAACTAAAGGCCTGATGGAGTAATATAAGTGCTGGATTTCTTCAGTGCTCAACTATATGCATTAATTCGAGAGAGGCACCATACCCAAATCATGATATTAATTAATAAACCACCATACCCGAAGCAAACAAATACAGAAAAACACGGTTCCGGTTCCTCAATCCTCGAATCACTTAAATGCGTTGTTTTTCTTTTTTGGGTTGAAGTCGAAGAGGTTGAAGTTTGCAGCAACACTTCCAAATGCCATTTCTTCCCGTCGCATCCGTCTTCAAGCGATCTAGTTATAGGTTTTCACTTCTCGAATAAGGGCCCCAATTTACATTTTGTTTTAGGCGCCTTGGCTTCCTCCCAGTATAAAATAAAACTACAATAGATCACAAAGAAAACAATATCAAAGGATCTGAACAAATAATATTATAGACAAATAAATAAATAAAAATGCTTGGCTTGTTTAGATGCAAATTTTTTATTAGGCTCTTTTCCCTTGAGTTTTGTATTTTATTTTACTCTTATTCACCTAATTGGAACCCCAAAAATCTGAAACTCTAAGCATAAGCCAGCAACAAAGCCACCCATTTTTACTTGCACAACTACCTCTGCTTTGTTCGCTTGCCCGCCATTGCCATCTCTTCCTCTTCTCCAAAGTTCTCGTAGACACCTTCCAACCACCCCAAACACTTCTTTCCAAGGGAAACACACCTGTCGTGTTCATGTTGTGTCTTTTCAGAATGTTTGTTATGATATACCTGTTAACTTAGTTTATTGATAATGCCAAAAGTACTGTTTTTGTTGGTACCAAATTCTAATGCACAAAAGGCTTGTACCATGTAATGTACAAGACTTTTATGCGTTGGAGTTTTGATGCCATTAAAAACAATTTTGACATTATCACTACCCATTATAATCTTGACACTAACTCGATTTGCTTAAAAAAAGAGAGATACATTATATTATGTACACCTTTAGCAATGTTTGAACATCATGTCTAATTCAATGCAAAAATAAACACTTCAAAAAAATATAAATTCTGCACTCAGTAACAAATTAACCAACAATAGCCAAATGATGGCATACTGTCGGTGTCGATGCATTGTGCAGTGGCCCCGTTCCAGAACGGGAAATAATGTGCTTATTGAAGCTAAAAAATAATTAACTTATTGAAATCTAAAAATATGCAATATGGATGTTGTTTGAAAGATCTCGATTTTTATACGGTGCAAAAAAATAAAAAAATTATCTTTTATTTACATAATTTTTTAATTTGAAAATATGAAATAAGTATTTACAGTAGTATTTTTTAAGAAGGTGTTTCTGGAATAACGTGATTAACCTTTTCAACGTGGTTTATAAGGTGAATAGTTCCGATCATCAAATTGATAGCTCGCATATGCTAATGTAGCAAATTGGCCGTAAGTTTAGTTGTAAAAGTGGGAGTATGAGTAGAATTTTCCCTTCAAATAAGTAAATATTCTTTAAATTGTAGCCAACACCATAAAATGAAATTATTAGTATTATTTTTTTATATCCAAGTGTTTCAGGCCAGCTTACGCACATTTCGATTAATCTTGGGGACAATAAACCCACCGTTCACTAATTATCTTCTCGACTTATCTTGGGGACCATAAGCTCATCGTTCACTAATTATTGGTAATAAGATAGAATTATAATAAATAAATAAAAAAGTAGTAATAGATCACCCAAATTCCAAGGATATACCAAAATTGGAATTATTAATTTATTACGGCAGTAAAAGAGGAAACCGGTAAACCCGGTTTGGCTACAGGCCGCTCGAACCAAAACAGGATCAGCCGATCAGAAGGTACAACTCAAATCAACACACACCAGCTCCGGCGAACGTCCCCGCCCATCCGATTTACAGAACGACGGCGACGACGGAAACTCCATCGCTCCTCCGACCAAAAAAGAATTTCGCAGCAACCGTCTGACGTCGAATTCGATCGAGCCCTAGACTCCTCACGAGCACCTAGGCAATCCATTCTCGTCGAATTCTCCTCCACCGCGTGCTCTTGTCATGACTACAATGGTTCCTGTTCTCAATTCCTCTTGATTTCGCTGAGCTATATGTATAACTGCGTACTTTTCATATGCTTGTTGCATTTGCATGTTTATATTTACATTTTTTAGTTGTTCTGTGGAATGTAGTACGCGGAATTGCATCTGATTCAGTTGAACTGAATTTCATAGGTAGTGTTTGGTCGTATGGAGTAAATTTGGAAGTTTTGTCTGGCCTCCTGGCGGAATGACAATTCACCAAAATAGTTGGTGAATTATGATCATCTTGTTAAAGATCATGCCATAATTAGGGGTAGGCATATGAAGCTTATGGGATTAGCGTAGGCATCTTCCTAATTCTGCTGTCAACCTTGTTGATTTGTGGAGGGTACAATCTGGAAAAGAATTAAGTTATTTAGCGAAATCCACGTCATTCACCTGGGAACTTAATGTTTCATTTTTTGGGGTGGTTTTGTAAGCTTTACAGACTTAAATGTTTAATCTCTGATGGGAGTAGATGAAATATATTTCTCACTAGGAAACAACTTTGTGTAATAGAACAGTTGAGACTGCAACTTGCAACAGCTCAGTTAATATGTAGGTAGGGCACATGATAAACAATGTAGTTAACCACTGATTTAATAGTCTTATACAACACATTTAGAGCTTCTTCTTTTTAATCATTTTGTTGGACATGTCTATTGTAGAAGTAGAATGGTCGATGCGTTAGTAGTAGTAGTGATGTGGTTACCTTAGATAGTAGCACTAAGGGGAGGGCTAGAGCCTAGACCAAAATTAAGTTTAGAGACAATAGATTGAAGGACCTAGATTTCTTGGATATCACGGAACAAAATGCTAGAACTCTTTAAGACAACGGATTCATGTAGTTGACCCCAATTGACTGGGACTAAGACTCGGTTTGGTTTGGTTTTTTTGTCCTTTTTTTGTTTTGTTTTGTGTGTGTCCGGGGGGGGGGGCCACTATGCAGGATCTACATGGGTGAGCATGGTGAAGTGCCATCGAGAAAATTTTCCATTAAAAAAAAGACATTTCCTCCAAGAAAAGCATGCGGTAGTACTCAAAAGATGCATATTATCACCTGAGCTGCTATTGCGTACTTCTTGAGATAGACGCTCAAGAGTTGAGATGCTAGCTTCAACTATTCTGAAACACACGAAGACATGAAGTAAAAATGAAAGAAGTACTATGTATTGTTGAGCATGGAATAGTTTCTAAGGATGGAAAGAGTGTTTACTGGGAATTATGTGAACCCCACCATTCAAGTGGCTGGGTTGGCTCCACACGTCTATGTAAGTTTCTAGGAGAGGTTCATATTCCATTGATATATCTTTATATGTGGTTTACTTTGTAAGTACGTTCATATTCTCTATCTGCACCTGTATTTGTTGTATAGTACCAATGAAACCTGTGTTTCATAAATTCATATCTATTGTTAAGTCATCATCTTCGGAGCACTGGCCATATGTCTACCCCAGATGTAGTGACTTTCTACTTCAGACTGTTGTTACTTAAACCATTTCTATTTTTAGGTCAAGTTGTGCGCAGGTATACATATATAATGCAGAAGAAATATCAGATGCTACCTTGAAATGATATTTAAGTATTCTATTCTTTGAAGCAAGTATTGCCCTTCCTCATTTACTCTTCTGGTGTTTGTCATGCTGTCATGCTCAGTTGTGTAGCATGAGATTTTTTTCATGGATGGACACAGGAGATGTGTCAAGAAGGGTGACCAACATAAACGTGTTGTGATGGCATGATTTTAATCCACATACAGGAATTTTTTATTTTCCCGTCTTTTTATTACAAATGGTGGAACTTATCTGCAACAACTATTTGACCAACTTACATTTTTAGGTACCAAGTGACGAAGATTCCGTGGCGGAAAAGAGAAAGGGGGAAGAGCTGGTTGTGCCTGAAGGGAATAAGAAAAAGAAGAAGCAAGTTAACACACCTCGACCTGCTTGCTCTTGGGTGCAGTTTAGGTAACAACTGGTGTCTTAAATGCTAAAATGGGCATGTAGACATAATACCTTTTGAGATATTGAGGTACTCAGTCCTCTTCACACTGAAATGTTGTAGCCGTGAGTTCATCAAAGAGTATAGCGCTTCCCATCCTGAATCTTCAGGCCTGAAAGCTGTAAGGGCTCTTTAATTTGTTTAAATCATTTTGTTCTTTTCTTTGGAATGAATAACAGTTAATGTGCCCCTTTATGCATTTCAGGCCACAAAGGCTGCCTCTGATGCATGGAAGTCAATGAGTGTTGAGGAAAAAGCTAAATATACTAGGCGTGCCCGTGAAGTGTGGGATAACTACTTGAGTACTGCTCCTGCCCGTGTTCCAAAACCAAGAAGACAGGTAAGATATATTTTCACTGACTTTATAATACAAAAAACAGAACAGTAAATTGCAAGGATGAAAATGATTCCACGACACTACCCTAGAGACTAGAGTTATGGTTGTAGCCTTGTAGGCATACCCTAATACCATAGTCAAACCCTAAAAAGACCAAAGAAATAAATACTAAAACTCGATGTTCACATTTGATGATAATTGTATACTCTTACAAGTTACAACTCTTAAAACTTATGTCATGCAGGCCAAACTAATCACAAGGTGCTCTCCTGGCCGTTTATTGAATGTATTACTACGCTTGACCCCTGACCAAAAAGTTTCTGTGAGAAGCATGGGATTTGGCAGCCTTCTTGGTCTCAAATGTCGAACCCTGCGGCGCAGCTTGTGTCTTTGGCTGTTAGAGAGGTTCAATACTGCACGAAGTAGCATGAATATTTGTGGTGTGCGCATTCCTTTATCACCACAGGATGTGGAACTTGTGCTGGGTTTAGCGGCAAATGGGAAGGATGTGGTAAACTCAGGTCCTGATGACCTAATTGCAGAATTGCGTCAGAGTTACAACGCTACGAATCATGGGATCTCCCTTCGCCTATTAGAGGATAGATTAGCAGCTCCAGAAGCAGGAGATGATTTTAAGAGGTCATTTGTATTGTATGCGTTAGGCACTCTTTTGTGCCCAACAGCAAGGCTGGATGTTAGCCCTTCATTCCTCCATTTCTTGACAAATATGGATGTTATCCATCAGTACAACTGGGGAAAATTCTTGCTTGACCGTCTAGTTCGGGAGGTATCACGTTTTCGTCAAGGGAAGCAACGTGCCGTTGGTGGTTGCCTTTTATTTCTACAAGTAAAGGAGAACATCACTTCTTTTAAAGTTACTTGATCGATGGCCTAACTCCTCATTTGGCTTTGTTGTTTTTTGTTTATTTCTTGTCTATTGTGAACTTCCTTAGGAAGTTAGTTGTGGGTCAAAATTATGTCACAATCCAATTCGTCTCGTCTTGCAAAAATTTCCTCTCGTCTAGACAAATGGCGTTATAATTATTTCTTGACTAGAAGCTAAAAGAATTGAATTAAATCAAACCAAGACATTGTGAGAAAGTTAGTCCATATGCAGTCTTCTGAAGTAATATTTGAAGCTTGCATGTGTATTTTTCGCAGCTTTTCTATTATGAGAGAATCTCTGTTGGAGGACCTTGCGAATTGGTCCCTACTGTTGTTCCTTGCTTGTCCTCATGGGGTGAGGAAGAAATTAGTGAGAGGGAGAAGCGAGAAAAGGAACTAGGTGGCTATGGGCGTGGTGAGGTATGTTAAAAGTTAAACTTATAAAATCTGAAAGTTTATTACGTACGTAGATTTGTCAAGTAGGGGCTAACTGCAGGTGATTTACAAGGAGAGGTCCCAAAGTATGGAGTTAGTAGTGGCAGATGGAGCTCAACAAGATGGAACACCAGTGGGAGAAGTGGGAACCATAGTCGAGCACGGTTTTGGCTTTGCTGATGATGTTGCCCCGGTAATTATGTTTTTTCCCCCTAATCAGCACCACAGATATGATATACTGTATATAAGAGAAAGTACATTAGAGTACACAAGGGGGCAAGAAGTCTGCCAAGAAAAGAAAAGAAAAAATTAGGGTGTGATTGTGAAATTTCATTCTTAGAGGATGCGCTGTCCATTTTGTAGGTGATTTTGGATCAGTAATCTGTATTTTGTCCAACACTGGGCAACTGTCACTCCATATAGGAGTGTTTGTGTGTGTGAAAGGAGTTATACTTTCTGTTACCCATCGACCATCGTTGGTTGTTAATGATGATGCAAAGCTCGCAAGATTTGGAGTTTTCCTGTCATAGTTGCTTTTTGCTCATTTGAGTGACAATATTAAACAACATTCAAACTACATGCCATCAAGGAACCTAAGGCTAGTGAGAGTTACCATGGGTAAGTGAGCGCCTTCCATTGTTTCGTGGTAGTTTGCACCCATGCACATTCAGATCCTTATTTTTCCTGTACACGGTAAAGATCAATTAGTTGATCACCTTGCGTGGTATGTGTTTATTTGGGGTCCTATTTTCCAGTGATTTTGCTCACTCAAAAGTACGAAAACAAATTCAAGTTTTGAAACAAGTTCCGAGTGCTTTGTTTGTTCACTTTGATATATACGTCATGGATAGACCAATGCAGTAGATTGGCGGGAGGTTGAAATTGGTTTGATGATGTCACATTTTTGTGTGGCACGCAAGAAACCTATGTGTATGATTGGCTTATAGTCCCGGTCCTATCCAATTGAAAGTCTTTTTCACGTTTTTAGAAATCTACAGCATGCATAGTTTGTTTATTGGTTGGATTTAGTTTTTTGTTTCTTCAGAATCTCAATGAATGCGTCATTTAGGGGATTTATGAATTTATGATGACACTATGACAGCGATTAAGGTAGTATTCACCTCTACCTCTCCATGTTAGGTACTAAAGAAGTTAATTTTTATTTTTCATACCAAATCTCAAGTATTGACTGACTGCTTTTCTTTGATTTATCATGTTACAATTCTCTTGCTTTTATTTTCGTGATTTGGGGGATATGGTTTTCACTTACAGTTGATACTGTGTAGGCAAACGAGGATAAAGTAAACGGAGAAACTACAACGGAGCAGGTAATCATCAGTCCTTATATTCTCTGAATGATTTTAATGTTGGATTTCCCTTTCATGTTTTGCACTACCCCATTGGCAATTAGAGAGAAACGAAAGGAAAGTTTTCCCTCAAAGACACCATCAATTTTTTAGTCCTTGTCAGTTGTCAGACCCCTATCAGACATGATAGTTTTGCGGTTATGCTATATCCTCTTAATATTAACCATCAAATACTATAATACTTTCCACTGAAATGGAATTTTGAGCCTCGTACTTTCTAAACATTAGGAGCTATTGGAGATCAGGTATCCTAGTCTGCTTTTCCTCAGAAATTTGTCTGTTTTTGTGATTTCTGTAGTTTGCATGCTGAAATACTTCAGTTTTGCACTTCTCTCTCTCTCTCTCAGGTATGGCTTTGAAGTTACATAGAACATATCATCAACTAGTTTGATTTTATTTCACAGGAAAATATTCAAGTTGATCTTGAGAAAGGGAACATAATCTGTGCGGATATGGGGGTGGTGGTTGAACCAGTCAGGGGACCATGCCGAAACACAGAGTATGGTTGCCCAGAAGAATCTGTCACTCACACAGGCAAAAATGACCACGAAGAAACATGCATCTATGCTCCATGTTCATGCCCCCTCCAGAACTGCGCCTTCATTGGCTCATCTGAACAGTTAAGCCTACACTTCAGCAGTAAACACCAGGACTCCGGAAGGCGTTTCCAATACAACTGCCCTCTTCCAGTGTCCTTAAACGAGGACGAACAGTTCCTTGTTCTTCAAGCAGAGGAAGATGGTCTTCTTTTTCTCCTCAACAAGGGGGTTGAAACAATCGGGCATACCTTAATGGTAAATCGTATCGGGCCAAGTTCTTCGAAGGAGGGTTTCTTTTATGACCTTGTTTCAGAAAAAGGAACCAGCTCTCTTAGATTGAAATCGTGCTCGCAAAGTTTCCCTGGGCTTGCTATAGGGTTACCTCCCGTAGATTTTCTTCTGATTCCGTTTGGTTATGCTAGTTCATCAGGACAGCTGAGTTTGGAGGTTTGTATTTGGAATTCGACGGAACTTGGTGCTGATTGAATTCGAGATTGGTTAGATAGTGTGTTTTGAATTAAATTAAATTAAATTGTCTCTCCATCCTCCTCCCTTTAGGTTATTTTATGTACATTTCTATTCTGGGAATAGCAGTTGTCTTGCTCAGTGAAAAGGACTATGGTGAGAATCTTGTACATTTGTAATGTTGTGAATTGTCACTATAATATAAATGGAAGGAGACTAAATTGCAGGCTTAATCGGTTATGATATGAATTGGTTTACTCTATATGCTTATGTTCTTTTTCAGTTGGAATAGTAAGAATAAACTGAATACCTCAGTGATTATGATCATCTCAAACATTTGTCTCCCAGGCAATTGGTAAAGAATTTGCAAAGTCGTCTAATAATAAATTTCCAATCTTTCTCCCAATAAATGTAAGCCCCAGTTGATATGGATATTTCATGTGGTCTCTCCAGTGATGTAAAACGGGAATCACCACGGTCATGGTTCATGATGAAAATTATTCATGTAGTAGGCCTCGATGTGTTTAACGGTTGTAGTCAATCTATTCCTTGTTGACAAATACGGTTCATTCAAATCTTGTTGACAAATACGGTTCATTCAAATGGATATTGACACCTATTGAACTTGATTTTTGGCATGGAATTATGGAGTACATTAAATACATCGAGAACGGTTCGGGTCATCAAATGGATGCGTGATCGGTTCCAGTTTGCATCACATGAAGGTTTATCACATGAGAGGATCTTGATTTCCAAAATAGTGTCAAAAGATAAATTTAAAAAATAAAAAAAAAATTCTGTGAAAAAATAAGCGTTACGCGAAATATTCCCCTAAGCGAACGCGGAATATTCTAATAAGCGAACGCTCAAATGAACGAATGAAACAAACGGGACTTAACAGAAAATCCATTATAGGAGTATTAATTTTTTGACCTCTTCTAAAGTGGAGAAATACGAAGAAAATGGAATGAAAGTCACTATTGTCCCTGGTTTTTATCGAGGCGAATTTGGTTTCCGAAAAAGCTTTAGACATATATTTAGACACAAAGATGAGTCCATAGCCATCTAAAGCATGTTAGTTATACATATATCATATGGGGTCTTCATACATTGAACAACTTTATACACTTGAAGCTTTCTGACGGCAAATTAAGTTTGACTTGACTTTTTAGTAGATTTATTAGTTTTGTGTTTCATTTTTTAAAATCATGTTTCATCTATATCTACGAGAGCAGTCAATAAAATAAAAAAATGGGAATTGATATTCATACTTCTTTTTTTGTTATTCACACTCTTTTGTTTTTTTATTAGTGTTGAAAGTATATATATTTTTTTGCTAAAAGACAAAAAAAAGTGTAGATAACAAAAAAAAGAGTGAATATCAATTTCTTATAAAATAACGGATCAAACCTCCAAAAAGGTATAAAAAGGATAAAAAAATAATTCAAAAATTATAATAGTTCAAAATTTTAGTATGTATTTTGAATAATTTTTCGTTATTACTAGTAAACCTTTGAAAAGTTGAATTAAAAAAAAATAACGAGAGTTCAATAAAACAACAAAAACACTCCCAAAAAAAAAAAAAATACAGAGAGATGATAGTAGTAATGCATTGTTGGTGGGGATATAGTTGTTGAGTTGAGTGCAAGAAGAAGAAGGAATGTACTTATCGTCGTCGCCGTCGTCGCTAATGCTTCGTCGCGTTTTCTGTTTCAACTCCACCCGTTGTTTTTCTTCTGCTTCAATCCCCTCTCCCAAAAAGAAGCAACTCGTCTTCCTCGGTTCCCCTCAAGTACTCTCTCTCTCTCTCTCTCTCTCTCTCTCTCTCTCCCTCTGCATATTACTCCATTTAGTTAGGTATAATATGATTTGGTATTCAGGTCTCTGCATCCGTTCTTGAGGCTCTTTTCAATGCATCTTCTGCCCCGGACTCTTTATTTGAGGTACAATAGATTCTTGATATGTTCTTTAAATTTGATATCTTAATTTCAATGCAGGCCATATTGTTGGGTTAACTTTAATTTGATAAATTTGGGTTATAGATTGTTGATATGTTTCAAAACAATTTCAAAGTAATGGGAGGTAGGCACATGTGATTGGGTTTGTTAATGATAAATTTAGGTTGCAGCAATTGTTACGCAGCCGCCTTCGGGAAGAAACCGGGGAAAGAAGGTGATGGCTTCACCAGTTGCACAGCATGCTCTTGACAGAGGCTTTCCTTCTGATTTGATATTCACCCCGGAACGAGCCGGCGAGGTAATTAGGGTTTCTGGGTATGTCTTCATTAGTTGAAAACCTAAGTTTCTTGCTTTGGACTTTAGTTTCTCTCAAATTAAAATATAAACCCATAACTAGTTTCCTGCTTACTTCGCTTTCTCAAGAAATTGTTCATAGGCCATATTAGGAGATTCTTGTGACAGTACATTGCAAAATGTTGTCCTTACCTTTTTGTTTTACTCAGTGATACTGTAATATAATTACAATGGCATCAAGGGACTTCGACCCGTGAAAAAAGGAGAGACCAAATTCAAAAAGGTCTTATACTCCAAACTAAACCCATAACTGTCCTAAGTACCTCTTTACTTGAACATCTTTCCAGGATTAATTTTGGGAGATATAAATGATTTGTAGCTTAATGCTCCAACCCTGTGAATCTAAAGTGATCATGGCAGGCATAAAACTATCATTTATGCAGTTTGAGTTACACCTTAGAAAGTTGTTATCCCTGGTAGGATTCTGATTGTGCAGTGCAAATGCGTACAAGTTGTAGGACTTTCTCAGTTAATTTAAATGCTGACGTCAATTTCTGTCAATCTTTATAAAGTGTCTCCGGTTTTAAGGAATTTCTCGTGCTCTTGAAAGCTTGTGTTGCATCGCCATCTATTTTATCAGCATTTGTATTTTGCTGTTTGAATCCCTTTGCACTATTGAAATTTATCAGTGCTTTTTGGGGTCAAGTTGAAGATGTATAGGGGAATAAATTGTTGAATTTCCATGCCAATTCAGATGTGTCTTTTCACCTGTTGTCATTTCAAAAAATCTTTCTCTTGGGGAATTTTCCTTGGCTTTCCTTTGTGCTGACTTGTAAGTAATGTACATATTTAACATTGTTCCTTTGGCTATTCAGTTCTCTGTGCCATGGTGTTTGAGGTAAATGAAACTTCTACGTTGACGTTTACTGTTTGCATTACAAGAATTTGTATTAATTTATTTTGTGCAGGAAACGTTCTTGTCCAACTTAAGAGCCCTGCAGCCAGAGCTTTGCATTACAGCGGCATATGGGAATATTTTGCCTAACAAGTTTCTTAAGATTCCACCATTGGGTTAGTAGAAGAGGATCTACGGTTTATTAATGCATCTCCTATCAAAATTAAATTTGAGATTCTGTGCAGCTAGATGATCTCTTTGGCTCACCTAGTGAGACAATCGATAGGTTTGTGAATGTCATTTTCCAATTAACTGTTCATGGTAAAAGATTGGGTCTGTATACTTCCAAAGTGAACGAACAAGTCTTAAATTGGCCTTAGAGGATCCGCTGTAAATTCTTTGGCTGTTATGTCAAATGCATTCCGCCTTACCTCCTCGTCCCACGAGGTTTCATCATTGAAAATCGAGTGAAAAACAGTCTCAACTGTACTTAATTCTAGGGAGGCTTCAAGTATTGATAATTTAGGTAATCCCAATGTTCAAGACTCTGAATAGAAATTAAGAAAAGCTATTAGCAACATATGATAGTTTGAATTTTGGCATGATTGAATAGATTCAAAAACTTTCGTAATGAAGAAGTTAACCAGCTCACTTATTGTCTGTGTATTCATATACATATTTGTGATGGAATTCAAGGATAATTATATTGGTGTGGTGTGAGAATGTGTCAGGTCCTGTATAATTCCATTCTGCCTTTTTAACTTGAGAATCTTATATAACATCGCTTTGTGTTTCGCTGATATCTTTATAGGGACAGTCAATTTGCACCCAAGCCTACTGCCTCTTTACCGTGGTGCTGCTCCAGTTCAAAGAGCATTGCAGGTTCCATATCCTGCTAGAATTTCAAGTTCTATTCTTTTGCATGATTATTCCTGCAATTGTCTCCTATGTGATTTTTAACATGAACATTCCTAAATTTTGTGTGCTAGGATGGTGTAAAAGAAACGGGAGTATCATTAGCCTTCACTGTTCGGGCACTGGATGCTGGACCTATTATCGCTTCTGAAAGAATGGAAGTGGATGATCAGATTAAGGTATGTATGGAATTTTGCGAATCATTATTGTTGTGCAAAGTTTTGAGGGTGAAGAATAAGAGGTGGTCCATTTTCCCGCTAGCCAGGAATGGTAGGTATCTGATTAGTCAAACATGCATATGGGACCAAGGTCTGTTATTGATGGATTCCAAGTCAAACATCTTGTATCTCATTAGTTTATATGCTCTCTCTCTGTTAGCTAGCAAACTTTTGAGATCCATTAACAACTAACACTTGCTGCTTGCTTGGAATTCTCACCAATGTGTTTGAGTGATCTGGATGCAGGCACCAGATTTACTTGCTTTGCTATTTTCTCGAGGTGTGCCGTTGTTTCTATGCTTTCGACATTATATTTTGTCTCTGTAAATGTAGAGGTCCATTCATTCTATAAAATTTGAAATTCGAACTTAAGCTTTTAGTTGCTATGTTGTCCCATTTAAATCTGTTAACACATAATTTCTTATCATAGTTCATGAGGCATGTTCCACTCTATGCTGTTCATGTAGCTGGATCTGCTATACAGAATTGAAAGGCCAATCGTCCCACCATACATATACCATGCTTCAGTTATCCTTGGTTCTGAATGATCACTGATCTGTTCATATTGTATGTAGGATCTAAACTTTTGATCCATGAGCTTTCCTCTATATTAGATGGATCAGCAAGGTTGAAAGCACAACCTCAGGAAGACTCTCAAGCTACTTTGGCGCCAAAGGTACCCTCTTTTCATCTCCTTATATCATATTGTAAATAGAATTGGCAGGAGTTTATTAGCCAATACCAAATGTGACATCACAGTGTGATATTAGCTTTTCAATTTTCATGGAGAATGGTGAAGGGTTCATAAGCAAGCCCGTTCATCTTCTAGAAGTGCTTGTGGGGTTTCTCGTCACATGGCTGCAATTGCCTAGATAACATAGAGTATATGGCATCTGGCCTCTTTCTAGAACTTCTTAGCATCTCTTCATATTAACATATGAGCCACAAGTTCCAACAAGCTGTTACATATTTGTGTTAGTTTTGTCTTCTAGGCCTCTGGGTGGGCATTAATCTTAACCTATTGTGGGCCGCCTGATGAATGAACCTAGTATAGATCCAGCCAATGTTCTAAATGGCGCTTGGCGGTAGTCGGGCGGAGACCCACCTCCAAGCGCCAAGCCGCCTAGGCGGCACCAAGTAATTCGGCGGATTTTTTTTTTTTTAAACAAACCATTATTCAATCAAACTATATTTCATGTATCCATAATGCAAGTTCAAACTTCAAAGTACAAACCCAAATGAAATTAAGTAGTAGCAACTAGCAAATAAGTTGAATAAGACAATAAGTAATAGGGCTTCGCTCACCTCCCTTGTATTATTTTTTATATATATTTTTTAGGTCGCCAAAGGCCTCTAAAAACGCCGACGCCGCCACCAAGACCGCCAAGGCCACCTAGAAATAAGTTGAATAAGACAATAAGTAGTAGGGCTTCGCTCACCTCCCTCGTATTATTTTTTATATATATTTTTTAGGCCGCGAAAGGCCTCCAAAGACGCCAACGCTGCCACCAAGACTAGGGATGGCATTCGGGGCAAACGGGGCGGATATTGGGTATTCCGTACCCGATACCCGAAACCGAAGTACCACCCATATCCGCCCCGATAACCGAACGGGGAGGGAAATGGGTAACCATAACCGAACCAAACGGATATCGGGTAATAACCGAACCGAATGGATAACCGAATCAAGCCAAAAAAACTGAACCTTTTAATCAAAGAAAAAAATTGATCTTGCCAAGTTTAAGTGAATTGTACCTTTTAAACAAGCAAAAATAACCTTGTAAACGAATAATTAACCTTTTCTTGACAAAAACCAAAAACTGATACATCCTTGATAGTAGCTATCAGTGAACCATTTTATACCCCAACATTCTCAATAGACAATAGCTACCAACATTCACAACAAAACACCTACCACAGCCAATCAATCCACAAAACAATCAGTCCACAAAACTACAAAGCAAAGTAAAAATAATACAAAGTTCAATCAGTCCGGTGACTCCAATCACCACATGCACACCAATCAGTCCAGCCAAAGTTGAAATATTACAAAGTTCAGTTACCACCACATCTCACCACATCACAAATCTTGAAATAATACTACAAAGTTCCATTTGCAGAATTAAGAGATGGAAAAACAAAATAATAGAATCAATTCTGATTTCCATCTTGAAATGCCAACTTCTATTTGCTGAGTTCATATCTGTTAAATTAAAGGGCAGAAAAAGTGAATTAATATCAACAAAAAAGGTTCAATTAATATGAGCAATATATAATGTTAAAACCACGCGAAACGTGAGACAAATGCCAATTACCTCACGAGTCACGCACGAATCCCCCGTTTCCACATCATCTAATATAGTGGCGTACCCTGATGTTGATTCACCTAACAAATATAAAGTAAAAAATTTATAAGTACTAGTTTCAGTTTACTAAAGTAAAAAAATGCAAGATACTAAGTTCATTACCTTTCATTTCGGCAGCCCACAACCAACTTTGAGCACACATCAAGGCTTCCATTGTATCGGGATGAAGTCTACTACGATGTGGACTCACCAACCTACCACTCGTGCTAAATGCGGACTCAGAAGCAACCGTCGATACCGGAATAGCTAACAAATCCCTAGCCATGGCTTGCAAAATTGGATACTTGGGTTGATGTGATTTCCACCAATTCAAGACATCAAATCCTGCAGATTTTGGCAAGACAGCTTCCGACAAATAATGATCCAACTCCAATTTTGCAGTATCGATTGTCCTACTTATCTTTGACTCCCTAAGCATGTAGACATCATACTTTGATAGTGACTCTTCATCAAGAGAACTTGAATGGGAAGAAGAGTCGCCAATACCCTCTATCCCTGAACTAGGACATTGATACTCCTTAAGCAATTTATAACAAAGTGCACGAACTTTCTCAACTTCTTCCTTATAACTTGTTGGAAACAATAATTTAAAGTAGAACTCCAACACGTTGATCTTATACCTACGATCCAATACAGCAGACACCCCCACAACCCCATGTACCACCAACCAATACTTGTCAAATTTTTCCACCATTCTTTTGGCCATTTCCCTAATCACTTGATTTTCAGAATGGAGCCAATCTCTCAATTCAAGTCTAATTTCACATATATTTGGAAAGCATTGATTAGTAGTGGGGTATTTCGTTCCAGAAAACAACTCTGTCACCTTAAAAAAAAATTTCAGCTTCTGACAAACATCTCTAGCAAACCCCCACTCACGTTCACTTGGTAAGGAATTATACTGAGCATTCCGTTTGCTTAAGCGAATGAACACATCCTTATAAAGTAGGGCTGTTTGAAGCATTAAGTATGTTGAATTCCACCTAGTCGCACAATCAAGTCCTAATTTCTTAGTACTAGTCACATTCAATTGGCGGACTGTTTCTTCAAATTTTTCCTCTCTTTTTGGTGATGCTGTCCAATAAGCTACGCTGTCCCGAATTTTCTCAATACCCACCTTGATAACATCTAACCCATCTTTAACAATAAGATTAAGAATGTGCGCACAACAATGCATATGAAACAATTCCCCACCCAACATGAGCGATGTAATATCAAGTTTGTCCCACAAAAGATCAATCATGGCATCATTGGTAGAGCAATTATCAACCGTTATACTTGAAATCTTCCTATCAATGTTCCAATCCATCAAACAATTCAACAATTGGTCAAATAGAACTTCTTTTGTATGTGGACATGGCACATATATGAACCTAACATGCAACATTGATATTTAGTTAAAAATGGAAAAATGAAGATTTAAATTGCATAAAGGAATAAATATAGTGGTATAAGTTAAAAATACCTCAAAATGCGACTTTGCAAAGTCCAAGATTCATCAATAAAGTGCGCTGTGACAGCCATGAAGCCTTTCTTTTGATTACTCGAAGTCCACATGTCCGTTGTGATAGCTAATCTACTTGCATTACTCACCACCAAACTCATTGTCTTCCCCCTCTGGTACTCATAAATCTTAAATATTTCAGCTTTCATTGTGTTCCTACACGGCACCTTAAATAAAGGTTGAAGAGCATTTGAATACCTCCTAAATCCAACATGCTCCACAATTGAAAGGGGATACTCATGCATGATTATGGCACTTGCAAGTTGTTTCCGTGCCATTTCATGATCAAAACTATATGAAGTTAGTTGTGGAGGACGGTCTTTGTTCATGAAATTGTTTGTTAGAACTTGTTGCCTCATGTTATCCTTCTTTTGGTGTTTCCTTATATAGTGTTCTTTCAAATGCGAAGTTCCATTCCTTGTTTCTCCGGATATTTTTGCTCCACAATAATTGCAAATGGCCTTGTAAACTCCGCAAATTTTCACCCTATTATAGTGAGCCCAATAAGGACTCCTTAACCTTTTTCCATTATCATCGGATTTTTCTGATACAACTTCAACTTCATCAGTAGGATTGTCACTTGGATGAGTAGGATTGTCACTTGCATGGTTATCAAGAGGGGATGATGATGGTACGGGGCTACCACTTGGTTGTGATGGTCCAGAACCATCAATCGGATTTGTAGATTGAGCACTCGAACCAACAGGTGATTCAGACATAATTAATCTAGTCCTAAGAAAACACCAGCAGATTCAAACATTATTCAAGTTACAATTACAAATTTAAGCTACAATTATAGTTCAAGATACAATTAGATCACAAGCGTGCTCCCAATCAGATCACAAGCTAAAATACTGAAAGACTACAATCAAGCTAGTTAAGCAGACTGGAGGGGCTATGCCGCCGCCTCATCCTCAACACAATTCCGTGGGGTTATGCCACCGCCACGTTATATAACTAAAAGCAATAAAAGGCAATTGATGCTCAATTTAGTTTCGTTACACCTCAAGTCGAATTGGTGGCTCAGTTAGAGGTATCCGCTAAATTGAGCTCAATGTACGCAAAGGGAGCCCTAATCAAACAAACAATGCAGCCTAATCGAACCCCCACTCACTCGACTTGAATCGATAAAGATTCTGATATATAACAACTCTCCCACATGCAACAAATTTTAGTCCAGTCAACTCATCCACCAACACTAGTCTATGAACAAAATCAAACTCTTGGCCCACAGGCAGCAAATTCAAGCACATAGATCTGAAGCAGATTATATTTTCAAGCACAAAAGAGAGAGAGAGAGAGAGAGAGAGAGAGCGAGAGAGAGAGAGAGAGAGAGAGCGAGAGAGAGAGAGAGAGAGAGAGAGAGATAAACCAACGAAAACAGTTGACTGAGTCAACTGGGCTCCGAAGAGTGGCGACTGCGGAGTGCGGAATGCCGAACTGCTGCAATCGATTTCCTGAAAAAATTGAGAAATGAGAGACAAGATCGAGAGAGAGAGAGAGAGAGAGAGAGAGAGAGATCTCACGATCGAGTTACAGTCGACTGAGCAGTTGATCGTCCGAGCCTGCAAAAATAGAGTTACAGAGACATGAGAGTGTGCAATAGAGATTAGAGAGTCCAGATCGAGAGAGAGAGAGAGAGAGAGATCTCACGGAGTGCCCGTCGGTCGACTGGTCGTGACGGAGTGAATAGAGATTTGAGAGTCCAGATTGAGAGAGAGACCAAGAGAGATCGAGAGAGAGAGAGAGAGATCGAACGATTCGCCAGTCGCTGCTGAGGCTGCTCTGGACTCTGGAGTGAAATGAAAACCCTAGGTGGGAACTGGGAAGTGTCTATATATATATAGAAGGGTATTTTTGTAAATACCCTGTTTCGGTTCGGTTCGGTTCGGGGAACGGTTCGGTTATCAGCTCCACCGTAACCGAACCGAACCCGTTCGGTTATCTCCCAACCAAAACCATATCCGCACCAACGGGGAATTTTTCAGTTACGGTTCGGGGAAAAAAATCGGTTACGGTTCGGGTACCCATCGGTTCGGTCGAGATTGCCATCCCTAACCAAGACTGCCGAGGCCACCTAGGCGCCGCCAAACCTCCTTGGGCGCCAAATCAAACGCCAAGGGCTATTGGCGTGGCGGTAGGGCACCTCCAAGCGCCTAGGCGGCCTGGGCGGCCGCCATTTAGAACACTGGATCCAGCAAAACTGACCCTGTGGTGGGGTTGGGGGGACAGAGTGAAGAATGCTTGTTTTGGTTTCTGAATTTTTGTATTTCAGATTTGCGTCCACGGAAAGAGCTCTAGGTTTATGAGTTCTGGAACTGAAGAACATTAAACTGATCCTGTGGTGGGGTGGTGGGGGTAGGGGGACAGAGTGACAAATGCTTGATTCTCATTCTGAATTTCTGTATTTTCGGATTTGTGTCCACTCAAAGAGCTCTTAGTTAGAGTCCTGGAACAGAAGAACATACATTATCATGGGTGTGGCTTCCAATTCCAAACCTTCCCATTTTTCCATTTCTAAAATATAATCCCACTTGTGGAAAATGGGTTTTGCTACAAAGTATAATGTCATAGCTGCAGTCTGTTACATATTAAGTTGAACAAGTAGAGAAAAAATTGGAAAGAAACCGTTAGCCAATACGTTTCTGAGTCATTTATATTTTTTCCTTGTCCTGCTGTGCAAAATTGATTTGGCCCAATAGTTTTGTTTTGTTGTATAAGAAATTTATCTTTGTCTAATTTACGCAGATTGACAGTGAGGAGGCATGGCTATCATTTGATCAAGAAGCTAGAGTCCTACATAATAAGGTACACTCTTACTTCTTTGGATGTGATCAAATAGACAATGACATACAACATTTTAGGTGAGGGCATTTGCAGGATGGCCAGGGACCCGAGCTAGAGTAGCAATCGTTGAGAACAAAAGTGGTCAGCACAAGATCTTGGAGATTAAAATCATCACTACACGAGTAAGTAGCTGTGACCATATTCTGGGAAATGAAGGTGGCAATGTGACCATGCATAAAGGTGCATTGGTCTTTCCATGCGGTAGCCGCACGGCCCTTGAGGTGGGTAATCATTTTAAGATTGTGATATAAAATCTTGAAGATTTTCCTGTCACTGTAATCATTGTGTGTGACAAATGTTTATGGTGCTTCTTTCTTTCTCTTTTTTTTGGGGTGTGGTTTTGTGTCAATGGTGGTGGTCTGTGGCTATGTTACCTCAAACCCTAAAAAATTATTTTTTGGTACGCACATTGCGAAATTTGGTACCCGTACACCACCGTTCTGAAATGGTTAGTGATCCTCCAAATTTTTTCTGAAAAATGAAGTAACTAAGGTAGAAATATAGAGAGCGTGGAATTTGGGTGAGAGAAAATGTGAAAAAATTGGGTCATCATGGTCCTAAAAATGTGTTATGTATGGATAATTTGGAAAGAACAAAAAAAGAACTCCGTGAACTAGATGCTAACCTCTTGGAAGAGTAAGTTCTAATTGGTTATCAATAGAAGCCTACCCCTAACGTACCACAAATTTGGCATGTGGTGTATCCAATTCCCATTCCTCATACCAGTACGATCCACGTTCCGGCTAACATAGTCTGTGGTAATGACGATAGTTAATGGTAAATGAAGTTAAACCAGGAAAGTGTTTGAATAGGAGACCAGTTTCAAAATCGATGGACAGAATGCATTAGATAGACATGTTCAACTAGGATAAACTTCTTTTGCTAGTGAGAGGGTAAATGTATTATAAATGCAACCCTGATAGAGTAAGAGCAGGCCACGAGCCTAACTATGATTACTTAAACTGGTCATGAACTATGATTACTAACTTATAGTGGTCATGTTCCCAAGTAGTGATATGGGAACAGATTTTTGACATAATGATGGGGCTCGTTGTGGTCCTCTCATTTCCAACTTAAAGTTAGGCTGTGTTCTTTTGAACTTAACTTAAATCTACGAGTTTTGTCCTTATTTGAATATTTTTTTTCGCATTTTTTAGTTTTGCGCTAAACTTTTGTGGATTATTGATTTGTCTGAATAAGAGAAATCAGAAAAGTAATTTTTTTTTACTTTTACCCAAGTATTTTGAGAAATAACCACTTTTTAGCAAAAATTTACTAACAAATGAGAAAAAAATTCAAATAAGGGCAAAATTCCAAGATTTAAGTTAAGTTCAAAAGAACGCAGCCTTGGGTTAACAAAAATGTCACTGTCACATAATCCTCAATGGAGTTTACGTATGAAAATGATGTCGACGAATACTAACCTTGGCAATGGTGATCAGGTACTGGAGGTTCAGATTCCGAGTAAGAGAGTGGTAGATGCAACCGCATTTTGGAATGGTTTGCAAGGTCAACAGTTGAAGTTGCAGTAATGGCGGTGTTTTCATTCAGAATTTCAGATGGCTATGCAAGTTTTCTGTACAAAGAATCCAATGGCAAAGGCATCTGAATCTGATGAAGCAAACAAAGGTTCAGCCTAGTTAGAATTGCACTAGGTGAGAGATTTTTCATTTTTCATTTTTCATTTTTTTTCCTGTTGACCTAGTTAGAACTTCTGAAACGAACTGAGTTTTGATCAGATGGTATGAATCTGTGGAATTCAGACAATATTAGACCTATTAAATTCTCAAGTTATTTTCCTTAATATGAATCTTGACTTGATCAGGGGCAGTTGCAGAATGTCATGTGACAAATTTTTGTAATGCAAAACTCTATGTAAAACAATTTTTTTAAGTGGTCAAAAACTTTGAGTCTAGTTTATTTCATTTTGTTGAGCTTAATTATCTACTTAGCTACTTATTCGTACATTTAAGTATATTTTATTTACTTTGACTAGACCCACTGCAGATAATAGGGAAGAATTTTTTTTAAAAAAAAAAACGTGAAAGAAGTACAAAATTTTAGTACAATTTTTGGTTTGCTTCGACTTGGACCCCCCAAATACCTAGTAAGCCGCCCATGGACTTGATCATGTTTTGTGTGGTTTTCCATGTGATGGTGAGTGTCAGTGGTGACTCTAGGAATTTGATCAGTGGTGTCGTTTAATAATTTTGTTGTAAAGTCATAACATATCTACCGTATAGACATGAATCCGCACTTCTCAATTATTTTTTTTTTCTAATTTATCATTAATAATAGAAATTTTGATTTGTGATGTCATTTAATAATCTGAACTTCTCAATTACTGGAGTACTATTAAAGAAGAATTGCTACGATTAGGAATTTTGTAGTAAATGAAAACAATTAATAATTAAAATCTAATTTAGTAGTACAGTGCAAGTGAAAAATATACCAAAAAGAAAGTCAAATGGCTTTTATTTAGTATCTTTATAGGAGTAAAGCCTAAAGGTTAGTCTGGTTGGTTGGTGAGTTTGCTCCTCGCACGCCTGCACAATTAATCAGGGTTCAATTATTGGGGTTAGACCGGCAAGAAAGTAATTTCTTGTGAATTTTTTTGTCCCATCGTGAATATGCCTTTGACTGAACTTGGAAGATAATTAGTTAAGGTGCGTGTCAACTAACCGAACACCCTTAACCATCCAAAAGAAAAAAGAAAAGATTCTTCAAGGGCCTCAGGTTCCAGAAATACATCATACTCCCTCCGTTTCCTTTTTAAAGTCCAGTATTTTATTTTGGGCTGTCCCTTAATAAGTGTCTATATTTGTAAAGTTAGTAGCTAAAAGTTGGTACATTTTTCATTTTGTCCTTAAAAGTAGATTCCATTTTAAAAAGTTAGTAAGTAAAAGTGTAATGATGATATCTCCATAGAGGGCAAATAGGAAAAGTAAAGGTAAAAATTGATATGAAATGTGTAATGATAATATTTTCTTAATAAATTAAAGTTACGAAGCGAGACATTTAAAAAGAGATGAAAGAAGTAACAAATAGAGTCTCACGTTCAAAAAATGCATCATAACAAATCCTGGTACTGCAGAGGAATAAAGTGAAGTACTCTAGTCTAGATATAGAGTATGGAATGTATCTATAACTTTCCACCAGGAGGTCTAGGACCTACTCCACCCAAGAGTAGCTAAGTGCGGAAGAAAAGCCATGTGCACAGCTTGCTGTGCACAGCAGCTGTGCACAACAGCTCTTTTCTCCCGCCTTAGGTTGTACAAAGATGATCGGAGCCGCTCATTTTGTTCAAAATATGTCGTTTAAGGACCTAAATTCTAAAGTGATTTTGGGTGTTTTGTTAACGCCTCTAACGATATCGAACGAACCTAAATTCTAAAGTGATTTTGGGTGTTTTGTTAACGCCTCTAACGATATCGAACGAAGCTCATTTTTTACAGGGACCTTAAACGACATATTTTGAACAAAATGAGCGGCTCCAATCATCTTTGTACGACCCGAGGCGGGAAAAAAGGACTGCTGTGCACTGCTGCTGTGCACAGCAAGCTGTGCACATAGCACAGCTCTAAAATTATACATAGGCTCTTAAGTAGAAAATGAGTCACATCAAATAGGTTTTTGCTCCCCACATGCCCACACAATTAAGCAGGCGTTTGATTCTCGAGATCAGAGCACAAGAAAATAACTTTTTGTAAATTCTCTTGTGCCGGTGTGAATAGTCTGCCTTCGATCGAACTTGAAAGAGAATTAATTGAGATGCGCGTAAGCTAGATCAGACAATCCTAATCGGCGAAAAAAAAATCTCCATAGGAGTAGCTTTTTAGAGGCTTCTACTATTTTTTACATTCATAGAAATCAGATGGAAGCTGATACACTTCTGAAAAATGTGGGCAATGATTTTGACACTTCACTTGTTGATGATCACAATCTAATAATATTCGCCTTTTCAAAAAAGAAGTCTATAATAAACGTTCTTACCATGTGTACTTTGAAACTCTCCTTCCAAAAAGGGGAAGTATAATTATCAAAAAATGTTGTGCTAAAATCAATTACTCCCAAAATGTTTGGCTTCAAAAGTTTTCCTGTACTGGTGTCAACTAGTGGTAGGTCTAAAAAATGGAAAAAAAAAAAAGGCCTCGATAATTGTTTGGATTTTTTGGTTGGGTGGGTTCACTTGACACCATAAGCTTCCAAACAGAGTCGCCCATGCTCAGCTGAGTGGTGTTCTAGATACAGTACTTGGGTTGGAAATTGTTGAATATATCGTGCTTCTAGAGTACCGTCACATGGTATTTCGAAGGCTCGCACCATCAAATACTCACATTGGGGCTCCATTTGTTTTGATGTAAAATATTTTTCATGTAAAATGTTTTCTCAAAAAACAAACTTTAAACTTTTATTTTCCTGTGTTTGGTTGACACTTGAAAATATTTTCAAAAATCAAGAAAATAATGTAGAAAGAGAGATGGGGAGCTTAAACAGAGGAGAGATGTGAGATTATTGGAATTGAACGTGGCTCAAGATTAACGATCGAGAAAACTAAGCAGTGAGAATTGCAGTAGAAGGCAACGGGTTCATTTCGGAAAATAACTTACGGAGGATTTAAGAATTAGTTATTTTCATTCAATTGATGGAAAATGTTTTACATGTAAAATGTTTTCCTTATTTTTTATACAACCAAACACCGAGAAATATGTAAAATATTTTACCGGATATTTTATCAAAAAATATTTTCCGTCCAAACAAATGGAGGTCGCACATTTAGTATTGGGCGTTGCATAAATGTGTGGTGATACGGTTCTCCAAGAGCATTTAACAAATTTTCCTTTATTAGGGTCTGATGTTTAACTTCTTGAGGAAGCACGGCCGATTGGATAGCATCTGGGCAGCAAAATGAGTTTGCTAGCTGGCATAAATCGAATGAGAAAAAAAGGAAGAAGAGGAAATGGTCCAAAACTTAGGCTCTGTTCCAGAAACCTTCTTAAAAAATAAGTACTTATTTTTGAACTTCTTAAAGAAAAATAAGAAAGGTTGTTCCACAAAATTCAAATGAGCAGTTTATTTCACATTTTCAAACTCAACAATAACGTAAATGAAAAATAATTTTTCAATTTTTTTGCACTGTATTAAAAATTTCAATGAGATCTATCAAACAAGATCCATATTGATAGGAAAATTATTTAGTAAATACATGATTTTTGAACTTGAAGTTGTCTTAATCAAAAAATAAGTACTTACTACTTCTTATTTTGTGGAACAAGTCTTATTATTGAACAAAAAATAAGAACTTATTTAAGTTCTGGAACGGGCTCTTAACAAAATGGCTCAAAGAAAAAGTCTACATACACGTCAGGGTTCGAGTCCGTAATGGGCATTTGGGATTCACGGTAATGAATAGCGTCTGAAATTCTCTGTGTACTTACCTACTAACACCCCGCTAACCTCGCTGATCTTGGCCAAAAAAAAAGGTCTACATACACAACTCCAATATAACTGGGTCCGGAGCCTTTCGATGCATGTGCATTCACGTGCATTGAACGATTGCGGACACAGTTGTGTCTCGCGGTGTGGTCAAGAGTTGGTTGGCCCAAAAATGAAACCAGAATTCAAGAATATCAGACAGACCCTATCACGAGGAAATTGTGTACGTACTCTGCATGAAAATGGGAATCATGGTCTGTCCGTGGCCGTCGGACATCCCACTCTAGGTCAAATCAATACCTTTTGCTCCTCCTCCTCCTCCTCCTCCTCCTCTCTCTCTCTCTCTCTCTCCTCTCTTGGTTGATGGTTTGATATATGCTTCTGGAACAAGCTTCTGGGGAAAACTTGCTTAAAGAAGCGAAAGTTGGAAACTGAAGGTGAAGGTGAAGAGAAAACAGGGAAATTGTCGAGCGCCGCAAACATAGGCCTATAGCGAAAATGTCCGCAAATGGATTTTCCGACCTCCCGATAATTGAAGCCCCAATTCAAGTCTGGATCGACCTCTACATTTAACTTCTGCCTTTTTTTTGATAGCAAAATTTCTATTTTTTTTTGCTCATGTTTATTCTTTTTTTTTTTTCTCCAACTGTTTGCGACTTGAGGAAAGAAAGAGACAAGAAGAGGAAACAGTTAATTTTCCTCTTCAATGGTTAGGAAAGGGAAGCAGAAGTTACTAAAGAAAACCAATGAAAAGTTTTTTCCCTCCTCTTTCCTTTCCTTGTTTGGAACATGTGGGGAAAAGAAGGGAAACTTAAAAAAATTTCCTTCCCTTGTTTGGTTTGTGAGAGAAAGAGAGGAGAAAATGACAAAATAGGGTTCTAACCAGAGTGAAAATTTTCCTTTTTTTTCCTCGCATTTTCCTTCTTAATTATTTCCCCTTCTTTTTCCCACTTTCCACAAGTTCCTTCTTAATTGTTTTCCCTTCTCTTTCCCACTTTTCACAAGTTCCAAACAGACCTTATTTTTGGTCTATTTATTTGTTGATCTCATTGATATTAGCACTTTTTTCTTGCCCTTTACTCTTTAAAGCCAAACAGGTGAACAGTATTTTCCTTCCCACTTCCCATCTTTGTTTGCAAAACCAAACAAAGAAAGGGACCTATTTTTACTTAGAACTTCTCTCTCACCGTCTCTGCCTTAATTTTCCTCTCTCTTTCACTTCCACAAGTTCTAAAACAAACTTTGTTTCCTTTCTTTGTCCACTCAAATTTGCCTCCTACTTTTGGGTCTTGGGTTTATTTGACATGATGAATAATAAAAACCTTGTTTGGGGACAGGTTCAAGTGCTGAAGGTGCACATCAACTGTGGAGGGTGCAAGCGCAAAGTCAAGAAACTCCTGCGCAGAATCGAAGGTAACTTAATTAACTTGCCAATACACTGTTAAATAACGCCCTTCTGACCTCCATTGTGCTATGCATTTCCAATTGTATTTTGATCACTAACCCGAAAAACGCGATCTCAATCTACAAAATCAATAAAGAACGCCAGAACACAAGATATATACGTTGCTCACCTGGGTGTGTATGGTGGTGGGTTTTGTTACCTTTCTCGGTCTCGGCCTCGGCCTTGGCCCTGTGCCTTCATTAAAGGCCCTGGACAGTTTCCCTGGAAGTACAGAGTAGGATTCAGGACCCATTATTTTGGCCACACCTTTCATTAGCTGAGTACTGAAAGGCTCAAGCCAATAGTTGGCTATAGTGCGGACTAAGATGTTAATCTACCCCGTCCTGCCCCAACCCCGTCCAATTCGGATGGTTCCCCGGCATTTCTCTTGGATTTCGGGAAGAATAATGGATCTTCTTGGGAGCGGGTTGTGGTTGCCCCGAAATAGTTTTTAGGTTCATGACTAAACTATTGCCACATTGCGACTCATGCTCGTTTGAGATTAGGGAAATACTATTTGACATTTCCCTCATTCATTGTTTAACCTCATTTGCGTCTATCTTACTACGTGTTACGAATCCGAGTTTTGTTTTGGAGGGATTTTCCATGGCCCTTATAGCCACGTACTTGAGTTGGAGCAAAATTGTTCCTTGCTCCAAACAAGTTGCTCGAGGTAGAGACGGGAGACAAAATCATTTCCCGTTACATTTTTTATGGGTTAAGTGCAATCCGCCCTCGCTCTGTTCCATTGTTAGCCTGTGCCGGACTCCTATAACTTTGTTCTTCACTTTTATGGATCCTTATCTCCCATCGTAGAATCCGCTAGTCTTTGAAATATTGTGGACCTAAAGCGCAGGCACATGGGATTATCTTGTTCGTTGAAAAAAAACGTAAGCATACAAGTACGTGTGTGTATAAATGCATGTAGGAGGTGAAAAAATCCGTGTTACATTTTCACAAGCAAATTAAGTAATCTTTTCATTTGAGCTTTATCATCAAAGTTTTATAAGCCTTACCTCCAGATTAAAGAAAGATTCATAACCACCATTGGTCTCTGTTTCTCATCTTCTATTTTGTTATTTAAACTTCCTCATGTACAGAATGTCTAATTAGCACCTCGCCACCTTCTCTCTCAAAACAAAATGACAAGATTGTGGATGCAACCAAGTAAAATTGCAATTAATTTTGATTTCTTTTTTGAAATTCAGGTGTTTATAAGGTGGAAATAGATACAGAACAAGATAAAGTCACTGTCACAGGTACCGTAGATTCTGATACTTTAATCAAGAAGTTGGAGAAATCAGGCAAACATGCAGAGATTTGGCCTCCAAACAACTACCACCAAATCCAGCCCAACCAAGAACAGGCCTTTGCTGATTGGATCAAATATGGAAAGGTCCAGAACCAAATTCAGGGTCCCATCAAGGGCATGAGAGGCGCCAAAAGAAGGCCTATGATGGGCCCACCACGTGGCCGAGAAGTTGATGATGAGTGGGCCTACTATGGACATCCGAACCAGGATATAGGAAGGAGGCAGCAGCCTATCATGGCAAATACAGTGGTGGACAATGTGCATATGGGTGCTATAGATGGATATAGCATGGATGGTGATGGCAACATGAAGTCCATGATGGGTTTTCAAGGTTTTAGTGCCAGTGATACAGGGTTGCCATCGTTCGAACACCATCATCCTCCACCATACATGATGCTGAGCAACATGCAAGGCCGACCCCACTACAAGCAATCTCCAATGATGAACATGGACACATATGGCATACCACCGATGAACCACCCAATGATGAACATGGACACGTATGGCATGCAACCGATGAACCACCCAATGATGAACATGAACACGTATGGCATGCAACCGATGAACAACCCAATGATGAGTCAATACATGCACGTGCATCAACCCCAGAGGACCAATTATGCAGCTTCTCCAGTTACTCCAAACAATGACTTTTATGGCAACTTCAGCTATGTACCATACATGGCAAATATGTAGGAGGAGAATAACATATCATAAAATGAGAGTGCAGAGAAAAGAAAAGAGTTGGATAGCAAAGCGATGGTGATGAACTGGGAGAACTATGTTCGTAATCAAGAATCAGCTATATTATTTTGTGATATAATCTCTGGTTGGGTTACATTAGGTCTAAATATTGCCTAGTTGGTACATATGGTTATTATAAATCGCTTCTACATTTTATCGCGTCTATTGAGGCTGCAAGAGAATTCCGTCGCACCACAAAAAAACAAAAAGAGTCTATTTAGCCTGCTAATGTGACACTTATTCATGGAACTAAACAAGACTCACAACAATGAGAGGACTTTTCGCAATCATCATTGCCCTACATTTACAGAAGAAAGAAAGAAAGAAATTGCATGCTTCCCTTATTTAAATTTGTCTTTGCTTAGTCTAGTAAACATCACAACAAAATGAAAAGACGGAAAAAAGAAGAAAAACACTAATGTTTATATCATACTCCCATGGTAACTTCAACCTAAGGAGTAAGACCAAGCATATACTTATGTCTGAAGAATACATGTGATCGATACTATTGTTCAATGTAGCACTCAATTCAGCTGTATCTCTCAGTCATGTATTTGACCTGTGGGTGACAAATGTATGTGATTGATACTATTGTTCAGTGTAGCACTCAATTCAGCTGTATCTCTCAGCCATGTATTTGACCTGTGGGTGACGAATATCGTCTTGGCTCTGTATTAATCGAATCTCCAAACTGCTTGATTCGGGATTGTATCCCACCATTTTATAGTCATTCAATGTCCTCTGCAGAAGTGCCTGCAAATATTGGAAACAACATAGCGATCACTCAAAATTAATAGAAAAACTAAGGTCCAATAGTCAGACCAAACACAAACATCCGGGAAGTGTAAAACATTTCAGAATAAACGACAAAACACAAACACCAATATCGAGATATATATTTAAACACTCCCTATTTAGCCTCTCGCATTCCTCTCGTGTAAAAGACCAAGATGGGGGCTAAAAGCGGTGGAGCGGGAATATTCCCAGAAAAATGGAAAAACATGATAAAGAGGACCCCCAACCCCTAGCATAGAAAATCCAGTAACTCGAAGTTCCTCATCTATACTCATATTATCCGATCCTTTACGACTTCCAAATTTAGACTGAGCTAATGCAAAATTATCAACTGCTACAAAAATAATCACTCCTGTCTATCATTTGTGCATAGACAAAAGACACCCCAAGCAGGCCTTATGGGTGAGTATCTTTAGAAGAGATCAAACACTTCATATATAAAACAGCACACCAGGAATACCTGCAAGCTTGATACAGCAAGCTCTGCTGCTTTGTCAAGATTATCAGGATATTTCTACAAAGCATAAAAGTAGATTTGTATTAGAAACAACATAATACGGGCAAAAATGTCTCTGGAGTTATGGCAATAGTTATTGGTTTTACATTGCTCCATCCAAGTAATAGTGCAGTCATTAGATCCCCTGTTCCCTACAGAAGCATGTACATGTCTCCATCAGATTAAGTGAAAATAGAAAAAGAGTTGCTACTACAGCATCGAACTTACACCAACGATAATATGAAGGGAAAATTTCAAAATGGCACCTGAACTTTTACCCAAATGTCACAGAGACACTTGAACTTAAGTTTAATTCAATTAAACACATGTACTAACAAAACCCCAATTTAAGCCCCTGCCGTTAACACTCTATTCATTTCGTCCAAAAATCACTGACGTGGCATAACTTACCTGTTAAGTGGACCCACTGCACATGTTATAAACACAAGACAATGCACCCAATCCAAACTCCACCCTTTACTTCACCCCATTCCTCCACCATCTGTCTCCCTCTGCAACAACTCCTCCTCCATCTCCGCCTCCTTAGACCACACACCCTCCTCACAAAATGCCCGCCCTTCCTCCTCGGAAAACGACTCTGCTTTGACAACCACGACCACGATCGTCAATGAAGACATTGTCTCCGCCGCCGCGGCAGCAGCTGTGGTTTCTGGGCTATACCCGGGCAGCCCTATGTTGGCCAAATCTGGAGCACACAATACTCCACCCGTCGCCCCGGTTTCCGGTAAAACCCCAATCCTCTTCCTGTAAAACAACCCCTTCTCCGCCGCTTCAACCAAAACGTCATCGTCCAACTTACCCATTCGACTTCGACTTGGGCGTCACGCCCTTAACAACAAAGTCAGATGATTGAGATTTCTTGAAAGAGAAATCGCCCAACTTGGGCTTAAAGTGGATGAAGAACCTAGGGTTTTGGGTCCCTATCAGGTTTGAATTTGGCGCTCATGCTCGTGGGACTGTTGACAGGGGACCCATAGTGTCTAATTTCGGTTCGAAACACGAGGGCGAAGGGGTTGAGCGAGTCATTGGGCTTTTAAGCGAGTTTGAGAGATGGACCTGACGAGAAGAATGTGGAGAGGTTTAGGGAGAGCTCTTTGGAGTCGTTGGTGATCATGGAGGATTGGAACGGAAGCTCTGTGAAGAAACTGAAACTGACCTGAGGAATGGTGGTGAAGTAATGGGGTTTGGATTAGGTGCATCATCCCCTACTGGTAACATGTGCAATGGGGCCACTTAAACGGATAGGAGATGCCACGTCAACAATTTTGGGGAAGAAGTGGAGGGAGTCTAACGACAGGGGCCTAAATTTGAGGGTTTTGTTAGTATAAGTGTTTAATTGAAATAAACTTAAGTTCAGGTGTCTTTGTGACATTTGGGTGAAAGTTCAGGTGCCATTTTGAAAGTTTCCCTTATATGAAATACCTAAAGTTTATGATAGGTAACATGTAGAAATAACAAACTGGACAAAAACAGTAAGTATTGAGAAAATTATCAACTTGAAACACGGATAGGCATAAAGAAGGAATAAAGCCTGTTCGTGTAGTGAACCAGATAAAGCCTTTACACGTTTCCCATATATACACTCAAAAGTTGACGAAATGGTTTGATATCAAACATGAACTAAACCGGTACAGGGACAATGAAAAGCTTAAGGCATACCATCAAATTTTCATGTGTACAAATAAATTAAGCAACCAAGAGCCATTATAAATGTAGTGCTCACTTTGGGTTAGGCCGACAAGGTAACACTATAATATCTCAAACTTGAATAATGTAGCAACATTGTCCACTACAGGCACAAACAAAATGCAAGAATAATTGGTCGCTCAAGTTCACCCTAGACCACAAGGCAGTGAAACTATTTGTGCTCCTTGTGTTTGTCACAGAATGATTAGAAGCAATAGGCGGGCCACCTTGAAGAAACTTTAGATAGAGGAGGGGTTGAGTCTGGAGTGTTTTTGTGGACTATTCAAGTTAAAAGTTTCAAAGGGAAACTAATCCGCGACTTCGACTGGACGTCCAGAAGATTGTCCCGTGAAATAGCAGCAAAATTAAGGAGGTATATTTGTCCATGGAATGGCCAGTGCAGAGCCAATACCTGAATAAGACAGTTCAGGCATCTATGGCAGGGGTGGCTGGACGGGAACCATTACAAATTCGAGTTGCAATTCAATTCTCGTTTGTCATTATAAAATCTGGAGGTAGAAGTGGGATACTGGAAACCATGAAATTTGTATTTTTTAGTTGCAACAAAGGTGTAGAGGAGTCATAAAAAATGACAGCAGGCTATTGATGTCAATGAAACATCTGCAAGTTCTTATATTCAATGACACGATATACGTAAGCTACAGAGGAGTGTCATTGTGATGCCTGGTAACTTTGTCTCGAGGATAGCTTCTGAGCTGCACGAGCCATTGCTGATAACCTAATTTTTTCTGGTTCAAGTTATTATGACTCGAGTTGTCCCTATTTCCAAACGCTAAACTATATACTGCTCTCAGAAGACAGCATTAGATTCTTATGAGGCACCTTCACTATAATATCTTTTTCTATCCTTGACCTAATAATAGTTCTTAACCCAAGATGTTCACAAATTGTTTCATCTCTGTGGATTTCAAACCTCCCAACATTCTATTGAGGCATATCCCCTGATGATGACTGCACAATTATAAATAGATTATATTTATTGTCACCATCACTGGAATGAATTTTACATGGGTGCAATAGTATTCCACTGAGATTCATTTTAAGTGACATACGTCCTTTCATCCAGGTAAGCATTCTTCTAACCATATTTGATAAACCATAGCTTGCTTTCTGTCAGTACAACTCAGTCCATGGGAATAAACATGGCTCTAAGTATACGAGTATGGAGCATCATATGACAAAAGAATTCGATAAGCCAAAAAAAATCACTCTGTGCACTTTACAAGAGGCCCAGTCCACTCATAAAGTTACATATGCCACAAAAGAAAGTCGTACCTTTACAACCTGAGTCTACGAATGGATACGAGACACTAGGAGTTCCAGGAAACCAAAATGTAGGTTTCCGTGTTATTGCTAAAACTCATGCCAGATTATTTCATGCACACTCTTACTTCTTAAGAATGAAAGTAACTAATTCAGAAGATTCTTCTTTCGCTACAATCACATACCGTGAAATATGCAGGAATTTTGGGTATCGCAATCCTGAATTGTTCAGGTGACTTACCCTGTTGTGTATAAGAGCGAAATGCAAGAAAATTTTCATTAGTTAACAGGAAAGAAATAACTTCATAATAGATCACAGGATATAACTTGACAAGACCAAATTCATGATTTGAAGACCAAAAAGAATAAAAACAATGAAGTCCATTAGTCATAATACAGAATTGCACTAGACGCAATCAAATACTCCCTCCGCTCCTAATTAAGTGTCCATCTTTCCTTTTTTGGATATTCCAAAATCAATGTCCACTTTCAAAAGTCAACCCAGAAAAGACTACCAATTTCCCTTTTTGCCCTTTCTTCTTGAGATTTAGATATTTATTTTAGCAAACCAAATTACTCCGTAATACAAAAGTGGGCGCCATTATAGGAGTAAAGAGTTGTCCTCTCTGTTTTTCTCAAAAGTTGGCGCCATTATTGCAAATGGGCAAAATTGGAAAGTAAAAGTTCTGCTTAGGCAATAATGATGCTCCCTTAAATAGTGGAGACAATGAATTCAGAACAGAAGGAGTACAAACTTTTCAGCAGCATCTTTGACCTCCACACAAGCTCATAACATAAATATATTAACAGCAGACAATCTATGGGGTTTTCATCAAGAAACACATTGGTTGACGGCAGAGCTCATCACTCAATTAACTGACTGGCTAGTTCCCATGTAAAGCCCAAAGAAGCACCAATGTACTTAATAGGTTTTAACACCCTAAACAATTGTGAAAAGATTAACTATTCCCTAAATCATGAGTATATTCCACGTAAACCATATCATATTTACTTGCTGTTCATAGAAGAATGCTATTAGTCGTACTCAGAACAATCTTGAATTAGGGCAGTTTAACTCAAGACCATTGCAATATTAACATACTCAATGCCTGTACATATCTTAGGCCTTAAAACTATCTTTCAGACTTTCATAGGCGAAATCTCTACACATAATTCCTCTTTGGTGAGAGAGGTTAAATCATGCTGTACGTATCTTAGGCATTAAAACTATCTTCCAGACGTAATATGCTCATATGCAGTCTAACCTTCTTGCTTGTGCACACTGAGAGACTTGCCTTGATAATGCTGCCTTAGGGGGTCCCCAATACCCAATGGAAACTCTAAACAGCCCACGTAGATAACAAGAAACTGTCCTCAAGTGTGCTTGGGCTGCTAATTTAATATCACATCCTCGCAAACCTATGCTAGTAAGCCAACAACCGCCATATAAAGCACGATGCTTCCACCTTTGTGCCCAACCAATAGAGACAAATCAAGTGTTGGGGAGTGTGGCTCTCAAGTCAACTTGTGGCTCGTGATAGTATGCTAGTAAAGTGAGGCGTTAATTAACACTCACGCGAAAGGTAACCATATACTGCCTGATCACGTCTAATAATAGAACACTAGCAACTATCAACCAAATAGTTTAGTTTGAGTGACCAAATAGTTGTCAAATTTGAATTCTTATAACTTGAACAGGACTTTGTAATTAAGACAAAGACGCACCATTTCTTTCTGATGACTGCCAATAAGGAGGAGATTGTCATCAATATTTATGCTGGTTATCACTACCTGGAAAAAAAAAACAGAAATGTTCTAATGTTATTCGACCATGCACATGCAAGATCTACATCAATCCAATAGACAAGTCTCTAATTCATATTATTTGTTGGAACAATAGCCTTTCTTTAGGGGTTCAAAGCCTATTTTCAAACGAAATCAAAGAACTTGCAATAGTTAGCCTTATTTCAAAAGAAACGAAAAGCACATGAAAGGTAGTTGTCTAGTATATACTCGGTGGATAGTTTGATGCATTGTTGAGCCATGCTTTTGGAACCATTGATAAGTTAACATGATATAGAGCCTTGGTAATGGAAGGTCTTGGGTTCAAGGCTCTCCATTCACGTTTGTCCCCGTTAGCATTATGCTACTCCCCTCTGCATCCTGTTTCTTTCAATATCCGCTCGTTTGCATCTCCATGTGCAAGATGGGTTGCACATGAGGGAGGGTGTTGGATAGATTGATATCGTAGGCCAATTCATGCAAGCTTAAGCTTTTCAAATACTCAATAACTTAACCATAATAACACTATCTAACCTTTGGTGGTCCAGCAGCATGAAGAATGTTGCAGGCTTCCCGGCCATCTTTTTCTGACACAATTCTGCCACAAGAGAACCTACTCAGAGGGATAACTAATTGATGCAATGACATAGAAAAGGAAAAAAAAATCCGTAAAAAATCTCCAAAACAGAACTCAATTGATGAATCCAGATATAGGAGCATATCCCAACATCAACACAAATTGGAATTATTTTCCACCAACATTTCCAGGTAGCATAAACTGATGCCATCACATCAGATATGAAAACACGCTATAATGAATACGAAAAACGAATTATAAGGTTTCAACATGGAAGCTTCTTTCTTTGTACTAGATTTTATAGATTGCTGCACCAATTTCTTTTACGCCAATAGTACTCATTTAAACAGAAGGCAAAATTAAATAACCATCAGATGTTACACTTAGGGGTGCCTCTCATCTCTGTCAGGCTTAAGTATGGGGACTGAGTGGTCTTGAAGGAGAGAATTCTTGCTAGAATTAATTCTTGGGCAAATAAGACAATGTCCTATGGTGGGAGGGCTACTCTTATCCAATCCGTTCTCTTTAGTATTCAGGTCTACTGGAGTGCTATATTCATTCTTCCCCAGAAATAGCTTTAATGACATCAATAGCTTGTTGAGTGCTTTCCTTTGGAAGGGGGAGGAGTTCAAATGTGTGGGTGCTAAGGTGAAATGGACAAGTGTTTGTTCTCCTAAAAGAGAAGGGGGGCTGGGTTTCAAATTGACAAGGGACTGGAATCGAGCCTCAATGCTTAGGCAGCACATGTGGGCTATTGCTAGCAAAGTGTGGGTTCATACATACATCATCAAGCATTACTGCTTCTGGTATATGACTTGCCCTCCTGATGCTTCATGGACTCTGCGGAGATTGTTCAAACTTAGAGGGATTGGTCAGGACTTGATGAAATGGATAGTGACCCTAGTGGGTAATGGTCAATCAGTTTTCTTATGGCTTGATCATTGGCATCCTCTGGGACCCTTGTACGAGAAGTTTAGGGAAAGGGCTGTGTATAACCTGGGCAGGTCTCTCTCAGCTAAAGTGGAGTCTATGATTCATCCAGGTGAATGGAAATGGCCTCGGCAGAAGAATGCTGTGTTTAGGGAAATCCAAGCTCATACACCTCCATCTCTGCTTCCTAATAGCCACAGGGAGGATAAGCTTATTTGGATCCCCAGTGCTACTGGGATACATCTTCTGCCTGGAATGCTATTAGAGTTCGGAATCCCGAGGTTCCTAGGTTCCACGTGGTTTGGTATCCAAACCACATTCCTCAATGGTCTCGCCTGTTTTTTGAATGTCCTGTCTCTTGTTGGATATGGCTGTATGGCAGCATCTCCTAGCTAAATGTAGAATTGGTTGGAGGCCAAGAGGCTTGTTTATGTGAAAGGAAGTTCATTTCACAGCAGAATTTTTTATACAATCATGGCTGCATCTATCTATCATATCTAGTGGCTAGGAATTTGAGAATCTTTCAGAATACCTCTCAGCAAAAGGAAGCTCTGTATAACAGAATTGTCAAAGAGGTTAGGTATAGTACGTCTTCATGGAGAAGAATTCCCAAGACTGTTGCAAACTGGAGGATGGCTGTTGAGTGGGAGTGTGCTGAGCTTATCTTCACTTCCTAAAAGCGTGGCGTTTTTTGTTAGCCTAGTTTGATTTTGTTTTCCTTGTACTCCTTGTAGAGTTTTCTTGTTCAGGTGGGTTTTTTGTTTTTTGTATTCTCAAGGCTATGCCCTTGATCCTTGTTTTTTTGGTTCGGTTTTCTTGATGAATCTACCTTTACCAAAAAAAATAAAAAAATATACCCATCGGATGTCATAGACCTATCATATATGGTAATACAAACTATAAAGTCCATAAGCCATGAAGGACATAATCAGAACAGAAAAAGTTTCATTATACCATTCTGCAGCATCAGTGATGGTTATAAATACCTTAACCCAGTCAACTGTTCTGCTTCAAACTGGTTAGGAGTCAACATTGAAGCAACAGGGACTACCTAAACAAAATGGATGTTACCGAAGTGTATAATGTCAATCCCAATTAAATTGTTGACTTAAAATCAACAACAAGATAAACATGAATAGAAGGACAACTACGCACGACGAGGTATTATATTTATTTACTCATTTTCTTGAATTAGAGAATCTCAGATACCTAAAACCTTAAGACAATACCTTTGATAAGCCCTAACAAAAAATTGCTCGAAATATTTTCGAATCCATGATTCCATGCCACACTTAAACTTATGCAAGTTATACATCATCTCAGCCCATAGAGACAAACATGAATAACTTACACGCTGTCAAGTTTCTAACACAGCAGCATAATGAAATATTCAATGAAGTTTATCAGTATTCTAATGAGTGGGACTAATTTCTAAGCACTTCTAAACTAAAATGCCAAAGATAATTGCTTGGCACAGGGTATCGGGCAGGACAGAGTGACCATCGGTCACCAAAAAAAAAAACCAGAGTTGTATTCCACTGCTGTTCTCCCAACACTAAGGATTTCCAAGACCAAGGCACAAGCATTCATTAAACTGAAAGGCTAACTTCATGGCAGAAAAAAAACTACCTTCTCACGGTATACTGCTACCAATTCTGGAGGGACATAAAGCTTTCCCTCATCACCCATTACAGGATCACAAACTACAAACACAAAGAACCATACGCAAGAAGCCAATTATAACCACGCTATCTATAATTAGAAAGAGAAAATAAGCTTCAAAGATACCTTATTCTACAAGAACATTATGTTGACATATCAGACTATGCCACCAAAATTAATTCGACAATACAATAAGTACTCAAATCCATCATAAAAAGTTTAGGTGGATACATTATTTCTCAGAAAAAGATTTGCTTGCTTTATTCAGCACACAATAATAAGAACCTCAAAAGTCAACAGAAATTCATAATCAAGAAAACAACCATCAAAATTAAAAGAATACTGGTTATATCCCTGTTTTGAACTGAAGCAGGGTGTGCAAAGATTCCGTAAATAGGTGAGAGTTCAATGATACCAGGATATTCCCCATAAGCAGATACAATTTGAGGTTTTTCAAAAGGAAGATAAGAAGTCTCCTTCACCAAAATCTGAATATAACAATTAGATGAGAAACTTATTTGGTTCCAACAACGCAGGTATTGGACTGGACAAGTACTTACAGGTCCATAATTGAATCATAGTACAACCATTAGCATTTTGCAAAAACAAAAAACAAAAAACGTTGATAGACCTTCCGTGTTGCTTTCAACAAAATTATTATTTCCATTACACCAAAAAAGTGAGCAAATAGAATAATACTTCTGCAATGTGATCATAAAAGAATTATGTAATGATAGAACCTACAAGCTCTCAAACTATGAACCCAATAAACCAAAAACCAAAGAATGATGACTTCAAAGTCACAAGAAAGTTGAGCTTTAGTATACAACTCACCATAAGTAAGTTTGGGATTGACAGCCCGAAGCTTACTGACGACTTCTAAAACGGTGTTCAAAAAGGAGACGGAACCAATATAACCTACAGACGCACCAAACAGACAAAACAGTGCAAAAGATGGATTAATAAAGTTTTGAGATATAAAATCCAATCTAAAGGCCACCCAATAAAAATGCCAGATAACAAGAGAAAAACAGTGAAGCAACTATGAAAAAGAAAAAAGAATAGATTCATCAAATATAGAACATAATACAGGAGGATCGCGAACACAAAACTGTTTTCATGTACAGAATGCATATTATAATTTTCAAGATGACAGATTTTCAAGATGACAGGTGGGTCCACCATAAGTATTCTCGAAGAGATTCTCTCTATCTAGTGTCTAGCCATTCATTTTGTACACAATTATCCATCACACATTCACAAGAAATGTACTGTTTTATTTACTCAAACCTTGTAGACTTGTAGTAAACCAAATCATGAGAAAAAATGAGTAGAGGCCCAAATCAAGATGGTCAGCTACACAAATGCCATAGTTTGATTCACAAAAGATTTTTAAACCCAACCTATAAGGTGCGAAAGTAAATGCATGTGTTCTGAGAACAAAGCTAATTCAAACATAATGGGAAGTCCAATTAGTTTACTAAGTTCCGTATGCTAGCAGTCTAGCGCAGATGATTGAGAGCGACTGGAACATGGCTACCAGCCGACATGGCAAACAAAACCAAATATTAGGAAGGGCAATATCATACCAGTCAATAAATGGGTGTAGAATAATAGATCATTCGCTTCAAGGCCTTCTATTAATTCCCACAGTTGTTGTCCATTCAAAACTTGCCCCTTAAAAGTTGGGTATCCTGCACAATTTTCAGGTTAATTACATTAACAATGGCTTGACCAAAATTTTCACTAGGATTTCATGCCTGAACATATGCATATTCATAGATGACCCTCAAACCATATGTCAGGCCTCAAACTGTTAAGGTGAAGTGATATAAGCATCTTGCCTGTGTGATTTGAGAACTGCACTGAATTGATTGGATCCACGTCATAGCCTAGTAGTTGAAGAGGGAAAACAGCTGATTTATTGCCAACATATCCCTTGGGAAGATAGACAACAAAAACAAATCAATACAGGAGAAGACCTAATCTCCAACAAGCTTATTCAAACAAATGACTCTATCAGCTAGGATCGAAGAAGAGCATGCATTGCATTTTCCATGCATGTCTTCATCTTCACCATCATAATCCGAAGTGAAAGTAATTACACTTGGGTTACTCTCATGTCAAACGAGCCATGTCTGCTTATAGGAGGACCCCCAAAAAAATCCCTCATTCCTCCCCAGTCCCCACCAAAATCTCTCTACCGGTGTTCCAGAGTATTTTTCAGCTATCGAATAAAGTGACAATCTTGAGAGATGCGATCATTCTCCCGTGATTCAATGGCCAGAAACGCACCGGAAAATTCTAATCTCCTACGGTTTGAACCCTCACCAAATAAAGTGTCCATTAGTTCTACCAACTGCCGGTATTGATTACAAAGAATTCGAAATCCTATTGCTAATTGTATAAAAGGAAAAACAGTATACAAAGCATCAATACCTGAACAGTGTGAGATTGAATGCTGAGAACTCGACCCGTTTCCGATGGCAGAGCCAATGAAAGGATCGGAGGCGCCATTACCGAGTTCTTCGAGCTTCTCAACCTAAAATTTTTAACATCAAACGCTATGCAACCACACACGCATTCACTCGTCTATCTAAATGCAAAAAACTGAACTTTTGCCATAAAGTTTCACCCGAAGATGTCTGCCCTCCTTGTTGCTTTCAATTCCAGCCAATTTATGCGCTGGTACTTTAACATATAATAAGATTATTTTGAGATATGAAATCGATGAATTGCCAGTTGTGGCGTGCAGATTGAGAAGCGGTCAGAGAAAGTTAACTGCGGCTTTTTGAAGGAGTGATTTCGTCAACGTTTTGTTTGATTATTTCGTAACTGCGCGTTGGAAAATGACAGCGGCGAAACCAATTGAGATTCTAGGGTTCCGCCGTCACTCCGCCGTTTGAAATACGAGTAATTGCAGATCCTGTGCTGAGATTGGACTGGTACTCTTTGTTACGCTCCTAACGTGTGTACAAGCTCTTGCTCATCATTCTCTAGTTTTTAAGGATGAGTTCTATTCATAAATTTGTAACATTGGTTTTAGAGTCAAGGACACCATGTTTCAATTTGATCCGCGGATGAAGTGACCTATTGACTGGACTAAAATATTCAAAGTCTTGAATTGATAAGTGGGTGGAGCTGTAAAAAAAGAAAAAGATAAAGATGCCGCATCGGATTAGTGTCGACAAAGTAGACCGACCGTTGTGGACGTCAATTGCGGAGAGCGGTGGTAACAAGTCACACAACGCCTAATCATGGATTTGGCTCAATGTATATAAGCTTTTGGACACCCTCTCCTAATAAACCAGTTTTGAATGGTGAGTTCTACGAGTTTGTGACACTCTTTACTTCGTTTTTTTTTCATTTGTGTTGTGCAATTTTTGAAATAACTTTCACGATTGGAATGATTTATTTGTTATCTGATCGAGAAAATTAATTACGATAGAAATTAGAAATTTGATTTTCACACTCCGTTTTCTGATATTCACACTTTCTTTTTGATTTTTAGAGTTGAAGGTGTATGTATTTTTATTTTTATTTTGCTAAAAAACAAGAAAAAAAATGTGTGTATAAAAGAAAAATGTGGAAATCAATTCCCTAGAAATTACTATATTTATCGAAGATGAACCACATGACTACAATATTCCTCCCTCTCTCTCCCTCTTTAATTTAATTGTCCACGACGATTTTGCGTGTCATTTTCAATAGTTTATATATATTGACGTATACTATATTCCATGTTTTTAAAATTATTATCTTATAAAAATAATTACGATTTATCAAATAATACCTACATTACATATTTTTAATAATATATATTAAAAGACAAATATAATTAAAAATAACACACAGAACCGTAATGTACACTTGAAAAAGAACGGAAGAAGTATATTTATCTTGAGATATATGGCTTTGAAATTTATTTATTTTTGGATACACATGTTCTCAAAATTTATTAATAAATAATTTTTAACGTGACAAATATTCTGAACAAATACTAAAAAATGAACTGTTTCAATTATCAAAATAGAGTTGGAAAAGGTCCATGAGGACATCTTTTTAATTTTCTTGTGTAGTACAATTTTTGAAGTTACTTTCACGATTGGAATGATTTATTTGTTATCTGATCGAGAAAATTAATTACGATATAAATTTAGAGAATTGATATTCACACTTCCTTTTTGTTTTTTAGTCTTGAAGGTGTATGTATTTTTATTTTTATTTTGCTAAAAGACAAGAAAAGAAATGTGAATATAAAAAAAAAGTGTGGAAATCAATTCCCTAGAAATTACTATATTTATCGAAGATGAACCACATGACTACAAAATATTCCTCCCTCTCTCTCCCTCTTCAATTGTCCACAACGATTTTGCGTGTCATTTTCAATAGTTTATATATATCGACGTATACTATATTCCATGTCTTTAAAGTTATTATCTTATAAAAATAATTATGATTTAGCAAATAATACCTACATTGCATATTTTTAATAATATAGATTGAGAGACAAATATAATTAAAAATAACACGCAGAACCGTAATGTGCATTTAAAAAAAACAGATGGAGTATATTTATCTTGAGATATAGTATGTCTTTGGAAAAAAAAAATTTTGGATACACATGTTCTCAAAATTTATTAATAAATAATTTTTAACGTGACAAATATTCTAAACAAATACTAAAAAATGAACTGTTTCAATTATCAAAATAGAGTTGGAAAAGGTCCATAAGGACAATGACAGTTTTTGAATTTTCTTTCAACGAAACTTGGTACTAATTAAATTCTCACATTAACTTCTGACTTCGCGATGCATCATTTCTTATATCCAAAGGACCCAAGGTACTAGACCCTTTCACGAATACTCCGTAATTAAAATTTAGAACCTCTAACAAAAAAACGGAGGCTGTCCCATTTTTTTATTAACTTATAAAATTCGTAGTTCGTCATTTTTTGTAATTTTTTGGCAAAAATTTATATTTGTTGATTAATTTTAAAAGGATTAATAACCTTGATCCTTATGGACGGTCATATTTTGAAAATATCGTTTAAAACAACGATTTAGCTTTTAATTGTAGATTTTAATCAAATATTTAGATTTGAAATCTTAAACAATTAATTAACAATCTTATTAAATAGTATTACCAATTAAAAGTTATAATTATTTTTTTATCCAATTAGGATAGGACGAAAGACAAAAGAATGGGGAAGGAGGGGTAGTAAGAGTACTATTATAGGTACCGATGGGAACCATATAAATGGTGTACCGACGGCCACGCAGGACCCACTACAGGTCTCGTATGGAAAATCCGAACCGTTCAATAATTTTAAAACAAAAACAGAGTGGGTATTGTTAAAAAACTAGCTCAATCCAGTATGTGTAGATGCTCGATCCAAGCTTGCCATTTTTCATCCAATCTTCTCATTTTTCTAGATTTTTACAAAATGGGAAGATCGGATCGAGTACTTACACATATCAGATTGAGCTGATTTTTCACAATACCACTTATTTTTTTTAAATTATTGAACAACTTAGATTTTTCGTGCAGGACCCATAGTGGATCCCGCATGACCGTCGGTATGCCGTCATTATGCACAACCGTCGGTCCTTATATCTTTTTCGTATAAGAATAAGCTTTCCACCTTATGAGCAAAAGAGATTTCATTGTTTCCCAAAACATTACTCCGGCATGGTATTTTGAAAAAGTTGAAATTATTAAAAATTTTCTTTTTCAATGAATGTGACCCAGAAACCATTAATCATTCACTTTCCATCTGACTTTATTTTGTTTTATATTCTTATTTATTTATTTATATTAGTTTCGTACATGTGACATCGTACCGATAATGTTAAATAAGTCACAGAAAAATGGTAGTAGTACTTATCCTTCTTGGGTTGAATTTGATTTTAGAACTTAAACCTTTTAACTTCAAAGTAGTTTTCACTTAGCAAATGCCCGGTCTTATTTCAATAAAAAAAAAAATGCAAGTTATTAAGAGTGATCGTCAAATTTTCACTATCAGTACGAGAAAGAAATAGTGCCCACATCATGTACAATAGAAATATTATGCACTATGTTTTTGGGCATGTTACTTGCATTTTTAGTGTAACCACAAGTGAGTGCTGTAAAAAATAACGGAATTCATATTTATGATTAGTTATAAATTTTATGGTTCTTGTGTACATTATGCATTCCTTATTATGGTTCACTTTTTTGCTTGTTTCATTTGTTAGGATTTTTTTATTGGTAATTATTACATATCATTCCAGATAATTCCGAATAAATGTGTATGGTTCACATAAAAACATAATGAAAATGAATTATTTTGGTTAGCCCAAAATTTTATGTTGTTAGTTACAAAATATTTTGGTTAGTAACCAAAAAAATTAGGTCAAAATATGTACCACCAGACTTTTCATATAGATTTTACATATAGTGAAACGGTATCAGAATACAAAATTATGAAAAAAAAACTCCATATTTTTATTGGTCCCTTTTACCACTTTACACCTTTCCTCTTGTCTTTAACCATTGTGTTAGTTAATCATAGTTGAGCCTAAAAAGAAATACGGTATTCTATTTTTGAGACTACTAGCAAAAAGCGTGCACATTGTTCTGTGCTCATTGCTCTTTGTATTGCATTTCTCACTATTTATCTTAAAATTTGCTTTCAACTGGCTCAAGTTTTCACATTCTTTATCCATCATTGAATTCAAAATAAGAATCAAAATCAGAATTAAATCCTTAATTGATTCAGTTTCCCTTTCATGCTAATTACCCAGCCACCCTTCTAATTCCTCCTCGACACATCCCACACAAGTTGGGAGACTGCACAGACACATAGCCAACCCTTCTCTCTCTCTCTCTCTCTCTCTCTCTCTCTCTCATAGTTTGAATTACGCATGTGAGGCGGAGAATCTGAATCAAACCTTTATTTGATTCTCTACAAGATTTTCGAAAGATTATAATTATGATTTCTTTCTCTCGCCTACACATAATAGTGTCCCTCTCTCTCTCAAGATCTCACACATCACATGCAAGAATTTGGGAAGAACATACAAGAATTGTCAGAGTGGTTTAATTAGAGATCTTAGGAGGATTCTAGCCATGAGCAACACAATAAACACATGATTTTTAGGCCAACTGATTTTACCAAATAAACGTTGCGCAAAGGACAAAAGCAAAAAACTAAGGAAACAAAAAGAAGAAAAATCTGGAGAAGTCAGAAAATTCACTAAAGTAAAATTTTCAAACTTGCTACAATACGTAAATAGTGTTCGTGAGCCACCACTAAAAAGATCGTTTCAAGATGTGAAACAAACCAAAATGCCCCCTCCAATCCTCCCACGACCAATCACTAAACGGAAGACCTAAGGGGGAGTTTTCGGGAGAACCAGTCAAAAAAGAGCAGTGGGCGCTTACATGCCAAATCAAGAACAATCCTCCTAGGCAAGCAAGCATGGATTACTCTTTCCACACTCCTATCTGCCTCCCATCTAAACACATAAAAGAAATCATGTCTACCTTCGAGAGAGGCTATGGTTAAGTTCTTAACAACACCAAACAGGGTTTTTTTCCCGGTTTGTTCGGCCGGTTCGGTTTTCAGGTTGTTAATTTCACTCCTTTGTTTTGGTATTTGAATTTTGAGTGGAGAGAGGTAGAGAGAGAAATGAGAGTAATGATTAAGAAAAAATTTATTGAGGATAGCGCGCAGATAGAGAGTCCAAAATCCCAAATCCCAAACCAAACAAGCTCCAACAGACTCTGTGGCGGCCAGGTTACGGGCTATTGCTCAAGAGTTGGTATTGTGGGCAAAAATAAAAGGACTCAGTTCATTGAAGTAGCAGAAGTACATAACAAAGCTGTTTTATAGCCTAGACCAAAAGAACCAAGTTGTTGCATTTTGCTAGAACAAACCCAATCACAAGGTGAATTGCAACAACCACAGCATAGATATACACCTACTTTAAAAGAAACCATCACCTCTTCACGCATGAGGTTCCCCCGGCGACCGCAATATGCGAAGTTCCAACTCGAGCTGTCCACAAGAACCAAAGAAGTCACTTGGAACCATAAGGAAACTATTCGGAGGAGTGCGTTCGACCCGCCCACAAACATTATCAGCAAAAGATTGCAGTTTCACTGATCTTCCACCGCTGGTTGCGAGGAGATTGTATGAAAACCCTCTCTTTGAGGAGGTCGGCGCCATACAACAAACATCGATCACGTTTCCAAGATTTTGAACCCCATTGTTGAGGATAAATATGGTGCCTTCTTGTTCTTCCTGAAGGATAACATACTTCTGTAGTAGTTCTAAGGAGATTGGGATGGTGCAGTTGTAGTAGAAGCGCTTAGCTGAGCCTGAATGCTCGGTGCTGAAGTGGAGGGATAATTTGTTGAAAGATCCAATGAAAGCACAATCAGGAAGAGGGCACGAGCACGGTCCATAGATACACATGCCCTCGTGATGACTTTTCTTACCGCGGAAAACCAGTTCTGTGCACCCATACTTCTTGTACTGGCATGATGTTTTGACTGATTCAATGATCTTCTCAATCGGGCGGCAACGGTTGTGGCCAATAGTGGAAGAGCAAGTAGGACACTTGTTTCGAACTTTATTGCAACAGGAGAGGCATGCCAGATGCCCATTCAAACACTAAATTGCCATTTTGCAAGAGAGCATGTTAGAGCTATTACTTTACCTTGCAGCTAAGTAGTCGGAAGAGTGCCAACAATGGAAATACTGAAGTTTCACTCTACACTTCTCAAAACACATAATGGAATAATAGTGTACATTACCGAGTATGTCAAATACACCTCACGGATTCAAAGAGAGCAGTGATATCTTAAAATTCTATACGAATACTCTTTGGAATTCTATGTATCTGATAACTTTTATTGTCTAGCCTACCAAATGCGTGAAGTCAAAATTATAAAGAAATGAACGCCCAAAACTTTTCAGTGTAATGATCATCTTTAACCTAAATCATCAATACAAACCAGAACATGCCGGCTAAACCAAATGGCAAGTATCCACATGATAAAAAGATAAACAACTTACGTTGCAAATGAGAGAGAATTAGAATACAATGCGCATAAAGACTATGATGTTCGGCCAGGTCATATATATAAGGAGGCGGATACATGTATCATCTTGCAGATGGCTTGTCATCTTTGAAAGCTACCTAGCAACAAACAACTCAGGGACCCCTATACTGAAACTGGCACTAGTATATCAAAACTGCTCATCAGTGAGCAAATGAACCACGTTGAATCCACTTTTAGACATTTGGAAAAATATAGCTCACGTTTTGCCAAGTTGCAAATTTCCGACCAAAGAGGCTTCTCGGGATATGAAGAAAGGGAGGAGAATGTAAGCTTGCTTGAAAGGATCAGGAAGGGCAGATGAGCCAAGGACGGTAATCCAAAATTGAAGACTAATCAGAAAGTAGGCAAAAGGGAATACTTTAACTTTGGCCGGCAACACAAGTAAATGCAGGCTTCAATTTAGACAGACAAAAAGCAAGTGGTTTGAGAAATATTTTCTTTGAAATCATTGTACATTGCAAGCTATTTTCCCGTCTTTTGGACCAGGCTCCTGTCCAGCCCACTATCCTCAGTTTGCCTAGTTTTGTTGACCGGGGGTAAGCCCACAATGCTGATCAAAACCATTTAAATTATAGATCTCGCGGAGAACTAAATTCTTGCAACCAATGAACTTGCTTGGACACTGATAGCTTTCTTAACAGTTCATTTTTCAGAAGACAAAGGAATGCAAATGTGATTTCTGAACTCCCTCGGTCCTTTTTGCAATTTGTGGATTTGCGATATACTTATCAATGTCTGATCAAACTAATCTTTTTACAAAAACGTGAACGATTTTGATCCCTGTTACAAACTCCGGACACACTAGAGCCCATAACTTAACTGAAGAGGACACTGGACAGGAGCTGAGTCCTTGTAAGCTGTTGCTAAAACAACCATAAAAAAACATCTCCAGTCTTACCATTTGAATTGACTTAGAACCAAAATTTTGAACTCAAACTCGTACTAGATTGAATTTTACTCAATTTTTTAACCAAATCAATTAAGGACTTTTACTCAAAAATTTTGAAGGCTTATTTTTGCTCTTCAGAATTCACAATTAACTTTTACTCAAAATTTTTCTTACATTATAATATGTCCATCGGAGTGATTCATATCAAATGATGCTTTTACACTGACTTGAGAAGAATAATTTAGTACATTCCCTTCGGACAGAGGGATTCATAAGAAAATAAAAAAGGATTATGATTTCTAGCTAAATCACTCATTTGGATGGAGTATTTCGGTGAGAAATTGAGAAAACTACAAAAAGAGATTTTATTTTTTATTGGCTCTTACCTTTTCTCACCCAAAACTCACAAATAAAAGTAAGATTGAGCGAGAAAGGGCTCTGTTTTCTTATGTCACACTTTTTCATCATCCAAAGGGCTGTAAAGGCTAGAGATGCTCTAACCTAGCATAAGAATGAGGCCACAAGGCTAAAACAAATAGATTACAGAAATAAGAAAATCAGACCCATCTACAGAAGTACACAAAAACAAAAACAAAACATGGAGGGGGTTGGAAATAGCAGACCTGAAAGACAGGGATGCTTAGGTTCTGGAAGCAGATGGGGCAATCGAGCAAGTCGGCATCGGTAAGGGTTAGGAAATTGGAAGGGTCCCCACTGGCTTTGGCGGAACACCCGAATGCGTTGGTCCATGCTGCTGCCTCTTCTTCCTCTTCCTCTTTCACGGCAGTCCTCCGTTTCTTGCTACTTTGATGATTGGAACACAACAAGTCCAAGTCTTTTTGCCAGTCTCTGACCTTGGCCCAGTTGAGGTGATCCCTGGACGGAGGAGTATTCGCCATTCGAAGGCCTTTCTCCCTCTTGTCTTCGTCTACCAACGGAGTGTTGGAATTGGGGAAAGAAATGGAGGGAAAAGGACAGGAATAGACAAATTGGCGGGAAAATGGACCTTTGTTTCAATTTTTCCCTCCTTTTTCCTTAAGAACCCAATAATAAGAGAAGGGAATTTTTTAAAATCTCCAATATATCTTTTGCAATATACTAGTGAATTTGGTGTGATCAATTTTTTAAAAGGGATTTCCTCAACTACTTTTAACACATCATTAAATAAATATCCATAATTGGCAAAATAGTAATCGACTTCAAATTACCTACCACAATCCCCACCCCACTATTCCCACCCACAGTTTAGTTTGGATTTTGATAGAAATTTTTGAGGTAATAAGTATAAAAAGATAGAAAAATAAGATTAATAATTAAAAAGAAAACTTACTGGAGACCGTATACAAAGAGGGGTTAATTCTAGACACCCAAAGAGAATATAGTCTAGGGTTTGCCATCCCTCTAGAATGGATTACAAGGAAAGCAAGAGAAAGAATGATGGTACAACATTGACGGAAATTTTTTTTTAAAAAAAGAAGAAGAAAATACTAGGATATAGGAAAACATTTCATGAAAGTGTCTTAGAAAGGAAAACAAATGGTTTAGAGTTTTCTTACCCTATTTCAGAAACCCAATTAAGTACTTATTTTTTAAGAAGACAATTTCAAACTCAAAAATCATGTGTTTACGTAAATAATTTTTCTAATAATATAAATCTTGTTTGATGGATCTCATTGAGATCTTTTAAACGGTTCAAAAAAATTTAAATATTTATTTTCCATTTACATTATTTTTTAGTTTAAAAATGTGAAATAAATTATTTATTTTTTAAAAGGTTTATGAAATGAGGCCCACACTTCTATGAAATGTCTTCATGTATCATACCATCCTTCAAAAAACAAAAATTAAATTAAATGAGAAGAAGTCCATTTTTTTAGTCATTGTTTTTGGGATAGAGGGGGGCTGTCCCTTGGGGACAGCAGCATGCTATTGTACCCCATTTTGGGGCCCACCCCAGTCTCGCTTCAATAATCGGAATCGTTCACTTTGTAGAGCTCGTCAAGTAGAACAACTATGAAAAAAATCAGCTTCATTGGATATCATTAAGTGCCTGATCAGAACCTTTTTATCTTAAAAAGAATGGATCCGAAATACTGGATCAAATCCACTATAACCCATGGACTTATATGGGCTCCGATCAGGCACTTAATGATATCCAATTAAGCTAATTTTTTGCATAGTTGTTCTCCTCGACGAGCTCTACAAAGTGAACGATTCGATCATTGGAGCGAGATCGAGGTAGGCCCTAAAATTGGGACAGCAGCCCCCTGCGTCCTTGTTTTTGATACTTTGCTTTGTTTCTTTTAACTTTCAGAAAGTCTGTCCACACACATTTCATGCACAGATTGTGTACAATTTTTTTGTGGGGCCCATCACAAGTCCCATACAAATGATCCGAGCCATTCATTAAATATAAAACACTTTTTCAAAGGCTTTCGTGAAAAAATCAACTCAATCCGATACTTATAGGTGCTCGATCCAATCATTTAAGTTTTCATTATTTTGAAATCCCAATGAAAAATTAGATGATTGAATCGAGAACTTATAGGTGTCAGATTGAGCTGGTTTTTCACGGGGACCCTTGAAAAAATATTTTACATTTAATGGGAGACTTAAAGAATAGTCATCGGGTTCATCTTTTTGTAAGTTTTCATCAAGTACTTTTTGAACAATTATGTTTTCATCATTTTAGATGGTGAATTACCTATATTACCCTTTTAATAAGATATTCATATATAGGTGTATATTTCCTTCCTAAAATCATGGGTTGATTAATGGATGGAAATAGGGGGAAATTTTAATTTTTAAAATCCTTAATGGATATATTCTAAACCATTCTCTCTCCATAATTTCGTGAATGTTCAAATCCTTAATTTTCGTAAATTGGTCATAATATATAATAAACTTATGTGAATATGGTTCGACCAATTTCACAAAAATTCACGATTGATTGAAAAAATATGAATACACCATTTTTATTCATGAAAACACATGAATACATTAATCAAAAAAATATGAAAACGTAAATAAATTAAACGAAATACATGAAAAAATATGAATACACCATGTTTTTAATCGGGACAATGAAAAACATGAATAAATTAATCGGCCATGTTTTTCATGAATGCACCATAAAAAACATGAATACACCATGTTTTATTCATGGAAAACAAAAATAATCATGAAAATACATAAATACACCATGTTTTTTCATTCTTTTTGAACAACAATAATTTTTTTAATAATCTTTGAATAAGCATTACAAAGGCTAAAGGGAGCAAGGATCTATACGGGTATCACAACTTGTCTCAAACATCCCAACTAGGTTGGCACATAAGAATTGGGACAATTATATGGTAATCAAAGACCCAAAAAAGACAAGGGAGATGGCAATAAACCAACTCAAATAAGAAAAAGAAAAGGAAACAAAAAGAAAGAACAATAACAATGGAACAAGTATCACACATCAACAGCATCACAATCCTAACTATACGCCTACTCTTGAATAGTAGCAGAATAATTTCTCCCGAGGTAGTTAAACTCAAGTAGCCTTCAACATGTTATACAACATAAGTTACCAGCATACAGCAAATTCAGTAACATCAGTAGCAATCAACAGTTTTCCTTAGCCGAAGTCCAGCCATAACTTCTAAACTTCTCTACCAACATCCCAGTTGAGAGCTAGAGTGAGATAGAGAGAAATAACAGCCCTTGCGTGATTCGCCGCTACCGCTCGCCGTTTTATTGCACTGCCGCGTCCAAAAACTGCAAAATGAAATGGAAGATCTTGCCATGCGTTGTCCGTGCATCTCCTTCCTGCACTGCCGCTCGTTGCTTGATCATTTCGGTGCATCTCGTCCTTGTGTTGCCGACGGACCCTTTGCCTGAATATCGCCTGTCACCTTCGCTGCGGATCTTTCAGAGGGTAGAGGCATTTGGAAATTGAAAATGGAAGATTGGTATGTAAATGATTTTGATCAGGACTAAAGATTCATGACATGGTCAGAAAGCTCAGGCAGCAGCCCCACCGGACACAAAAGCACACAAATTGTGCGCAGATTTTTTTGTGGGGTCCACTAAAAATAAAGTGGACAGTATTTACTTAATTTATCCCAATCATCAGAGAGTGCAATAAAATAATACTAATAATCTTCTAATACTCTCTCCATCTTATAATTTTAGTCCCTTTTTTTGGCTTTGACATTTCAAGATGAACATGTATTTTCAGACAGTATTACAGAGTAATAAAAGATGGACTAAAACTATGGGATGGATGGAGCATTACCCTCCTAATCAATTTTCTTATTTCCTAAAGCTCCAAACAGATCAAAAATGAACGGAGATATCACAAGTATTCTAGACAAAACAAGGCCCACAAATTACAACGTTGTTTAGCAGAGCCTATTCCATGTTAGGGCACCATACAAACATGTTTTAGGATGACAAAAATCACTTCTAAGACCAAAACCCGACAATTCTTTGAGCTTAATTGGCTTAAGACAAAAGACCCAATTTGTTGCATTTTGCTAGAACAAACCCAATTGCCAGGTGAAACGCAATAACCATACTATTATATATCTACACCTACGTTACATGCATAATCACCTCTTCACGCGTGAACTACGCCCGGCGACCGTGATATGCGAAGTTCCAACTTGAGCTGTCCACGAGAACCAAAAAAGTCACTTGGAACCACAAGAAAACTCTTAGGAGTATGGTCAACCCGCCCACAAACATGCTCAGCAAAAGATTGCAGCTTCACCGATCTTCCTCCGTTTGTTGCGAGGAGATCATATGGAAACCCTCTCTCTGAGGAGCTTGGTGCAATACGTATCACATCTATCACGTTTCCAAGATTTTGAACCCCGTTGTTGAGGATAAATACGGTGCCATCGTGTTCTTCCTGAAGGATAACAGACTTCTGTTGTATTTCTAGGGAAATTGGGATGCTGCAGTCGTAGCAGAAGCACTTAGCAGAGCCTGAATGCTTGGCGCTGAGATGTAAGGAAAGGTTCTTCGAGGACCCAACAAAGTCGCAACCAGTAAGAGGGCATGAACATGGCGCATAGACACACATGTCCTCGTGATCACGTTTCGTACAGAAAAACACCATTTCTGTGCACCCATACTTTTGGTTCTGGCATGATGTTTTGACTGATTCAATTATCTTCTCAATAGGCCGGCAACCATTACGGCCAATAGTGGAAGAGCAAGTAGGACACTTGTTTTGAACTTTGATACAGCAAGAGGAGCATGCTAGATGTCCATTCAAACACTAAATTGCCATTTTGCAAGAGAACATGTTAGAGCTATTGCTTTTGACTTGCAATTAAGTAGTCAGAATAGTGCCACCAAAGGAAATACTAAAGTCTGAATCTAAACATGTCACATACTCGAGCCGATTAAAAAAATACTTTACAAAATGGAATAATATAGATACTTAAGTTCCGCATATAACAAATACATCTCACAGCTTCAAAAGGACCATCAACACAGTAGATTCTACATCGAATACTACTGTTTTCTATCTCTTTGATCACTTTTGTCATCTAGCCGGCAAAATACGCGTAATCAAACTTATAAAGAAATTCATGCTCCCAAAACTTTTCACCATGATGATCTTCAATTCGCTGAGTAATGAACACTATACATATTAACATGCTTGTAGCGTAATGTGCAAGTATCTGAATTAGAAGGAGTAACTCGAAATACTAAACAAAATGATTTATAATGCAAGGTTTCCTAATTCAATGGATGATAGAACATTATAAAACGCTATGCGTAAAAAACTGCAATGTCCGACCAAGTCATATTCCATTCATTGTCACAACTAGACCCGCTAAACATTCATAATTCATGATTTCTTGACAATGATGAATAATATGAGGTAGTCAAATAATTTGATTCTCAAAATCATTTGATTATTATGGTGTTCATAAAAAATGGAGACAAGGTACATGGCACTATGAAGCTATATTCACTGAATTACCAGCAGGAAAAACAATAATCTTGCCTTGAAATGTCAAGAGTTTGTGATGAGTTCCAAGAACTAGTCAATCTTACAATTTTTATCATCATTATGTTAGTTGTTCTTACCAATTTACTAAAAATAAAATAAGGAACAGAGTGAACTACATTAAATCCACTTTAAGGCATTTGCAAAAATAAAACTCAGATTTTGACAAGTTGAGAAAAAAAAAATTAAAGACAACTCTACTCAGGAATTCGACATGAGGAAATACTTTTACTCCGGCGAGCAACACACAAAATGCCAAGCTTCAATTTTCCGCTTGTATGATAGTCAACCTGGCAATTTCTTTTTTTTTTTTTTTAGTTACAGGGGAAAAAAGAAAGTGGTTCAATTGTATTGGCTAACAAATGTCAAATAATGAACTTATCCTCCTATTCAAACTTAGCCTTAACCCAACCCACTAGCTAAATGAACCCTGTTTTAGCATAATGATATGCCCAACTCACGTTTCTTCACTCCCACGGGCTCTATACATGGCTAGGCATTTTGCCTTGACCCAACTTCATTTGGTAAGTTTAACCAGTCTCAAGAGGCTAGGCGTATGGTATGGACTACTGAGCGTTCCATTTTGCCCCATTCTACTCTACAACTACACGAGTACAGGTAAATGGCCTCTCTCCAAGATCTACAACACTCCATCTCTATTCAAGTGAAAAAAACAAATGAATTCAAAATTGTTCGGTTTAATGTTCTGCAATAATTATTGCCATAAGCTTTACACTTTGTCTTTGTTGGCACCTTCAACCATGAACCCACTCTTTCTTTCATTCAGCATTTTCCTTGTAACTTCACCGCATCCGTTTGCATATACTCTGCTCTTGATTTTAGGGCTAATTTGAGAATTGGGTCTTAATTTTCATACTCTTTCATGTAATTAGAAAGTTGGGTCACACACAGAGATTACACTGCATACAAAGTTATGAACGCTAGTTTTTGTTAATCCATGGTAATAAGAATGCTAGATGTTTGGGTGGATAGCAAAAATAAGTATGGTTGGAGTAAATACATGGAAAAAGGTGGTAAAATAGAAAGTACCTAAATCTATATGTGTAATTTTGTACATTGTAGCTTGCCAAAGCAAAGAATTGGGTTAATATACAAGGAGGGTGCAGTCATAGGCCTGCAAGCCGTGACCTTTTCGAGACTTGACTCGGTAAAGACTTGTTTGAGTACTATTTGGGTACTAAAAGAACTGAACCTAAGCCTCAATTTTAGGCTCGTATAATAAATTATCCTAATCTCAACCTGACACTATACGACTCGACTAGGCTCGCGAACTTGAAATTTGTATGTGTGTGTATATACAATCCGGATCAGGTAAAGGATTCCGGACGGAGCATTTCGCAGACCTCGCGTCTCAGCCTTTGGATCGTGTTTTCAATGGTCTGGATCTGCGGATGGTTTATGACTGGTCACAATTAACTTTTCCTCAGAAAAGTTTCATTAAAATCTGGACTATTTAAAACACGATTCAACGGCTAAAACATGGTCCGCACAAAACACTCTGTCTGGGATCCCTTACCTGATCCGAACTATATATATATATATATATATATATATATCTCATAAAAATTTCACATATAAACAAGAATGTGTAAAAATTTTCACATGTACATAACGAAAATTTTATAATTTGTACATGCATAAACTATTAAAAGTGCTAGAAACTTATATTTTAATAGGTTCTATAATTTTACATATTTACTTATATAAAAAGAAAAGATTTATTTGCAAATATATACTTGTACGAGATTATAAATATATACTAACATTTTTTTACTCGTTAAGGCTCAAGAATAAGTTTGAGTTCGACGCAAACCTAAGCATGCTCAGCTTGAGCTCCGCTCGTCAAATTTTTCATCAAACTCGAACTCGCTTAAAAACTTTACAACCGAACCTGAACATTCCGAAACATGGCTCGATTCGGCTCGTTCGAAGCCCCAGGCGTAAGACACAAGGGGCATGCAGTGAAAAGCAAACATAAAAAGAAGAAAAGAAGAGGGGTGTAAGTAAACAAAGATAATGGACCTGAAAGACAGGGATGGTTAGGTTTTCGAAGCAGATGGGGCAATCGAGCAAGTCTGGATCAGTTAAGGTTAGGAAATTGGAAGGGTCCCCAGCGGCTTTAGCGGAACTACAGTCGCCTTCGGAACGATCGATCACCTTGGGCGATGCCTGTTCCCGTTTGTCTTTCCCAGGAGCCCTGATCCATCTGCAATCAACCCAGTCGAGATGAACCCTCAACTCAGACCTAGAAAATTCGAACTCTCCAGGAGGGTCTTCAAAGGAGACCACAAACCTCGATCCGCCATCAGCGACCTTAACAACGACGCCGGGCCACCACCCGTCTCTATGGTAGGCATCAACGACGTCCTTCAGCTCGTAGGCATGCTGGTTCTCGGTCGGAGGCGGCAACGGCCTCAGGTAGTCGCCTTCCAAGAACTCCCTCAAGGGTTTTTTGGGCATTTCATCATCTTCGTCGTCCTCAACGGTGGCGTACTGAACGTGGTACCTCAAGGGCTTTCTCGAGCACTCCGTTTTCCTCTTCTTCTTGGTGGAAGTGGCAGAGGAGGAGGAGGGGGCACTATGGTCAATTTCGATGATGGTGGCGACGTACCAGGGGCCTTTTAAACCCATGACGTCGTTGCCGTAGACTTCGACCTGGGAGCCTGTTCCGAAGAAGAGTTGCTCGACGCCGCCGACATTTCTACGCGTGGGGGACATTTGCTGCTGCTTTCTCCGGACCATTTTGCGTTTTTGAGATGTGATGAACAGGGAAAGATAGAGGGAGGAAATAGAACCGCTTCGAACAATGGGAGGAAGTCCTCGGGAAATGCAGGAGTGAGAGGAAGCGGAACAGAGAGAAGTAGTACTACGCAAAATTTAACAATACAGCTGCGCAAATGCCTACCTACCACTTCCCAATTACTCCTCTCTTGTATGTATACTAGGTGTTTTTCCCTGCCTAAAAGTACGACGCAACGTGGAGAATGATTTCGGTGTCCCCAGTTATTTTAGAGACACCGTAACTTTTAGCATAACAAAATTATTATGAGTATAACCAAAATTCATTACAAGCATAACAGTATCATTACAAGGCATAACTAAAATCATAGCAAGGCATAACTTATTTGTTATGCCTTGGTTGGGTTTAGTTACGCCTTGGTTGGTTTTTTGGATATTCCTCGGTTATACCTTATTTGGGTTGTGTTATACTTGTAATTGATTTTAGTTATGCTCCTAATGGTAAAATTATGCCAAAAATTATAGTGTCCCCAAAATGACCGGGGACACCATAGCATCACTTAAAAAGAATTACAAAACTATTGACTACCCCTGCCAACGAAGAGAATGACTTCGGTGTCTCTGATCATTTTGGGGACACCGTAACTTTTGGCATAACAAAACCATTATAAGAATAACCAAATTCATTACAAGCATAACCAAAACCATTATAAGCATAACCAAAACCATAACAAGGCATAACTTGGTTGGTTATGCCTTGGTTGATTTTTGATTATGCCTTGATTGATTTTTGGTTATGCTATGTTATGGTTTTGTTATACTTGTAGTGATTTTTGTTATGCTTGTAAGGGTTCTGTTATGCCAAAAATTACGGTGTCCCCAAAATGACCAAGGACACCATAGCATCATCCGCCAACGAAACTGATTTATATGGGAATGACTTCAGTGTCCCCGGTCATTTTGGGGACACCGTAACTTTTAGCATAACAAAACCATTATGAGTATAACCAAAACCCATTACAAGCATAACAAAATCATAACAAGGTATAACTTGGCATAACTTGTTTGTTATGCCTTGAATGGATTTGGTTATGCCTTGATTGGTTTTGTGGATATTCCTTGGTTATGCCTTGTTTGGGTTTTGTTATGCTTGTAATGGGTTTTAGTTATGCTTCTAATGGTAAAGTTATGCCAAAAATTACGGTGTCCCCAAAATGACCGGGGACACCATAGCATCATCCTTTTTTAAATTAGGTTCAATCAGAGTTCTTTTAGTACATGCTCGTACCCGAAGACGCGGATCAAACAATCAACATACATGCAAATCAACACTATAACCGTGAACAAAGTATCAACCTGTTCATGTAACACCGAGGGGTCGTTCAAAATTTCAAAATAGCGTGCGCACACACACAAATATGGAACGTTTAGTTATCATAATAATAATAATAATAATTGTTATTATTATAATTATTATATTTGCAAAATCAAACACTATATTGCTAGATGTCCATTCAAACAGTATATTGCTATCTAGCAACAGAACATGTTAGAGCTATTACTTGGCCTTGCAATTAAGTAGTCAGACAAGTGCCACCAATGGAAATATACTAAAGTTTGAGTCTAAACTTCTCAAAGCTCATAATGGAATAATGTAGATACGGAAGTTCCGTATATAACAGATATATCATATATCTCACAGATTCAAAGAGACCACTAACATGGTACATTCTACATCGAAAAATATTGGATTTGCATCTCTTTATTCACTCTTGTCGTCTAGCCTGCCGAATGATCTTCAATTTGCTGAGTGTTCAACACTATACATAGTAACGTGCGTAATGTGCACGTATCCGGATCATAAGAAGTAACTCGAAATACAAAACAAATGATTAAGAATGCAAAATTTTCAAATGCAGTGGATGAGACAAATTAGAAACCAATGCGTGTACGACCAGGTCATATAAGTAGTTGGACATATAAACCTTATTGCTGATGAAAAAACTGACAACATGTAAACCATGTTCAACAAGATGTTTGAGATGACTAGCTGGCAATAAACTCCTTAGGGACCTCTCTACTGAGTCCGGCACTGGTATATCGAAAGTGCGCATCAGTGAGTTGCAGATAAGTGCTCATCAATGAGTTACAAATAGGTAACATATATAAGATACCTACAATACAGTTTGTCCATTAATTTGTGATTTTCCGGATAATGATGAATAATACGAGGCGGTCAAACAATTTGATTCACAAAAATTAGTTGATCATTGTGTTGCTGACCGAAAATGGAGACAAGGTACATGGCACCATGGAGACTAGACAAGGAGCTATATTCACTGAATTACCAGTTACATTACTACCAGGAAAAAAAGAGTCTTGCCTTGAAAAGTAGAGTGTATGTGAAGGGTTCCAACAACTATTCAATATTAGACTTTTTACCGTCATAATGTTGGTTGTCTTAACAATTCACAAAAAATAAATAGCAGACTGAACTACGTTAAATACACTTTAAGACATTTGCAAAAAAAAAAAAAACTCAGATTTTGATTTAGACAAGTGTCAAAAACAATTAAAGACCTCCCAAGAATCCGACATAAGGAAATACTTTTACTTTGGCCAGCGACACAAGAAGATGCCGAGATTCCACTTTGGCCAGCAACCTACTTTAGATACATAATCCACCTCTTCACGCGTGAACTACACCCGGCCTATGCGAAGTTCCAACTTGAGCTGCCCACAAGAACCAAAAAAGTCACTTGGAACCATAAGAAAATTCTTTGGAGAAGTATGTTCGACCCGCCCACAAACATGCTCAGTAAAAGATTGTAGTTTCACCGATCTTCCACCATTTGTTGCGATGAGATCGTATGACAACCCTCTCTTTGATGAGATTGGCGCGATACAACAAACATCGATCACATTTCCAAGATTTTGTACCACATTGTTGAGAATATATATGGTGCCTTCTTGTTCTTCTTGAAGGATAACAGACTTCTGTCGTAGTTCCAAGGATATTGGGATGCTGCAGTTGTAGCAGAAGCGCTTAGCGGAGCCTGAATGCTTGGTGCTGAAGTGTAGGGATAGTTTCTTGGACGATCCAACGAACTCACAATCAGGAAGAGGGCATGAACACGGTGCATAGACACATGTGTCCTCGTGTTCACGTTTCTTACAGCGAAACACCATTTCTGTGCATCCATACTTCTGGTTCTGGCATGATGTTTTGACTGATTCAATAATCTTTTCAATAGGCCGGCAACGGTTATGGCCAATAGTGGAAGAGCAAGAAGGACACTTGTTTCGAACTTTGATACAGCAAGAGGAGCATGCTAGATGTCCGTTCAAACACTATATTGCCATTTAGCAAGAGAACATGTTAGAGCTATTATTACTTTGCCTTGAAATTAAGTAGTCAGAAAAGTGTAACCAATAAAAATAAGAAAGTTTTGAGTCTAAACTTCTCAAAGCACATAATGGAATAACGTAGATACTGAAGGTCCGCATATAACAGATACATCTCACAGATTCAAAGAGACCACTAACACGGTACATTCTACATCGAATAACCTTGGATTTGCATCTCTCTAATCACTTATATCATCTAGCCGGCCGAATTGCCTTCAATTTGCTTAGTACTGAGCACTATACATAGTAACATGTGTAATGTGCAAATATCCGGATTATAAGAAGTAACTCGAAATACAAAACAAATGATTAAGAATGCAAATATTTCAAATGCATTGGATGAGAGAAATTAGAAACCAATACGTGTACGACCAGGTCATATAAGTAGTTGGACATATAAACCTTTTTGCTGACGAAAAAACTGACAACATGTAAACCATATTCAAAAAGATGTTTGAGATGACTTGCTGGCAACAAACAACTCAGGGACCCCTCTACTGAGTCCGTCACTGGTATATCAAAAGTGAGCATCAGTGGGTTGCAGATAAAGAAAGTGTTCATCAATGAGTTACAACTTACAAATAGATAACATAAGATACCTACAATACATTTTGTCCGTCAATTGTCATGACTAGACCCACTTACGATTCCTAATTTGTGATTTTCCTGATCATGATGAAGAATATGAGGCGGTCAAACAATTTGATTCACAAAAATCAGTTGATCATTGTGTTGCTGACCGAAAATGGAGACAAGGTACATGGCACCATGGAGACTGGACAAGGAGCTATATTCACTGAATTACCGGTTTACTACCAGAAAAAAGCAACAGTGCAAAAACAAAACTCAGATTTTGATTAAGACAAGTTGCAATAGAAATTAAAGACCTCTCAAGAATCCAACATAATGAAATACTTTTACTTCGGCCAGCAACACAAGAAGATGCCGAGGTTCAATTTTCAGCTTGTATGATAGTCAATCTTGCAATTTCTTTCTTTCCAATTACAGGTGGAAAAAGAAAGAAAGAAACTGGTCTAATTGTATTACCCAACAATTGTCAAATACTGGACTTATCCTCCTAGTCAACCTTGGCCATAACCCAACCCACTATCAAAATGAGCCGTCTCAGCATAATGATATGCCCAACTCACTTTTCTTCACTCGAACAGCCTCTATACATGGCTGGTATTTTGGCTTTGACCCAACTTCACTCGCTACATTTACCCAGTCTCAAGAGGCTAGGCATATGGTACTGAGGGTTCCATTTTGGCCCATTCTACTCTAAAACTACGCGAGTACAGGTAGATGGCCTCTCTCCAATATCTGCAACACTCCAACCTTCCATCACTATTCAAGTGAAAACACAAATGAATTCAAATATGATTGGTTTAATCCATTCGCCGTTCTGCAATAATTCTTGCCCAACCATGAACCCACTCTCTCTTTCATTCATAATCTTCCTAATAACTTTGCTGCGTCCGTACGCCTACTGTCCTAGATTTTAGGGCTAAATCTGTATGTATAATTTTGTACATTGTAGCTTGACAAAATAAAGGATACCAAATCCTGAAGTCAAAAGTAAGAATTTTTTTCGTCAAAATAATTGTAAACTATTTTTCCTGTACTTTTTTTCTTTTTTGACAAGGCAAATTCTACATCTGTCCTATTCTTGGGGGGAGGGGAGGGGAGGGGTTAGTGAAAATTGAACTCCCGACCTGGTAGATGGAGGAGCTCCAAGGTGAGCAAGCTCAACCACTATGCTATGCCTCAACATCTATTTCCTTATACTTGATGGCTGAAATAAACAAGCATACAACCAACTAGAGCTAGCTTAGTTGGCCAGGAGTCCAGGACTCTTACATCACACTAGTAGTTCACAAATTCGAATCTCCTCACCTGCTGCTTATGGGTGTTCTTCCTTTTGTATTTGTTGGTATTGTTTATCTCCCTAATGGGACTAGTAATTGGGTTGGGCTTACAATGATTATGAAATTGTTTTCAGTTTTTCCTACCGTTTGACAGACAAGAAAAAAAAAAAAAAACTAGCATACAAATCAACCCAACAGGCAAACAACAACGAAATCACTGAAATAAAGAAAGCAGACCCATCTGTTGTACAGGATGGAGGGGAGTGGACATAGAAATGGACCTGAAAGACAGGGATGGTGAGGTTATCAAAGCAGATGGGGCAATCGAGCAAGTCTGGATCAGTTAGGGCTAGGAAATTGGAGCCACGGTCGCAGTTGGAACAACCACTGATCTCCTTCGATGCTGCTGCCTGTTGTTCTTCCTCTTTGTCTTGCCCAGCAGTCCTCCGTTTCTTGGTACTTGGGCTGCTACACAAGGATTTCAAGTCTTTTAGCAGCATCTGGGACTGTAATAAAAAGTCATTTAGGCTCATCTCGGACAAGTTCCCGGGCGCAGAAGTATTATTCGCCATTTGGATCTCTCCCCCTCTGGCCTTCCTCTACCAACGGAACGCAAGAGGAGAAAGAACCACTTTGAAAGTACATTCACAAAGGAAATTAATTCTAACACTCTTTAGCTACTGCTAATATTAAAGTGTCAAAATCACAATCGGATGAGAAAATAAATGTTATAGTTTCTCATCAAATCTCATAGTAGTAATTTTTTTTCATTTTTTTGCAGGAAATGGTGGAAAACAAAAATCTCACCAAATCTCAGTAATTTTTTTTTTTCATTTTTTGTAGGAAATGGTGGAAAACAAAAAAGCTTTGCATTTGATTTTGAACACAGTTCTTGTAATTTCTCAAATATTAATTCAAACAAGTGGTGGGAATCTCTTCTCTATTTTTTTCTGTTATCACAAAATAATTTGCTCACATTTCTCATCATTTTTTCAATTTAATATTGACTTGCTACCAAAGTTCTTAATACTTACCGTCTACCGATAACGGTAAAAACTTGTAAAAGTAGCAGCAAAAGAAATTTTTTCTCAAAACTTGTAAGAAAATTTCTCAAACTTGTATAAGTAGCAATAAAGCACTAATTTTTTGTCTACCCATATAAGACAAAAGCTTTAGTTTAGTTTGGTTATCCAATTTTTTATTAAACTAAAAATAAAAGTTAAAAGTAAAAAAAAAAAAGCACTAATTTGTAGAAAGATATAAGTTTGGTTATCCAATTTTTTATTAAACCATTGTAGACATCTACATTACTAATCTTAACAATCTCTTAAATAAATAATCAAAAGCTGATGTGACAACTTTTGATTATAGCATTGTGGATACCCTTAGTCGACTCCCCATGTTTTTTTTCAAATGAAAGATAGAAGATATGTGTCAACATGTGTTACCTGTGAGTTTTTCATTCAACTATCTACATACGTTGCCTTCCCTTTCATAGCAATTGCTTCTATTCTTTGTGTTTCCCGTTAAAAAGATACATAAAATGTATTAGGGCTACTAAATAGGATTTGCCGAAAAATCTGTATTTGTATGTAGACTTACCTCGTGAACATGGACGACAATGTTGCTGTCTCGGAGAGGTTGAACCTTTACATGTATAAAGACAATTGAGAAATAGTAATTACAAATATATGGTCAGAAGATGTAGATAGTTGAACGTGATTTTGATTCACAAGAGTCTTACACTTGGATCTCCTGGCAAGTGTTGTTCCGATCGTCGAATAGTGCTTTGCTTTAAAATTCGTTCTCGTTCTCGTCGTGCACGTTGTGCAAGTGTTGCTTTTGATATCTCATTATCAATTGGTGCCTAGAGTATGTGTAGAAGCAAAATTAAAACACTCCTCACAAAATTATAACACTACTTTGTCTACCCAAATAGGTCAAACGCTATAGTTTAGTTAGTTGACACCCAATGATTTTTTTTCAAAAGAAAAATAGAACATACACCAAAGGCTGATACCTGTGAATCTTCTTCTCCATTGCCCACATGTATTGTCTTTTCTTTCCTAGCCATTGCCTTTAATTATCCGTACCTGTTAGGAAAATAATAAAGTTCCACTAATCCCAAGCCTGAAAGATGCCTAATGCAAGGGAAATGACAAAAACAAACACAACCCAAGACTGGAAAAAAAAAATTGGACGGAAGCATCTTTTAACTAAATGGATACAAGTAGTAAAAGGGTTATGAGGAACGAAAAATTATACCCAAAAATCTCATTCCAACACTTCGATATTTCAATTGGACGGAAGCCTTCCTAAACTTAAACTATATATTTCAATTCATCGTAAACGTACCAGTGTTGTGTCCTTTGCACATATTAAAAATGGGTTAGGGAGAGAAGATAGTGTGGCCTAATGAAGGTGAGGTTCTTAATTTCTCCCTTTACGTTACTGCTTTAATTTAGTAGCTCTGACCTAAGCAAATCAGAGCAAGTTTACCAAGGCTGCTAAACAAGAGAAAAAGCTACTTTAGCTAATCAAGGAGAGAAATTTGCCCCTGCAGCAGAAGGGGTAAACTACAGGCTAGAATTCCTCCCGCTACAGTCATTAGCTTTTTTTACCTCACAACTGTTCACACACAATCAATACTTTATCAATTTTTTTCTTCTCCTGCTCAACCGTTGGGCTACAGCTGGTTGGTGGAAACTGATAAAAATAAAAGGTTAAAGGAAAAGATTGAAAAAAATGTATATTTTAATTGATGTTAGGTAAAATAGATAGTATTGGTGTAGTTGTGGAAGAAAAAGTTGGTAGCTAAACTAGATTTGTGAACTATTCACAAGGTAATTTACCTAAACACTGGTGTACTTGCTCTCACAACGGCAATTCAAAGGAAAAAAAGTTGGTAAAATCAATAACAACAAAAAAGAATGAAAGAAAACTGTGTGTGTGTGTGTTAATGTTAGTACTTGAAGGTTGAAGCACAAAAGTTGTGATTACTCTACATCAACTTTTGGTAAATGATAAGAAATGTGTATGTGCCCTTGGTGAACGGAAGTTAATGATAAAAAAAAAAAATGAAATAGATTTTATGCCCAATTTTGGTGACCCTAATTCCCCAAACCCTGTTCTAAAAAAGAGCATAAAAGGAAAATCACAATGCATGTTAGGACCTACTTTCAAAGGACTAACATAAAGCACTTGTACAATTTCTTCACCGAATATTTGGGCTCGTTTGGATGCCACACTATGCCACACTATGAAGGAGTATTGTCCAATCCCCCTTCTAATCTGTGGGGCCGGTTCTATGGCGTGGTTTGGAAAGACAAAAACCGGGGGATTTGATAATACCCCCTCCTCCATAACCCCCTTAATACCCCCTGAGGGGGGCTTACATATGGCTACCGGCATTGTGAAATCCACCCTCCTAATACCCACTCTCTCTTTCATTTCAACTACAAAACAAACTTATCTCCTTATTTTATTTCTTATCCAAACCAAGTATTATTTAATTCCCGTCACAACAATGTGGGCCCACCCTTCTAATATAATATCCCCCAATATCCAATCCCCTTTGTACATAATACCTCCAAATCTAATCCCACATCTAATCGATCCGTTTAATTGAACACTTGTGATGCTGAAAACTATTCTCAATCTCAGAAACTTCTTAGCCGCGCGAAGAGGATGGTTGATACATTAAATCAAACACCTGGGATGCTAACCCTAATTTAAAAGTTGATTATAAAATCCACAAATCCACGTCATTTACCAGTACTAAAACTTCATGCGGCGATTCGAGTTCGACACAATGGCCACATCTGGTAATGATCAACAATTAATCCCTTACAAGTTTCTTCCAAATATTGTCAGAAGTCGGAGATGGTGAGAGCAGTTCCCTACCGTGATGGTCGCTGGAGTCTCTTGTCTTCCTGCGTTTCCCTACCCTGATGGTCACTGGAGTCTCTTGGTCTTCCTGCGTTTTGTATTGGGCAGTTCAGTCCCCTCGCGTAAGAGCAAGTTGTAGAGAACGTGTGTTTTGTTTCTCTTGCAAAACATAAGCCCTTCCGTTGTTTGGATAAATAAGCCACTTTGGCTTATTTTTTATCCTTATTCAAATTTTTTTCGTATTGCCTGGTTTATTTTCAATTTTTTGGAGATTATTGCATCTTCACGACAAGAGGAATCTAAAAAGTAAAAAATTTTCATCAAAATCCAATTTTTTTTGAATAAAGACGAAAATAAGCCAATTTTTTTCGTCTTTATTCAAAAAAATTTGAATTTTGATCAAAATTTTTTACTTTTTAGATTCCTCTTGTCATGAGGATGCAATAATCTCCAAAAAATTGAAAATAAGCCACGCAATACGAAAAAAATTTGAATAATGACAAAAAATAAACCAAAGTGGCTTATTTAGAAGAACGGGGAAAAATCTCAGACTTAAGTTCAGTTTGATAAGTGAAATAATGATAGAAAAGGCATAAGAAAGAGAAAAAAAAAAAAAAAACTTTTTTGGTTTTCACTTACCAAGAAAGTCTTAGAAAGTGGTAGAAAATAAACTTTCTCGTACAACCCTCTAAAGCTAGAAAATAGAAAGCTTGATTTAATTTTCTCACGAAAAGTGCGGGAAATTTTTTTTTCTTGCGAGAGGGAACAATAATTACTCTAACTTTCTTATTTTCTTGCAAAACTTTCGTTTTAATCACTCTAACTTTCTTATTTTCTTGCAAAACTTTCGTTTTAATCAAACGAATGTGAGGGAAAAAAAATATTTTCTTTTACTTCATTTTCTCTCATTTTCATTTCCATTATATAAATCCAAGGGTCCAAAATATGAAAAATTCAAACATTGAGCCTCCTTACTAAATTTTCGAATTTCCAATTTTTTTTAGGGGATAAAATGATTACTCTTGAAAATTGATTTTTCAAGAATACCCACCACTTTTTTAGCATTGAATAAGGGTGCACATTCTTTAATGCACAAATTTTTAAAAAAGAGAAGCGTGTTTGGAAGGCCTGGTTTTGCATTTTCCAATTTCCATTTTTGGATTTGGGGTGTTTGGTAGGAAGATGGAAAATAGATTTTGGGTAAAATGGATTTTCCAATTTGTTGTTTCTAAAACAAAACCAATAATATGGTAAAAGGAGCTTTTTGAATTCCCATTTTTCCATTTTCCCATCCAGCCATGCCAAAAAGACAAGGCTACCCTCTCTCTTTTCGGATAATTCCCACTTTGCCATGGTTTTAAATGTTATCTCTGTCAACTGAATTAATAAAAGTATAATTAAAAAAAAAACGGGGGACACCAGTTCATGTACATAGTAGAATTTCGGAATTAAATTTTAAATAAATTGAGCCCAAACATTATTTATATACATTATACACCATTATTAATAACCAGGGGCAACATAGTAAAAAATCAATCCATAATTCATTTTCATTCATATCTTCCAAACACTACTCCTACTGCAAAATACATTCTGCACATATCGTCCAAACACTCTATTAAATACAAAATACATTCTGATCATAATCTCAAAAGCCAAAAAGGCAAAAAGTGAAAAATAAAAAGCCAAAAAGTTGACTCCCAAACACCCCCTAAGAAAGTGGGACACAGAGACTATATATAATACTAGCGATTATAAAGACCGTATACAGTGATATAAAGGACATTTATTATTGCTAGGACGAAAGTATTAGTTACAGAATTATTTCCTAAGAAACAAAAAAAAAAATTTATTGTATGACCGGTAGGGACAACTATTTGAATTTGAACGAAACTAGAGGGATGGAGTACCCCTCACAACTATTTAGCACATGCAATTATTCCGTGCATTCCCTGATTTAAGAAATTGTTTAAATCTTTTCAAAAGAATGTCTGATTTTTTCAAACAACAGGCTTTATATGATCTCAATTATTGAAATCTTTACAATGGAAGTCTGATTTTTTTAAGCAAGAAGCTTTATTTAATGTATTTATTTTTATCTTGTTGACTCTAAATACTACTAGTATTTGTAAAAGCGAAAACATGACATTTTCGGCATCAACTTTCGAAACTCGATTCAGAGTAATTTTTGGGGAAAAAATTCATTGGTAACGAAAAAGGAGGAGGTAAAAAAGGAGGAGGCATTTGTGAAAGATTAAAGAAAATAAAGAAGAAGAATACAAAATCTGATGTGTACAGGATATAGTTAGTGTTTGGACCCAAAATTAACCACCCACTAAAAAGCTGCCACGTAGAACCGGCCGCATGCGTTTTGTAGCCGAATTCTCGTGCATGGGATTTTATTTATTTATATTTTATGGTTAAAAGTGAGAAGATTGTATTGATAATATTAATAACTCAGTCGCATTTACAAAACGGAGATCATTATAAAGAATTTGAACAAAGCCAAATTAATCGTCTAACAAATAAAAAACGAGTAAATCATAAGGTAATTAATGTCTTTCATCCTAACCCAATCATGACTTAACGCAACAACACTTTTAAACAACTCAATATCTAATTAGGAGTCTCAAACGAGAAAAATGCAAAGTTAAAGGATAAAAGACACCAAATACCCAGACAATCAGATGCACTCTAACCAAGGATAAATGTACCAATGAACTCCCAAAGACTACAGATGTGTCAAGCCACCACAAGTTGTCCTGCTAAAGATATCATGTAAGGATAGAACACTGAAACACAATATTGTTATGAAACAAGCTCGATTGAGAGAATCCGATCTGTAGATAAAATTCGTTTAAAGACAAAACTAACAACTCTCATAAAATGAGAGACAAAACTCTCACCGATCAGATGATAAGTCGTTGATTTGGAGAAACTGAAAGAAAAAAAGAAAAAGCAAAGAAAGGAAGTCAGAATGGTACCATGGCCTTCCCCTTCCGCCGCCGCACACAGGTATGGAACCCACGGGGGGAGGGGAAGGGAGTAAAAGAGTTGTGGTGGCTAGGGTTGAGAGAGATAGAGTCGGTATGTTTTGACGAGAGGAGTCTACAAGTATAAATTCATCACAAAAAGCAAAAAAAAATCTTCCATGAGATTAGTCGGAGATAAAAGGGTTCAAATAATGGACTCCATGGCAATTGGTTTTGGAGTTCATTGGACACTTGGCAAGGAGTCCGGCTCCTCTCCAATCCATAGGGAATTGGAGGATCCTCTAATTCCAATTCAATGGTTAAGATTATCCTAGTAACTCAAGTCCCAAAACTCATATGATATTCTACGGGCACCCAAATACTCCCCAAATATTTCTCAATTACATAAGCGTTTTCCCTCCTTGTTTTTTTTGAACGGCGAAAAAAATTCATTAATCTTTAAAGTTTACAAAAAATTCATTAATTTTTTTGAACGGCGTCTTCTCTCCCCGTTAAACCTGTCTCTAAAAAATTCATTAATTTTTGAAGTTTACAAAAAAATTCATTAATTTTTTTTGAACAGTGTCTTCTCTCCTGTTAAACCTGCCTTTGAAAAAGTTTTTTTATATAGCTCATGAGGATTTTCTTTGACTGATATTATAGAGCTCATCAGGATTTTTTTATTAATATTATATCAATAATTTTTTTTCTTTCAACATGATTTTTTTCGCTAATATTATCTTATTATGTAGCTCATGAGATTTTTTTTTACTGATACTAGTGTATTTCCACGTGTGCTTCACATTGTGTCGTGTGCTCATTGATGTAGTTGTTCTTGTCTGTAAGAAAGTTGAAATTAAGATTCAGTTATGGAAATTAGAAAGAAATCGTCAGAGCTTATAATTGAACGTAAAATAATTTTTACATAAAAAATATTTTAGAAGAAATACAAAAGGAGTTCTTTGATAACCTTGTGAATCTGATAGTTTTTTGAATCTGCACCTATTATTAAAGTTACGATATAAAATTTAACTAATGTTTGAAATTTGGTAAATTGGTGTCTGGAATGTAATAATTAGAAAATATTTGGAGAGTAATTAGGTGCCTGTAGAATACCATATGAACATTGGGGGTAGAGATAATAAAGTAATCCTAACCATTGAATTGTAATTAGAGGATCCTCTAATTTCCTTTGGATTAGAGAAGAGCCGGACTCCTTGGCAAGGTACAATGGCAAGTTAACTGCCATCTTCGGGCCTATAAAAAGGGAAGACCTAGATCATAGAAACCCCCTTCAACACAACTTTAAGCTCCTGCTTCAATTATTTTACTTTTGGCTCCGGTCATACTATTTTTATTTTTTTAGGTAAAGTACGGATTATTTTTCTGTGGTTTAAGCGTTTGGCACATCACCTTTCGACATAACAAATGACCAATTCACCTCCTTATGGTTTCGGACTGAAGTGCCATCGTTAACCTTTCCTTCTAAATTGACGGAAGGTGTAGTACACATGCCTGTTACGAGAGTTGGAATTGGAAAACATAATTAAAGAAACATGAACTTTCATGGAAGAAGACATTGTTAACCCTTCTTCATCTCCTCCAAAATACTACTAGTACTGTATATAGAACCAGGGAAACAAATTCATAACGGTTGAGCATCTCTTCTTCACCCCTCCCAGTTCAGCACCTATAGACTTTGTTCCACGACATCTCGTACTCCGACAATGATTACCATTTCCGGCGAAGAATACCACCCACAAAGCCATGACATCTCTCTCCCTCTCTCTCTTATCACTGTTGTTGCTCTCGACGCCGGTCCAGCGGCTTCACAGTCACGCCGTGAAGGCGGCCACTGGATAAGGAAGTACATAACCTCTGCTTCAAAATCCAACCCACCACTTCAGTAAAGGTTACATTGCATCTTAGAGCTTTACACATCCCAAAATGTCCGCCCCAAGTCCCAAATCGTCTTCCCCAAATCTCGAATCCCGATTGTCTCCACATTCGTCCTCTCTCTCTCTCTCTCTCTCTCTCTCTCTCTCTCTCTCTCTCTCCAGCCTTGGGTGTTTTTTTAGGAATGGTGGAAAGTGGAAATCTCTTTCCGACTTGGGGGTGTTTTTTAAGAATGATGGAAATTGGAGATTGATTCTTTCTGTTCAGCTATTTAAAGTTTTTTTTTTTAAACTTTAGATTCATCAATTGTGATTTTTGGTTTTGTAAACTGAAATTCAAGAATTTTTTGGGGTAATGACATTATCGAGATAATTGATGTGGTTATTAAAGGGTGACCATGAGTGAAATTTTTCTAGGGAGTTGAAAACTATAACTGTTGGTGGAAATTTATTCTCTTAGATTTCTTCTTTCTTTCTAGCAAAAAATTAGCAATGTTTGTTTTATAATTTTATGAATAATTGTCTAACTAATTAGAGCATCCACAACGGAATAAGCAAAAATAAATAATCAAATCATGCCACATCAGATTTTGATTATCCATTTAGAGGTTGCTAAAGTTAACAATGTCAAGTCTCACATTGGTTATTTTTTACTCATAATCAAAACCAATGGAATCATTGCTTCCTTCCATGAGTTTTCTCCAAATTTTCCCCTTTCATTTCACGTAAATCTTTTGAAAAACTAGTTTTTGAGAAACTAGTTCATGTTAAAAACAGTTTTGATAAAAAAAAATATTTGTTCTTGAAAAAAAAGAGTTAATTAAACAGTTTTTGGAAGAAAAAAAATTGTTGGATAAAAAAATAGTTAATGAAAAAAATGTGTAAAAAAATAGCTTTGTGTAAATACAATTTTTAAAAAAAATAATTTTTACAAAATTGAAGAAACAGTTTTCATAAAAAAAAAATTTTAAAAATAGTTCATATAAAGACTTTTTTTTTAGAAAAAGTTTCTAAAAAGAAAAGTAAGAATAGTTTTTTATAATTATTTTTTGAAAACATTGTTGAGAGATAAGATTTTTGTGTAATGATGAGTGTACTTGTTTGATAAAATATGGGGATCACTAAATTTGGTTATTGGCTAAATGTTGCTAGTTTTGATTATTCAAAAGCCAAAATTTGATGAGTTGCTAAGAGGTTGTTAAGTTTGGTTATTCCAATGTGAGCACTTTTTTAAACAAACATTGTTAACTTTAGCAACTTTTTATTTTGCTTATTCCACTGTGGATGCTCTTAGATCCAAAAGAATAAAACAAATAATTTGTAACTAAAATTTTCCTTTTTATATAGCATAAGAACAAAAGAAAGCAAAAATCAATCATTGTCAAATTAGATATGTAAAGGACAAAGGGTAATACAGTCATTTTGACATCTGCCGTTAATGGTGGTAGCATGGCACTTCAGTCCGAAACCACAATGAGGTGAATTGGTCATTTGTAAATGTCAGGGAGGTGATGTGCCAAACGTTTAAACCACTTAGAGGTAATCCGTACTTTGCCCTTATTTTTTTTGCACATTTCAATTTCGGCAACTTCGTAGTTGCATGTACTTTTATTATTTCCAACAATGAGAATCCTAAGCATTTTTATTTCAACGGCGTTCTTTACGTTTGAGCACCGCGCTCACTACTTCTTCTACATCGCTTGAGAAGATTGTGACCTGGGCTACCCCAAAGCGGATAACCCAAATCATCCAATTAGTTCAGAGTGAAGAAAAAGTTTAACATTACTTGCACTTCAAAAAATATGTAAATGCGTGAAGGAATTTTTCCAAAAGGGGAAGTTTTTTAGAGCGTAAATGTGGACGAGCAACAATTGAATCGTCAATTTGACGAGCGACGACTGAAATGATATCTTGCCATAATCATTTCTGTACCTCCTGCTGTGTTTGAAGAAGCAGATGGGGTGTTCTGTTCTTCAGTTTCTCAAACAGAGAGGGAAGGATTGGGAGGTGACGAGGTGACGTCAACGTCGTTCAGTGGTCGGCGGTGGGGCCGGTAACAACGTTCAGCAAAGCGTGTTCATGTTATAGCAGAACAAAAAACACTTCAAAGATCAAATCCCAACGATTTTCTGAGCTAAATTCTTTATATATAGCAAGTTGTTGCATTTTGCTAGAACAAACCCAACTACCAGGTGAAAGAACCAACAAAATCACCTGGAACCATAAGAAAACTCTTAGGCCCTGTTTGGATGCAGTTAAAAGAGGGGGGGAAATATAAGAGGGGGTAAAAGAACTGGGGCTACTGCTAAGCCGGTGTTTGGGAATGAAAATTTCAGGGGTCTTCATTTTTACCCCCTCTTCGTTTTTACGCGTACTAGGGTTTCTCCGGTACAAAATTTGGGCTCCTCTTGGGTTCCCCAAATTTAATCCGGCTGTGGAGGGGAAGAAGTTGGACGAAATCACCCTTGGTTATCCCCTTTTCCCAACCCCAGGTCTCGATTTGTGGCTTCATTTCTGTCGCTGACTCATTTGTTCTCTGTGGAGGAGAAGAAATAGGGTTTTGGGTGGCGATTTGGAGTGCAGTCGAACCAGCTTCATCAACTCAGGTATGGCCTCCATTTTTTGCAGACCTCTTTGTGTGTATGTGCGTACGGGGTGCTCTTATCTCTGTGTGTGTGTGTGTGTACGAAATCACCCCTGCGTGTGTGTGTGTGCGCACGCAAAAATGGCTCCTCATCTGGCCTCTGCTTAGTGTGTCTTCCATTTGAGCAGATCTCTGCATGTGTGTGTTGATGGGGTCGTCTTCTCTGTTCTCTGTGTGTGTGTGTGTACGGGCAAAGTCCGAATCTGGTGACTCATCTTCTGATCAGATATGTGTGTGTGGGTTATGGTAAAAGGAGCCTCCTTTTTGAAAACTAAATCCTTTGACATTAGGTGAAGTTACGCTTTTGAAATATCCTAGCAGGTTAATGACCCAACATCTTAGTAATGACCAAAACACAAACCCTTACTAAGATCCGACAAGAGACAGGAGAACGAAAGACAGAAAAATAGCAAAGCCCATCAACCAGGAAAAGCAGATATCCTAGGAGCACAAAAGCTGAGGGTACCACAACGTCACACGAGTGCCAAAAACACCTGTAAGACATCCATGAGACAATATCCTGAATCTTTTGGGTCTGTGTTTGACAAGAAAAAAAAGGGGTAGCAGAAGCATGTTCGTAGTTTATCAATATACCACACACACAGAAGCATGAAATTTCAAAAGTTTCATCCAAAGGGTTAGACTGGTTTCGAAGTTATTCTGTAAAAAGATTAAGAAAAAGGTTAGATAGAGTCAGAAAAATCCTATATTTACATTATACCGCATTGATCGTTCACGTAAAAATTCCAAACCCAAAACTCTCAAGTATCATACGTATCTACTTAACACTTATTTTTCCTTCAAACTTATGGGATCAGCTGCCCTACAATCTTACTCCTAGTTCTCGGCCTTTGGTTGCGTTTGATTGTGAATTTGACTGGCGACTATACTTTAGTAGTAGTACGTACAGAAAGATAATTTGGGCAGATTATAGATTATAAAGATGAACCACAATATCTACGAACATAAACCAATTATAAATATATAGTAACAAAAGATTACAAAGAATAAATAGTCATTGTAGTCAAGAATCTGGTAGTAGTTTGTATTTTTTCCCCTTTGAACTTACATTGTAAATTTTTTTCTTTTTTTGGGTCTTGCAATTATTTGTTAACTTATTGTTTGAAAGTTTATCAAAAGTTGTTGTCATTGTCTTGTTGGTTTTTATGATATGGACAGTTGAACTAATCACAAGTCCATAAAAAAACAGTAGTGTGACTCACTATGTATTGTGTGTGGATCACTCGGATTGAACAAAATAGTTTCGTTTAAGATAATAAAACAGTAAATAAGTGTTTGTACTTTGCTAATTAAGAAAATGTCTTTTTGTTCTATTCATGAACCCTTTGGTAGGTGTTTTTACAATGCCAAGATTAAACAGAACAGAAATAAGGAGAAGAGAAGAGGAAGAGGCGTTCATCGCCATAAACACGTACATTCGTGCTGCAATGGGCGTGTTTCGGCTCTATTGCTTCATTGTGTCCACGGCACATTATCCCCGTCCTGAGTTGTCCCCAAATCCAAACTACTACCAGACCCAAGTAGATGCCGTGAATAGGCTAGTCAATGGTAATGAAGTAGATTGTCATGAGCAGTTGAGGGTAAATAGGCATACGTTTTTTAGGCTGTGTTGCCTTCTTCGAGGTGTTGGGTTAGGAGACTCGCGCAATGTTTGTCTTGAGGAGAGGGTAGCTATTTTCTTGTATATCCTTGGTCACCATACAAAACAGAGGCGTACAAAATTGCACTTTTGGAGATCAATTGAAACTGTAAGCAGACATTTCAATGTCATACTCCAAGGTGTGTTGCGTCTGTTCGACATGCTCCTAGTAAGGCCTGAGCCCGTACCTCCTAACTACCACGACAATAGATGGAATTGGTTTCAGGTAAACTTCATTTCAATTGTTTATAAATCTTCCATATCGTTTTCTCTATTCCACCATGTCCAGATAGTTGCAATAATGTATTCCTTTTGTCGTAGAATTGTCTCGGGGCATTGGACGGGACATATGTGCCAGTTAATCCCCCCGCCGTTGACAGGCCACGCTATAGGTCAAGGAAGGGTGAGATTGCCACAAACGTTTTAGCTGTATGTAGTCGAGACCTAAAGTTTGTCTTCGTCTTATCTGGTTGGGAAGGGTCGGCCACTGACTCTAGGATCCTGGCGAACGCTATTTCAAGACCAGATGGTTTGAAAGTCCCTCGTGGTATGTGGCAATTCCTTAGTTCACCTTCCTTTGACTCGATTCCTAGTATCAACCCTTCTTTTAATGCCTTACTTCCAATTCGTACAGGACATTACTACCTTGTTGATGCCGGATACCAAAACGCCGAGGGTTTTCTAGCACCATACCGCGGGCAACGATATCACATTAATATTTGGAGGCAAGGTCATATGCCGACTACGAAAGAGGAGTACTTCAACATGAAGCACTCCGCTGCTAGGAATGTGATTGAGAGAAGCTTTGGTGTGTTGAAGATGCGATTTGCAATATTGAGGTCTCACTCGTATTACCCCATTAGGACTCAAACACGTATTGTCACAGCATGTTGCCTTCTCCATAACCTCATTAAAAGAGAGATGCCCAACGATCCCATTGAGAACGAATACACGGCATGGGAACGTGAACACATACACGAGGTCGAGGCAGATGATCACATCACTACTATAGAGACTTCCAATCAATGGACCGGGGAGAGAGATGCGTTGGCTACAGCCATGTACAACCATTGGCTAGCAAATGGTGGGGGACAAGAGGTTTTCCCACCATGAGGAAGTTTGTTTAGTGTATTTGTATGAAATATTTGAAAAACTTTTATGATGTAAACATTCTAATTGTGGTTTCAATAACTTTTAAGGTGTAATTGAATTCTATTTGAAGAACATTGTATGAACTTTATTGTAATTGAATTTTGGTTTGTAGTTCATCATAGACTCCATGAATAAATTTGTTGTCCATCTTCAAATCCATTTTCAGCAATGGATACTCAACAAGGTGATGTGCCTACAAGAAAGGGTGGAAAAACGCGTAGGGTGTGGAGGAAATCTGAAGAGGATGTCCTCATGAAATGCATGCTAACTGAAATATGTGACAAATGGAGGGCCGAGAATGGGTTCAAACCCGGGTTCTTCACCGTGCTTGAGAAAGAGATGGAAAAGGTGATGCCGGAGAGCAAACTTAAGGCCTCCCCACACATTGATTCCAAAGTCAAGTATTGGAGACAAACATATGCCAAACTAACCGACATTCTAAAACTTAGTGGGTTTGGGTGGGACCATGTCAACAAAAGGATTGAAGTGGATGATGAGGTGTGGAAAATCTACGAAGAGGTAACTTCCAATGCTTTATAAAGTGAAATGTTATGGCATTGGATATTGTACTAAACTTGTAATGTTTGTGTAGGCGTACCCTAGGAAGGCGAAAGAGGTTGGTGGGAAGCGTTTCCCTTACTTTGAAGATTGGGAATTCCTCTTTGGAAAGGATAGGGCCAACGGGGACGGAGCGGAGGTTCCTTCCGAAATGGCGCGACCGCCACAAAATGAACATGTCATGCATAATGAACAAATTGAGGAGAATGAGGATTGCTACTATCCATACTTCGGTGAAGAATTTCATGGCACGCCCACAAGTGGACTGACGGGGATGTCCAATGAAATTCCTTTAGGCACGACACCTCCAATCTCCACACCTCCGGCCTCCGCACCTTCGGCCTCCACACCTTCGGCCTCCGCACCTTCAGCCTCCACACCTCTGGTCTCCATGACTTCAAACTCCGCACGTCGTACGTCAATTCCGACGTCCACTCCCCGGACCTCAACACCTCCGGGCAATGCCGTAACTCAAAGGGGGAAAAAGAGGACACGGATGGGTGATGTGGGATCCCTTGCTGCAAGTATGGAGGTATGGCTGGAAAAGAGTGATAACCATATGGAGAAAATGACTGATGCAATGGGGTATTCGAACAAACTATCCGCTCGTCGCACGCAAGTGCCTCTTGAGCTTGAAAAACTTGACCTTACCGATACCCAGCAATTTAGGTTAGGTGCCATCATTTGTGCAGCTGAAGATAGGTTGGACCTATTCTATGGCATCAAAGATCATCAAAAACAAGCTTGGGTTGAAGCCGTGCTGGATGGTCTCATATTTGGTCCCGTTTGAAGTTTGACTAATAGGACGTTATTTTTTGTAGTGGCCGATCTTTTAACTCTATTCATATGGCCCATTTTTGAAGCGGCCAATCTTTCACTCCTATACATGTGGGCCCTTGTAATTTTATTAGGCTTTTGGTCTACAAACAATGGTGAATTATGTTTTCTAATGTAATGTAGGTTTTGTGGACAATGTATGGTATGTACTGGTAAAACAGTTGTCCTTGAATGATGTTGACGTTGATGCTATATAAATGCAGGTTTTTTGGGTGACTCAAGTTGCATTGCACATGTGTTTGTGGGCAATGATGAAACATTTTCATTATTAAATAAGGTCGATACTTTGGCGGGGTAACAATAGTTGCAGCCATGAGTACCCTTATGATTTGTATATATTGTCTGAGCCCAATCCATTTTGGCCTTTGGTTATGGCTCCAAACTACAGGGTTTTGGATCTGTTTTGTGACTATTTCTGTGGTTCAACTGTGGAATGAAACATGCAGGTTTTTGTTCAGTTTTGTACGGCTGTCTGTTGAGTAGGAATGCAGGTTGTTGGTTCTGTTTTGCCACTGCTTATCTGCTGCAGGTTGTGGTTGCGTTTCTGGCCATGTTTGGGGTTGGTTTTGGTTCAGTTTTGGCTGTGTTGATCTGTTTGGTTCAGTGTTGGTTCAGTTTGGGGTCTGCTTATTTGTTTCGTTCAGTTACGGTTCAGTTTTGGCCGTGCTTGTTTGTTTGGTTCAGTGTTGGTTCAGTTTGGGCTCTGCTTATCTGCTTGGTTCAGTTACGGTTCAGTTTTTCTTGTGGGCAATGATGAACTATATTTTGACTATTATGAAGGTAGTTACCATGGCGGGGAAACAGTAGTTGCAGCCATGAGTACCCTTACGATTCGTATTCATTGTCTGAGCCCAATCTGTTATGGTCATATCTGCAGATTTTGGCCTCTGTTTATGGGTAAAACACGCAGGTTTTACTTGTGCTTATGTGATGCAGGTTTTGGTTGTGTATCTAATGGTTCTGTTTTACTGCTGCCTGTTATTTGCTGGCTATGGTTCTGTTTTACTGCTGTCTGCCAAATAACTGCCTGATTTGGTTCAGCTTTTCTGGTTGTTCAGTTTTGTGGCCTACGATTATGAAGTATTTGTCATGGTTTGGTTCAGTTTTTTGGCTGCAATTTGGTTCTGTTTTGTGGCCAAATAACTGCATTATTAAGTTCAGCTGTTGTGCTTATGATTTGGTTCAGTTGTGTGATGGAGTGTGTGAAACTGCAGGTTTGGTTATGTTTTGTGCCTGCAGTTTTGAGCTGTTTTCTGCCATGGTTTAGGCCTCTGCTTCGTGTGGGTTAAAACTGCTGGTTATGGTCAGGTTTTGGTTCTGTTTTGTTATGGGAGTGAGTGTGTCAACAGTGGTGCAGTTTTGGCTCCCATTTGATTGAGTTAAAGCTGCTGGTTTTGGCCACTCTTGGTGGGTTAAAGCTGCAGGTTTTGGCTACTGTAGGTGGGTTAAAGCTGCACTCAGTGGTCATTGTTTTGGTTGGTTAAAGCTGCAGTTTTGGTTACCTTTAGGCTCTGGTCATCTGTTTTCGTTCAGTTCTGCCTATCTTTTGCCTATGCTCATCCGTGTGCTTCAGTTTTGGTTCAGTTTTGGCTCTGCTTATCTGTTTTGGTTCAGTTCTGCTTATCTTTTGGCTATGCTCATCTGTGTGCTTCAATTTTGGTTCAGTTTAGGCTCTGCTTATCTGTTTTGGTTCAATTATGGCTGTGCTTCTCTGTTTTGGTTCAGTTTTGGTTGAGTTTTGCATGTGGTTAGCTATTTTGGTTCTGTTTTGGCTGCGCTTCTCTGTTTTGGTTCAGTTTTGGTTGTGTTTTGCATGTGCTTGGCTGTTTTGGTCCTGTTTTGGTTGGCATTGTCTGTCTGCTACAGTTTCGCTTCAGTTTTGGCTCATACGTATCTGTATCCTACAGTTTTGGTTCACTTTTGCCTCTGCTTGTCTGTTTGGTTCAGTTTTGGTTCAGTTACTCCAATTGTGGGTTAGAACTGCAGGTTTTGGCCACTATTGGTAGGTTAAAACTGCTGGTTTTGGCCACTTTTGGTACGCGCAGATTTTCGTTCACTTTTGGTTCAGGCAGGTATATGTATGTGTGGCAATGATGAAAAGTTAAGACGACACGTTGGGGACTTAGGCGGGGCAATGTTTGAGAGGGTCATTTGGCAACTCATGTTGCAGCCTAGTTCTTCCAAAACTTGTGTACAAATCTGAGCCATATTTTCCAACCTATTTGACTACAAAAGTCCTCTTATTTATGGTAGCATTGTTACTTCTGTCCCAAACGTCTCAATTGGCGATGATGAAATTTGAGCCCAATGCGTTCATTTTTGTTTTCAACTATTTATTACCGATTACGAGGCATTTTGGTTAATGCGTTTGTGGTGACTTATAATATTGTTTTCGAATAGATTATTCAATGACAGGTGAAGAAAAAGGCTATTATTGGGTGGTTTTCGTTGGACATAAGCCGGGCATCTATACAACTTGGGGAGAAGCTCAACTCCAAGTTAATGGATACTCAGGAAGCATGGCGAAAAAATACAAGACATTCGATGGAGCCGAAGAAGCATTGCTCAAGTTTCACGAGGAGAGATACGCGCTCACAAAGTTGGAAGCCAAAAGTTCCACATCCGCAAGTGCTTTGGGGCTTGAACATCAACTCAATGGGTGGAGGTCGTTCGTTGTATGCTTTCTTTTAGGTTTCATATGTTGTATTTTGTTGGCACTTGTTCTCGATTCCGAATGAAGTTGTACGTTGTAAGATTATGTAAAATTTACACTTTATGAACTGAGACAAGTTGTAATATATTTTAAATGAAGACGTTACAACATTACATTCCAACATCATTAGCGGAGATGACAAATGATAGAACATTCATGGATAATGCTATTTATTCTTTCGCCATCATGATCTACTCTTCGGGCTCCTCAGGAGGGGGAATGAAGCAAATACGTCAATCATCAAATAATGGAAATTGAACATCTCTTGCCTCCCTAGCTTGTTTGTAAACCTAAGTCAATATGAAAAAATTAAGATCAAAATATATCTTCACATTTCACAAAAATTTATAACACTTTATTAATTCTTACTTGGATGAATGCAGCCTAAACATTTTCTTCAGCCACCACCATGTTTTGACTTGCATCCCATTCAAACCCGGGACGATCAAGTAGGTTCACAATGATAAAGCACGTACGGCGCCACTTCTTTATCTTTGCTTCTATATGCCATTCCTCAATGCCAGCATCGGGAAAATCACTATTCATGAAACGTTTCAAGTACCTCACGTAACCTGGACGAAAGTGTCCACTCCCGGTGGTCCACAATCGGGACTCCACCATTGATTTTAGTACCGAAATCAACAGCATCTCCTCACCCTGGACCCAATTGTGACGAGGAGGCGGACGACCAGCCATACAACAAATAATAAATATGACACTTGTTTTTGTAATTGAAATTATTGAATGAGTTTGAACAAAGTTTGCTTGCTATTTATAAGCAACAATTCAACAACTATTCAACTACATATCCACCATTCAATAATATATCCACCATTCACCTTTCAACCACCTTATATCCACCATTCACCTTTCAACCACCTTTTACCTTCCATTCAATCAAAAATCATACTTTCCATTCAAATCTATCATAATTTGTCTTTTCTTTTAAAAAAAAAAAAACATTTCCCAAAAAAAATTGCAGTTACATAAATACAAATATATATTAAAAAAACGTTTTTTTAATATAAAATTTATAGAATATATCTTTTTTTAGAAATTCATTTTCTAATACTTCCAATTGTGCAAAATTGATTAAATATATTGATTTTAAAATTTATAAACTGGTTTTAATACGTAATCAAATATAACTCTGCACATGGGCAAAATAGTAATTTTACAGTTTTTCCCATCATCCACCCCTTCTTATCCCCCTATTCTATAAACCATCCAAACGAAGTTAAAATTTATCCCACGTTTTAATAACTCATCCAAACAACATATTATTTTATCCCCCCTCTATAAACATCAAATCAATGTGGGCCAACCCATCAAAATTAATACCCCCTACTATCTTATCCCCCCTTCATATTTTTTACCCCTGATTTTTTCCCCGCATCCAAACGGGCCCTTAAGAGAAGTATTTTCGACCAGCCCACAAACACGCTCAGGAAAAGATAGTAGTTTCACCAGTCTTCCTCTGTTTGTAGCGATGAGATCGTATGAAACCCCTTTCTTTGCTGAGCTCGGCGCGATACAACAAACATTGATCACATTCCCAAGATTTTGAACCTCGTTGTTGAGAACAAATATTGTGCCTTCTTGTTCTTCTTGAAGGATAAAGTACTTTTGTTGCAGTTCTAAGGAGGATTGGGATGCGGTTGTTGTAGAAGAAGGGCTTGGCGGTGTCTGGATGCTCCGTGCTGAAATGTACAGATAGGTCAGGTGAACATCCAACGAAGTCACAATCACGAAGAGGGCATGAACACGGCGCATAAAGCCATAAAGACACACGTCCTCGTGATCACGTTTCTTGCAGCGAAACACCATTTCCGTGCACCCATACTTCTTGTTCCAGCATGATGTTCTGACTAATTCAATGATCTTCTCAATAGCCCGGCAACGGTTATGGCCAATAGTTGAAGAGCAAGAAGGACACTTGTTTCGAACTTTGATGCAACAAGAGGAACATGCTAGCAGCCCGTTTGGATGGAGGATTTATTTTGGGTGGATTTGTAATGAGGGGGGATTTGAAGGTGGATATGTAATGATGGGTGATATATTAAGCAGGGTGGGCCCACCTCCTAAGAAGGGTGGATTTATAATGAGGTGTTTGGATAGTTTTTTGAGAAGGGGGATTTGGAAGGTGGATATGATGGGATATGATATGAAATGACTTTATTGCCCCCATATTTTAATTTAATGGGTAATATATGTTAATTTAATTAAATAAATAAATAATTTTTTTTTAAAAAACTGGATAAAATTAAAGTAAGTTATCTTGAAAATGTTTAAACCATATAATTTTTTTTGTTAAAAAAAAAGGAAAATGATGTAATATTTGTAAAATATTTCAATTATTATGACATTATATAGAAAAATAGAGTTCGTTTTTTGTATAAAATAATGAAAAATATAAATCTGTTATGTTTAAAACGTTTTTGTAATAGAATAATGATTTTTTGGAAAAATTGTAAAAATTGAAATATCCAAAAAATTGTTTGATTGTTAAAATTAGTTGGGTAGTTGAAAGCACATGGTCAACAAATTTGTTGGGTGTGTGGTAATTGGAAACACATGTTCACCAAATTTTGTTGGTAATTTTTTCTATAAAAGACACACATTTGTACCATTTTCTTCATCCCATTCCATATCTCTTGTCCATTACAAGTAATTTCCAACTATTTTCGTATTTTGTCTCACAATGGCACGCGCTGCACGCCGAGCTTGGAGCGATGAGGAGGAGGAGTCGTAATTAGAAAAACTTACGACTCTTGTAGATCAAGGTGTTTGGCAAGCTGAGCACGGGTTTCATCCCGGGTACTTGGGAGTCTTGGAAAATCAAATGAGATCTTCTTTCCCCCAAGGAGGTATTGCCCAAAATCATATTGAGGCAAAGATTAAGAATTGGAAACAAACTTGTTTCCAATTAAATTACATGCTTCAAATATCCGGATTTGGTTGGAATGCAACTGAAAATAGACTGGTGGTAGAAGATGCAATTTGGAATCAGTATGTCCAAGTAAGTAATCAATATTTTTTACAATTTATATAAACTTATGTTTACGGTAATATATAAATAATGTTGCTACTATTTGTGTAGGTCAATCGACGAGATAGGCGTATGAGGGAAATGCAATTCCGAATTATGATCGATGGTGCCATTGCTTTGGACATCAGTACTGATGTGGAGAAGTCGGAAGCTTAAGACAGATGTTGGACAATAAATTTGTACCCTTCGTAATGTACCTCAACTAAATATTTAAATTTAATTGAGATGATTACTTTGTGTTCATATTACAATCTTAATTTCCATACTGTTTCGAAAATACGTACAAGTTCAATTAGAAGCGAATAGATGTGCGAAGATTATACAACATAAGAAACCTAAGAAAAAAACTACAATGAATTGCGTGGTTCGACTAGTTCGATGTTGAACTTCCAAAGCACTTGCGGATGTCGAACCATTGTGTCTTGATTGTTGTTCAGTCTGAACCGACTGCATTTAAAGGAGCCAGTATCTTTCCTCATGGAACTGTAACAATGCTCCTTCCGCTTCGTCGAACGTTGTGTATCTTTTGAACAAGTTCCCCGGGTATCCATTAACCTGCAGCCCTGCGGTTTCCCAACTTGTATAGATTCCAGGTCTACGGCCAACGAAAACCATCCAATAGTTTTGTTTATCGTCTCTTGACATTGTATAATCTACGAGAAAAAAACGATAATCACATTGATAACATAATGAATACAACGATTTTTTATATATACTTGGCTCAGATATTTTTTCCCACCGGCACATAGTGCACCACTTGGCTACAACTTATGTTGCCAAATGGTGAGTAAACCATTGACCCTCATAAATTGTCCCGCCAAGACAAGTGTCTCGCCTTCAAATTTGTTTGTCATATCATCATAGCCTATGAAACATATAAATTTCAGCCCAATAAGAAAACATGACAGCCATAACAATAGTTCACGAGGCAGACCACAGAGTAGCAGCTAGACCACACAGTAAACTGTAGAACTAGGCTGCTCTGATAGCACTCAGCAAAACAGGAAGCTGAAAAAACAGCAAGCAGATGAAACAGCAGCAACAAATAGCAACAAAACTGGCCAGAAACCAGAACAGCAAGTGGAGGAAGCAGACTACCAGTGGCAGAAACCAGAACAGCAAACAGGCAGAAGCAGCAGTAGCAAAAAGCCACAAAACAAGCGAAAAAGCACAAAAAATACTTGGGCTCAGACAATTCAAACATAATCAAAGCAGCACTACCATTTGCAACTAAGTTGACATTAAGGCCGTCATAATTGGCAAAGGCAATACCAACTAATCCATTACTAGTACACATTGTATCATTGCCCAATAAAACAAGCCAAGAAAAAAACCAAATCTGCCACATCACGTTGCGAAGAAACAGAACCTAATGCTGCCATATACCAGCCAACAAACAGCAACAAAGTGGGCCAAAATCAGCAACTAAACGGCCCAAAAAACTGCCATATCACGTTGCGAAGAAATAGAACCTAATGCTGCCATATACCAACGAAGAAACAGCAATAAAACTGGGCACAAATCAGAAAGTAAACTGCCCAAAAAACTGCCAGATCACCTTGCCAACAAATAGAACCAAAATCAGCCAGAACCAGCAAAGAAACAGCAATAAAACTGGGCAAAAATCAGCAAGTAATCAGCCCATAAAATTGCCACAAAACCTTGTCAACAAACAGAACCTAATACAGCCAGAATCAGCCAACAAACACCAACAAAACTGGGCAAAAATCAGCAACAAAACAGGCCAACAATCTGTTTCAAACCTGTCCAACAAACATCCACAATGCAGCATAAAAAACCTTCCGACTAACAGCCACCACAATATGAACATTTGGGCTCAGATGAGTAGTCCATAATCAAAGTAGCACTAACCAGTAACTAAGTTGCCATTAAGACCATCATAGTTGCCAAAATTAGTACCAACTAATACACATTGTAATACATTTATGCATCATCATTGCCCATCTCATACATTTGATCATCATCGTTGCCCAAACGAGTACAAAATATACATTATGAAAACTTTTCTGGTGCATCATTACAGAAACATAAAGGGTCATAAGTAGTATACTGTTAATTACAAAAATCAGGAATCACATCCTCCAATATTGGGCCATAAGTACGATAGAGTTAATTACAAAAAGAAGGAATCAAATCCTCGACCATGTTTAACATTGTACGCATAACTTAGGAGAAATCCCTAAGTGGTCTTCAATTTGATTTTGCCCGCTAATACGGCCTCCACCCAAGCTTGTCTGTAGTTCTCGGGTATGCCATAAAACGTGTCCACATTTTCTTCCGCCGAGACAATAATGGCGTGTGGCGCAAACATATCAAGCAACTCAAGTTCGAGCTTCTCAAGCTCGCCAAACACCTTCTCCTTTTTGGCTGCGAGTTGGTCCTCAAAACCAACCGAATCGGCGATCTTAAGAAACGCCGTACTGCTTTGAGCCATGTAATTTCCTATTGCATCATGAATGGACGCCTCTTTTGCATCCACTTTTGCCTTCTTCTTTGGCCTTTCCAGCACAACATTGGTCGCCGGAGTGGTCGCATTCGTTCTTTGAGTTGCAGGAATGGCAAAGCTTGTTGGAGTCCCGGAAGAAGTTGATATGTCAACAAAAGCCGGGTCCCCATTCGCAAAGGACGGAGTATAGCAATCATTGAACAAGTCAACGGGGTTAATGGTTTCAACGGGGTCGGCCGGAACATCGTCAAGTTCCGCCGCATCCTCGGCAACTTCACCGGTGGCCCTATCCCTACCAAATAGTATTTGCCAACTCTCGTACATGGGAAAAGCCTTCCCATTCATCCCTTTCACCTTTGGATTAGACTACACATATTGAATGACATATATTAAGTGGGGAGGTGAGAACAATTTGTGTAAGTGAAAATGGAAAAGTAGAGAAGTTACCTTCTCATATTCTTTCCACACCTCATCTGAATCCACTTGAATTGAATTAGTGGCATAGTTCCAACCGAACCCACTAATACGTGTGATGTCGAAAATTAAAGCATATATCTTCTAATTTTTTACCTTCGACTCGATGTTGGGTACCGCTTTAAGCGTCGTTCCGGGCAATTTCTTTCTCAACTCTTTCTCAACCTCATTGAAAAAGCCCGGTTTGAAACCATTATGCGCTCTCTACTTTTCGGAGATACACTCCATCATGGCAGCAAGTAGGCATTCCTCTTCCTTACAGCTCCATAGCCTACGAGCTTGTTTTTCCTTAGCACTTGATGTTTGAGATTGCGCAGTTCCTTCACTTTCCATTATGTTTGGTAACCTGATTTTAATAACGATCACAACATGACATATGTAATGTACTCACAAATTACCTAAATATTACATTAAATTAGTAAACACAAATCTTGTTCCAATGGTTTAAGAAGCCTAGAAGCAAATATGAGTACAAATATTATATATAACACAGTTACACATATCCTATTGGCCACCCCCAGGATGAGCTAACCAATCGTTGTACATTTGGGTTGCCAAGTTATCCCTCATTTGGGTCCATTGGTTTGTACTTTCGAGAGTTCTAATGTACTCATCAGGTGGTACATTATGTAGGTTGGCCAGCTCCCACGCCGTGTATTGAGCCTCAACGGGATCCACCGCCATTGTACGCTTAATGAGATTGTGGAGCAGGCAACAGGCAGTGACGATACGACATTGAGTCCTAATGGGATAGAAAGAGTAAGATCTCAAAATCTCCCATCTTATCTTAAGCACTCCAAAGCATCTCTTTACGACATTTCGGGCTTTGGAGTGCTTCATGTTGAACAACTCCTCCCGGCTCTGGGGCATGTGTCCTTGCCTCCAAATATTAATGGGTATCGTTGACCCCTGTAAGGTGCTAATATTCCCGGCCCGTTAGTGTAACCGGCATCGGCGAGGTAGTAACGACCTACACATGAGATTAGTTGGCTTAAATGAGTACGTTTACACAAATGGGGAAGGATATTCACTAATGGAAAGGTTTTCAAGTCACATACCGTGTGGAATTTTCAACCTGTGAGGCCTTACCAAGGCGTTTTCAAGAACTCTTGAGTCTGTGGCAGAGCCTTCCCAACCAGACAACGCGTATATAAATTGCAGGTTACGACTAGAAACTCCTAACACATTTGTCGCGTAGTCACCCTTTCTTGACCTATACCGTGCCTAGTGTTCTGTTGAGGGGAAGACTGGTATGAATGTACCGTCTAAAGCCCCTAGACAATTCTACGAGAGAAAACAAATTTTTAATTATGATTGTTCATAATTAATCAAATAAGTGCATTACTATGACTAAACATATAACATTAATGTACCTCAAACCACTTTCACCTAGCATCCGGCTCATTGGCAGGAATAGGCTGAGGATGATACCACACGTACTTGTGAAGGCGCAATACCGCAATCAAAACTGAGTTGAAATGCCTACTAATTGTTTCCCCCGATCTCCAAAATTGTAAAATGGTTCGCCTATTCTCCGTATAGTGCGAGAGGATCCACAAAAATATTGCAACCTTCTCTACAACGGTGACATTCCTAGATGCCTCTAGCCCATTTTCAGTAAGTAAATGGCACAACATCATGAATGTATGCCTATTTACCCTCAATTGGTCGTGGCAAGTCTTGTCACTCTGGCGTACCAACCTATTAAGTGCGTCTATTTGGTGTTGGTAATAATTAGGATTGGCACGAAGATGAGGCTTCTGTCGAAGCCTTTGTCGATCCCTTTCGGCAATCAAGTCCATAATTAACAAGTATAGCTGAAGAACGTGATAAGCACCCGGGAATGTAATGAAAGGGTGCGCTAGTGTCTAGTTTTAGGATAATTTAACTGTTAATTAGTTGTTTTTGATTATGTTTGCTCGTAGAGTTTGTTTGGGCCGTTTTGTAGGAGAATCGTTTAATAAGGAGCTTTAAAGGCTTAAGGCATGTCATGGCCTGAAGTTGCCCGACGGTCAAGTCACAGCCCAGGCAGAAGACTATCGCCAAGGCGCATCTCAAGCAAAAGTTACCCGACGTCAAGGCTGAGCAAGGCGAGGCCAAGGCTAAGGCGTGACCGACGGCTGAGCAATGCCAAGGCAGAGCCAAAGCAAGAGGAACAGCCCGGGCAGAAGGGATCCAGCCAAGCTACGCCAAGGCAGAATCAGTCATGGCCAAGGCGTGGCCAAGCTGTGGCCAAGGCGTGGCCAAGGCGGAAAGAAGACAAAGCTTCAGAACTGATAAGAGCTCGCGATCGATTGAAGCTGAGAGCTTCAATCGGTACCGAGCTGCTTAGCACCGGCCCTTCCTAATTGGCTCGCGATCGATTGAAGGTTATTAGTCCAATCGGTACCGAGAGCTTATCTCAGTAATGTAAGGCTTGGCAATCGGTACCGAAGGGCTTAGCGGGGCATCTTCAGAGCATCTTTTGGGATATTCCGTGCGCGAAACAGATGCGGTATAAATACCCCGTTATGTCACCTTTGCACTATTTGGACAGAAATGTACCCATAATTTTAGATCTAGCTTAGATTACTTTTCAGCTTTTTGAATTGTTCTTGCTTTGTTCTTCATTTTCAGCACTTATTTCTTAATTTCCTGCCTTTATTAGTTGTCTTTTGCTACTCTTGCTTTAATTAAAGTTGTTGCTTAGTTCCCGATCTATTGTTTAAGCTAATTTTCTTCTAGTCTTGCATTTCAATTATGCTAAGTAGATTTTTGCTTGCTCTTATCTCTCTAGATATGTGTGAGTAGTTTCAAGGGTTAGGTCATGAGATGATTAGCATCCCATGGCTTGGGCAAAAATTGCATTTTTCACCAATAAAGTTTTAATCTTTGGATTTGGAAATTGATGTGGGGTTCGGATTTGTTTGGTAAATTACCGAGGTGTTAACCTCTTTGATCACGTGTAGGTGGGAGCTTCGACTACTCACCACACGTGATGCTTAGAGCTCTGTCGCTTGAGGTGTTTACCAAATGAGTTCTAGAGCTAGCTTGATTTTCAAACCATCTCTATTTCCCGGTTTAGGTATCTACAATTGTGTACTTTAAATCGCGTGAATTGGTGAGAAATGTGATTTAGCCCGAGTCATGAGGGCTAGTGATTCCTAGACCTAGCCTATCCTTTTCTTAGTTTATTCGTTTTCAATTTAGCCTTTTAAATTTCCACCGTTCAAAGTAAAACTCGGTTGGTTACCTAATAGCCGAAATCCTTGCTTACTCTACAAATCCGAGCCAAGTCATAATATAATTCCCTTGGGTACGATCCCGGTCTTCCGGATTATTATGCTTCAAATGACGTATTAAGCCCTACGCTTGGGGCGTTATTCTTCTACATCGGGGAAAACGAAGCATTTTTGGCGCCGTTGCCGGGGATTTCTTATTATGGCTTTCTTGGAGGTTCGACAAACCACTGTAAGTATCCCGCTTTCGTCTCGTAGTAGTAGTAGTAGTTTAGTAGTTTATGTGTTAGTGGCTCGTATTTAGTTTGGTGGATACCTCTAACCTGACTATGATGTTTGACTTGAGGTGTAACGAAACCAAGCTAAATATTGAGTGTGTGCTTAGTTAGTTTAGTTTACTTTGTTAGTTTACTTAGCTTAATTTGATTGCATTGCTTAGCCGAGGTGGTGGCATAACACCTCGCATTTTCTATTGCTGAGTTGAGGTGGCGGCATAGCCCCTCCAGTCTGATAGTTTGTTGGTAGTTAGTTGGTAGTATTGGTTTGTGTATGTCTGTTCATTTTATGTTTTTATCATTAGAATAGAATGACAGCAACACCTGAGGAAATACTTTCGAGCACTATGCAGGAGTTACGTCATCTTACACACACGTTCACACCCCCTTGCATAGCCACTCATGATTCCAATGTTCTCAAAGTTCAAATGCGCTTTTCCAATTGGCTTCCCCACTTCCATGGCATGGATCACGAAAACCCTTCTTCTCATATTAGGGCTTTCGAGGAAAAAGTTGGTACCCTTGTGAAATTTGAGTCCGTACGAATGAATTATTTTGTGCTTTCTTTAAGGGATAGTGCCAAAGCTTGGCTCGATTCTTTAAACCCTCAATCTGTGCGGACTTGGATTGATTTACAAAGGAAATTTCTAAAAAGGTTCTTTCCCATATATTATACATGGGCTCTCAAGCAACAAATTCAAACTTTTGCTGAAAAAGAGAATGAATCATTTTATGCATGTTGGGGAAGATTCAAGAATTTGCTTAATACAATCCCGCATCATGGCTATGAAAGCTTTCAAATTGCTAACTATTTTTATAACGGACTTTCTCAAAAGAGTCATGATTTCATAGACATGATGTGCAATGGAAAACTTTTTGATAAAGAACCCGCTCAAGCCTTGGATTTCTTTGATCGTTTGGCCGAAACTTTACAAACTTGGGCTTTTAACAAACATTTTGAGGATTCCAACTTGGATGCCAATGCCATGGAAGAGGAAATTAAGCCACATATCTTTGTTGAAACTGTTAGTTTAGATTGTGACAGCTCCTCAGAATCTGCATGGAGTGATGAGCCTATTGGTGAAACTGAGATCCAAAGATCTCCTCTTATGGATTATCCTCTTTGTGATGATCCGGGGGAGAAATGTCTCGCAGCTGAAGTTGTCTCTTCTGATCTCTCGTATCTTGATTCTTCCCCGGAGGAATTACTCCTTACTCACGAGATGGACATGCTTGAAACTTCGGGCGTGTACTATGAAGATCCATTGGCAAAACCTCTCACCGCTAAGGAAATGGATGCCGAAGTGGATTATTTGTATTCGTTGTTGGCTAAACAAGATGCTTATGAACCAATCTTTGAAGAGGTGACACCTATGGAAGCTACAATTGTCCCTTCAAATCCTCCGTCTCTTGACTGTCTCACCGCTAAAGAGATGGATGCTGAGGTAGACTCCTTATACTCTTTGTTAGAAAAGCACGATGCATGTGGACCTATTCTTGAGAAGTTGCCAATTATAGAACTAATTGATTTTCTTGGTGTTGATAATGTTGATTTGGCTTGCAATCCTCTTGTAGTAAATTTTGTCAACAACTTGAAAATTGAATTTGTTTGGGCTATGCACTTGGAGGAACTTCAGTTTTTAAAACGAATTCAACAATTGCTTTACTCAAAGTACCTTATCTTATGGCATGGTAGAGTGTCGGACCGCTTTTCCACCATCTCTCCTAAAACCAATTGGTGGTAGGAAGGGTTTCAATTAAGTCTTTTATGGCATTCGACATCGCACCCGCAAGTCTGTTTTTAGAGCGGTCGCAGGGAGTGGCATTGTGTAACCAAATCCATGGGGGCACTCCGGGCCCAACAATCCCTCCCTCACGATGACGCTCCCGCGACTCGAACCCATGACTTCCTGGCTTTGATACCACTTGTCGGACCGCTTTTCCACCATCTCTCCTAAAACCAATTGGTGGTAGGAAGGGTTTCAATTAAGTCTTTTATGGCATTCGACATCGCACCCGCAAGTCTGTTTTTAGAGCGGTCGCAGGGAGTGACATTGTGTAACCAAATCCATGGGGGCACTCCGGGCCCAACATAGAGTTCAATTTTTGGCAAAGAGTTTAGCATGGAGTGCTCTATTTCTTCTAATAGTTTTTAATGGCGTGCTAAATGTTTGTAGCCCACGTGTGGCTGAACCCTCTCTTTCTTTTTCTCTCTACTTTTTCATTCTCTCTCTCTTAATGGCATATTTGTTTTCCTTTTTGCTTTGCATCTTTTGCTTAGTTATGCATGTTCTTTCTTTTTTTCTTTCTTGCTTTGTTCTCATTTAGCTTAGCTATGCATGCTTTGTTTTGTTTTTGTCATGTTTTGTTCCTTGTTTTGCATCGAATAAAATCTTGGAGACACCTCAAATGTAAAAGATTTCACTAATGTGTTAGTGTAACAAGGGCTTTCAATAGCTTTTCTTGGTAATAGTCTATCGTTAATGATCCATGCACTCCGCGATTGCCCCTAATCGGAGGCAACTTAGGTCTGTGAGTGAGGTTTGATATTGCCTGGAGTGCACGCTAGGTTGTATCTTGTCCTTGCTTGTTTTTGATCCTAGGGGACGCTGAACTTAATTGATTGGCGAGGTCGAGCGATAAATTTTATTACGGGCGCTAGCATAACACATTTTCAACGGTCTAGTATAGCCACCTATTACTTACCCCCCGGGTAATGAATGGGAAGAAAAGTATGACTCGTGTGATCGCGTGATGATCGGGTGGTGCATTTCATTCTATCTTGCATATTTTGATTTGTTCTTTGCATGTTCTTTGTGTTTGTTTTTCTTTTCTGTCATTTCATTTTTGGGTTGGTTTGAAGCCGGATAACACGGGCCGGTGTTTCTAATGTCAATTGTTTTGTGGAAGGTCGCTCTCTTAAGTCTTCTGCAGGGTTTATGTGCTACCACACCAGCCTTGGTGGATTGGGTCTAAAGCCGAAGTGAGTGAGGCGTCCAGGAGCCCTAAGCATGGGTGCGGCTAAGTGCCGCGGTTGTTAGTCCGATAAAGCTTTGGATATGGCCCTGTGTGACTAGCTATGGTTCCGAGTTGGTAGAACCGAAGGAGTGAACCTTGGAAGCATCTAATCTGGCTGAAGCAAAACATTGGCATAAAATCCTCCAACTTGGTCGAGGTATTTAGGGGTTGACATTCCCCTTGGACGGTACATTCGCGCACTTTCTTCTCTTCGCTTTGTTCCTAATGCTATGAGGGCATAGCATCGCTTTAAGTTGGGGGGAGGGGTTAGCTTATGTACTATTTGTTTGATTTTCGTGTTTTGTTTTAAATTTGAAAAATTCAAAAACAATAGAAAATTGAAAATGTACTATTTGTTTGATTTTCGTGTTTTGTTTTAAATTTGAAAAATTCAAAAACAATAGAAAATTGAAAATCCAAAAAAAATGAGAAAATTCAAAAATTTCAATAATAAATAAAGGTTTTTACTTGCAAATCTTTCCTTTTGTCATGGTTTTGAGTTTTGTTCATGACTTGTTGCATGCTCAATAATTGTTAGTTGGCAAGAGTTCGTAATAATCCTAAGAAATCTTTGTGCTTCTCAATTTGCATGCTTAGTTGAAAATTGAATGGGTTAAGTTTTGAGTTAAGTTTTTGAGTAAGCTTTAGCCCATATCCCCACCTTTCCAATAAATTGCTTGTAGTGTAGGTGAATAATCGCATGTCCATGCCTAATTGTGTTTAATGTCAATTTTCAATTATTTTGGAATCCAAAGCGCACTTAGGAAAGGATACAAGACATTTTTTGCATGATCATACCACATATGTGTCACCTAGTCCTAGTTTGCATCCTAGTCTATTTCCCGTTCTTTGCTTTAACCTAGGCAACCGAATGTTTGGAGGGTTGATAATGATTTTCAATGATTCAAGGAGATTTGGGGGTGGTGTGAATGTGATAGAAGTGGTTGGAATGAGAAAGGCAAAAATTGATACATGATTCCCTATCTTTCCTCTCTCACTACAAAAGCAAAAAATCCCAAATTTTCATCTCCCTATCCAAAAAGCCTCAAAAAATTGGCTCCTCAATCTCTCTCACTACTAATCTCACCTCAAATGACCCTATTCCTCAAAGAAAAGAAATCAAAGAAATGCTATGAAAGAGCAAAAACGGATTCGAAAGAGGGTTGAATACTTTGATAAGAGAATTTGTTTGATTTATGGGTTAGAATTCATTCTGGATGAAAAAAAAAAAATTTCAATGGAAAGGGGAAGCTCAAGGCTCAATACCATGGGAAGTCGGATGAGGATAGCGACTAAGTGTGATCAAGTCGGTGGTAGTAGTTTTAGTAGGCCTTCTCTAGTAGTTTTCTTTATTTCTTATTCGTAACTTTGTTTTGTGCTTGGCCGGCGTGTGGTCATGTCTTGGGTAGTTTAGGGTCGGTAGTGGCCAAGGGTAGATGAACCATGCTAGCATATGGCCACTACACTATTTTGTAATTCCTTCCCTTTGTAACCAAGGTCATTACAAGCTGAAAAAGTCCTTAGTTGATCTTTTGTGCGCTTGAATTCCATTTTGATTGACTGTCTGATAGTTGCATAATTAGTTATTGGTATGCTTTCCTTTTGTTATCCAAATGTCATCTGCTTGTTTTCAATTCTGTTGAATAAAGTGCTTTAGTTGTTTGAGGCATAGTATTTCTTGTTCACTATTGCCTGTTGTCAAGCACTTCTTCGGTGGATATGGTTTAGACTGAATTCGCAAGTTTTGTGTCCCGTATCCTCCCTTTGTTAGAGGACACAAACTCTGTAGCTTGCTCATTAACCTGCTTATTACTTAGCTTGTTTAATTGGATGCTGAAATTGTGAGTTGTAGAAATGAAATAAAAAGCCGGATTGTTGAACTCTTGCTTGTTTACAATATTGAGCATGTTCTAAGTTGCGAATACGGAAGGATTGCGTAGTTGTTAGTTACTTATTTCTTCGTATCTTATTTGATAGGGACTAGCAAACCTTAAGTTGGGGGGCGTGATAAGCACCCGGGAATGTAATGAAAGGGTGCGCTAGTGTCTAGTTTTAGGATAATTTAACTGTTAATTAGTTGTTTTTGATTATGTTTGCTCGTAGAGTTTGTTTGGGCCGTTTTGTAGGAGAATCGTTTAATAAGGAGCTTTAAAGGCTTAAGGCATGTCATGGCCTGAAGTTGCCCGACGGTCAAGTCACAGCCCAGGCAGAAGACTATCGCCAAGGCGCATCTCAAGCAAAAGTTACCCGACGTCAAGGCTGAGCAAGGCGAGGCCAAGGCTAAGGCGTGCCCGACGGCTGAGCAATGCCAAGGCAGAGCCAAAGCAAGAGGAACAGCCCGGGCAGAAGGGATCCAGCCAAGCTACGCCAAGGCAGAATCAGTCATGGCCAAGGCGTGGCCAAGCTGTGGCCAAGGCGTGGCCAAGGCGGAAAGAAGACAAAGCTTCAGAATTGATAAGAGCTCGCGATCGATTGAAGCTGAGAGCTTCAATCGGTACCGAGCTGCTTAGCACCGGCCCCTCCTAATTGGCTCGCGATCGATTGAAGGTTATTAGTCCAATCGGTACCGAGAGCTTATCTCAGTAATGTAAGGCTTGGCAATCGGTACCGAAGGGCTTAGCGGGGCATCTTCAGAGCATCTTTTGGGATATTCCGTGCGCGAAACAGATGCGGTATAAATACCCCGTTATGTCACCTTTGCACTATTTGGACAGAAATGTACCCATAATTTTAGATCTAGCTTAGATTACTTTTCAGCTTTTTGAATTGTTCTTGCTTTGTTCTTCATTTTCAGCACTTATTTCTTAATTTCCTGCCTTTATTAGTTGTCTTTTGCTACTCTTGCTTTAATTAAAGTTGTTGCTTAGTTCCCGATCTATTGTTTAAGCTAATTTTCTTCTAGTCTTGCATTTCAATTATGCTAAGTAGATTTTTGCTTGCTCTTATCTCTCTAGATATGTGTGAGTAGTTTCAAGGGTTAGGTCATGAGATGATTAGCATCCCATGGCTTGGGCAAAAATTGCATTTTTCACCAATAAAGTTTTAATCTTTGGATTTGGAAATTGATGTGGGGTTCGGATTTGTTTGGTAAATTACCGAGGTGTTAACCTCTTTGATCACGTGTAGGTGGGAGCTTCGACTACTCACCACACATGATGCTTAGAGCTCTGTCGCTCGAGGTGTTTACCAAATGAGTTCTAGAGCTAGCTTGATTTTCAAACCATCTCTATTTCCCGGTTTAGGTATCTACAATTGTGTACTTTAAATCGCGTGAATTGGTGAGAAATGTGATTTAGCCCGAGTCATGAGGGCTAGTGATTCCTAGACCTAGCCTATCCTTTTCTTAGTTTATTCGTTTTCAATTTAGCCTTTTAAATTTCCACCGTTCAAAGTAAAACTCGGTTGGTTACCTAATAGCCGAAATCCTTGTTTACTCTACAAATCCGAGCCAAGTCATAATATAATTCCCTTGGGTACGATCCCGGTCTTCCGGATTATTATGCTTCAAATGACGTATTAAGCCCTACGCTTGGGGCGTTATTCTTCTACATCGGGGAAAACGAAGCAGAACGCTATTGACTACTGTCATCATACATAACATTGCTAAGAATGCCTTACGGCTTCTCTTCTTTCTTCGTTCACGGTTCGTTAGTCTTGCCATCTGTTTTAATGCACGAGTTCAATTAGTGTAACTAGGAGAAATCCAAATTTAAGGCAATTTATAGTATAGTCTTTTCTATCATTGTAAATGTAATATTAGCAAATTCCTATCACTATTTCCTAAACATAGAAAACAGTCACAAGCTGCACAAATTACTATATCGAAAATCCCTATTTTAGTGTAATCAATGCCACCTGCTCATCAACAGAAAGGAAACCAAGACAAGCCTAGCACACACTAGCAAAATACCAATATGCTTTACACACATTATAGGCGTCATGTAATAAAATAAATCCGTCTCAAAACTACCTAGTCCCCTACCGTTCATGGAAAGAGGTATGAGCATCAGGTGCAATTTTTTGCCTAAGCATCAGATTTATCTACTAATTTCCTTGGTTGTTGGTGTCTCAAATTGAGCTACATATGAGTGTCAAAACATGCCAATTGTTCTCTAATTTATCTATCTCAAAATCTCGATCATCACAAACGCTGGACTATTCCTTGTGTAAAAATCCCAATGGTAGCAGAAATTCAATGGTAAACAAAAGAGAAAGTGACATCAAGCAAATGCAATATAGCCTATGCACGTAAACATGAATATGCCTCTTTAGGCATTCATCACAGACATGTATTATACGGAACTCTATTTGAAAGTTTTGGTAAAATAAAAAACTAGACATGCTTGTACTCCACAAAACTCCCCAACAAACTTCACCAAAACTGTAGTAAAACCAACGAATTAGACCAGATTTAATGTTAGGGCATAATAAAAAAATTAGGTCAAAATCATAAATTAGGGGAAAATGAAAAAAATTAATTCATCAATAGGGCAATTCAGATCTTAGATCGTAACTCACTGATGAGTGATATTCAGTTGAGTTAAAAAACGAGAAAAAAATCTAGGGCAACTCAGATCCCCATTTGCTGTCGTTACAGTACCAAAAATGGAGTCCATCGACAACCATATCGCAAAACCACATCTCAAAAACCAGATGGAAAACCATCCGCATTCTACAAAAATGGAATCCAGAACCATACCTCAACCCTTTCAAACAAGGAAAACAAGGTCAAGCCGTGAAAGGAAGACGAGGTGGAGAGTAAAACCCGTCGGTGTACGGCGGTGGAGTCACCAGAGTAGATCGGCGACCTCCTTCTTCTCTCTCTCTCTCTCTCTCTCTCTCTCTCTCTCTCTCTCTCTCTCTTTCTCGGTCTGGTTCTAAAATGAACGAGGACAACCCACAAAAGGGAAAAGTCAAGGGCAAAATAGTCAAAACTCCACCCGGCTTAACTAGCGACAGGGGCAACCCTGTCGTTAACTAAACCTGGAAGAGCCAGAGATGGAATCCGGCTTTGGCTCAAATCCCCTTTTCATTTTGCACAGCCAAACACCGGAGATGAGGGAGAGGGGGACAACAAGTCTGGGGACTTGCCAAATCCGGGGACAAATCCCCCATCCAAACAAGCCGTAGATGTCCATTCAAACACTAGATAGCCATTTAGCAAGAGAACAGGTTAAAGTGTCACCAATGGAAACTACTAATGAACTTCTCAAAGCACATGATGGAATAATGTACATAGCGAAGTTCCGCATATAACAGACACATCTCACAGATTCGTATAGACCATAACATGGTAAATTCTACACCGAATTCTGTAGGAATTCTCTCACTGTAATCACTTTACATCTAGCCTACCAACTGTGGGTAGTCGAAATCACAAAGGAGTTCATGCACCCCAAAACTTTTCACCGTGATGATCTTTCTGAGTTTGACATGCTTGGAACTCAATGTGCAAGTATCCAAATTTCCGAATTATAACAAGTCATTCGAAATATTAAAGAATTGAATTACAACGCAAATATCCTACATAATCAGGCGTAGAGCGCGTCAAAATATTATGTTCGACCAAGTCATAAAAGCAGATGGATATATGAACCATATTGCTGAAAAGACCAGATTGCCGTGTTACCCAAGTTCAACAAGAATTAAGATGGTTTGTCATCCCAGAAATGTTGGCTTTTAAGAACCACATATCAACAATCAAATCGGGGACCCCTCTACTGAATCTAGCACTTGTATATCAAAAGTGCTATCAGTGAGTCACAGATAAAGAAAGAAAGCGGTGTAGTCAATGTGATAATACCAAGGGGTTGGCCTGGTGGTCAAGGTCTAGGACTCAGAAGTTTGTTCCCTTCTAAGGTATCAGATTCGAATCTCCTAGGTGCTATCAACTCTTTTGAAGCCAGTCCATACAAAGCTCTGCTTCGACTTTAATTGAGCTCCCCGCAAGTGGGCGGTGGAGTTGAGCCTCAAGATTAGTCAAGTTGTGCGTAAGTTGGCTAGAACACCTGAGTTATAAAAAAAAAGCTTACCAATGTGAACTCCTGAACTTAATCCCCCTAGTCGGCCTCGACTCGAACACAATGTTGCAGCAAGTGGGCTTACCACTGGTCCTCACAACTGAGAAAGGGTTCTATGATGTGGATCTTCATGTAATGAACTCTGACAGTCCTATTGTGGTACTACTTACTGATCTTTCATTGTATTGATCTTGAGAGGTAAATCAGCCATGCTGAATATCTAGGTCGATCGAATGCCGGTAAAAGTTTAGTCGGATCATATTTGTTTTAAGGACAATGAAACTGTCGGACCATCATTTATTCTTTAGACAAATATTGTTCCTTCAAATGGATACTCATGTCTGATCAATCTAATTTTTTGCATTGACGACATAGCCATAAACACTTAAAAAATGTATTGTTTGGATCATCCAATAAGACCATAGTGTGTTCCAATTCACGTGATCAATATGAGAGATCATCGTCTGCAAGAGTTCTTATAAAACAAAATCATTTGTCTAGAGTGAATCAAATCCCGATAGCCAAAAGAAAGAACATTTACCTTCAAAATCATTATCCCTTGGACACCATTTCCCCTCGTATTATTTTATGGCAAAAACAAACAGGGCCGCCTTAGGCATACGTCGAGGATGCAGTTGTATTAGGCCCCTAAATTTTTCCTATTTAGAGGCCTTTAAACTTTTATATCACGTATTTGGATATTATTAGTAGGAAAATACCCAATAAACTTAAGGCCAATTTAAATGGAAACTCAAACAAAAGGCCCAAAAAAATGGTGGCAAAACTAACTATGAGAGCTTAATTACTGCTTTTGGCACAAAAAATGCAAAAAAAGAAAAAGAAAAAAAGAGTGATGTTTAAGTAATGCATTACAAGTTAATTGATGATTATCCAGTTTTTTATTATGATTTTGAATACTTGTTGAATTTTTAAAGAATTTTTAATTTGTGAATTATATAAAAGGCCCCATTCTAAAAAATTTGATTGGAGCCCCAAAAAACTCAGATGTGGTTGGGAAACAAACACAACCTAGCATACAAATCAACCCAAAAAAGAGGGCAGAGAGAGTTCTAGAGAGAGTGAGACCTAGGTTGGTGAGGGTTTCCAACTCCTGCCCCCTCCCCCTTCTTTCTTCCACACACACAACCCCAACCACCACCCCCCCCCCCCCCCCCCCCCCCCCCCCCCCCCCCCCACTCTTTTTTTTTTCTCTCTTCCTTCTTCCTCCCCCTCAATCCCCCTCGGACACGGATCCCCCTCTCTCCTCTCCTTTCATCTACTCTACTCCCCTCCTTCTATGATTGTGAGATGGTTGAGACTCTCTCCTTAGGGAGAGAAATTCTCCCGCTCTCCCCATCATTTCGGGCTTCGGAGACCCAGATCTAGAGTCCTTGGTCTGGGTACTTGGTTTAGTTCGAGTGACGGCTTGCTGAGCTCTCCAGTGGCGACAATGAAGGCGTCTGAAGGCAAATCCGTTCCGTTGATGATCCTCCTTCCACCCTCCTCCATGAGCGGAGTACTAGGTCCTACTCCTACATCGGCGCTGAACGACTTTTCTTATTTTATTTTGTTGTTTATGTTCTATTTTGTTTGATTGTTTTAGTTGTACTTTATTTTCATAAGATGATATTGTTTGTAAAAAAAAAAAAAAAACTCAATCCAAAAGGCAAACAACGACAAAATCACTGAAATAACAAAACCAGACCCACCACAATGTAAAAAATAAAAATAAAAATAGTACTAATATATATGTATTGAGGGGGTGCTTAGGTTATTGAAGCAGATGGGGCAATCGAGCAAGTCTGGATCAGTTAAGGTGAGGAAATTGGCAGGGTTTGGGTCTGGGTCCCCACTGGCTTGAGCGGAGCCAGAGTCACCTTTGGAACGATCGATGATCACCTCTGGGCGATGCCTGTTCCTGGTGGTCTTGCCGAGTAGTCCTCCGTTTCTTGGCACTTGGAGTGGAACCCAATGACAATGCATCCCAATCTAAAACCTTGACAGAGCCCATGGGATCCCTGATGCAGAAGTGTTCGCCATTTGGTTTGGATCCCTTTCCCTCTGGCTCTGGTATTATTACTCTACTACCAGTACCAGCAAAATGTCAAGGCTTTGTCTGGAAAAAAGGGGAGGAACGAGGAGAAAGAACCACTTTTTTTTTTTTTTTGATAAAAACGAAAGAACCACTTTGAACGAACATTGGGAAGAGAAATGGCAAATTCCAGAAAGAACACAACTGCCACTGATTTTCGAGAAGTTTTTCAGTGCCGGGTGGGCACGGGTGTTGCCGAGCACGATCTCGGCCGTTCAAATGTGTTTTGGACGGCCTAGATTTGTTTGGGTAATTTCTTAGTGTAAAATTACCAAAATACCCGCCATCCAAAATACAATTAGACGGCCGAGATTGTGCTCGGCACCATGTGGCCCGTCCCCACTTGGCACTGAAAAACTTTTGTCTTTTAGCAATGAATTTATGAAACAGTCTCTAAAACTTGTAAATAGTGTATGTATGCATGAACTATTTCATAAATTTACCCACAGCCGATCGGCTAAATAAGCCAAGTGGCTTTTTTTTTTGTCCTTATTCAAATTTTTTCTGTATTTTTTAGTTTTTCGTCAATTTTTTTTGGGAATTATTGCTTCTTCGTGATAAGAAGAATCTAAAAAGTAAAATATTACGATCAAAATCCAATTTTTTTGAATAAAGACGAAAAAATTAGCTTATTTTTGTCTTTATTCAAAAAAATTAGGTTTCAATCATAATTTTTTCCTTTTTAGATTATTTTTATCATGACGAAGTAATAATCCCCAAAAAATTGACCAAAAACTAACAAATGTGAAAAAAAATTGAATAAGGACAAAAAAATAAACCGCTTGACTTATTTAGCCGAACCGCCTAAAAAACAAAAAAAGAATGCTTGCATCAATTAGTAATTATTTTCCTTATCTTTTAGTATTGAAAATGAAAATGATTAGAGCACTAAAGAACAAATATTAAAGCGTAATTATTCAAAAGTGCGTGCCAAAATTATTGTCCAAGATTAACTATAAGATATTTTGTTGGGGAAAGATATTTTTGTAGATCAATGATATTTGCACTCTACTTTATATATATATATATATAGAGAGAGAGAGAGAGAGAGAGAGAGAGAGAGTAATTTTCAAGTCCACTCGCCCAGATTTTTCATTCCTTGATCGATTTGCGATGATCCGAGCCACTCAATGTGATCAGAACGTGATTTTAAGGATACCCGAGAGAAATCACAAAAAAAAATGATCGGGAAGAGCTTGATCCGAGCAGCTTTTTATTGAACGGTTCAGAAAAAACTGCTCAGATCAAGCCCTTCTCGATCATTTTTTTTCGTGATTTCTTGCGAGTACGCTTAAAATCAAGTTCTGAACACATTGAGCGGCTCAGATCATCGTAAATCGATTGGGAAATGGGAGCTAAGACACAAATCCGGACTATAAGAAAATTTGGGCGACCGGATATGAAAAGGAGTGTGTGTGTATGTATATATATATATATATATATATATATATTTATCGGGACGGTTCCGCGGACAACTATTTAGACACCTAAAAAAACACCCAAAATCTTAATCTCATAATTCCCAATCAAATTTTTATAATCCGAACCGTTCAATATGTGCAGAATGTGATTTTAAGGGTGGCTATAAGAAATTAGCAAAAAAAATAACCGGAAAGTGCTTGTTTTGAGCAGTTTTTAATTGAACCGTTCATTAAATCTAAGCTAAAAACTGCTTAGAGCAAGCCCTTCCCGATCTTTTTTTTTTGCTGATTTTTCGCGGGTACCCTTAAAATCACGTTCTGATCACATTGAGTGGCTTGGATCATTAAAATTTGATCGGAAACTATGAGGTGTTTTTTTAGGTGTCTAAATAGTTGTCCATAGAACCGCCCCGTATATATATATATATATATATATATATATATATATATATATATATATATATATATATATATATGCACTTTAATCTAATGTGTTTTGGAAAGTTGTTTTACATAGGAGTACATAGGAGTAACAAGTTTTGGAGTGCATTATGTTATTGTGTTTCCTTCATAGTTAATACTTTTTGATAATGTTTTTGATTCTTTTTCTTAATTTCCCTTCATTATTAGGTGACATTTTCAACTTTATTAGTTTTTGAAAATAAAAAAGGCATATTTTCTTATCATTTTCTTCTTTTATCTTCAGAAGAGTGGCATAGAAGATTATGACCTTTTCTCTACTACCGTTCAAAAAACAAAAAGAGTACTTTATTTTTTAAGTATTTATTTTTTTAAACAAAGTCTTATTTTTTTAAAGAACTTATTTTTTAATCACTTTTTACTCATCTAATTTTCAATACTTATTGTCTGCTTTACGAGATACGTAATTATTTTATAATACATTATTTTAATTCAAAAAAATAAGTATTTATTTTTTCTTTAGCAAAACAGGGCTTAGATAAGTAAGTAATAAAAAGATCTCAAACACATAAAAACTATTGGGTTTCATTATTATTTTTCATACATAAGAGACTAAGAGAGATATCCGTCATAAAACACACATATAGCAAACATAGGAGGGTATCCTTCATTATAGCAAACATTCAGGGGATGTCAATGAAATTTACTCATAAATCAGTCGTCTAAAGAAAAAAATAAATTAAATAAACGATTTTTACTGTTTATTCATTCGCATTTTTTGTAGGAAGTGATTTTATCAAGTTTTTTAACAAATACAAAAAAATACACAAACTTATATGATTTTTGAAAAATGATTTTCACTTTCTCTTTTTCAACGATGGCACTCATTTTTTTTTTCTTTCAGTGAAAAAAATTCAATAAAAAACAAAAAATTGGAGTGCCGCAATAAATAAATAAAAAAAGGTCTGAAAATCATTTATCAAATATTTGTATCTCAAACATTTATCTGACGATCAAACAAAGTAAAGTAGTCTTCTCCATTTCCAATTAAGTCAGCCCTGCACTCCCAAATCCAAATCCGATTTCCTCAAATTGCCTGCACTGTACCGACACCCCTCCGAAGATGAAGCGCAAGAAATGGTCAGAGCTCGAAGAACAAACCCTGCTCCAGAAATACTCCGACCTCCTCACCTCCGGAACCCTAGCCAAGCTCAAGACCCGCGAGAAGAAATTCAAGCCCATCGCCGACGCCGTCAACGCCCTCCACCACCACCTCGACCCCATCAGCTTCCCCTTCAAGTGGTCCTGGCGCGACGTCTCCATCAAGGTCCAGAACATGCGCCACCAGTACCTGGGCGTCAAGCAGAAGATCAGGGCCTCCGACGGCACCGACTCCTACAACTGGACCGACGGCGAGAACCACTGGGAGAACTTTCTCAGGTACAAGGAGGTCTTCGGAGACGTTGAGATCGACGCCAAGGGGAAGAGAGAGAGTGGTAACGTTGGTGGTGATGATGATGTGGATGTGTTTGGTGGTGATGTGTTTGGGTTAGGGTTTGATGGGTATAGTGATGATTTGGATGAGAATGGGGATTTGGGTGATGATGTTGGGGAGAGTTATGATGGGTTTTGCGGTGAGGGAGAAGGGATTGAGGGTAAGAGAGGGAAGAAGAGATTATTGGGTTTGATGGGTGGGCAAGTGTTGGAGTTGAGGGAAGTGATGTTGAGGAGAGAGGATAAGAGGAGGGAGAGAGAGTGGGGTAGGGAGGAAGGGTTTTTAGAGAGAGAAGATAGGAAGAGAGAGAGGGAAGGGAGGTGGGGTGAAGTAGTGGAGAGGAGTGAGGTGGAGTTGGAGGAGAGGGAGATGGTGTGGGCGAGGAGGGAATTCGAGAGGAGAGGGAGGTTAGAGAGGGAACTCAACGAGGAAAGGAGGAGGAGGATGAAGGCGGAGGAGAAGTGGGAAGAGGAAGAGATGGAGTGGAGGGAGAGGATGTTGGGTTTGCAAATCGAGCACGAGAAGCAAATGATGCAAATGCATGTTGAGTCTTGTCAAAACCAAATGCAGGTTCTTGGGGTCATGGCTAGGCTTGTTTGTCAATACTTTGGGTCTGCGAGTGATGGTTTGGGTGGTGGGTTGGGGGCTTTGCCTCCTCAAGTTTTGCAGAATTTGCAGCATCCGGGGGGCTTAGGCGATAATGGAAAGCCCGATGCTAATTCTCCATCTGAGTTCTTATAAACTGTAATTCAGAACCTTATGTTTATAAAGTTACATTCTTGCTGCTGATGCTCAAATGAAACGTATCATAGTTGGTCTTTATTGTAGTCACTACTTCTGTAATACGATTTGCCAAAATGGTTTTTTTCTTTTGTTCAATTCAAAACTTTTGTGCTGAATATCGCAATCATTGTCAAATCTTTCATATGAGAATGGTATGGTCTTTATAAGATCTTTAGGTAAGTGTTAAGATTGTGTCTTTTAACCTTGAGCCTTGGAAGTGTTAGTTATATCAGGTATAATGTTCATTGAGTAATTGATTATGATAAGTGCTTGGGTGAGATATTAAATCATTTGTAGTATATGGCATAGATAGCTGAGTAATCCGTTCCTGCCTAGTTTTGGTATTCATTTTGTGGTATTGCAGGACTCAGCAACCTTAGTAGGCAAGATTATAACCGTTAGCATGCGAAAGTGATTTTATTTGCGATTTCATTAGGCAATGGGATTGAAAAGCCTATGTTTATAATGAAAAGTTCTTTTGGTGAATAGCTTGTGTAGTTGGGACAAGGGAGATGTAATCCCTCTCTTGACCAATTTTTAGATTGGTTTGACCCTTTCCATTCTCATGATAGTGTATAGGGTCCTTTTGTCTCTGGCATTTTTTGTATACGGGCGGCGTTCCCTTAATTCCTTCTTTCTAATACAATCATTTACTTATAGAAAAAATTAAGTATGTCAGGTTTCTAGGTTAGGTTTGAGAATTTGAATGGTGAAGACACCATGACCATGAGCACACTTGCATTATTAGTCCCTTAAATATCCATGATGATCTGTAGAGTCCTGTAGTGTTTTTCCTTGAATCTGTTTGAAAACAGGAATGACAAGGCAACTCTAGAGACCCACCGCTCAGAGGCTGCTTGAAGAGCGCTCGAGAGGGTTCGTGCATGCTCTGCAAAAATGTATGTCCAGAGAGGTGTGTGGTGCGCTTGAAAGGTGCTTGACCGGCATGACTAAGTTTAAAGTCCAACTCACTTTTGGAAGCCGAAGAACCATAAATAAGGCAGTTCTCTTCCGAAATAAATGTAGAAATTTTTACTGAGCACTCCTAGGCGTCTAGCCTCTTAGGAGCCCTCATATTTAGGCAAACGTACGCCTTATTCAGATGATGAAAACTGGTTTGCATTGCCACAGATCAGAAAAACTTCTTGTTGGTTGTTTTATAGAAGGTAAATGTGGTGAAAGTACTTGGAACACTCTTTGTGGATTTCTTGGAATTTCAAACAGACCGTTGCAATCCGATTTGTGTGTAATGAGATCTAGACAAGGATGATATGAGTGGCAGGGCTACATGCAAGTGGATATTGAGCTTGCGAGTTTGCAAGTGAAGATGTCAAGATCAAATGCACCAAGGTTGGGTTGTAACTTGTAATTCAATTGTATTTGAACTCTTCTTTCTTGTGGATTGTTTGCAACTGCAAGGTGGCTCATGGGGATTCTTTTCCCCTTGGTTTTCCATGTATATCATTTTCACATTATAGCATATTTCTAGTGTCATTATTTAGTCAGCTTGTAACAGTAGGTGTTTGCTACCCCTTATTAGGGTTTTGCAGCCACGCACATCTGTAGAGGTTATATTTACACATATAATTACAGCCGTCATGCCTTTTACTTTGAAAATCATGGAGCATGCTGATGCTTTTTTTATTGTGTGTAGAATGGAAACTTTGAGGCTAACATTCACTTGACTAACCATAGATATGTTAAGATCATGTGCTAGGAGAGAGGGGAAGAGAGGAAATGATGGAAGGATGCAATGTCAACATGATGCTAGTATACCATGCGATGGGAACTAGTTTCAGATAACTGAATTTGTTTGAGTTGATACTCTGGGCATTGAACCTTTGGAAGGGTGTAAAGGAGATGTTGTCACGGTTTATTTGGTAGTGTCCGGGTAAATAAAGCTTCATGACCTTGGAGATATGATGTATCCTTCATGGGAGACTTGTAACTTCCATTCTAAGGTACGGCTAATTTCACATTCTTGATGCACAATGGTATCTTCATTATGTACTATAAGTCGGTAACTAGACATCCTTTTCGATTCCAGGATCTGCTTTCACTACAACAAAAAACACTAATGGTGACACCATTTGTCACCTTTTAGTGACAAAAAATTGGTGTTGTCACTGAATATACTCAATGGTGACAAACAATTTTATTGCTTGTCACTGAAAACTTTAAGGTGACCAGGGTAAATAATGAGGAGATTTGGTGACAAAATATTTGTCACTGAAGACTAATTTCGGTAACAAGTATAAAGTTGTTACCGAAAGATCCCAATTTTCACATTCCCGGGCTCCAGCTCATTTAGGCGGGCTGTCAAAAAGTGAAATGAAAATTATTGCAAGCAAAACGACGTCGTTTTGCTTGTCACCAAAACCCAGCCCCAACTTTCCTCTTTTTCCTCTCTCTAGTCTCCACCTTACTCAGCCTATCGATCTCCACCCCTGTAGCCACGCTCCCGCCGAAGACTTCCTCGTCGGTTTCTGTCAGTTCTACGCATGTGCTCTGCAGCTCTGGTATCTCTGCCTCCTTAATCAGTTCCTCTCTCTGGTACTGGTCTCTCTCTCTCTCCCTCCCTCCCTCTCTCTCTCTCTCCGCGATAGTGATTTATTTAGGGTTTGTTTTTTTGAAATTAGGGGTTTGGGTTCTTTCGACAATTGGGTTTCTGCGGTTGTAGTTTCGGGACTGAGGCAGTGGTGTGGTGATATTGGTAGTGGTGGGGGTGAATTTCCGGTTGCGGGGGTGCTCCTTCTGGCCATGGCTACAGGTAATCTAAGTTAGTGATACCTCTTCTTTCTTCAGGAGAAATCCAAGCCCTGTATGAGATCCATATTCATAGAGCATTGCTCCTATTTTAGATTTTTCAATTGTTTGAAAATTCGTGGGGTGAAGAGATATGGGGATTTTTGTGTAATCGAGGACCTAGGGTTGCGGTTTGGATTTTTTATTTTTATTTTTATGCTGGATTGGGGAAACACATCTGTTTGGCTAGCAATTTTCTTTCTTTTTTCTTTTTTCTTTTTTCTTTTTTCTTTACTCTTTCCTTTTCCATTTCAGACTGCATGTTCAAGGGTTTTTTTGTGGGTCTTCGACGCAATAGTTGTTGCCGACAGGATCGACCATTGATATTTCGCCAGAATCTCAGTCGGAGTCACACCTGGTTGTGACATGTAAGCTATATTTTGGAAGCCACAAAAAAATAAGGTACGTTTCACTGGGGAGCCATAGAAAAATTGTACAGTCTCACTACCAAAAGGGGGGCTTTTGTCTTGTCTAGAGTAGCCTTGTATATCTGCTACTTATGTTGGCAGAAACCGGAAAAAGTGACCTTGATGTGTTTTGTTTTATGTGAATCCATTTGTTGTTACATGTGCATCAATAAAACTAGCATTGCACCCATTCGATGCAATATCTTTTTCTATCACATGGTTGGATATTGCAATATTTTTCCGATCAAATTTGTCCTATTTGCATCCCGGGTCCCTCTTTACTATACTAGTGACAACATTCGGTTGGTAATCGATAATAGCATGGCAGTAAAGACCATAATGTTTGATAACAATTCGTATTATGATTGTTGAGTAATCAGGTTGTTAGTTGATTGTTGAGTAATCAGGTTGTTAGTGTGGACAGAAATGGCTAAAGGAAGAGGATAAAAGGATGGACAAGAGGTGGATAGACTTACCAAATAGGATGTCAATGGAATATTTGATGGAGAAAACAATGTAAAAGCTTTGTTTCGCCGAGGCCAGGTTAGTACCATCCATCTATTGTAATTTTAGTACAAGGAGCATTGGGTTTTGGGGATAAAATTTCCTTCTTTTGTTTCCTGTTTACTAAATTTTTTGAGTTCTGCATCTGACAAACTTTGTGTGAGCAAATTTATGTTAGTAGACTACTGGTATTCAAGTGTTGGCATGCCTAGCCGGTTCTAGGTAAATAATTTTTAGTGTTGGTTGTCACAAACTTCATTTGTACTAATTTATATCAGCAGATTACTAGTATTCACCTATTGGCATGCCTAGCCAGCTCTACGTATGGCATTTATGCATCTTCGTCTGCATGTTTTTCTATTCAATAACTTCTAGGCCTCACGGAGATCATTCTGATGTGTCTTTGATGCCATGATTCCAATTGGACGATTTTGAGGCTAATAATTTTTTGGTTTTATTTATTTGTCAGGCACACATAGCTCTTAATGACGTAACTTGCTGTTGTTGAAAGTTTCAAAAAGGCATTGGCTTGGAGCCAAATGATGGTTGGTGATAGTTTCTAACTACTTTTTGCGTATACTCTGATATTGTTATACCATCCTAATTTAACTACAAGCTAACTGATATTTGCAAAATGTGAACTTGACTATTTTATAATGGGAAGGTTGCTTTCATGTTGAAGGTCCCCACAAAATCCAAGGTATCAGTGCCGTCCCTGCTATTTTGGACGTCAACATTCTTGATGAAGTTGTTCCAGTAAGTCTCAACATTTAGCATTGGGCACTTAGTTTTACTGGCATGTGAAGTTTTCTACTTGTGACACTTTTCATCTTGTGAAGTGTAAATAGTAAAAGGGACAGTGTAAACTAAAGTAGAGAACTCTTGCATTCATAGGTTTATCTCATCGCAAAAAGTACGGTGTGTGGTGTTTGTTTTCCTTGTCTGTTTGTGTACTTGTGAATTGGTCTCTCTTGTTTTATTTTTTTTGTAGCTTTGTGTTTGTAATGGAGGTAGTTAGGGATTGATCTCTATGGAGATCCTTGTTGTATAGCCAGAGCTATGCCTCTATTACAAACACAGGGAGCTGTTTCTACACCATCCATTGAATGGTAGAAGTTAACTGCAGTTATCCAGGAGCAAGATATGGCTTGGACTGGTTGGCTAGCACCTATTTACCCTTTTACAGCAGTTATCAGAATTTCAGGGCTGAAAAGTTGGTCCCCACCCTCCAAATGTTTTTTCCCGCCTCACTCCCTCAGTTGTCCTGAATGACTTTTGTTGCTTTCCTCTTCTTTTTTTTTTTTTGGGTAGAAAGTTGTTATTCTTTTTGCTTTTACTAAGTAATAGTAATATGTTTTTGCTTAATTATTGGATTATGTCAGATCTTCGTCGGCGGATGGATGGTCGAATTTAATCCTCGTTGGACCGCCCGGTGCAGCATGAAATCACAAGGAAACCCATCTCTTACAACGCAATGGAACTTCATGTGAGGTCAACTTCATGAGAACGAGGTCGAGGAAATAATAGGACATAGAAAATTTGGAAATCAGATGTACTCTCTGAAAGTCAGATCTATTCTTTTTTGCTTTGTTTCAGATAGGAAATACTAGAAAACTGAACCTTAAATTGTGGAATGTGGAATACGAGAATTAGAAAAATGAGAAACTTTGTGCTTGCTTGTCTGTCTTAACATGATGAAATGTTGGTTCTTTCTCCTGGCATAAAATAATATGGTGGTTCCAGGTTTTTTATTTTTATTTTTTATTTTTGGCCTGGCTCATCTCCAATTGGACTGCAGAGAAAGACTCCGGCAATCAATGGTTCAGATTCAAACAAAGATTCTTCCCGCTAAGAATAGAGTCTTCATGGGAAGAAGAGTCTTTTAACAAATAAAAAACCACTAAAAATACTTTTGGATGACCGAGATTACATGGATTGCTCTCTGCGGTCCAAACTAAACTCTAAAGAAGCCAAACGCTCTCTCTCTCTCTCTCTCTCTCTGCCCTGCTTGCCTGTGGTGGTTTCTGTTAACAATAGATGATTATATCTGGTAGGTAAAGCAGCAAAAGTCAGATGGAAGTAGAAGAACCTGGTAGAAGGGATGCATTGGATTCACAGGTAAACAACATTATGGTGGTATGATATCCATCAACCACCAGTCTTTCCCTCTCATTTTCACTTTCGTTCAGCAAGAACATTGGATAAGGCCTCTCTATCCACACCTGTCTTGTTTGTGTGTTTAATCGATTATTATCATCCAACAAGAAAGGGGCCTACAACATTGAAATTTTTCCACAATGTATGCCATAAACTGAAATTTTATTTTTTTATTTTTTTCCCATTTGAGCATCGAACTTTTTGCCTTTGGACAGATAAAAAAAGGGCTTTCGAAGACCAGGGGAGGCTCCACTATCACCCAAGAGGATTGGTTCAAGCGAACCCCGAGGCCTGAGTTTAAAAAATGCGATAAGATTTTTGTATTTTTTATACATATGATTGATTTTTTTACATATTGTCGACACTGAATCATTCATATATAGCCAAAGTAACTAAAAATTCTCTAAAGTTAGCGAGCAAATAGATAATCTCGACAAAACAAAATAAACTAAGCCCGCAAATTTTCAACCAAGTACAAGTATGTTTTTTATTTTATATACAGAGCTTGGGTAAAATTCTGCAATCACAAAAAAAGAGAGGTATGGCCGAATAGGGCCAAATAATGTTTGATTGCCGAGATATTTCGACATTAGCTTATGTGGAAATCAGATTTCCTGACTCAGATTGAAGGCACACTGTATGTTAATTTATTGGCCTTGTTTCCAGGCGTAACCAGATTACAGATAGCTGTGCTCTCCTCACGTGAGGCAAAAATGGAAAATAGAGATACCAGATTTCGATAATCAGAACTATTCATATGGCGGGACGTCTCAATCTAAGATTCTAACACGATCCCTGCAAAAACTCGCATTACATATCAATAAGTGGTGGTCGAATCATACTTGTCTCCTTGGTAAGACAGTACTATAATTGAAAATGGTCAGTTAGAATTTGGACGTCTTTTTCGTTCAAGACAACTATGATATGTTGAGATGGCTGTGGTGTTAGATTAACCTTATCGCTTGTACAAATGAATTGCGTTTTGAGACTTAAGATAAGAACGGTTCAGATGATCGAAACTGAACCATAGTGAAACCAGTTTCCTTATAACGAACTAGAGGGACTTTGGATATTTTGAAATGGAACTTTGAGTCTCAACTATAACTGGGCCATTACCATTTTGTTACATTAACCATTGATCGAGGGCCTGAGGCTGAGCTTTAAAATTTGGCTTCCAAGATCTTTAAATGGACCTGCACGCACTCATCAGAATAGCTGCCGCTCCTTTTGGAGTTTAATGGCTGCTTTCTTGGCCGCAGGGGTGGTTGCTGTTTTGGTCTCAGATCGATGCAGCTATTAATGGTGGGACGTGGTTCCAAGATGCTGACTTGTAGGTTAGATTCTTGGAGCGGAAGCAGCGGCGCTATCCTCACCGTTCTGTTTCACCGCTCCCCAACCGCAACACTCAATTTTACAGTCCATCTCGGCAATCAATGATTCGAATTTTTAAAAAAATTCTTCCACGGAAGAGTTGTGCGCTCTTTAAAATCTGGACTGTCCAAAAGTGTTTTGAATGGTGAGATTGTGAGCGGTGGAGGTAGACTTTTTGGAGTGAAAGTCGTCTTTTTCTCTTTGAAAAGGATGTACAACTGTATTTGTTGCATCGAACCCCCTACTGCCTCTCAACAGGTTTGCACCTCAGTCTATATGTTAGTAGGAGGATAGTTTCCTCGTAAAATCAAGAATAGCTGCCGCTCCTTTAGGAGTTTAATGGCTGCTTTCTTGGCCGCAGGGGCGGTTGCTGTTTTGGTCTCAGATCGATGCAGCTATTTATGGTGGGACGTGGTTCCAAGATGCTGACTTGTAGGTTAGATTCTTGAAGCGGAAGCAGCTGTGCTATCCCCACCGCTTTGTTTTACCGCTCTCCCACTGCAACGCTTAATTTTATTGTCTATTTTGGCAATTAATGGTCCAAATTTAAAAAAAAATATTCTGTCCAAAAGTATTTTGAATGGCGAGATTGAGAGCGGTGGAGGTAAACTTTTTGGAGTGAAAGTCGTCTTTTTCTCTTTGAAAATGATGTACAACTGTATTTGTTGCATCGAACCCCCCTACTGCCTCTCGACAGGTTTGCACCTCGGTCTATATGTTAGTAGGAGGATAGTTTCCTCGTAAAATCAGGAATCGAAACGATTACTTTTTAATTATCCTTGAATCGGGTCCTATCGTACGTGAATCTTAAAGGACTGATAAGTGACAAAAGATGGTATATAGGAATCTTAAAGGTTCAGAAGGAAGTTGTTCGAACTAGTATTATGATATTATCCAAAATCGAATCCAACGGTTAATCGAACCAATTCACAATTCATCTATTCGATTCAGATAGCGACTCAAATGAGTTTTGTACGATAGAAAATACGTCTTAAAACGGCAAAAAATGTTATTGCACTCTCTCTTCAAAATAAATACATTAATATTGGGTTATACTAATATTTACACTCTCTCCCTCGATCGCCCTGCTCTCATTTTTTTATGAGCTCTGCTATGCGCAGAGACAATGCGCAGAGACACTCTCTTCAAAAGTAATACTTATCGATATCCACTGGAGCTGATTTTTTACAGGGCCCCATAAAATAATATTCAAAAATTTATGGATATTTTTCTAGATTTTTTCGGGACCCGAAATGGGACCAAACACATTTGTCTCTGCGTGGTTCTCTGCATATTGTCTCTGCTGTTAGTATTTTTGTTTTTTTATCCTTATTTATATGAATTATCCTAATTATGTGGTTGTTATTTTTCTTACATCCAAGTTGGTCTGATTAGGATGTTTCTGGCCTCATATATATATGTATAGTATAGTATACTTGCTACATATGGTAGATGGACCGACCTCTCTCTAGGAGACCTAACCAACACATGACTTGTTCTCTTTTCTCGTATTATCGTGTTTGATGCCCTTGCCCCTCTGCTCTGCTCTCTTTTCGAGTTCTTGCCACATTTTATTAGAGTACTAATTTCCATGAATTAAATTACTCCATAAGTGTGAAAAGGGACAGCTGATAATTAATCAAAGAGAGAGGATGGATTTCTTTACCAAATGTTTAAGGCATTTAATGGTAGGTTGGAAAAATGGGAATGCCAGTACTGTTTTTCGTATATGCTATCAACTGTACTTTTCAGCGGAAACATCTCTGTTTGCATGTAACATATACATGGAGCCCCAAGGAGTTGGTGCGATTAAGGTCCGAGACTTAAGAGTTTGCTTTTTTCTAAGGTTTTCGGGATTTGAAATCTTCCTGGTGCTATCAACTCCTTTGGGTTCAGTCTATACGAAGCTTTGGTCCAGTTTTATTTGGGCTCCCCGCAAAGTGAGTGATGGGATTGGGCTCATGAGATTAGTTGAGGTGCGCGTAAATTTGTCCAAACACTTAAAGTTATAAAAAAAAAAGTACGTGACGTATATGGAAGTCTGCTTTTCTCTAGGGTGGTTGATCTCTACTGTTCAATTGGGTTGGGTTGGACTCTAACAAAGACCGGTCGTCAGTATTGGACTGGCGGATTGCCATATGAGAGAGAGAGAGAGAGAGAGAGAGAGAGAGAGAGAGAGAGAGTTTTGTGGAGTAGTATGGATTGCTGATTGGGACGTATTCTTAACGGTAAAACAACTAACGGCAAACAACCCTATTTCTCTTGTGAGGGGTTAAATTGGACCCCTTGGTTCTTGTACATTTAGCATTGTTTGATTTTGGTCCAATTAATTTTAATTTCATGATATAAGCCCTCCACTCTAATGTACTCTAATCAATTTCCATGTACCCATAGTTCTCTATTTGTATTCCAGAAAAAAAATAAAAAAAATAAAAAACAACTGCTTCGATTCAGCATATCAATTGTAAAGGTATTTTGGATTATTTGTAGCATGCCCAGGCCAAAATAAAAATTAAACGATTAATTACACGATGTACTTAAAAGATTATTTATGTATAGTCTTAAAAGATTGTGTTAATTTTAAAAAACAAAAAAAGAAGTTTACCTTAGTCATCCATTTGTAAAGGTATTTTTTTTTATTGTTACGGACATGCCAACAATTTTAAACACAACTGCAAGTTAAGAGATCGATCGATACGTAGAGTTACTATAGACTATTCATTATAACTCCAGGCCAAGAAAGTGGAAATATAAACTACACGGCAGGTTTAAAAGAGTGTTATAGTATAGTCCTGCTATGATCTTCGTTTAGCATTTCGAATAAAAAAAATTGTAACTCGAGTAATCAATTTGTAAAAGGTAGTTCGAAATATTCCCAACGAATCCAACAACGCCAACGATCTTTATGTTTTAAAATTCTCTTGCTTACCTTTTAGTTCTAAACATGCCTTTGTTTTTTTTTTTTTTTTTGCCCCATTTTGAAGCACCAATGGAAGATGACAAACAGGCAAAGGGATTGGACAGAGATGGAAACGGAAATGAAAGTTGAAGGCCAAATTAATGAAATTGAAGCTAGGAGGGGGGACCAAAGTGAAAGGGTGTAAAAACCATGGTGTGATAGATTCACCCATATTTGTGAGGCTGTGAGGGCGTGACTAGTGTGTGGCAAAGTGATCGTGACCAACCCACCTAATAATAGCCAAAACTGCCGGTCAAAGTCAACTGATCCTCTTTTCACTCGTCTATTACAAAGACTTGGGAGGTACAACACCTTTTAGGCCAACTTTCTCCATCTCTCTTTCTCCCTCCCTCCCTCCAAAACTCTTCTGTCTCTCTCTCTCTCTCTCTCTCTCTCTCTCTCTCTTGTGGTGTTTCCAGTAACTTTTAGGGTTCTTGAAAGAGAGATAAGAGAGGAAAGGAAAACAATGAGGAAGCCATGCTGTGATAAACAAGACACAAACAAGGGAGCTTGGACGAAGCTAGAAGACCAAAAGCTTATTGATTACATTCGAACTCACGGTGAAGGTTGTTGGCGTACCCTCCCCAAGGCTGCAGGTCTCTCTCTCTCTCTCTCTCTCTCTCTCTCTAAAGCTTTTATTGTTTCTCTATTAGATTGTTTACAGTGAAATGCATGTGTTTCTAATTAGTTTGGTTTGTGTTTTTCATGTGGGCGGATATTAGGGTTGTTTCGTTGCGGTAAGAGTTGCAGACTGAGATGGATAAACTATCTAAGGCCGGACATCAAACGGGGCAACTTTGCTCCAGATGAGGAGGACCTCATCATCAAGCTCCACGCCCTCCTCGGCAACCGGTACTCCTCTCTCTCACTCTCGCTCTGGATGTTCACCAAGCGCATCACAAGCCCTTTCGATAGGGCTGTGATCACTTGGGCTGTGACAAGGAAATTAACAAGATATATCCTGTGTTTTGTGGAATTGATTGGGAAAAAGTAAACCCTTAACTGATACTGCGGCATTCAAACCCTAGCCTTCCAGTATTCGGATGTTTTTGTGCTCCACTTGCATGGTCAATACTCAATGTATACGATCAATCAAACAGCTCTTAATTAAAGGTTAATTCTAGACAGTTCGCAAAATATTTTGAGCTATACACAGGCATAGCATTTTGTATGGAACTTTTTTTTGATAACTCAAGTGTCAGGGCAATTTAAGCGCGTCCACGGGCGGCGGAGTCAGGAATCTAATCTGTCCAGGACTAATCCAAACCAAAAAGAGTTTTATAATTAATGTCCAACAAATTAACTTGTACAAAAATACATAAATGTTCTAAAATAAACAAAAGAAATTTACAAAAAAACGTACAATATTAAAGTTGTACCTTACTGAAGTTGTGCCTAATTAAGTTGTTTTAGAGAGTAGAAATAATTTTTGTCGAATCTAAGTTAATATTTTGAATAAGTTATTCTTGAATGAAGATGATCATATATAATGGGTTGAGGTACAAAAAAATGAGGGGCTAATAAAACTTATTGGGTTACAATTTTACATAAAAATTCTTTATTTTTCTTAACCTCACCTGGTCTATATAGCCCAATATATATTGGGTTAAAATTTTACATAAAAATTCTTTATTTTTATTAACCTCACCAGGTCTATATAGCCCAATCTCTCTCTCTCTCTCTCTCTCTCTCTCTCTCTCTCTCTCTATATATATATATATATATATATATATATAGTCCCCTTCTCCTAAGAACCACCTTAACCATTCAATACATGTACTTCCGCCGAACTTTCAAAAAGTATCATGTTGTGGTCCTTCTATTTGAATACGAAACACATATACCATTCATTGCAACTCACAATTTCAAAGATGACGTATATTGTGAGGTCATATTGGTGAGACAGCTAGCTAGCTTTTGAATAAACTAGTACCTGCTGTGCATACGGCACTGCCCACCATTTGATGACATTTTTGTAATATATTTGTAAGAATATGAGTGTTTTCTTAAGAGAATTGGAAAGTACACATCAGCCCTTGGATTAAATGAATCTCAACCCTTCTTTCAATTTGTGTTTGTGTTGTCCCCACACCTTTGTATTTTATTTGATAGAGATTTTGGTTTATGAATCATTTTATAATTTTTACACATAATTACAATTAATTACTCTTTCTTAAGCCGGAAACCCTAACTATCCGACATTTTCATTTAGAAAAATGATCGAAAAATTGAAGTTTACGGTGTAGATTCAAAGTTACAATCTGGCATAATCTAGGTCAGACTTCAATAAATGTGATCCACGGGAATAATTTCATTTTTGAGGATACAGGATATTATTGTTGCTAACAAACATCCCCTTCCATGAAATGCAATTTCTATATATGTATAGTATACTACTAAGACAAATATTTGCGCCACATTAGCTCATCCTTTTTTTCTTTTTTTTGCTAAGTAAACACATTAGCTCATCCTTTCCAATATTGGAAACTTTCTGTGATGATACTTTTTGTTTCTCGGCGAAAGTCAGCATAATCAGCATTTCTTTGATGAATATTTGTTATGGACTGTTAGGTGGGCATTGATAGCTGGAAGGCTACCGGGGCGAACGGACAACGAAGTGAAAAACTACTGGAATTCTCACCTAAAGAGAAAGTTGATTAGCATGGGAATCGACCCAAACAACCACAAACTGAACCAAACCCTAATCCGTCCACCGCAGGACCAATGCATCTCGAATCTTGTCACACCGAAGGCAAAGACATGTCTGGACAACGACCGGCTGTCCGATTCCGCCAGTTGCCTTGAAGACGACAACATGTCCGGTTCGGATGACCAGTTGAATCTCGATCTTACGATTGCCGTCCCCCGACCACTGATGCCGATGCTGGAGGAGGAGACGGAGGGGAGAGATTGTAAGGAGTTGAAAGGGATATTAGAAGATAGGGAAAGTGATGGGTCTCCAACCCTTCTTCTTTTTAGATGATATATTTGATAATGGATTAATGTGGTCATGAATATTGTTTGTGCAATTGATACAATATGTATTGTGCAATTAATATCGTTTGTTATTTAAATATATTTTTTTTCATTTTCCAAATAGAATTTGAGGGAGCTGCAAAATGTACACACTAGCTAGGGTTTTCCTTTTTTTTGTTAAATTAATGATTATTACTTACATAAAGCGACCAAGTTTTGATTAGTCCTTTTTTTTTTTTGACATTTGTTAAATCTAATATACTCTATCCTATGGGACTTGGGGTGGGAGATGTGCGCTTACGGAAATCGAACCCTGCCAACGTGCATTGGAGTATAAGGGAGGCACCAACTGCGCTTTACTCCACTTGCAAAGTTTTGATTAGTCTAGAATAACACTTTCTTATGGAAATTAATTGTATGTTCATTGCTTTAATTATTTAGGTTATACATTGGTTGATTAGTTGAATGTAAGGAGATATGGAGAGAAGAATTGCATAATTTGGTCGTGAAAATTTGAGAATTTATGAATTAAGAGATATAATTTAATTATACAAAATGAATCCTCTAGAATGTATTTTGATTTAGAATCACGAAGGGGATTTGTGGAAGGACAAAATACGTATAAGAATTAGATATCGACAAATTTCTCCATGAATCCGACATATTTTTTTTTTGGTCAACCATAGAAGAAATCATTTCATTTCATTGTACATGAAGTACATAATAAAAACTCGGGATATTAAATTAATTGTGAGAGTCCATAAGACACAACTCAACGAATACAATAAGCCTCTTTTTTTTATTGGCGAAATAAGCCCATTGTAGGATAAAAACAAAGGAAACAAAGGAAAAACCCCTCCAAGGGAAAAACAGCTACATACAGGTGGAGAGATTCAAACTCTCGACCTCTTAATAAGATGCAAGAGTTCTGATCAACTAAACTAGCTCCAATTGGTTCTATAAATCCGACATTGAAAACCACATACCCTACATTGATATGATATTTTCTAAGATATATATGTAGTACTAAATTTTTTAGGAGCCACTATAACCCCACACAATCTGCAAATGGGATTGGATGGCCTCCGGATAAGAATACTTGCTCGGAATTTTTGGTCTTATCCTCAACGGGGCCACCTCATTTTTTTTTCTCAGAATTTTATTAATCTCTAAAAAGGAATAAAGATTGAAGGGACCAAAAAGACGTTGGCAAGAAGCCACCTCATGGAACAGTACTCTATAAAAAAGAAAAGAAAAAAGGTTCACGTTTTTTTTTTTATCAATTACTCCGTATTTTTTAATTCATCCCAATGAAACAAGTTACATGGGTAGGGCAGTCATCCATGCTCATTTGCCCCTCGGTCCGTCGTTGATGATACGTCCTCCATCTTCAACCTTTGATCCATTTTGGATAGTCGTTTTCAAATATCATTTGAAGTTTAATGTATTTGTGTAAATAATTTTTTAAACTTTTCTTACACCGTTCAAGAAAAATCAATTTAGAACTTTTAAACACAGTGTCAAAAAAAAATTTAAAAAATTATCTACAAAAAAATACTAATTCTTTTTTATTCCATTGTTTGATCAACTACTAAAAATGGACCAACAATTGTACGTAGATGGCCGGAGTCCTATTTTCTCAATATTCCTTTCAGAGTAAATAAAGCCAAAGCGAACCCGGTTGGCCTATTGGTCAAAGCTTGAGACTTAGTAGTAGTTTTGCTCATTGCTAAGGTTTTAAGTTCGAAACCTATATGCTACCAATTCTTTTGAGCCAGTTAATACAGAGTTTTGTTTTGACTTCAATTGGGACCTCCGCAAATGAGCGGCAAGATAAGTTCTCCAGATTAATCGAGGCGGTAATAACTTGGCCTGGATGGCCGGACCCGGACACATGAGTTATAAAAAAAAAAAGAAGAAAAAAAAAAGGCAAAAGCGGTTTCCTTTTCCTGGTTTCCAATCCAACGATTATGACAGAAATTAAAGCCCTAATTGATTGGTCCAAGGTCTGAAGACTTTTTCGCAAAGATGGAGGCCAAAGTCTAAAGACCACGGCCTGCTACTGGGGCTTGGTCTTCATTTTTTCTTAATTGGTTGTTAACGTTGGTCTTAACTACCATTCAAATGATTGGTAGAATGATTAATCTGTCGATTTTCCCTACAGATTTTGGCCGCAATTTGAAAATTTCTTAGACCTGGATCAGTAATATCAAACTGTTTGGTGAGGAACTACGACAAAATCTGGTTTTGGCGACGCACAATAGTACGTCAGGAAAGGCGTATTTGCGTCAGCAAAGCAAAGTCTCGAGTTGGCACGCCGTTGGAGTTGCTATGTTGGCAATGGTATTACCGATGCGAATCCCTCTGTAGGCAAAAAGCAGTAGATTATGTGATGCGCTTTGCATAGGCGAACCCCTCTGTTGGCACGCCGTTGGCATTGCTAAAAAAGACGATGAGTCTCTCAAAGATTCTCTCAAAAAGTATAAAAAATGAAGAAAAAAGAGAATAAATTATAAAATCTTCCATTAATGTGTCATATCCATCCTCTATTTTGGAAGAATAGAGGTGGATTAGAGATGCCCTTCCATCATCCTTTTTAGGGTGTGGTCCTCCAAACTCTAAAAAGAACGATGGATCCCTCAAAAATTTTCTCAAAAAGTACAAAAAATGAAAAAAAAGGGGGAATAAATTACAAAATCTCTCCTCAATGTGTCACATCCATACTCTATTTTGGACAGATCCATCCTCTATTTTGGACAGATCCGACGTACGAGACTTCGCCATGTCCTGCCAATAGGATTTGCACCGCATTGAATTGCTCAACTGCTCCTTCCCACTGATATTTCCAATTGTATAAGGATGTGTGTCGGCCAGAGGGGAGCCCGGATCAAGTGTGGTGTGCACATGAGACTTTGGAAAAATGAGTCCACGGTTGAGATCAAATGCCAAACACAATCGGACGGTCCATTCAGTTTCAATCTACTGGGGTCCTCGGGGATTCCAATCCAATTCCCAGCAAGAGTATTAAACCTCCAATTTCAATATATTTAACAAAATACCAATTGCCCTTTAATTATTCTTTCCACTTTATCTTTTCTATTATTTGGCGAGAATTGACAGACCGCGGCTGGAAAAATGTTCCAACGCGACGCGCATTGTTCTGCGATGTTCTCGAGTGATTTTTCTATATATCAACGTCCAATCTGGGTCCAAACACAGTAAAAATTATCGTTGCGCCACGGAGATAAATACGGTGAAGTTGGTGTCGTTCAATGTTGCTTCCAACTAAAATTTACTGAGTGGTGGGACAAAATTGGATGTCAACACAAAAATCAGATTTGTTATAGAGAACCTTTCTTCTTGTTTGATATAGTCTTGAAGATAGTACCTTTGTTTATAGCTGGATGTCCGAGGCAGTTTGCGCATATCTCAAACTAATTTCAGAGCTCTTAAATGAACGATGGAACAAACTCTCCGGTGCCTAAGATATTACCTTTTTGTCATAAGCAAAGGAGATCAAAGAGTACACAAACATATATGGTTGTTTTTGCCCCCTTCCAAAAAAAAAAAAACAAAATTAGTTGTCTCTGTATCTGTATAACTGAGATCAGAAACTCTTTGGGTGAAATGATCGATCTAGAAGTAAATAATAAAAAAATCTAGAAGTAAACAGCTCAGTTGTTTCTGTATAACTAAGATTAGAAACACTTTGTGTGAGTGATCAATCTAGTAGTAGTTTAGTTCATTTTTCTTTTGCCCTCCACAAGTTTTTATCTTATCACTATAAAGAATCGGGTCCGAGCTAAAGTTTAAGAGGGGCACTTTAGGTCCCGGAGTAGAATAATATATCACTGCAAAATCACATTACAAGTATCACGTACGTGTATATTTTCATGACATCATTACGAAATCCGATTGCAAATACTTTAGTGGTATTGAAATGTTACTAAACACATCAGCATGCAGAAAGGTTGCTTCTTTATTATATGCATAAGAAAACTTGGAATGTATTAAACAACAAACATAAAACAAGTACGTGCTGCTAGATCTCTCAAGAGAGCCAAAGCAGTACGGTACCCTCACTCACTCACATCCTATCACAATTAAGAAAACACACATCAAATGGGAAAGGCCCTTGCCACCTTAGGGTAAACCACGTGGCTGGGGTTCGCCATGATACGCCGCCCCTTGCTGTGGCGGAACAACCAAACCACCGCCCCCACCGGCCACTCCACCACCGCGGTCACCACGAACGCCACGAATCCTACCGTGGGACCCAACACCTTGCACCCGCAGCGGTTAGCCGTGTGACACTGAAAGCATAGCGGAATCCGAGAATAGGCCATGATAGCTTAGCGATAAACGTACCTCTAGGGAAGTGAATGCAAGAAAGATTGGAAGAGGATATATTATATTATATAGTTGAAAAGAGTGAATGAGGCAACGAAGTTTGAGCAGGTTAACCAGATTGAAGAAATCGGACAATTGCTACTTTGTATTTATAGGCACTTTTGTATGGAACGCGGTTTGTACGTGTCGTGCTGTGAGGGCACCAGGGTCTGTTAATGCAGTACTAGGGGTCGGCTGGACCGGACACGTGTCTTGTTTCCCTTTTTTGCTTTTGTGCTGGTTTCGTGGGTGAAATATCTCATGACTAGTAATGGGCAGAATTTTCATTCTTTGAGAGGTGGAGGTGTACGTGTCCAATAGGATAATACTCCACTTTATTAGCTAGTGATCTTGTTTCGGGGCATTCCGGTTTCTTAAAAAACAGAACTTTTAAAAAATGGAATGAAGGTAATTTCAAGCTTAAAAATTATGTGTTTAAGCAAATAATTTTCCTTCTAATATAGATCTTGTTTGATAGATCTCATTGAGATTTTTTAAACGGTGCAAAAAAAAATTGAAATATTATTTTTTATTTTCTTTATATTTAAGTTTGAAATTACATTCTTTTTGTAAAAGAAGATTTAGAAAAAAAAAAGCGGAATGGGGCCTCAGTAATAATACGCCCACCGCACGCCATGTGGCCACTCGGGGCCTTTTACACGGATGATTCGAGCCATTCAATGATTAAAAAAAATCAAGTGGGCCATGCAAAAAATTAGCTCGATCCGATATGTGTAGATACTCGATTCAAGCTTCCTCTGACTAAAAAATCAAAATACCCAATCTTTTCATTTTTTCCGATTTTTCAGTCGTGTGAAGATTGGATTGAGTAATTTATACATATCAGATTAAGCTGAATTTTCACATGGCCTACTCGTTTTTTTCTTAATAAAAAATTTATTCAACGACTTGTATCATCCGTACGGAACTCGAAATGATTCTGCACGGCGTGCCGTGGCCATGCGGTGAACGGCCCATGAGATGGGCGTATCATTACTGATCTTGTTTGATGCTTTTTTGTGGTTATTTAGGAAAGGTCCCATTCCTTGTGCAATATAGTAGTTTTGGTTCGGTCCCTCTAAGGACCGCACTGTAGCGTCGGATAAGAGAGAATAACGTTAAATGTTTTCCATCAGTTTCAATCAAAGTTATCAATACCGTTTCGTATCAGTTAGTATATATTGTTTTTGACAGAAGTTGGTACCCTACATTTTTTAATTTCGTTTTGGCTCAAATACCAGTCGGTACCGGAGAATAGATACCAGTCAGTACCGTCAATATCGAATAGTACCGGACTATTTTTAAATTTATTTTTTTCTTCAAATACCGGACAATACTGATCAATACCGGGCAAATATTGGACGGTACCGGACAAATACCGGATTATTTTTATTTTTTTGTTTTAAAAATTATATATTATACTATAAATTATTTTAAGTAGGAAGATAACACTAATAACGATCAATCCGAAACGGTATCCGGTATCTCACCGATTTCGGTACGTACCGTACTAATAAGAAAGAGGTACTCTAACCGGTATGGTATTCAGAACATTGATTGCAACATCTTTTACCGTGATTTGCATGCTCCTTAATTTCTAATCATTTTCCTGTTATCCCTCACTCTAGATTTGAATGACAAATTTAACCTTCTCTTTTGTTGCTCTTTAATTGTATTCTTACCTGGTACTATATCTTCCCAAGCATGTCATTACCTCGTCACTCTTTCTCCTTTTAAGTTTTGCGTCAAATTTTTTTTTTTTTACAGATTATTGGTTCGTTGTAGTTTAGTTCCTTTTTCTTTTGCCCTCCACAAATTTATCATATCACTATAAGGAGTCGGATCTGAGCTAAAGTCTAAGAGGGGGCCACTTTAGGTCCCGGAATAGTATAATATATCGCTGCAGAATCACATTACAGTTATCACATATATATTTTCACGACATCATTACGAAATCCAATTGCAAATACTTTAGTGGTATTGAAATGTTACTAAACACATCAGCATGCAGAAGGGTTGCTTCTTTATTATATACATATGCATAAGAAAACTTGGAATATATTAAACAACAAACATAAAACAAGTACGTGCCGCTAGATCTCTCAAGAGAGCCAAATTAAGCACTACACCCTCACTCACTCACATCCATCACAATGAAGAAAACACACATCAAATGGGAAAGGCCCTTGCCACCTTAGGGTAAACCACGTGGCTGGGGTTCGCCATGATACGCCGCCCCTTGCTGTGGCGGAACAACCACACCACCGCCCCCACCGGCCACTCCACCACCGCGGTCACCACGAATGCCACGAACCCTACCGTGGGACCCAGTACCTTGCACCCGCAGCGGTTAGCCGTGTGACACTGAAAGCATAGCGGAATCCGTGTATAGGCCATGATATATAGATAGCTTAGCGATAAACGTACCTCTAGGGAAGTGAATGCAAGAAAGATTGGAAGAGGATATATAGTTGAAGAGAGTGAATGAGGCAACGAATTTGAGCAGGTTAACCAGATTGAAGAAATCGGACATTTGCTACTTTGTATTTATAGGCACTTTTGTATGGAGAAGGGGTTGGTACGTGTCGTGTTGTGAGGGCACCAGGGTGTAAAGGTGTTTCAATGCAGTACGAGGGGCGGCAGACCCGGACACGTGTCTTGTTATCGTTTTTGCTTTTGTGCTAGTTTCGTGGGTAATATCTCATGACTATTGGGCAGAATTCCCATTCTTTGAGAGGTGGAGGTGTACGTGTCCAATAGAATAATACACCACTTTATTTACTAGTGATCTTGTTTCAGTAATGATAAGCCCACCGCACGCCCTGCGGGGCAACTCCGGGCCTCTTATACAGATGATTTGAGCCGTTTAATGATTGAAAAAAAAAATTTGTATAGATGCTTGATCCAAATTTCCCTTAACTGAAAAATCGGAAAATCCAATATTTTCATTTTTTTTGATTTTTTAGTCGTGTGAAGCTCAGATCGAGTAATTTACACATATTAGATTGAGCTGAATTTTCACAAGGCCACCTCAATTTTTTTTAAAAAAAAAATATTGAACAACTCGAATCATCCGAGTAGAATCCTGAGTGATTCCGCACGGCGTGCGATGGCCATGCGGTGAACGGCCCGTGCGGTGGGCATATCATTACTGATCTTCTTTGATGCTTTTTTTTTTTTTGGGGGGGGGGGGGGGGGGGGGGGGGTGTTCTTTTAGGGAAGGTCCCATTCCTTGTGCAAAACAATAGTATCGCCTCTGTTCCTCTAATGACTGCACTGTAGCGTCGGATGAAAGAGAATAAAGTTCCTTTTTTTAATGGAGTTAGATAGTATTTCCCATCAATTGTAACAACTTTTGTCGTGTTTTGCATGCGAAAATACTTCGGACACATATATTTTTTACACAGATTTTTCACAGATATTTTGTGGGGCCAACTCTGGGGACCCACAAAATAATCCGACCCATTCATTAATTTTATAATATTTTTTCAAGAGACTCTGTAAAAAATCAACTTAATAAGATATGTGTAAGTGTTTGATCCAATCTTACAACTTTCCATTTAGAATTCTATTCGGAATTCTGAATGAAAAATTGGAAGATTAGATCAAACACTTATACATATTCTATTGAGCTTATTTTTTACAGAGTCCCTTAAAAAAATATTCTAAAATTAATTAACGGATTGGACCATTTGTATAGACCCAAAATTGGACCCCACAAAAAAATGCGTAAAATCTGTGTAAAAAAGGTTTGTATTGCTAGAATGGTTCTTTTGCATGCTCCTTTCAAATCATTTTCTGTTGTCACTCACTCTAACTTCAATGACAAATTTAACTCTCTTTTTTGTTGCTCTTTATATTCTCACCGACTGCTATATCTTCCCAAGCACGTCATTACCTCATCACTCTTTCTCCTTCTAAGTTTTACGTCAAAATTTTCTTTTTTACAGATTTATTGGTTCGTATCGACGAGAATAATATAAAAAGTAAAGTATCACTACAAAAAAATGCAAATTTGGCGACACAACAAAATACATCGGCAAAAAGCGTATATGGGTCGGCAAAGGTTTTCGCCAGCGAAAAATTTTGTGTCGGCAAGTTGTCGGCGTTGATATGTCGGGAAAGGGTTTCGCCGACATAAATTATCCTTCATCGGCAAAAGAATAGTTTCAGCGATGCAAGCTTGCATCGGCAAATTTGTCGGCAAATGGTATTGCGTCGCTAAAAGGGATTTTAAAATCAAAAAGCGTGAAACTTTTGCCGACGAGATTTTTGCGTCGCCAAAAGTCAATTCAAAAAAAACGTAGGGCCAGTGCTGGTGTTGTGATTCCGCGTGGGCCGTGTTTCAAACTCAAGACCTCATGATCTCTAACATCACGCACCTACCACCTGCACCAACTTACTTTCCATTAATAATATTACAATATCTAATATATATAACCTACATAAACAGTTTTTTTTTTAATCCTTACATATACAGTATATATACAATCTTTTACACTAAATACATTATTACATACTCATATATCTTTTAGGCTTCATTTGGCATTTTAATTAAAGACAGAAAGCTTTTTTGTCCTTATTCAAACAAAATTCGCATTAGTTAGTTTTTAATCGATTTTTCGAAGATTATTGCTTCTTCGTGATGAGAGGTATCTAAAAAGTAAAAAGTTACGATCAAACTCCATTTTTTTGAATAAAGACAAAAAAATAGTTTATTGGCTTATTTTTGTCTTTATTCAAAAAAATTAGATTTTAATCATAATTTTATACTTTTTAGATTCGTTTCGTCATAAAGAAGCAATAATCCTTAAAAAATCCAAAACTAACAAATATGAAATTATATACGTACCTTATATTTACCACATAATATTGTCTATACATACAAATAACACAAACACACACACATAGATGAATATACTCCCTCTGTTCCAAAAAAAAAAAAATTTGTCCACAACCTTAGAACCTAAAAAAATATATTTTTTGAAAAAAAAAACCAAACATTCTTTTTCGCAAATTAGTAGATATCCATGTGTTCTTCAATTTTTTTGCCAAAAAAAAAAAATTTCCAACTTTTTATTTTGCCGACACAAAGATTTCATCACCGAAAGATTTATCTTTTGGCGATGCACATTCTGTCGCCAAAAGTTACTATCACCGACACAAAAATGTCGTCGCCAAAATATTCAACTTTTGCCGATGCATATTTCATCGCTAGAAAAAAATTTCGTGGCCAAATATTTCGCGGGAGAATATTTCCCGCCAACCTTACTTTTGCCGACGCAACTTCTTTTCGTCGCCAAAAAATTTACATTTACCGACACGAACAACTTTTGCATCGGCAAAAGCCGACATAAAATGCATTGCATCGGCAATCAGGTCCCCTTTGCTGCATTTTCTTGTAGTGTATTATGAACCAAACTTATTATTTTTAATAATAACAAAAATAATCTAAAAATTCTGTCTCTTTTGCATCATAGGAATATTCAGATACTCCCTCCATCCTACTTTAAATGTTGCCTACTGGAAAAAGTGCATATTGTTATTTTATTTTTTACACCAAATTAAAGTGCTAAAGTACTCAGTGAGCACTTTAATTTGGTTTAAGAAAACAAAAAAATAATATGTAAAAATATATATTTTGGGGGTTTGAAAATGCATAGATTCCAGTAGGAGATTTTTAAAGTAGGACAAAGGGAGTATAACGAAACAACCCGACTATAGGCACACCAATATGTGTAATAAAAGTGTACATTGACTCACCTCAGGATTCCACACAAATCATCCGAATCGTTCAATTTGTTTAAAATATTTGTTACGGATCCTTTAAAAAAACTGCTAAGTCGAATATCAATAACAACTTAATTAATAAATTTATTCATTTTATGTCATTGCAAATCAAGGGATAAAATATTAGATGAATAAATCAAGTCCTTATAGGTATGCAATTAAACTGATATTTTTCAAGATTTAAACATCTCGGATTATTTGTGAGGGATGCTGTTTCTTCGAGTATCAAGGGGCTCCTTCGTGTGTTTGATAAAGCTCCGTTTGGCACTCATGAATTGATTTTTCATTATTATTTGAGGGGTCATTTTAGGTCCTACAAAAATATTTTAAACCGCTCATTATTCTTAAAATATTTTGTATTGGGTTCCTATGAAAAGACAGTTCAATTTGACATCGCTAAGGGCTTTTGAAGAATTAATCAAGAGTTTTTCAACACCTGTAAAAACAAGTTTGGAGGAATTCTCATAACAATGGTGAAAAGAAAATAGTACTAATAGCGCCGAAATGGGAAATAAAGACCCGAAAGTTGTTAAATGGTAGGTTTGCCCAGTAGTTAGTTAAAATGAAATTGTTAAATCTGTAACGACCCGAATTTTCAAGTCATTTTTTTTAATTAAACATTTTATTATAATTCTTTTACTATAAATTATTTTGTCATTTATTAAAATGATTGTACCCAATTATTATAGAACCCTAGCGCAGCCTTCGGTTCGTGATCGTAACGATCTAGGAAAGATATGGATGAATCAAGGAGAGATTTCTAGGAAAAGATTTGAAAAATCTAGGAGATTGAGAAAGATTTGATATAGATTTATTAAGATTGAATTGAATCTTATTAGATAAGATTAGGATATATAAGATTGCATAAGATTTTATTAGATATTATATAGATTTGTTAGATATTGTTTAGATTATATAAGATTTGATTAGATATTACTAGATATAGTTGGATTATGGTAGATTTCTTTGGATATGGTCAAGATACACTAAGATTTTATCGGCCTCCTATAAATAGGCCTTCCCTCCACCTTCAAATTAAACCACACACCACCAAGTAAGTAGAGAGAGAGAGAGAGAGAGAGAGAGAGAGAGAGAGAGAGAGAGAGAGAGAGAGAGAGAGAGAGAGAGAGAGAGAGAGAGAGAGAGAGAGAGAGAGAGAGAGAGAGAGAGAGAGATAAAAAAGAAAGAAAACTTTGAGAGTTTATTTTATATATAGCTAGTGATGTTTGAAGGATGGATATTGGTGGGTTAGTATGGAAAATATTTTAAGGGATCGATTCGTAGACAAATTCGCCGGCATATTTGAGGTAATCTGGATAGTATACGATATGCTTCCTACTTTCGGATTCTTTTCTTCACTCTCATCTTTGTACTCCTTTTGATTATCTTGTGATCTTTGTTCAATCTTGTGGATATCATTGGAAAGTGGAATATTTGGTATCGAATATGATATTGTTGGATGAGTATTATGGAACCTTTCAGTATAAGGATCGAGTGAACTCATGCACCAATAGTCTATTCAATAGCCAGAATGGGTCGAGGATGACTCAGTGAGGAAGGTATTGGGGGGGGGGGGGGGGGGGGGGGGGGGGGGGTGTCACTGGTCATGTACTGAGGATGACATGGTATGAGATCCTTTGTGATCGTTGCTTCGACTTGATAGTCGATTATCGTTTATTGATTCCACTTATGAGCTTTGTTATTCTGTTGTATCGTATACTTTCCGGATAATTTCTTTTTCAGGTGTGGAGTCAGATTAGTAGAAATTGAATCGGAGCATATAAGGATTAATTTGGAGAGATCTTGGAAGAGTTGATAATTTTGGAGCATTTAGAAGATTATTTAGAAGGCGGCTTAAATTTATTTTGGTGCTGTAATTTAGTTATGGAGAAAATAAGGGCCCAGAAGTGTTTGAAATACAATGTATTTTGATGTTTATTTTTAGAAAATAGCGGGGCGTTACAAAATCTGTCGCTCCAAAAAAATAGTCCAAAAAAGACTCCTAAAATTCGGTTGGCTCGACTCAACTCAGCTCTTTAAGCTCGATTTGTTTATAAACAAGGCCGGCTTTGGGCAAACGCCAATGATGCGCCCGCATCGCCTCCCAATTTTGGCCTATTTTTTGAGCTCCAAAATATGTATGCCTATGTATATATGATGATATAAAATCAGTAGAAAAAATTTAGGCCCTAATTTTGATAGAATTTCAATTCAGTAGGTCAAAAAAAAAGGGTGAAACATGTAATTTTTTAAGCGAAGGGTGAAAGCAACCAGACTTCTTTCGATCGTTTGCACCGGAAAAGTAGATGCTCAATTATTTCATGAGCAGGTCTACATGCATCTTGGGCAAAACGGGGAACATCTACATGCTTTTGATTCAAGCCTATCAAAAAAAGAAAAAGAAAAAAACATGCTTTTGATTCAAATTACAAACCATGACCCTTAGCAATGAGTCGAGGTCTTGCTCAATTTTTAAGCTTGTGGGGCTCCGATGAACGTGACTCGCTTCCTCTGGAACCATGGTTCGAGTGGGGGTGAGAGTGACTCCTAACTTCCACTTAGCCTGCACAAGAAAGCACGACTAGAGACCAGACCGGAAGAGCTCCGGAATGGCCCTCCAGCGTGCAGATGAGAAAATGTGCAGAGCAAGAAGGGAAGTACTAGGGTTTTAGTAGTGGAGAAGCATGTACCTCTTTAGGCCTACTATCGAAGGGTATTTATAGAGTCTTCTTTGCTTGCTCTCCAAGTATGGACATGTGCCTTGCACGCGTTGGCCGACTTCACTCTAACGTCAGAATTAGGGTTTCGTAACTGTTTATGTGTGAGCTGACACCTTGCATGTGCGCTCATCGTTATCCTTCAACGTAATTGCTGAACGCGACAAGTCAACTTCCTGCACGTGGATGCACTAATCTAACAGCGTGGCCGAGCCAGTAAGCTCGGTTCTTGCTATTCGTTGGGGTAGAGTTGATCTGCCGTAGGTTCTCGCGTTCCGGGCTTGACTATGGCCCAACCTTATAATTCGGCTCTCCACCGGGGCCACGAGAGCCTCAACGTGCTAGGCAAGGGGTTTCTTGTCAGGGCTCGGCCTTACGCGGAACCCGTGAATTCGGCTCTTGATAGAGCACGGCGGAGGATATGGCGTTCTCCATCTGTTCGTCGGCGAGGAACGTCCTGGTCCAGCCTCTGACTCAAGAGGATGCACCTGGGTCCAGACTCTCAAGGTGGCCCGAGTCGTATGATTTGGCCTACTACAAAGCTTGTTTAGTAACTAAGCTGAGCTTGAATACTTAAATAACTTGGCTCGGCTCGTTTGCACCTTTACTCATTGCACCATGCATGAACCCTTTTATTTAACCAAATATCGGTATTTGGTCGATTCTTTTACGGTTTTCTTATAGATTTTGATTTGTGGACTTATTACCAACTCTAATTTTTCTAGATGATTTTGCCGTCATGCATGTTGACTATTTTGCCCTTACAAGAGTGAGAATTTTACAATACAATAGAAGCGTGAGAATTTCATATTGTCAGTTTTCATAGGCTTGTACGTCCTTCTGGGCGTGTGTTCATTGCTTTGCCTCGGACTGACTTGTATGAGATTTTTATAACGAAAGTGTGAGAATTATAGTGGCAATTTAAGGGGAATTTAAATAAGGTTGTATCCTACATTGATACTTAAATCACAATCCTCCTAGGTTTGAAAACTTATGTTTTCATTCTAAAATTTAAATAATACAAATTTAACCCTTAATAATTTTTTACATTTTAATAGAGCTGCTGTACGGACCAAATTAAATAAGGGATATTGACTTTGTCATGTTTGGATAAAGTCAATATCCCTTATTTAATTTGGTCCGTACAGCGGCCATCATGACAAAATCATCCGAAATCATGACAAAATCATTCGGAATGTAAAACTAACATAAAAAACTAGTTTAAGGTCCTAAAATTCTTTACCATATAAGTAAAGAAATTCGGGATTCAAATTAATTCAGGATGTAAATTACATCCCGAAAAGAATTTTAGGACCTTAAACTAACTTTTTATGTTAGTTGTACGTCCCAAATGGTTTTGTCATTATTCCGGATCACTTTGCCATAATTCCTGTATTTGTTATAATTTCTGTATTTGTCATGATAAAGGGTGTTTTATGTAATATTTAAATTTCAAGATGTCGACTTAAATATTCAAACCTAATAGAATGGACACCTAAATAAGTCTACAAATAGGATGACTATTTATTTTTTTCTAATTTTAATGTGAAAGTTAAGTGTTTTTGGTACTGAATAAGTTGTTGAAAATATCAAGTTGTTTCCGATAGTGAATAAATTGTAGATTGATTTGTGAATATAGTTACTGTAGCAAGGAAAAAAAATTTTTGTTGACAAGTTATTAGCTAGTTACCGTGAACGAGATGGTAAAATGCTAAAACTTGTTGATTTGAGTGAACGACATGCTAAAAAACGCTTACGTTTTCTCCGCAAATTGCTACTGGAAACATGGCCTCAAATGGTGCTTAAAAGAGCCGAGGCATCTTGGACTGTGAAACTATTCTCTCTTTTTTTTGAAAAAAGTTAAAGAGAGAGTATTCATCAAAAGATTCTCGTGGGGAAGGTTGGAAATCTACAAATCGGACATTCAAACAAAAAGAGCGTATAAGCGCATAAATGAACCGCCCTACAAAATGAGAAGAAACCTCCCAAAAGAGGACAAACCCTCCAAAGAGAGAACATTATTAAAACAAATAACAAAATAAAAGAAGCACCACCGAAACATCCGTCGCCACTCTTTCATAACACCTTGATAAACTCGTAACAACCACACCTTTGCTTTACAAAATAGGAACACATCGTTGGGAGGTGGTCGTCCAGCAAACACGGTAGACTGTTAGGCAGGAAGAGAAAAGAGGGAGAGAGATCGAATGAGAAGGATCCCTCCCCTCCCACCACCTGAGAAGGGGGGAGGGGAAAGAGGGGAAGAACTGTTGGCGGCTAGGATTTGGAGATTTTTAGAGAGAGCGCATTTTAGTCTTTCTTTTCCGTGTCTGTGGTATGGAATAGAGGGTTAAACTTTGGTTTATGCGACTGTGAGATTATTCAAGCTTCAGATCTCACCATATATAATGCCACAATAGAGTTGGCTTAACAATAGAGAGGGAGAGTACTGTTACTTTAAACTTTTTGATTATGATTACTTCCTTAATTTCGTCTTCAACCTTTGATCCATTTTGGATAGTCATTTTCAAAAGTGGGTTTCAAAGTTCATTTATATCTATCGTAAGTAAATAATAATCTTAAAACTTTTTCCCACCGTTTGAGAAACTTCATTTCAACTTTTAAACGGTCGGCGTAGAAAAGCCAATAGCAATTCATTCGCAAAAATATAATTCGATTAGATTGTTTGTACTACTATATAGCTAGACCAACAAATGAAAATGGAGGGAGTCCTTATTTTCTCAATATTCCTTCTGGTGTGATGTTCACGTTGGGATTTGACTAGTACAATCTGTCGTTTCTCTTATTGTGTCATACTGTTATATGTAACCCAAATCCATCGATTGTCATAGAAAATTAATAAAAAAAAAACCCTAATAGAATTCTTTTTTCCGTACAATTGGGCTGCGTAAGCCAAGTTGTTTTGGTCTTAACTACCATTCAAATCAACTGACTAGTAGAACGATTTATATTAATTGGTCGATTTTCCCTACAACTTTTGCCGTAATTTGCACTTTTCTTTTAGACCTTGACGAGTAATATCAAACCGTTTGGCGAGGAAACTTTCTTGTTTGATTTTCTTCTTCATTTTCTGAATAATAAAAAAAAGTCAATTCACTTGTGGATCGATTCGGCCTTCTTCATGCGCTTGGTAGCAGAAAGATGAGTTCAAATCAATCTTCCTCTGTATCTCTCTCTGTTCCCGGGCATTCTCGATTTTTGAATCGATTTAAAATTTTCTATTCGTTGCAGAGGTTCCGTAAATAAGTTTTTCTGATTCATAAATTATTATGATTCATGAATCATTATGAAATCCGATCGCAAATACTCTTATGGTATTGACTACTGAAAACTTGGAAATGAACAACATACGTACAACAAGTACTGCTCTCCCAGAAAGCCAAAGCACAACACCATCAGACAAACTAAGAGGAAAAACACGTACAAATTAATCAAAAGGGGACTGCACTTGACACTCGAGGGTAAACCACGTGTGCGGGCTGCCCCATGATGCGGCGGCCCTTGGTGTGGCGGAACAAGTACACCACCGCCCCCACCGGCCACTCCACCACCGCGGTCACCACAAACGCCAAGAAACCCAGCGTGGGACCCACCACCTTGCATCCGCAACTGTTAGCGGTGTGACACTGAAAACATAACGGAATCCGAGCATAGGTCATGACAGCGATAAACCTAGCTATCTAGCTAGGGAAGTGAGTGCAAGAAAATTTGGAAGAGGATGTAGTTGAAGAGAGCGAACGAGGCAATGAACTTGAGCAGGTTAACCAGATGGAGCATGGAGGAAGATGTAATTGATTGGATTGGATTGAAGAAATTGACATTTTGGTGGGGTACTTTGTGTTTATAGCTACTTTGTATTGAAGGGGGCTGCCACGTGTCGTGTTATGAGGGCACGAGGGTGTACAGGTGTTAATGCACACTGGCGGGAGGGCGGACTAGACACGTGTCTTGTTTCCCTTTGATTTGTGTACGTGTCCAATAGAATAATATTAGTGATTTTGTTTAATGTTTATTTTTTGTTCCTTGAGAAAGGTCCCATTCCCTTGTGCAGCATGGAGTATTAGTTAAGTTAAAATGAAATTGTTAGTCGCTCAAAAAAAAAGGAAAGCCTTTGTGGAAGTGGAACATCTAATAATTGTAGGGTTGGTCAAAAAATCCGGTGAACTGCGAAATTGGTTCGAATCGAACCGATTCGTACATTTTGGATTGAACTGTGAACTAATGGTTCTGACATGGATTTAGAAAATAAAAAAATCGTGACTCACGGTCTGGACACAGTTTTTTTTATTTTTAAAAACTATGAATTAACCGAACCGAATCCGTGGACTAATGTATGTATATGTATATATAAATAATTTTACCGCTACTACAAATATTTTTAACTATTTTACCTTAATGTGATACAATCTATATTCAAATAGAACTTACACTACAAGAAATTTGGGATCTCCCAACGGTTATTTTAGTAACGGTTCAAAAAACCGTCGGTATAGACAGATAAGTACTGAATTTCCGTTATCTGGTTTATACTCCATCTGATTGGCTTAACCAAAACCTAGGGGCGATTAAAGGGTTTGCTGGGTAAATAATTTCAGGATCCTGAAATAAATCGAAATGCGCATAAATTGATCCGAATATCCGATTATAAAAAATAAAAATAAAAAAACAAAGAAGTGTGAGCATATGAAACGAAAATGCTATTGGAACAAATGCCTAGGCTTCTCCATTATTGAAGGCAATGAAGCAGGGCCAGGTACACCATCCCTAGTGCCTTGGCCTCTCAAATAGGACTCCCCCCACCAACCAAACCCTAGTAGGAGTATTTTACATACCCAAAATTTGATGATTAATTAAACGATACGTTTCACGTTGACCTTGCTTTTAAAAATTATTCTAACACCAATCTCTATGACAAAAGCTTCCATCTTCATAACCATTACCCACTTCTTTGTTTCCCTTGCCCACTTCCTTATGCCATTTCTCAAACTCATGGCTAAAAGTCTCAGCCAATTTCTCTCTGCACTTCTATTCATCATAGCATTACTACATTTTCCGGCAGCATATGCGCAAGACGATACGTTCTATACTCCGCCGCCTCCACCTGTAGTCAGTTCAAACTGCCCACCACCTCCACTTGTAGACAGTTCAAACTACTCGCCACCGCCGCCGCCGTCGTCGGGCTCGGAGTACTACTTCTCGCCTCCCTTTGGGTACTATTCCCAACCGGGTGGTTATTTACCATATTACCCTCCACCGCCGTGGTATCTCAATAATGCACCTCCGAATGCGGCCTGGCCTTATTTTCCATTTTACCCTCTGGGCCCAGAGTTTTCGTCGGCAACTCACCTTTACCTCGTTCGATCAACAGTCTGGATTTCGAGCTTGGTTTTGACATTATTGTTCTGTTTTGAGTTGTACTAGTACTCGAAGGAGTGTGGATTTTTCAGTCCACGTCCTAAAGAAGGAAGTCTGAATTTGGGTGGAAGAGGCCCAAAAAAATAATAATGATAATGATAATTGCTAGAATGTGGTACAAAATTAATTGACATGTAATAATTATTTTACATATGGATTTTCCGTGAATTTAATTTATGTTGAATGGCACAGATTAATTTGCACCGTTGCTTTTGTGATGCCCCTTTGTATTAGGGGTGAGCATGGTCCGGTTTGGTTCGGTTTTATAGTAAACCAAGAACCAAACCAATACCTACGGATTATAAATTTCGAGAACCAAACCAACCCACAAAAAGCATAGAACCAAACCAATCCAATCCATTAGAATACGGTTCGGTTTCGGTTTTAACCACGGTTTGCTTTGAACTAAGCTATCATCTCCAAAAAAAATATTTGAAGTACTTAAAATTACGATGTTAAATTAAAAAAAAACTTATATTAAAATCAATTTCATTCAAATTATTAAAACAAACTAACATCAACCAACTAATTTAAGAGTAGAATACCAATAATTGCCTCAAACAAATAAAACGAAATACCGGTAAGTCACTAAAATGAACCAACTAAGAATACCACTTATTAAACATCTTAAAATAGTTTAACCAAATAAAAGGACAAGGAGATGGATGCTACGTTAGTACATTAGGTTTATATAGTATAGGGATAGGTTTTCTTATATAGAAAGTTAGGGTAATTAGTCTTGATAATGGTAGTAGAAGAATTATAGGAATAGGAATAGGAATTGGAAAACTAAATATTGGTGGATATAATAGGATTAATAAATTAGGAAAGTAGGCTCCCATATTTATTTGGTGAATCATAATTAAAATATATAACTATACATATTATATATATATATATATATATATATTATATGGTTCGGATCGGTTTGGAACTATAACCGTGAACATGAATCCACAAATCAAACCATATAATGCGGTTTCTAATTTTTTTAAACCATGACCAAACCATACTACTAAAAAACCGAACCAAATCTTTTGGTTTGGATTGGTTTGGACTGGACCCCTACTTTGTATGTGTTATTTTATTACTAATTTTATTTCTTTTCTTTTCTTTTTTGTCTCTCCCAATCTCTTTGTTTTAATTCCGTGGTGGTGTCATGTGTAAAGGTAATTTCATCGTCGATCAAAATTATGATTCCTTCATGATACAGTATCAAATTGAGATCATCGCCTAAAACACGTTCAAAATGTTTTCTCCTACCTAAAACAGACGTCGTCTCAAGAGTTTGGATGGCAAACAACAACCTATGTCCAACCTGAAAAGTGGTTGAACAATACCTATGTCCAAGGACAGACCCACACAAGTCCAGTGGGGGCACGTGCCCCACTCGATTTTCTGTTAATTACTATAAGATGAAATTAGTCACCAATTTGTTATTTATTCTGTTGAACGTAATGGGAATATGCTTATGATTTTTTACTGTTTCATCATCGCATATGTCGGTTGCAAATGGTGCAAAATTAATGATTTTGCGAAAGAGAGGAAACAAAATATAGTACTCATATATCGGTACGTGTAAACAGTAGCATAATAAACAAAATCAAGTTCTAAACAACACAATTTTCAAACTCTCAATCAATTGAACCAGCAAGGATGCTGACATGCTTGATGTGGCATTAATCTTTTTAAATCTAAAATTTTATTTGACTCTAGAGTTGTCATTTATATTTTAAAAGAAATAAGATCTCTATTATTATTCTCCACATCTATAGAGAATCAATCTACAATATAGTATGTAATTGGTAAGTATGTTACATGTATTTTCTATAAGATTTTTCCAAAGGACGCCCAGTGGCCGGGCGTCGGATATAATCATTAATCACATTTAAAAAAAAAAAAAAAACTCTTAAATCATGTTTGTTGTAATGTATTTTTCAATATTTTAAACTCTTATTTTCATATGATTTCATTGCTATTACCTTTTTGCAAAAGACAATTTTAGCCTTCATCTTAATTTGTAGCCCTTTTGACAAATCTTCACTTGTCTCTCGAGCTCTTTGTCTCTCTTCAACAATGGCAGCCCTTTCTCTATCAAGAACCCGTCTCCTCCTCCATCACCAATTGAAAAGCCCATCTCCCGTCTTGCAGGAGCTCCTAGCTCAGTTTTGGATGGCGAAAATCCTGAAAAAGAATGGGAAAGTGATACCACCATGTTCCTATAACTCATTCGTTTAGAATAGACAGGAATGCAAATGTGATTCCTAATGACCTATGCGTCCAGGAATCACATTCTCATAGTAATAATCTGATCATTTTCTTACCTCATGGTAGTATTAAATTCCTGACTCAATCATTCAAACAAGGAAATGTTGACTCTAGTCAATTTCCAAAATAAATGTTACTTGGAATAACACTAGAATAAAATTAGTTCAGGCATTAAATTGTGAGAATTTGATTCTCGATAATCACATTTTCATTCCTCCTCCAGATTCCACCAGTCATCGAAACTTAGCCTTGCCTTCTTCCTTCTAGCCCTCATCCTCTTATAAGCGCAGACTCCACAAATACAATACAACTTCTTCACAATAACGGTGTTTTTCGGCTGGCAGCCTAGTGGGTTTAGGTGTTGGTGGCCTAATGTACGTTGTGACCAATATATGGCTAAGTATTTCCAGTTTCGTTTTTGCCTTCGGTAAGTAAAAATTGCTGAGAAACAAAAATATTTACATACAGTATAAAGAAAACCAAATTTTACTATTGACTTCTCTTGCATGTCTAATGCCCGTGGGTGCTGTAGTGCGCTCCCGCACTATACTTGTGGTGCAACCAATCCGGTCGTCCACTCAACAATGGACGGTTTAAATTTTCATCTGAACAATGGATGGCTAGGATTTGTAGAAGCTCGAATTAAATCCAAGCCGTCCGCACCAAGATGGATGGTCGAATTGGTCGTTCACTACACAGTGTAGTGCGGCGGGTGCACTACAGCTCCTCCCATTCCCTTGAATCAGGGTCATATGACTCATGCAATCTCTCTCTCTCTCTCTCTCTCTCTCTCTCTCTCTCTCTCTCTCTCTCTCTCTCTCTCTCTCTCTAGAGATAGAAATTGATCGTGAGCAAACAGAGTGTTCCTAGTTTTTTAGTAATCCCTTTTAGTATTTCTTTTATCAGTTTTGCTAACAAGTGTCATCGGGGCACAAGTTAAGGTGCATTATAAATGGAAGATTCTCCAACTGTAAGATTTCATTACCATTAGTGCGATTTTCTAAAAGGAAAATCAACAATATAAATACATATATATATTTACTCCACTATTTAAGCACGTAATTAAATATCTTACCATATCCCTTCTACTAAGGACGACTTTATTCAGCAAGTTGCGGACCTTGCCTTTCCCGATCAAATTACGATGATCCAAGCCGCTCAATGTGATCAGAATATAATTTTAAGGATTCTTGTGAGAAATCAGGAAAAAAGAGAGATTGTGAATGGCTTCATCCGAGCAGTTTTCATTGAACGGTTCAAATAAAAATTGTTCAAATCAAGCCCTTCCCGATCACTTTTTTTGTTGATTTCTCTATGGTACTCTTAAAATCACGTCCTGCACATATTGAACGGCTCGGATCATCGAAATTCGATCAGGAAAGGCAAAGTCCGCAACTTATTAGTCTAACGGGCACCCTTATTGGAAGTGCCCTGTCTTACCATAATGATATATTTGGTACTTTTTACAAATAACATATATCCATTGAACAACATACCACATTCTAATTAAAGAACTATGTTTCAAAACTGAAACCAAAAGGGTCATAAAAGCGACAACAAAATCTTACAAAGCCACAATACTATTATTGAAAAAAAAAAAAAAACAAACAAACAAACAAACAAACAATGAAAGAAAGCCACAATACATGAAAGAAATATCATACCAGAAGAATGGATTTCGGTGGAATGAGTGAAGAGGAGGTGGAAGCGGGGGGACGATTAGTAATCGATTTTGGGGACGAGGTGCACACGCATATATTACATGCGAAGGGAGAGTATCTCAGACTTTTTTTTGGTATTCTTTGTCCTTTATTTTCTGGAAAGCTTTAGAAATGGAAAACGACAAAATGGGCAGATTCCTTTTAGAGATGATATTAAATATTGAGAAATAGTCCATACATATTATACATTAACTCGTGCCGGAGGCATTGTTTAGCATTTGTCTTCTTCTATAGGTGTGATGGGTTACAAAGAGCTCAAATTCAGATATTTCCTGCGACAAGTTTTTTAAGGAAAGGGTCTTGTAATGGAAATTGCCACTTCTGAATAGATTTGCAAGGGACGAAACCGGTGAAGATCATTAAATTTAAGGAAAGAAACTGGTGAAGATCATTACCACTTAGAGAGAGATTCATAGTATACATATATAAATCTATGTGCATGTATGAATCCTGGCTGAGTGAGGATTACTCTCACACGCCATATTACTCCTTTCATGGCCACTCATCTCAGTAAAGCAGCCTTTACCATACTTTTTGCCCCAGTATTGTTCCTTGTCACGCCACATACATCTAGTCGTGCATTGTCCTGCCAGCCGTCACCTCCACCGCCACCGCCACCGCCACCGCCAATGCCCTGCGGCTGCCAGCAACCTTCGCCACCTTCACAACAACCACCACTGCCGCCGTCACCGCCGCCGCCGCCGCCACAATTAGCACCACTGCCGCCGTCACCACCATCACCTCCGCCGCCGCCGCCACCACAATTAGCACCACTGCCACCGTCACCACCACCACCTTTGGTGCCATCGCCGCCGCTGCCTTCTTCACAACCACCGCCATCGCCACCCGAAAATCCTACCGCACCGCCACTGCCACCACAGCTCATGCAGCCACCGCCTCCCCCTTATTTTCGTATTCCTTGCGTACCGTATTACCCCTACATCCGGTGTTCATCGGCTATGGGTTTCATACCATCTACGGTCTGGCTTACGTGCCTGATATCATTGGTACTTCCATTTTTTTTCTACTAGTTTTATGCAGAAGGGTTGTGTTAGATGAAGCAGAATCTAGTAGGCAAGTCATCACTTATCATTATGCATAATGAGAATCATGTTCATAGAGAATCCGTACGGATTTTTAAATTATATATATTGGCTGTCAAGCTACCTGGAACATCTATCAATAGTCATGATGTGAGTAAATGTTTATAAAGGTATTCTTTTTTTCTCCCTCTCTCTGCCAAGCTATGATTTTAATACAAATATATGCTTGAAACTCTCTTTTAATCCTTGATGAAATATATAGATCTCAAATTCAATGTAAGACTGCACCACACCATTTGAAACCCTAAATCAACAGACCATACATTTAAAACTGAGGCTGTTGATGTCTCCGCTGTCACAAAATAAAAAGGAGATCTCCACTCTATGTCATAAAATGGAAATCTCCATTCTATTTCAAGGTTGAGTCGCGAAACGTACAAACTAAAATAACTAAAATACAGGCATTATGTATTGAATAAAAAAGTTCTACTATAGTCCTTGCGTAGATCGCCAAAAAAAAAAAACCATACGTGAAATTCTGAAACTTCATTAGTTTGCCAATAATTCATCCTTACCCTGACGTCATTATGTAACCTATGAGATTCAAAATAATATGTATCTTGGTCTATATACTCTCTCCTTGAATCTGAGATTTCAATACTTCCAATCATTCAACCTCTATTTAGGTCACTTTTATGATGTCAATGGAATGCATTCCATGGGATCCAAAAATATTGTTTATCCTCTCCTAGACCACCGTCAATTACATTCAGGGAGTAGCAACTGACCTCAAAGCTAGAATACTCGCCTTGGCGTGAGCCTCCCAATTATATCTAACATGCGCTGCAACTCAGAGGATTCCAAAAGTTTCTGAGCTTAAGGTCCTCCCAATCAAGTTCAAACGCTCATTCAATGCCACAGTCTAACGCTTTGATTGTTCTATGACGCCACATTGCAGTTTCAGGATCAAATCTGAGCTCCCATGTAGGCCAGTAATGCAAATCCTGCTTCAATGTTAGTACTCGAGGTTTCCCATTTAGGTGGACCGTCCTTACACGAACAAACTTCCCATCATCAATCTCCTGTTAATCAAAGTACACAAATCTGAGGATCCCACATTTAAATTAACCTCAGTAAGTACTAATCTGATATCTTACTTAAAAAGGTACTGTAGGAAAATGAATTTTACAGGTGTATTTGTAAGTCTACGGAGAATCACAATATAGTATACATGTCGCGTGACTTGAGCAGCAAATCACCCAAAATTCGAGTCAAGGTAATAATCATAAGACACCATGAGATGCAAATAATTAGCTATCTTTTTTCTTGAAAAAGCAGGCGATCAATTAGAAAAAGCCAGCACAAGTCATGTTTACAACAGCTAAGCCTCAGTGAGACTGAGACCTGTAAATATTATAGAGGTTGACGGAAAGGGGAAAGAGGAACAGCAAGGGCAGCCCAAATTCCCATACCTTCAAACTAGTAAGTACCTCCAATATGCATGCATTATCTCATGCATTGAGACTTGCTTTTCTGGCTAAAAAGATTCATGACAAAAAATCTTATTCTTAAGCGTGTCTTGAGTAAAGCCAGAGTAAACATACCTTCGTCACATCAACGAAAGCATCTAAATCAGGAGTTGGTTTCCCATTTACTTCAACAATCCACTGAAGAGCATATAGCCCGTATCTATGAACCGGACTCCCATGACACCATCTGGAAATTCGATGACTTAACATAAGTTCGAGAAGACAAATGTAGTCATTGGTTACAACTAACAGAAGCATATAAACATCTCTTCCTAGTTTTCTAAGAATAGAAGTAAAAACTAAAAAGCGGTACTCAGCTCCAGGGTTGACATTAAATAACAGAAGAATAAAAAGTGTGGTAGTCAACATTCTAAACCTTGCTGCTTTTTTCTTTGTTTCGAATACAAGCAAGAACATCAATCTAACAAAAATATTGTTAAGATGGAGGCGGGGTTTGAACAGTAGACGTCAATGAGATTGGAACAAGAACCCAACCACTTGGGCTAGCTTGCAATCCTAAATCTTGCTTCGCTCTCGAACTGAATAAAGCCAACACAATACGACTTTTACCGAAATCCTCACCTTGCCACATATACACCATGCCCTTCTTCAGGTAGAAAGCCTAGAGCACGCACTGCTGGGTGAGGATCCTGGACAATACATCCACACCAATTTATAACTCGTGTTGAACCATTACCATCCCTCACATCTGTTCCAACAAGAAGTTCAATTTCTTGTCCCTGCAAAACCATAAAGACTATGAAATTTCTATACAGCTCCTTCGATATAAGCAACGGCTCTACCGCCTCCACCCCATTTTGTGAGACATCGTTGACCATGCCGACAATTTAAGAAATTCTTTACCATATTACAAAGATGATAATTTATCCCACTTAATTTACTTTATTTCGAAGGGATGTATAGCCTTGTTCTTAAACAGATCTTTCCTGATATTAGAAAACAATTAATGGATTTTTGGTTTATGAAACTTCAACACAGAAAGTAGAACGTAAGGGACTATTAACAAACCGAAGAACTAATTAATATACCAGTACCATATCCTAATTACTGAATAGCTCAAATTTAAAAAAAAAGTTTAAGGGAGGTTGTAAAACAAAGACCTCAAATCGGGCAGAGTTCTTCACTCACCTGGCGGAAAATAGTCATGTTAAGCTTTCCATCATTTTGATCACATTTTTCTAATGCCTGGCAAGCATCTTCAATGTCACGAAAGCACGTGATTGGCTCTTTATTAATTGCCAAAACCATGTCACCTTGTTCTAGCAGATTATCAGCCTTTGACCCAGCCAAACAACCTTTAACACGCAATACTTGACGTCTAACTGGATCTTTCTTAACAAGAGCCTGCAACAGCCATTTAAAATCAATGCCTAATTCCAGAAACGCAAAAGTGGGCGCATTATGCCAGTTTTCCCAATGAGTATTGTTTTTAAAAACAATCAGAACGGAGTAAGAAAGCACAAGAACTACCGAGAGATGATAACATCATGATTTTATAGCAATAAGCGGAGGATAAAGTGTAGCACCTTCCCCTTTTTTTCCCCCCATTTTACGTTCTGGTGTTGGGAAAATACCATCGCACAATTATCACCATCATCATTCTTTCCAGTTACACATTTCAGTAGTATATAGCAAGCAACACAAACATCTAATAACTAAATTTGGGTTACTTTAAACATGTGGTCCATAGCAAAGTTTTCAAAGGCGTTTTTGAGGCGTGCCTGGGGAGTCGGGCGAGGCGGGGCGTAGCCAAAACGCCTCAGGGCATTGAAATTTGGACTTTGAACCAACTAGGTGTACGCCTAATTTTTTAAGGCGCACGGACTCCATAGTGCACGTAGACAATCAACCAGTTCGAACCTTTGTCAGCATGTCAAACTGAGCAATCAAGGAACTTTCTTAAATAGAGCCATCGAGTATATTCAGTTCAAAGAAAATCACAATCGCATAGCCAAGAGGCCTTTGCCCCAACAACATCAAGGATGCACTTGGGTGCCTGGAGAAAGGAGGCCAGAAGTTCAACTCCTCTTCCAAGGCATTAATCTAACTATTCTAACAATATTGACTTTCGCCCATCAAAAAACAAAGGGTAAAGAAAATCACAATCAAATAGGCAATTGTTTTGTGGTTGGATGCATTTTATTTCCTGTACCAAAATATGTGCACATACCGGACATGCATAGGGTTCTCTTGCACCAACAATTCCACAAAAAGAGGTGAGGAAATGGATTTACCATATGGCATGCATATAAGAAAACAAGAGAAATAGGCGTCCATGGTAATATGTATATATATGGCATGCATAAAACAGAACATTTCAATCGGGAATAAAGTGTACCTGGACCCATTTGTCACTGAGTCCAAAGCTACGGGCCTTGGAAAGCAATGTAGGATAAAGTTCAACCTCTAAGATCCTGACAAGTGGCATTGGCCTTTTAACACCATTTATGAGAAGATTCGGTCCATTTGCACCAGATATAATTTTGTCGAGGACTTGGCTGATTATATAAACAGGAATACCACGGACAAATTGATGATCTTCTGATGAACTACCACTGTATTTCAGCTGTAATTGGGACCGGAAGTATCAGCACCAGTTCGCTAAAATTTAGCAGGCCACTAAAAAAATCATAATGAGAACACAACAAACCTGAGTCGAAAAGCTTCCCCAAATAGCCTGGACCCTTCCATGCTCATCAGTTAGCACACCCGAAAATGTGCTACCAAAGTCTGAAAGTCAAGTGAGATAATATTATGACTTTTAATGAGGAAGAGGAGGAAACGAAGGACACAAAAAAAAAAAAAAAATTTAAAGTAAAGATTCCAAGTTACCAGTATCAAGCTCAATGACTTCCATGTTAGTTGCTCTGTAACGTGGGCAATCAGCAGAACCAATGTTCAAAGAAGCATGTGGGTTGGTGACAACAGATTTCCTTGACGTAGCTTGCAGGCTCCTGCTTAATCCCACAAGATACACTGCATCTCCACGATGCAGTGGAGGTTCTGTCACAGAACTTACAATTAATCACTATTTCACAGACTCTTTTTCTAATGAACTTAAATATAACACCTCATCAGTGCACTTTGTAGCATACAATTAAAATCGTAAGCAAATTAACAGAATTAATCCTAGTTTATCTTTCTTCCTATTAGTCTATTACAATTAAAGTAGCAGAGTGAAGAACTGTTGCATCCCATTCCCCAAGGTGATCGACCAGGAGTCTATGAAGGTGGTGACTATGTCTTCATCCAAAAATGTGACTATGTCTTCATCCAAAAATGTGACAACCTCATTTTACACCTGCAAAGATGTGCTAGCTATGCTACAACTCCTAAGATTCCTGTTTACGTAAGCCTATATCCTGAAAACCCTAACCCAAGAAATGCACCCCCTCTTTTCCTCAGGCTCTAGAATTCACATCAAACCCCTACCTTGACCTCCTCTCAGCTCCACCTTCCCCCTCTTATTTTTCCGGCATCGAACCGCGCCAGACCTTAGTTTACCTCGGACCTTCTGAGAAAACTCTGTTAAGGACTCCAGAAGCCTCTATAAAACGAAGGCAAACCAAACTCATGCCCCGTTGATAGTGTATCTTTGAACTTCCCTGGATCCCTCCACGAGCTAAACTCGTACCCACACCCTTATAAAGAAATCAGAGGTCTCCTATCTGTATTGCAAAGAAAATTCATCTCCTTTTTCATTCTCTCAATTTTTTTACAAGTGCAATGAAATACATACATATCTGTGTGTGTTTAAAGGGGCACAAAAGGCGTACAACCCATGTACCAAACAACAAACTATATAAACTATACATCAGAATCCAATTCAAAGCCATATACAAAAACCAAACATTGGTTGAATGACTGGTTAACCGAGGCCGAAAACCAACTGTACAGTAATTCCACAATACACTCATCAGTCTAAATTAGTCTTTCATTTCCTTAAAAATTTCTTCTACTATGCCCATGCAAACAATCCACATTGAAGCTAAACAAACGCGCCAAACACCAAGAGGCTATATCGCAATGTCGTATCTTGAATAGGGTACCAAACACATCATAGTTCCCAACTTCCCATTCTTGCTCAAATTATCAGGCTTTTTAGGTTTGTGCCTTGAAAACCCTAGGTCTAAATTGTTCGGGCATGTGTACTCCAAAAAAAAAAAACATTAATGGAAAAAGGCCTACCAGGAAGAAGTTCAGCAGCACGGACCACTGAAGCACCAACAGCTCCCAAAGCAGAAGGGTCATATGCAACAATAGCATAATTATGCACAGGATGAAGGAAAACCACCTGCAGTGGAAGTTAGAAGTTAAAACACAACAGCTGACAACAGTCATTGGCATTGAACAAAATTAAAATTTTTACCTCCCCAGGGATTTCGATTGGGAAGGCAGCGAAAGAAAGCATAATGTCCGATACGGCTATCGCGACTGTGTTTTTGTCAACCACCACCAATCCCATATTGTGAGAATGATATATAATAACACCAGTTCCAAAAAAATGCTGCGAGTGCACACCATCAAGCATGCATGATGGTGGTACATGAACCTGCAAGTTTTCACATTAGGAGAACTACTACTCATGAGATCATATGAATCAGAGAAAGAACGACATCCATCCACCATAACATTGTCAATCACTCTGCTTTCGCCTTTTTGGTATGGCTGTATGATAAGGAATCATCACAAGCTAAAAAATAGAACAAAACATGGAATGAAAGCTTATCACAAAAAACACAGTAATGTTCATGCCAATTCTCGAAACCAATTGCGGAAATAGTTTACGGAAACTTCAAACAGGATACAATAAGTTCCCGGTTTCTATTATGATCAATTCACAATATTCAAAATCCATGAAGTAAATTAAAACATTGTGCAACATGACATATATTACAAAAATCTCTGCGGTTTTCAAAATACTTTAATGAAACCTCATTATTATCTGGTATTAGTACATTTTACAAGTCCAAGCCACACCAGGCAAAATACAGTACCTGTGGAAACAAAGGAGGGTACCTAGTTTCTACGTCCCTTTTAAATACTCAATGCATGACAAAAACAATTATTGCCAAAAACCATCAGTGTCACCTCACACAGCATGTCATGGTAGGGAAATCAAAGACTTGTGAACAAAAGAGGTCAGAAATGTGTTGCACTTCCGTAACAAGATTAAAGCAGACCCTTCAGAAAATTCATAACAGAGATTACTTCCTGCAAGATTGTTTGAAGCCTGCCACTTCATCTGCCTAATAACTAGTACTGCCGCAATTGCCTTCTGGACTTTAGCCTTCCTTTCATAATATTTTGATGCCCAATTTCTCAGCTATATCACCCAGCCATGCTGGATAATATCCAGCAAGGAAATAATTGCACTGAATTTCAGTACTATACTTTGATTACTGACAACAAGAAGTGATGATTAACGATGATTAATTCTACCGCTAAGCACTTAGATCGAACGAACAGAACAAATGGCAACAAATCAAGGCAGCAGATATGCAGATGAAGCATCATATGGATTCTCGATAAAGTACCTCAAACATCACTAGAGTAGGCTCTATGACACGCTCAGCTACAGAAGAACTAGCGGCTGCAGCTGCTGCACCTTGATAATCTCTCAGAAGAGCATTTTCTAAGCTAGTTGAGTCATCCAACTTCTCTTCTCTAGGCTCATGTAAAGAACAGTTGGCAACAAGGCTATCAGCAGATGAATCCTCTTCTACTCGCCGTTTCTTAGCTCCAACATCCGAATCATCGCGAGAATTTGTTCCTTCTCCAACGCGTTCAGAACTAGTGTCCATTCTGGAAACACCATCAACCAATCCCTGGTTGATATCTTGATGAATATCCACCATTACACTTGTCTCGCTAGTATCTAACTGAATGTTACTGTTTGCAAAACCTTGTTCAAGATTATTCATGCAAGAGGACAAGAGTGGAGACTCAGGTGGCAAAGCAGATTTTATCGTCCATAAACCAGTACTGTCATCGCGAGTGTAAATCTGAGGAGGGGCATACCATTCATGGCGATCAATTGTGACAAGGACAGACTGCAACAAAAGAAGTAGCATAAATAGATTTCCAACACATAAGAACGATGGAGAAACACATACTGCACAAGAAAACATACCTATATACGAAGCATAAATGTGCTTACACTCGTTGCACACCAATGTTCACATTTTTATGGGCACATTCAATCCTATGTGTACATGTACCCAGGGATCATATTAATACTACTGTTGCTTTGGTTTTATCCTGTCAGTGGCACTCTACTATATATGCATCTTGGCAAAACAGGCTACATAAACGAAAACGAGTATACAGCTAGAGATACAAATTTGAGACTAATATTTAAGTCAACTTGGCAACACAAAATCGAGCTCCTGCAAACTCAACGATGCGAATCAATCAAAGGTTTCTTGTACCCAAAACACACATTTTGAATATTTACTACGAATATGGCAAGAAAGGTACAAAGAATATCTTTAAAAGTATGTCCCAAGAAAATTCAAGATGTGCCACCTAGGCATACTAACAGAGTACTTTTCTTTAGATGGCGTTCTAACAAAGTAATTGAACATGGAAAAATGTTCATGTTTCGTCAGGACTACATAAATATGTAAAGTTTCATCAGAGCTTTACAACTCATGAAAGTTGAATAATGCCTTAATGTGATGGATATCAGAAATGCAAATCCAGTGAATCCCAAGAGTCACAGCCAAGACCACACATAAAATTATGCTGTCAATCAAAACGCTCAACATTAGAGTGGGCCCCCTTGTCTTCATTAAGTACCATTAGAATGACATTGTCTAACGCTATCCCTGGTTTTGAACAGTTTTGAACAGACTTATCCCAAAACTGAGACTAACTTATGGCAGCAGCAGATCTCCATAGCATTTTCAGGTCTGGTGAAGTTCAACAATTTCCTTTATCGTGCAGTAGTAGAAGTTTAGGACAAAAAACTGAACATAAAACAACAATCAAGGCTCAGCATTTTGTTACCTGAAGAAGCTAGTGAAAGTCATCATGACTAAAAGAGGCAAAATATGACCACAAAGTTTTGGGGACTTAACAGACACAAGCTTCAAAAATACGATCCCTGTGTTGGCCACTCTTCAAGGTTTTACACAAACAGGTTTGACTGCACACCAAGGAAAAGGACATACCACATGGCTCATAAAAGGCCATATCCTCTAGGATTCTACCATAGCAAATGCATAGCATCAGCAAACAAAAAAAAAGGAAAAGAGATGGAACATCATAAAACTAATTTATGTAACTTTCGCCATTTCGACAATTCTAGTGCGGGGCACCTGCTCAATATCAATTGTCATATTAGTTGAAATTAATCGTCAATAGCTTTAGAGAAAAAGTATCACACATGATTATACTATCAGATTATGATCATAAATTTATAATCACGTGATCACAATGATCAAGTTATCCGCAATATTATGATCATAGGCATTATCTTTGTATATCAAAATTGTTACCCTCATCAAGAGAGGATTTAAAGTGGTACTCAATATAAGTAGTACAAAAAAGAAAAAAAGCTTATGAGGCAAAAAAACATTTCAAAACGTGGTGACGGCAACTGACGATGGTAGTTGATGAGGTTAATGATTTTGATATACAAAGATATTACTACATATCAACATAGTATTGCGAATAAATAGATAATTGTGATCACATGATTATAATCATAATCTGATAGTATAATTATGTGTATGATACTTTTTCTCTAAAACTATTGACGACTAATTTCAACTAATATGACGATTGACATTGAGCAAGTGCTTTGTGCTAGTAAGATAAAACATGAATCTGTGTGCGTAATACTAAAGGGAGAGAACCATTTTCCATGGAACAGCCATAAAGCAATAAAGATTTTTCAACTGAACTGTTTAATAATTTTGTATCGTTATTTTCCAGTAGTCGCTAATAAAATTCTAGGAGTCCGTTTTTATCATATAGCAGTGGCCGTTGAATATTATCTTCAAGGGCGGGTCCCACATGCTCCTACTTATTAAATGTTGCGGGTCCCACTTCTAAAATTTAGGTTTAGTATTTATTGTTGACTTCTTGTGGGTACCACAACAATAAATTGTGAGGTCAATGACATTTGTCATTTGGAAGTAAGCTGGTGGAGGAACTCTTTTATTATAGTAGGTAGATGATCAAGCCTATATAGTTTAGTAATCAAGTACAAAACATGGCAAACGTTCTTAAATAAGCGATATCCTTCATTTGAACGACACACACCAGGAAGTCTTTCAAATGACTCTAACAGGAAAAATAGTACCTTTTTACGATGACGATCCATGTAGCTTATATACTCCAAAGGCACTCGAGAACCCCTAGCCAGCTTAGAGAGAACAGAAATTAGGTCTTCTAGTCCTGATATTGCCTCACCTCCGAACTTTTTAATAATGGCATGACGGGGAACTCCAGCTCTAAAAAGCATATATCTGCAGTTGGTAAGTAGAACTATTCCCGGTGAGATATTGTAGCAGAAAATTCGAGGTAATATATATGCTCTCAGTATCAAATAGTTTAAAACCCAAATGTTTAACTGCTACAAACACAATATAAGGCAATTTGCGAAAGAGTAACTGCAAGTTTTGACATTCACATTGTAAGAGAACAGTAAACATACCCTGGTTCTGCAACATAAACAAGGCCACAATTGAAGCGAAAATTTCTAGCCTATCACCCAAAGAAATAGAATAGAGTAAGAAGGAGAAAGGGGACAAGTAAGACAGTCATAATAATAAGAACAGCATGACAACAAATGATCTTCACGGAAAAAAAATATACCTAAAATAATAAAATCAATCAACAGCTCAGAATCAAATTAAAGTTAGACATTTTCTAGCATCAAACAAGAAAATGTCAACATAGATAGGGGAAAATAAAATCCCAGAATGCATCATAAAATTAGTCCCCTTAGAGAAGTGGGAGGAACTTCCCACTCCCTTTGGGAATTTGGGCATACCAAAAGCTAAAGTCAATAAGTTTGCATGGGTCTTTTTGCAGAAAAAAAGAGATGGTTTTCTCGCTAAATCATTCATACCTTGGTAAATAACTGACTTAAAGCACAATATGACCCAGTTCATATTAGTAATGGCAGTTCATAAAAATGAATGGAAGGGATGAAACATATATCTTTGCAATACAAGGAAAGAGAAGGAATAGGTACTTTTAAAGACTACGCAATTCTGGAAGTTAGAAAAGCATTCAAAACAATAGTCTCACAAAAGCTTAAACCCCTGCGGGCATAAAAAGGAGATTTCAGGATTTATCCTAAATCATGGGCCATGTGCCATTGACCTTTCGGAATTCAAGATCATATACACTACCACAATTTCTAAATTTCTGTTTCAGCATGTCCCCACGTTTCAAGGTTTGACGATGTCCATAATTATGTAGTATACATAATACAATATGAGTACATGAAATAGGATTAAGACTACGGTGCAAAAGAAAGTTGAAAAAAACATTAAGAAAGTTCAGCTTCCACATTTTTCCATTTCTCTCTGGAAAAAACTTATTTAAATTTCAGGTACACCCGATCCTACAACTTGAGGAAAAAACACCGTGGATGAATTGTAAAGTATAACTTGTTTTCTTCCACCAAACTCTTGGGTGAAAAAACACGGTCCACGACATGTGGACTTGCTCGTTTTGCAACCCCTTGAAAACAAGGCAGTAGTTTGTAATAATATTCAAGAGTATTTGGAGTAACAAACAATTTGTTGATCCTCATTTCTTAGACATGCCCATTAGGTGAGCAGCCACTAGAAAAGACAGCCAAAACCATACTCACTTCCACTTCCCAACATTTCAATAGCCTAATTCCACTCCCATATCTAAAGATTTCTGGCATAGGTTCTTAGGTATGTTTTATATTGTGTTAAGTCAGATGAAATGCACATGACTCATACTAAAAAATGAAACTTTCGGAAATTAGAAGTAAACATTACTGATATAGAGAAGCCCACTCCAACCAACCTGTTGGTATGAAAGGGGGTGGATCACTGCACCACTTACTTCCAAGAAGTGGTCTGGAGTTATTGAGTGTAGATCCTGAACCTGAAGAGCATCAGCAGAGCAGGTTAGATAGCACCAATACTGAATGACTTGACAATCACAGCAAGGAATGTAAATATCCCAAGATACACTTAAGTTCTGAGCAATGGCACAAAATATCGTAAATCAAGTTAGTCATCGCACGTCTTCTAGCACTAAAATTGTACTTACACCTAAATAATATCTGGGAGATTCAGGAACCTCAGTTACAACGAAAAACTCTAGGAGTGATCAATAAGCACGCATAGAAAGGAATAGAAGTAAGTTGTGCTAATACTCATATAGTGCAACCAAAATTTCAAGCAATTACTCAAGTAAAACCACCTCTAGCCAAAAAACTCAACTAGAACATCTCCAAGACAAATTCTATAAAGAAAAATATAGGTGTATTACAAGTGTGTCACATTAATACCATGTCGCATATTGCCACAAAAATGCCAACCAATAGCTTAACAATTTAGCACCATAAAACAAATCAACCAGCACGTTGAGGTTCCATAAAAAGTGTTTTTAGAAAGGTTAAGCTTTATAGCATCTCAAATCCCTGGCAAACCTGTGAACACCTTCACATTGTCACTTGATGTTCGCTTACCCACAGAAACACATGTCCTGCTTTTCTGGGAATATCGTGCTATGTTTAAGGCCATTTTGTTAGCCAAATTGGTTTACCAGACAACTAGTTAACTAATCCAACAATGATAGTGCATTCATTGACAAATCAAAGACAAAAACCAGAAATAGCTCAACCATCACTGGGAAAATCTCCGTGATCCAGAATTAAAAGAAAGAATGCATTTGCATTTGCATTCATGACAGGATAAAAAATACAGTCATCGACTGAATGGATAACCTACTGGCATACAAATCTCTACAATGTCCTTCACCTATGTGGAGCATGCCAAACAAGGGAAAGCAATTGCATGTGCCTCAATCAACAGCAACTTATCACATCTGCCTAAATGAAACAACTATGGCACTCTGCCATAGAAAACCATTAACAGATACTGTACGAAAGCAAGGCATAAAATGCGCAACAGAAAATCTGACCATCAAGTCAACAGTCAATGGCGTGCCACCCCTTTCAATTTGTAATTCAATCTTCCGGCCCACACTGTCATCGAGCAATGTTTCCAATTTCAGGAACTGAGTATTAACCTGCAGTAAGGATTTTGATACATCAAAGACATCTCATGCAGATCACATTCCGGCATTTCAACATGAAAAGTACAGCCAAAATCCAAAATCAAGAGATCAGCATGAACTGGTTACTAGGCAGTTTAAAAAGGTTACTTGAGTCTCGTCCTGGAATGACACAAATGCAAAATAAAGAAAGAAATTCACGAAATTAAACATACAAAAAATTCAGCTTCAATTCACTTCCACAAATTACTTTCACCTCATAATGACAAAGTCCAAACAAACTAGAAGTTTCAACAAAAAAATTCATGTTATAGTTTAAAATGTCACTCACATCAGCGTAAGAAGTCTGACTACGTAGATCAGGAAAATTGCAGACTCACAATTTCAGTAAACAATGGAAAGATTAACATTGGCACTCCTAGTGGAGAAATAAGGAAAAAAAGACAAGTTTATGTTAAAAGTCTGAATCCCAGTGACAACATCAGACACGGAATTTTATTTTGTCATCCTTTGGAAATCCCAGCTTGCAACTATGAAGCTTAGTGTCACCGCATATTTATTGAACAAATCTGAATCCCAGAGCACAATTCCGACTTGGGATCTACCCAAATTACATATATTCTATGTGCAAATAATAAGATCTCTTCAAATGAGCTAGAAAATTAAAAACGTTGAAGGAAAAAGGCATGAGAAAGGAGAATAAGTTAATATTAGTCAAAACTTTTCGCTAAAAATAGCAAAGACAACTGATGGAGAAAAAGACGGTGTCAAATACATAACGAGAAGTAATATTGATAACCAAAGGGATTGGATACGTATGGACACAGAGGATGAAATGCTTACGTTCCCATTTACGCGAACAAGTACATCCCCGGGCTCCAAAAGGTTGTGAGCTGGGCCACCCGGCACCTGAAGAGGCCCAGATTGATGGCAGATGTTACAGAGAAGAGAAAACTCTACAATTAATTACAATATACTGAAGAAAGTGTACTCACCACGGAATCAACGACAAGCATTCCAGTTTCATCAAGTGGAGATGCATGGCGCACCATCTAATCCAGTGACAAAAAAACACTCATTAAAGGGGCAAAAAAATCTCAAATTATTATTTTGTCCCACAAAAATGCAGGCCTTTACACAGACCTAAGTACCTGTTCTGTGTCACTTTGGAGACCAAGGCGACGCGTCTCATCAAATCCTTTGTGGAGGAATGTCACCTACATCATCAATTATAAGAGCTAAAATCTACTGCACCAGATCTTGAATCCCAGATATGCCACACACGCACAAATATGCAGCAGTATGATCTTATATGCAAGAACTCTCTCTCTATGGGCCAACAGGTGTAATGGAATATGTCCCAATAGGTGTGATTGGGCTTTGTCCCATCTGGATGTACTTTCCAACCTTGGTTGGAATCCCCCTTCCCCTTTTTCCCTTAATAAAATGTTACTTTTGCCGATCAAAAAAAAGAACTCTCTGTGGAGGCTGATCAAAAAAAAAAAACTCTCTCTATGGAGACAGATCTTATTGACAAGCTTTTGTTTGTTTTTGAAAGGGGGGAGGAGGAGGAGGATAAGTAATCCATAGCTTGAGATCAATAAGATGAGAATAAAACTCATGAACATTCCCAGCATGGTTACATGACCTCGTGACTAAGGTAAAAACATGACGATTGAGGCCATATACACAAGAAGCGATCACTATATAATAGCACCCACTCCAACTAGATTATGAAACCATGCAAAAAAATGCAATTACATAATTTACACCAATCTGAGTTGAGAAATTATTGCCTTTACAGCAATAATTTGAAAAACAACGAGTTTAACATATATTGTCAGATGGAAACAAATTGCCGTCCAGGACATGCAAGATATATTTGAAAAACAACGAGTTTAACATAACGAATCGACTAAGGCATTCTACAAACAAGTGAAGCCCAACCAATCCACCCAAGAAGGATGGAATTCAAAGAGATGTAACACCCAAATGCAAAGAACAAATACTCACAGGCAATCAAGCCTTCATCTCCAAGTTTCCAACCATGAACTACACATTTACAATGAACTAAATACATCACAGTGACTGCCCATAAATTAATAACAGGCAACTGATATTCAACATGAAAAGAAAACAGAATCTTTGAACCTGTAACCATTATACGAAGATATTACTCGCATAACAGCCAAGAAGTATAATGATCAACATTAAAGAAGTGACCAAGGGTACCATTACATGATATACTTTAACACAGATTAAAATCATGAAAGGATGCATAAATAATAGGTTGTTTCAGTATTGTTCTGATAAAAAGAAAATGAATATCTACTCTATGTAGCACGGACACGGATACGGACACGGACACGGACACGGCAATTCTAAAAAAATGGGGATACTGATTTTTTGGTGGACTTGCCAATTGAATAAATAGTAAACTATATATATTTAAACACAACGTATGGATTCAATTTTTTTTTACAGGATTGTTGATGAACATGTCCTATATGAATGTATAAGAATTACCAAGGTCCAAATAAAGGGCATAATTTAACTTTAACCCAAATAGTTGGAATAATTTCGTAGGCTCCGCAAAATTTAAAAATAGGTATGTGGTGTTTTAAACCCCCGCGGGCCCATCCAAATAATAAAAATTATTGGACACGCCACATGGCGTGTCCAAAGTATTTGGGCGTGACCACACCTTCCCAATGTCCAATAATGGACACGGCGCTGATATTCAACATGAAAAGAAAACAGAATCTTTGAACCTGTAACCATTATACGAGGATATTACTCGCATAACAGCCAAGAAGTATAATGATCAACATTAAAGAAGTGACCAAGGGTACCATTACATGATATACTTTAACACAGATTAAAATCATGAAAGGATGCATAAATAATAGGTTGTTTCAGTATTGTTCAGATAAAAAGAAAATGAATATCTACTCTAACGGACACGAACACGGCAATTCTAAAAAAATGGGGATACGGGCACGGCGGGGGACACGCCACGTGTATAAATAAATATATAAATACATATATACATATATTTTTTCTTTTCTTCCACTGTTGATGAAGACATGTCCTATATGAATGTATAAGATTACCATGGTCCAAATAAAGGCATAATTACAGTTTAACCCAAATATTTTTGAATAATTTCGTATTAACCCCTCAAAATTAAAAATATATATTACATTTTGACCCCCAGCCATGTCCCCCATGTGTCCCCCATCAAAAAATAATAAAAATTATTGGACACGCCACGTGGCGTGTCCAATACGTATTTGGGCGTGTCCTTCTCCATGTCCATGTGTCCAATACATGGCCACGGCGCCCTTTTGGAGTGTCGGTGCTACATAGTTAATCTACTAGAGCATATTTAATGCGAGGGACATCAGGTTGATGTAAAGCTTCATAATCAATTTCCAGAAAGGAATAAGAGTACAATGACGTAAATAGAAAATAACAGGAAGCATGAAAATATTCCAAATTATTCACTTCTTTAAGCTGATTAGATAATGACTCAAAAGTTCAGAAGTGCAAGTTGGATGATGCTCAACCAAAATTAATGCTTAAAAGAACTGAAAACAATGAGTTTATAGCTCCACAATACTCGCAATGTCAAGGAAAACGGCATAACGAGTATGATAAAATGGAAAAATGTTGACAAACCAAAGTAGAAACTAGAAGCATGTAAGAATTAGATTGTTACACCAAACTACTATTGCTCGCAAGAAAACAATTTGACCAATAATAACCTCAAGCCTAAGAGAATAGAATTTCAGGGATATGGCTCACCGTCCACCGAAATGCATGATATGAAAATAGAAAACTTTTCCCAAAAACCCTCACCAAAAGGATGTGGCGGTGGCACTTCTGGCATCATAAACTACAATGATGGGTGTGCTACTTGAAATGAAAGGACCACAAATGAGACATCATTCTGTTTAAACATTCTGCAACTTTCTTCATTTTTTTGGGTCCAGGGGCCGGGGAATGTTTGTATAGCACTACCCAATACTTGTTATATTTTCTTTTCGATGCAGCTTGAAGAGTAAAACAAATAGGCTATGCGTTTAAGCAAAGCTCAACGACAACAATAATAGGAATTCACAAACCTGAAGCGTACCACGGGGAATAGTAAGTGCCTCCCACTTATCACTGAAAGAATCTCTTCCTTTCTGCAAGAATTGTAAAGCCCTTACAACCTGCACAAGACATAATTGCATGATGGAAAGAACCAATCAATTGAAATTTAAGGAAATACAAAGAGGACGGTTTCAGACATATGAGCACATATTTAGACTGATATCCCATGCTGTCAACTTCAAAGGAAATATGGGAAACAGATTATACCCAACATCTAATAGAATAAGATAAGGCATCCCTATCCATGGTCTTCTAACATGAGCAATACCAGCTTCAATGTAATTCATCTGGGAGGCGGTGAACCTTAAGGTCTTGGACAGATTATGTAATTCACTCTCCATTATGGAAATTTTCAAATCCACATAATCATCTTCAAGTGTCTATCGGGAAACAACTCATACTCCTTGTTGTGTCTTACATGAGCATGGGAAGGCAGTAAACATGCATTTGGGTAATCAGGTAACAGCACTTAGAAAATCAGGTTGTATCTTCCAGACAACTTTCAAGTCCTGTTTCGACCCCATATTCAAAAAATCTTAACTGCTGGCCTTTCTGTTCAGTTCAGATGGTTAGCTTGCCTATGTTTTCTGTCTTCTGTCTTCTGTCTTCTGAAAGGTTGGACTTCTAAGATTGAGACTTCAAAGACTTCTTATTACAGGATATTACGAAATCAAAATCTACCTGAAAGGCTTCCCCAGAGAGGATAAACCCAATAGTTGAGCTGGTTACAAGCGAAAACAAAAGGCAAGGGAACCCTCAAACAATTATAACTAAGCTCACCCAAATACTATATTTTACATTGAGAAAATTCTATGTGAAACAATTAAGTATAAGATCCAATGTAGGGTAAAACCAGAACAGAAAATCCTCCATCATGTTGTAAAAACAAAACAACACAACGATCCTTATCGAGAGTAAACTTGACCAATAAAATAGCACATACAACCAGAAGAAAAGAAACAAATTATACAGAAGAAAGCAACACTATATTACAGGGAAAAAACAGAAATTGATTTAGATATTCAAAAGAGAGTGCATTACCTTTTGCCTAATTATTAGAACATGAAAATGCAAAGAACAAAAAACAACAGAGAGATTACTGAGAAGCTATAAATCATTAAGTATGGACTCTGAAGAAGTGTCAATTATTCTCCAGTAACAGAAAGGTTTTTTTCAATTTCCAATAAGCAACACGCACAAAGCTGGGTGTTTCTAAGATGGGAAGCTATTTATCATAATCGTTATTTTGCAGTAAGATGAGTTAAAGTCAAGTAAGCAAAAGGGCTCAGCTCCCAGTTTGAATCAGGTTAATGTTGAACCAACACAGCTGAACCCGGTTGCAACCAACAAGCCAAAGAAACAGTTAAAAGTCCATATTGGACAACATCAGAAGCATCGAGTAGAAGTCACAGAAAATGACTGAAATAAACTCACTCTTTCTAAAGGTAAAAAAAATGCTGAAGCACTGGATGACTTGCTCCCCGCATTCAATGCTACAGCCCTGCCTTGCCAATCAATTACTGGGGAACCACTTGAACCCCCTTTGGTCCCAGATGCTGCCTGAAAGTAATGGGAATTACAAAGACAATAACTAAGCTTGAGAAAGAACCAGCAAGGCTTTCACAAATTGCAAAGCAATAAGTAAACAATGTACGGAACTGAAATGTCAGCAGAAAATCAAGAGATGAGGTTCAACAAGAATGTCAGATAAAATCAGCAGGGCCCTACTTTTCATTTATATCTGACACTTCTTCAGTAACTAGAGCTCCCATGAACATTTAACAGACCACGGACACAAAAGCATGATACGAGGCTCAAGACCCTTGAATGCATATAAAAGGGAAACTAGATGCATGCAATATTAATAACATAAACACCACAAATCAGCTAATCCAGCGTATTTGCACCAAACGATATTGCTGGTCACAGCTATGACCAGCAATAGAGCCCTATGGCTTCAATTTTTTCTAGGTAAAGAAAAGAAAAAGAAACGAGCTTTAGTTCTTAATTTGAATGATTCACCGCTCTAATTATAGGTTAAAAATAGATTAGTGGCTGTTGCAGGAAAGGCTTTTCCCATGCATCGGTTATTGATTTTTTAGTGAATCCTGACTATTGTGACTCTCCATTATGGAATGGAGAAGGATGTGTAGAAGCAGGCAGCAGCATATAGATAAAGAATTTTTTTTCCAAAATCAAAAGAGCAATTGGGTTGCAAAAATAAAGGATTTCTAATCGTCTTCTTATCCTATAACGAACATAAACCAATTAAATGGAAAGGGAGAAGAATCTGTTGATAAGTTTACCGAGGTAGCTATTCTTTTCTTACTACCAATACCTTGTTTTGACTGTATCGCACTTTGTATCATTTGATAACCCCAAAAATCCTCTACCCTTGCCTCAATTAAAATTGAAATTGGAGGAATTCAAAAGAAATTTAGAACTAGATAGATCTCAGCAACATGACTTCATATATCTGCTTATCTTTCAGGAGTATATTTACGCACTTGCTCATGATCGTGGTTTAAATAGATCGATTTTTTGAGGATAATATGGGTTATGACAATAAATCTAGCTTACCAATTGTGAAACGTTTAATCACTCATTTTCGTTTTTATGCTAATGATTCTAACCAAAATAAATTTTTGGGGTAAAATACAAATTTGTATTCTCAAATGATATTCAAAGGATTTGCGGTCGTTGTGGAAATTCCATTTTATCTACAATTACTATCTTTCCTAGAAGGTAAAGAAAGTGTGAAATCTCATCATTTATGATCCATTCATTCAATATTTCCGTTTTTAGAAGACAAATTTTCACATTTAGTGTATGTATTAGATATACTCCCATCACTTCACCATTTCCACCACAAGCATGCTACACTACCAAACAGCACTTGTTCTAACTTCTAAACAGCCCCTCAAAAAAAATCAAGAAGTTACTTATCATATCAAGGCTTAGGGGAAGACATTTAAGTAGATTTCACACAATGAATACCAGAGCATTTCGTAAAAGAAAAAGGCAACTAAGCTAGATCTCAATTGCAAAACAATCTAAACTATGCTTGCAAGCGAGTTGAGTGCTGCAATGTTATAACTGGGCTCGGTTCACATTGGGCATGTTGCCTACTGCCAGGCTGAAGCCAGACCAAACAAGCTCTTGCCTCGAGTTGGTCAGTCAAATATCTTAATTTTCACACCTGGTACTGATCAATATTGAAGGATTTGTTTTATTCAAACGAAAAATCCCACAGGCAGGTATATATCCATAAGCAGATGGCTGGTAGGACAATCAATAAAGCATAAACATAGCCATTAGAATTTGTGTGTACATCAATGTGGGCCTATCCTCTACATGACACATGGTATCCCATACCCCATTTATCCATGTTGTCCATGCAAGAGCGAGTGGAGGCCTTTGATAGACTCCTTGCCCTCTCTATTTTGTATCTTTTCTCTCCATTAATTCATGATTTTACCGTTGCTGATTAAAAAAAAAAATGAGTTGAGATTATGTACACCTAGCATTCTATGCATTTTGACTTCTATTCTCTTCCATACAAACGCAGAGACCTTACACTTGGTGGGAGGAGGAAAATAAGAGGAACAATTCAGGAGAATTGCAAAAAACTTGTCTTAAAAATGAGAATTTCATGACCTAGAGAAGACTTCATTATCATTTATTTCTATGGACTTATTTCAGACTCATCATATTTTCAACCAAGGACAACAAAGAGCCCAAAGTCATCCGGTGCCCACTTGTTGGAAATGAAGAGATTTCTGACATTAAATTCTAAGAAAGTAATGAGATGATGCAATTTATCTCCTTTAATTCCGACACTTGGCCGTTCCTGACTAGCGTGTGGCTTCGGTCATAGATAATAGACAATATCATGGTTAAAGCCATGCTGCTTCCTCGTTCTATTATGTCACTTTTATGGTAGGATATGACTATGGACAACAAATTCATAGCCTTTAATTATCCAATAACTTAAATCACTATTGTATTCGAGCGAGGTAAAAGAAATTCCTCCTATATTTATGAACTTTCATTCCAACAGTTAACTTTCTCTGCACCATCACTATACACACCACATCATCGATATTCTGATGAACAGATGTGCAACTAACCGGGAGCGTCAAGGCAGCACATCAATCACAAAACTACAATTATGCTAACTCTTGATATTGTCAAAATTAGAATTCCTAAGATGAGGCTAAATAAATAAGAAATGATTAAATCCAGACACAGAAAGTGAGCCAAGCTGAACAGGTTTAAATGAATAAAAAGCTTGTGGGGGTGCATTAAGTCAAGGAAAAGCCACATGATTGTGGTCTTAGATCCCACATATAACATCATACCAGGTCTCTGCAGTAACATACTGATTGTTTGATAGACAATGTTTCGCAAAACAAATGTTTAACATGGAAAAATTGTAGCTTTATAAACAAACTGCTCCTCTGACATCCCAAGTCCTGCCAATGTTTCTTTCTCCATTTTTTTTCAGTGAACAAGATTTGCTTCCCTCTTCTCTCTCATATTTCTCCATTTTACCAACTAATCTTAATAAACTATCAATTAGGCATATGCTATGCACATCTCCAGTCAATCATTTATGAACGAAAATGAAATTCCAGACATTCAATTAACCCTCAATCAGCAGCAACTCAAGAGGACAACACATATTTAGTTTAGCAACTTGAATTATCAAAATAACTCCAGCAAAGCTTGCACAATCCGTAAGTTCTAGAGTCCAACAAATCGCATCAAAGGTGGCATTGCTTACTTGCATGTAGAATGTGTTGAAGTCATTGTAGCCATCCCTGGACCAAGAAAGGAAAACATTGCAAACATTTAATAAAGGTGGCAAAGAGTAGCAATACTGCTTCTGCAAATAACAGATGTCAGAGGCAGAAAGATAAAACACATTCAAAATACAAAATTCCATAGCATCCGCAGGGAAACAAAGTACAAAAAAAGAAAAATAAAAAAAGAGATATCAGCTCTAAATCTATTACCATGTTAAGTCACGAGAGAAAAGAAAATGTTTCAGACCTCAACCATAATATAGTCATTCCCTTAAGGACAATCTGTGACCGCAGAGTTTTATCGAAAATACAAAAAAGCAAATTAAAAGATTCTTTACTCCAAGTTGAATGAATTCATGTGGAAGCCATTTCTTGGGAAGCTCAACAAGCTTCATAGTTGAATTTCATACACATCTTAAATGCCATAAGGTAAAGGCATTCCACATTGGAAGTTTGGAACCACATTTGATGCCTTTCAAAATAAAAATCAGGCCACCTAACTATGCCAGAGCTCAGTTAAAGGGCCTGCCAGCCAAAAAAATAGTAAGCTCTACACTGTTCACAATAGGACATCCATTCTCAAAGGTATTCTTGAATCTTGAGAGAGAGCGGGGAAATGGAAGAGGTAAAGCTGTGAGACAGTGCTTAGTTTCAAAAGTCAGACTGAAGCAAAGCTGATCCAAGTTCAGCAAAACTTACAAAGGTATCACAATCCAGAAAGCCAAACGTAATCATAACAAGCAACATGTCAGGAAAACTTCAAACATCCCAGAAGCCAACCAAAAAAGAACAGCTACGCACAAAGTTACAGAAATGCTAATCTATTAATCTTAACAAAGGTAGGATTGAAACGATCAACTTTGAGAACTAAATGTCAAAATCGTGCAAGAAACCTTCCTTGCGTAAGGAAAGTGTATATTCTACATACTTAAGCCAGTTGTTTCCCTTCTGCATGGCTAAAGCAGGTTAGCATTGGGCCAATATGTACGAGACAAAATACCCCCATGCCTGTCCATTTCTTCTACTGTTCAACTCCAATGAGGGGATATATCATAAAACATCATCTTTTTTCCTCGTACCTAACAAATCAGCAACCCACATCTTATCATCTATGAAGCACGGACACTCTATTTTGGCCTCCGTATCACGTACTATACGTGTATCGGATACAGATACGCTCGGACATGCTCCAGATACATATATGATACATTTTTTAGAGTATCTAATTTTTAGAATTAAGTTTTGGTATCCCGATACGTTTCGGATATGCTCGGATATGTTTCGGATACGCTTGGATACGTTTCGGATACGTGCGGGGGTGAATATGTTATTTCTTAAAATATATGGTTTTGAACTGCAATTAGGGCTATATATTCTTTATTTTCTTTTCTCCCACCGACCAGAAAAACAGAACGAGAAGGCAGAAGAAAAGGCAATCGACCTCCTCCTTGTCGTCTCTCATCTCTCTCGACATCTAAGTCTCTCTTCTCTCTCTCGTCTCTCGTCTCTCATCTCTCTCTCACTGTGTAGTGTGTGTATATATCTATCATCTCTCTCTCGCTGTGTAGTGTATATGTATATCATCTCTCTCTTCTCTCATCGCTGTGTAGTATATATTGATATATATGTATATATATAGCGTATTTATATATAAAACATTATATAGATACAGATGTGTTACTGGATTTTTTTTAACAGTATATGGAACGAGAAGGCAGAAGAAACAAAGGCAAAACTGCTTTTTTTTTTTAAAATCATTAATGGAATTTTATTTTTATATTCACGTATCCCCAACGTGTCAAATCCTAGTTTTTGGAAAAATCAAGTATCGGCATATCCGTATCGTATCTGTATCTCATATCCATATCCATGCTTTTTAGCTTATTATCACTTTTGGAAAAAGGCAAACCACCTAACAACCCGAAAAAACCACCTTGCGGCAAACCACACCCATCAAAGGCTGTTAACTTCTATGACAGTCATCAAAGCCGCCTTATCTGCATGGAGAGGAAAAAAAGCAGAAGCAGATTCTACATGGCGGCTGCTTTCATGTTGCTAGAGATCTATCTTCTTTTCATGTTGATTGCTACACATAAGCAGCAATGGATAATCGCTTTCGTAGTGCTGTTGTCGACAGAGAATAAAGTGTTCCTTTTGGAGTTATTTCATCTAATAACTTCAATTCTATGACAGAGAATAAAGTGTTCCTTTTGGTGTTACTAGAGGAGACATTTTACCTTATGTAATATTGGGTACACGACTTAGATTTCAAGTTCACCATGTTTGCTTTCTTATAGAATAATCAGATTAGTTATTTTGCATTTACCAATGATATGCACTTAGCACGCTTGTGATGTGGGAGCGTCCTCATTGACTCAAGCAGTCACTCACTAGTCCTATAACTTTCATGTCGAACTAGCATGGCTTTCGTCTCTTGACCTTGAGTAAGACAATGGATAGGTTGGACTCTAGAAAAAGATCCCTAAAAATGACAAAGTCTGAGGGGGAGTTACTTTTGGCTTGAATTACAATGTTCGTTGGCTGCTTCTTTCCCAGTATCTCTCTTGGCTCCTTCCTCACAGCTACTACTCTTCTTTTTCCACTCTTCCTCTTTTCCTTGTCCACGTTGTCTTACTCCTTTGTCTCTTCCCTGGTCTTGTGGCAATTGATGGTTTGAAGATTCTGTTTTGCACTCCTTGATTAAAAGGCACCTCACGGTATTAACCGGTAAGATGCAACTGTTTTTAGTAGCTTGGTTTGCAACTAATAATTTGATCCTTTCTTTCTCTTTTCCCCAAATCATAGGCTCAGAGATCAAAGCTTCAAACCCTGCTCATTCAAAACCCACCCAGATTTCAAGATAATCTTTTTTATGATCTAACCTTCAGCTTGTAAAGTTCTAGCAATCAAAGAGTCCAGGCTTCCTTTCTTTCCCTGTACTCACAATCAGTCAAAAAGTTTTCTTGCCATGCATTATTGCATTCTGAAGACATTTGCAACTATCTTAAGCTTGTGGTAGAGTTCAGTTGGCAAGTGAAATAAGTTGTGCTCATGGCCTCCGTTAATTACCTCTGTGTTTGCCTTTCCGGGGTTTATGCCCCCTAGCTGATTCTTACAGCTAGGCATCTCAGAAGAAGGTTTGCTTTATTACAGTGCTAACCTTTCCATGTGTGTGTATGAGTGGGTGCGTGGGTGGGTGTTTTAAGAAGGGACATGCAACTTCCTAACACATTGAACACCAGATAATTAAACATCACATTACTACAATCACCAGGTGATCCAGTCCGTAACATTACAACACATATCAGATCTGACTACTATTTGCATTGTAGTTAAGCGAGGAGTCGGAAAAATAGGATGCAGCTCATGTACATGTATTAAGAATAAGAAGCTAACGCATACTTTTTGTAATGAGGAGCATCTCTGTCCAAACGAGCAAGGGTGCCAGCAAGAATAGAGACCTGCAAGTTCAAAGTGCAATCAAACAAAGGACATTTAGCACCCACCACCCTTCCTCGGAAAAATTAAAATAAAAGCAGAAACATTTAAAAGGTACCATAAAAAGCAAATTGGCAGCCAGAAACTAATGTCATTTCCGCATGCAAGTTAGCAAATAAATCAAAAGCAATAGCAAGGAGACATAGATACCATTTAAAGACGTGGGGCAAGATGTATGCTACAGCGCTACTTCAACCCGCAACGATGAAGAATTTATGACGCCTGGGTTGAAGAAATTATCATGATCCACAATTACGATCACTCAATCCACTAAAACCAAGTGGAATTGATTGCACAACAACAAAAGCATAATTATCATGTTACACTTGCAAATCATCACGTGTAACTGCTCTACTGTACCCGTAGACGGCTATATATGTGACTCGGCGATTGGTACATGATATCATCGTTTCATTCACAACCTGCTTTCTACATCACAAGTTAACCTATTAATTCGTAGGAAAGACAAAAGACCTCAGGCCCACTTCAATCCTTGGCTTGATTTTGGACATGGCAAGACATTCCAGTGAGCTCATAGGGGTGAAATGAGAACAGAAAACTAAGTGCAAAAACTCCCACCCAAACACAATTAAAAACAACCTCACATTCCATCCTATTTCTGGCATCTATTTCTGCTATCCAAATGTCTGTAATAAACTTGTGATCGTATTATTTGCTTTAGAAAGGCTAACAAAAGTAATTGTATATATGTACATTTACATTTGTTACAGAAAAAAAACTGTGCTGCCTTTGCTACGCCTATACAAAAGAATACAATTCCTATTCGATTACCCTGGAAGGCCTGGCTTATGTCTCTATTTTAACACATACACCACAAAGCTCCAATACAGCAGCGCTGATCTAGAAACTTCAAGGGAAATTACGATATGAAACTATCACATGCTTGTTTTTCTGGGCCCTATGAAGCACGTATACTCTATTTTGACCTCCGTATCACGTATCGTACATGTATCGGATACAGATATGCTCCGGATACATATCTGATATGTATATTTTTTAAAGTATCCAGCTTTTAGAATTAATTTTTGGTATCCTAATACGTTTCGGTTACGCCTGGATACGTTTTGGATATGCGCAGGGTAAATATGTTATTGCTTAAAACATATGGGTTAAAACTGCAATTAGGGCTATTTTTTTCCCATGACACCAGAAAAGGCAGAAACGAAGGAAGGCGACATTCTCTCTCTCGTTGTGTGTGTGTATATAACCTAATAACCATATATATACTGTTATATATTTACAACTTTTATGTAAATATAAATATATATATATATATATATCTCTCTCTGTCTCTCGTCTGAATTTTGTTTTTTTTACCACTATATGAATGGATTCTGATAGTACTGGTTCTGTTTCCTCATCCTCACAGTCTAATGAAGGGGATACAAGTAATCCTCTTTGGAGTTATGTTACAAAATTAGTGAAATTTTAGAGTTATGTTACAAAATTAGTGGAATTTTAGGGATTAAAAATTATATATAATATATTTTTTATTTACTTTTATATTCAAAATATCCCCCACTGTATTGTATTCTACTTTTTGGAAAAACCAAGTATCCGCGTATCTGTATCCGTATCTGTACATGTGCTTCTTAGTCTAGGCCCATAGTGACTTTCTCTTTTACCCACCCACCAAGTGACCAAACTCCACTCCGCCTTGTGCAAGGCCCCTCAGGGGCCTTTAACTTGCGATTGAATGTGTTATTGAAGTCAGCTAATGTGTCACGTTGCTTGGAAAATGAGAACTCACTTTTGTTTATTAACACTCGGATTCTAGCAGAAGTCTACAGAGAGTTGTATGCTGTGTACAGAAGAATGACTAGGTCTGAAAAGGAAACTGTTGATTCTCTGACAATTGGATCTTTTATTCTGTACTTACAGTATGGAGGAGATTTAGGATGCCCATGGGGAAATGCACTTGGTGCGGTAGCTAATCGAGTAGGCTCTAGAAGCATGTGTACAAGCTCGTAACTAGGGACGTGATCTTGTTCGTGAGCGACGTGATTTTATGATCTTCAACTGTCAATTACAATATGGAAATACAGTATGAAGCGAGATGATTCCTCAATTGGTTGTCAAGATCCTTTACTCCTTTTGAAAAATGGATAAAATCTCCAGATTAAATGTTCCCCATTGTTAAGCACAACAATAGAAAATTGCAAAAAAGATTGAGAAGGTTTTCCAAAGCTAAATGATTGGAAAAGATTCCCAAGGAAATGTTTCAACTTGTCTGTTTTGGTTCGATTAAGAATAATATGTAGGTAAATGCTTCAAGTCATTTTTCCATCAGAAAAATATAACATCATTTGTTGTCTAAGGTTGAAACAGATTTCTCCATGCTAAATGATTGGAAAAGATTCCTGGCTTGGGTGGACATCCCAAAAGGTCAAGTAATAATCATAGAATGGCAGTGAATACAATAATATGAGGAATAGTGAAACTACAAATATGTTCAATATACCTTCTCTCCACTGTCATTACCAACAACTCTGATTTCTAGTCCAACGCAAGCAGCCTCTGGAGAAAGAGGAATTTCCTCGTAGCTCAGAAATTGTATGGCACCAGGGTCATAACGAAAGAAGCCAAAGTCATGAACCTGAAAGAAAGTTATGTATGTCAGTTCACTTCGACTGTTCACATACAGCTCAAGAGTGCAAAGTGCAAACTACACAATCTACAGCTGCAAGGTGCCCCAAGCATAACAAACTTAACTCAATAAAGGACTCCAACAAGGACTCCCCTTTTATGAAGAATAAAGAGTAAAACACTACATTTTAGGTGAGGCGTAGTGATAGGTGAGGTACTACCTTTGCATGATGCTCCCTGGTGTATCACTAAAGGGTTTTTTTTTTTTGTGTACCATTTTTTAATGATATGGAAATCCTTTCTTTGCCAATAAAAAATAAAAACTACATTTTTGCTGTCCATTTTAATGGAAAGTAAGTCCAACTTCTTTTAGCTTTTTAGGGTGAAAGTATGCCCAGTTAGTCTATCCAATAACAGGGTTTTGAAGGGCTAGATTAGATACAATTTTCACAACGTGGTTGCCCTCCTATTCGAACCCACATCCTCAAGGTTAATAGGCTGAGGTTTTACCACTGAATCAGGGTCCACTGTAATTCCTCTTCTACATAGTGGCTGTAAAAACATTAGTTAACTGATATAGCAAGATATGAAGTCACGTGACAGATGTCTGTAGTGGGCCGAATATTCTGGTTCGGTCAGACCTAATACGCTCGGCGGAAGGCCGGGCTTGGCCCTTCGATTATGTCTGATCAGATCGAGCCAAACATCGGACTCTTAGGTTCTGTCAGCTAGGTTCGGCAGTGTCAACGCTCGCATCAGCAGCATTGGACTGCCAGTTCATATTGAGGTCGACACTCAACTCCATAAGTTTTCGAACTTTTAGGTTTGCCGGACTCATGTAGGCCAGCTCATCCACGTGAGCCTATCCGCCTTGCTCCCTACGTCAATTGTGACGTCACTAGGAACGGTTAGGGAGCGAGACATGCACGTCCGCACATGGGTCACTACTCGTGCACATGCACGATAACGTCCTTATCTGGTACATCATGCGTGATGTCAGCCGGAGCGGTTACCGACCGTGGGAGTCACGCGTGTACTTGGAGAGCAAGTCAGGAACTTCTATTTAAAAGCAAGGATGAAATCCTAGAACGGTACACAATCGCTCTCACTCAAAACCCTAGTCCTTTCATACTTCTCCGGCACTTTTTAACGATCTGACTAGATCGTCAGAGGGTCATTCCGGTTTCTGACCGGTTTGGCTCTTAGTCGTGCGTTACCTGTGCAAGCAAGGAAGGTAGAGCTAGGCGAACCTCAGTTAAACCAGAGGCTCAAGCGAGGTTAACAGATCTTGATCAACAACCCCACAATATCCAAGTTTATGTTTTGTGGGAGGTGCATTCTTTTTATTTCTTGAGAAAGTGATTGCATGTTTTGCACTCTCACTCCTTGGTTGTTTTACAGTTTTTATTCTTAGGAACCCCATCACTACGTAAGCATTTTAGGGGCCTTTTCCGATGAATTTAACTTCAAATTCTAGTGTTTTATAGTAGTCTTATAATGATGCCTTTTAAGGCTTGGTTTTGAGCCAATAGCTTGCGGGTTTCAAGCCACATTCACTGGATTTAGCATAAATCAGTCACAAAAAATCTGTTTTTTGCATTTTCCGACTTTGATCAAAGTCTTATTGGCAACCATTTTGGTTGTAGTTTTCGATCCCCCAACAAACTCCACAATCTTGCAATTTTTTTCTCTTTCTATTGTGAGACACTTCACCAAAAAGCAAGCTTTTTAGCTTTTTTCAGTTTTTAGGTAATCTTGATGAGCTGCCTAAGTGTAATTTGGGTTAACATCCGTTTATAGCACTTGGAACCTCTGACCAAATTACATAAATTTACACTTCTCTCACCAAGAATAAGAGTGGATCTTCGTCACATCAATTTCCACAATTCTTCAAGGTTAAACACAACTCAGGGGCATCATCCACAAAGGCCAATTCAAGCATTGAATAACAAAGGTCCATGACCGGATACACAAGGACTGTGGACAAAGTAAACCACACCATCTGTACAGCACGTTGGCTCCCAAGAAACCATGAAACAGCCAAAATATACCAATACATTTAACATCTGCGACATTGGCCTATCTTTTTGTGGAACTAACACTGGATTTTCTAACCACCTGAATAAAGAGGAGAATTTAAGCCCAAAATAGATAGAAGAGTATCGACCATATATTAGAAGTTACTAGTTGGTTTGAACTAACATGTATGATGTCTGAAATTCCACACATCTTTCTAGCTGTCAATTACATACACAGGTTCTGATTTATTGAAGATCAGAGAACAATTAGCCACACCACAATAATGCAGAGAGAAAACTTAAACGAAAAAAGTGATTATTTTAAATCATCAACCACATCTGTGAAATTCGGGGTAGTGGTAGAAGAAAATAAAAAGGCCCAAATATAAACTGCTCACCGGGTCTCTGTATATAGGATATACTGGAACTTCTTCACGATTCACAAACATAGCCTCTGCAACTACGGGTCCTATAACCATACAAACAAAATTAATTAGATCAAGACAGCTGAAGATGAATATTGTGCGTGTATTACTTATTGAGGAAACTAATTTCGAATTTGGCCCTTTAATTAAACTCAAGTCCCCCACCCTCAACCCATAGCATAAACAAAAATAAGGAGTCCATTGGAATTTTTTGTTTCCCTTCTATGATTTGTTCTCTGTAAATTTCACCAAAAACATATTTGATACCGGTTTTCATTTCAATTCAATAATAAAAGTATCCACTCCCATCATCACAACTAGTTTTCCGAAACAAGAGGCGTTGTTGGTTTGGGAGTCTCAAAACCCTTGGGCAGAGTCTCCAATAAACTTTCTCTATCAATTTCTCTCCGCTCATTACTCTCAAAAACCTCCCTCAAAACCCAAAACGAACAGGGTCCCGCCCCCCTCCCCTGCCACGCCTAGTCAGCACTTCCATCCCCTACCTCGGGACACCCCGACCACGTCCGGAAACTCCCCACCCTCCAGTGGCTCTCCCCATATATGTGGAACAAACAAGTTTTTCTGGTTTTTCTCTTCAACAAAACAAACTAAAACCTGGTTACTGATTTTCTGTAAACTGAAAGCTGAAAGCCATCTAGAGCAAGCGAAAACTAAATACTCCCTCCGTCCCAAAAAAAAATTGTCTTGTCCGCATAATGAGAACCTTTTGCCTCCGTCCCACAAAAAGCCGGACAATCTTTTTTAGCACGGAGAGATTAATACAGAACAACTGAAAAGGCACAATTAGGAGAATCGGACTACCTGGCTTCACGACATGTCGATTCGTAAGTATAATCCCACGCCGCTTGTCGACGACGAACCCCGTGGCGTAGCTGGCACCGGCCGCTTCGGTGTCGAAAGCGCGACACGCGGTGGTACGGAGCACCACCACGGCGGGGACAACCTTGCTGAGTGCCTTCCGCCAGTCATCGGCGGTAGCGAGGCTCTCCCTGAACGGCGGATCAATCTCCATACACAGCTCCTCCTTCATGCTCGACTCCTCCGGCCCCGCGGCCACGTCGGATCCCAGCCTCTCCAACGGATCGCCCATTCCGTAGTCGAACGGAGCCCTAGTTCGGTGGAGATGAAGTGATTGGAGAATGGAGAGTGGAGTGGAATTAGTGGTGGTTTAGGGTTCTGGGACGAAGGATGGAGGAAGGAGCGTGTGTGTGTAGGTGTGTTTTGTATGGAAGCAGGGTTTAGTGGAGTATGTTGGTGATTCGAGGAGAGAGAGAGAGAGAGAGTTGGTAGCCAATAGGAGGGGAGAGAGAAGAGTCGGGGGCGCTGACAACGTTCACTCTCTGAAAAGATTTATCGGTCGCTTTGAATTTAGTACTGTAGCTTTGAATCCTTTGATGGATCGTGAATTAGCTTTGATGGATCGTATTGGTTCTAGACTTGTGTTCTATGCACACACATTTTGCCCTGGGTTTGAGTTTCTAAGAGCATCTCTAATCTAACACCTTCCAAATTTTTATTTGAGAGGATCAAATTAATCTATTTTATTTGAAAGTAGATTTAAAAGATTGTACTATTTATCTCAACTCCAACCCAACATTTTATTTCTCAACTCTAACACATATTTGGAGGAGATCCTCTATTTTTCCTTCATCCTCTATATTTAGAGGATCAAAGTTCATCCTCCCAAATGAAGGAGAGTTTTAGAGGATGGATTGGAAAATATTTTTCCTCCAAAATAAAGAAATGTAGTATGGGTTGGAGATGCTCTAACGCTCCCTTTCATAACAACTTAAAAATATGGTAAATATTTATTTTATATTTTTAAACTCAAAAATAATATAAATGAAATTTTTTTTTTAATTTTTTTTATAGTATTAAAGATCTCAATAAAATCTATCACATAAGATTTATATTAATAAAAAAATTATTTACATAAACACATGATTTTTGAGCTTGAAATTATCTTCTTAAAAAATAAGTACTTATTTCCCTTTCGGGAACGGGACCTAAGAGATACAGTAGATTGTGGAAATGTATTGCATATCGCGTCCAGAAATTTTGAAATTTTAAAAACAACAAAATTTGCTCTTTTTTTTAATTTTAATCAAGCTAAAGTAGTTTCAAATTTCAATAATTACCTTTCAAGATAAATACTTTCATTTAGTGTCTGTATTGTATTCTTTTTTGCTATTAAAAAATTTGGAAACCATGAAAAACTTTTCTATGGCGGCTTGTTTCTGAAAATTTTGATGTATAGTTTAAAATTAACCAGAAGGTTTCACAAAACACGAAGAGGGTTTTTTTTTTTTTTTGTATTTTTAAAAGTCCTATTCATGCAAAATCAATGAAATGAATACTTTTTTTTTTTTTTGAAAGCCAATGAATAAGTGTTTTAAAATTCAAATATTTTCATATCCAAGACATAAACAATAAATTGAAAAAATAGAAAGTATTTTACCATTTGCAAATAGAAATTGTAGATTAAAAGGATTTGTTAAAAAATTACATTTGTGAAATCTAATTGTTCTTTCCAAAATCATACAAACAAGTCTAGGATAAGAAAAGTTTGTATTTGCATTTTTTTTTGATCCGCAGAAAAGTTTGTTGGATCCAAATTTGTATTGAAAACCACGTAGTTTTATAAAAGGATGACCCGCATATGTATCCAATTGGAAGATGGCACTGTGCAGTGGTGTGCGCAGCATCGTGCTGCACACCTCCGTGATAAGATCCGAGCCATTGGATGCACAATCCGACGGCTCGAAGGTGCGCAACACTGCATACCACTGCACAGCACCAACCCGAACCCCATATGTATCACATCTCTCAACGTCTGCATTTTGTTAAGTTAGGTAGTCCTTTTGCTCCTAATCTTTGTTTTGCAAGTTTGCTAATCGTGCGCTGGTGTTGAGTCTTGGTTGCTCTTTTTTTGTTGGGTCTTGTCGGGGTGTCTATTTGGTTTGTTTAGGCTGGGGGTTTGTTGGGTGTCTAATCTGCCATGTGTTGTTTTTTATGAAAGTCTAGTGGACGTATTGGTTTAATTTCATATCATATCATATCATATATATATATGATAAGTTCGTGTTTCCTCAAAAAAAAAAAATTTATTAGAGTCCAACAATAATACAAGTCGAAAGTAAAAGAGCATACGCATCTTGGGCGGCTGATTTTGATGGCTACCTCGTGTTTTACTTTTGAATGAGAATGACGATTTCCACAATTTTGATTAGATGAATCTCACAGTGTTTTATTATTCCGTACGAACAAACCTCTTGCAATTCAGTTCTCCTACAATCTCGCAATTCTTGTACGAACAAATCAATTTGTGTTTGTGCTCATCGCACAAGAGCGTGCAGCTGTGTTAAGTCAGCTGCACGCTGCTATGAGTTGGGTACAGCAGCCCCCGCGTTGGAAACTTCTACAACTTTGATTGTACAAAGTTACAAACCTCCTCTAATTCAGCCTCCTTTGCAATACCTCCATCTTAGTTGCAGTTTCAAAAGCCATTTTTGGTGTATAGTTGAAATTCTTTTGGACAATTATTGATACTAGTTTCCGAGCATCATATTTTGACAGATGTTTTTCATTTTTCTCGAAACACACGCCTTCTAAGAAGCAGTAACTGTTACTAATAAGTTAATAACGATACAATGAGTGCTTTAGCTTTCAAGAAAGTCTGAAAGAGTTTGTTAAACTAACTTCCAAACAAGGATAACTTATTATAACCTTGGAAATCAGCTCATCCTTAGATTAATAGTATGAGTCCAAGAAAGTCAAAACAGAAAGTATACAAAATTAGTACCAGAATAACACCACATCAAGATATGGAGAGCAGAAAGAACACCTCCACTGATTCCACAACTCTTAATAAACCAGTTAAATTTACAGGAACCGACTAGAGAACTATGGCATTTCAACCACATACAATTCCAGTTTATTGACACACCAGTCACCCGGTACCATCACCAAGTCCTGGACTGGCAATCCTCAATGACACTCAAATTTTACCTGCTGTAGAAAATTTCGTATCGAAAACAGCTACTCCATTATTTTAAAGAAAATTCAGAAGCACAACTAGCAATTGGCAGATCGGCTGGGGTGCATACCAGAGCCCTTTGTTGTAAATGTCTCAAGCTCTGTTCCATGCTAACTTGCACCATATCGGCTAGCATCTGCTTTGCTTTTTTCACAGATTGATCCTCACCTTCCATATGACAAATAAGATTACAAACTATGTTTTCCAATGTATCGGGTTGAAGCTCAGACCTCCGATAAGGAGACTCTCTTAATAACCGCAAGAGAGTTTGTGCTTTACACCTAGATTTGGGTGTTCCTTGAACAGTGAGCTCCAGAAGCCCCGGGATTACACCTTCTTTAAGAATCGGCTCCCTATATTTACACCTATCACTCTGACACATTGTTAGAAGTGTCCCAACTGCGTGCTCCCGACTCTGTAGGGACCCACTTTCCAAAACTTCAACTACTGCAAGAACTCCACCTTCTTCAGATGTCAATGCAATTTTGCCCTCGTCAAACCCCACTAATGATTCTATGAGGGCAGTACCTTTTTCAGCTGTTTTTGAGGATTTTTTACAGGTTTTAAGCAGGTTAACTATAGGAGGAATAGGTTTTGCGTCAAGAATTAAGGTAAGAAGGTTGGCCTGTGTTGACAGGTTGTAAAGTGTCATTACGGCATCTGCTTTTGCTTGTGAGCTCCCGTATCTTAGGATGTCCACTAGGAGAGGGATGGCACCAGAATCACCAATGATATGCTTGTTGACAGAGGAAGCAGACAATGTGAGTAGAGCAGCTGTTGAATGTTCCTGAAGAGTTGAGCTCTCCAATTGCAGAAAACTGATTATTGGTTCAAGGGCACCAGCATTTACAATATTAATCTTATTTCTGCAGAAAAACAAAAACAAAATCAGAGAGAGGATAAGAGTAAGTTTAATTCTTCAAATCAACCAAGCACAGAATGAGTGACAACTGTCGTGTTCAAAATCAGCTAGTAAAGCAAAAGAATTCCATTATAATAAAGGAACAAACATTCAAACGACGATAAAACAGGAAAATGTGAAAGCCGCTAATACTGCTTGCAATTGCTTGCTAAATGACCCATGAGGACCTCAAACTGTTAGCAACCTTTCAAAGTGCTTCATATGTTTATTGGGAAAATGGATGGAGGAAGATGGGTTCTTTGCTTCTCCTTCATTTCATTTCATACATCATACAAGTGTAATGAAAAAAGAAAACAGGGTGTAGCAGCAGCTGATTCTGCAGTCAATGCAATCTAGGTTTTTCCCAAACCCTGATTGTGACAACCACCAAAAGTCTCAATTGGTTCAAGAAAATAAGAACTGACAGTAGAGTAACTAGAGTTGCCCTCTAGCAACTGCTGGAAAAGAAAAGGTCCAGTTAGCAAATAAATGCTTGGCCTTCCATCCTCCTCCAACCTGTTAGGAACTAGTATAGCCTTAAAAGCTGAACTACCTACGAAGTAGTTTTATTTCAAAAGCTCAACCACGTAATCTTATCAAACAACTACTAGAGTTTCACCATAGTTATACGTTCTAGAAACCTGCAATGATAATAAACCATTTTGCACTAGCACATAAACTTCAGCATCCTTTAAAGTGACGGAAAAGAATAATTTCTTCCAAAAGGAAAACAGAAAAGAGACCAGAAATTCTTTGAATCCAACCGATTGCTTCAAAGGGAAGTTAGAATAAAGAACAAAAGAAGGCACAGAGACGAAAGAAGAGCAACTGTGTGAAGTAAAGAACAACCCCAACTTCCTAACCTAATCTACACCAAAAAGCATCCAATCCTGCAGCAGAATTGAAAAAGCATTGGGCCCAAATTATGCCTCCAAAGTTAAAGGAAACTTTTACCATCTAGACTAAGATCCATTTCCTGAAAAATAATCAGCTTCAATCATCGGGTTCCTACCTTCAACAGCGCCACAACTATAGCCAATATTCCATCTTACATCCCGTCATTTGACAAATTCAGACCAATTCGATTCACGTGCAATACAGATCCCAGATTTTTAGTAAGGGGTGAATTTGGACTAAGTTAATTTTTTTTCTCAAGGCAGTGGTTACTGGTGATGTAGCGTTTATTGTTCAGCTTTTAAACAAAATTTTTTTTAGGATTAATCATTCTTCTAAAGAAATCAAAATAGTACTCATACGTGCCAAAATGTTTGTCCGGTTTATAAAACGAGGACTTAGAAATCATACAATTGAACTTTCTTCAACAATTTACTAAATATCAATGAGTTCTTCTAATTTATGAAAAAAGCTTGAATTTTTCCTTCACAAAAACGTATTATTTTGAAGTCCTCACGCACCGGACAAATATTTTGAGATGGAGGTAGTATTAAAATATCGACTACAAACACTAAAAACGGTGTTCTACTGTATTTTTTTGTTTAAACTTACCGTCTTTCGTTTAATTTTAGAAACTTTCCGTTATAATTTTTTATTTAATAGTTTTCGTTTGTCAAAAACAAAAAAAGAAGACAATAACAATAGTACAGATTAATTTCGTCCAAACTAATTCCAGTTCAGCCACATAGAAAACAATACAATTTCATAATACACATAAAGATGTATATGTAAATACACATGAATAAATAGATAGATACATATGGACATACGTTTCGTCTTTGACGGCGAGGTTGAGGAGGGCAAGAAGGGAGGCCTCAGTGGCCTCAGCTGAGTCGGAACGGAGCATACCGACGAGGGGCTTGACGGCGGCGGAGAAGTATCTGCGACACCTGTGGGAGGTTTTGGTGAGGCGTCGGATCTCCTTCGCCGCGTGCACTTTCGAATTGAGATCGTCCGAGTGGATGAGCTGGAGCGTGCGGTGGACGGCGGAGATCACTCGCGGCGGCGCCTCCGCGTCGCGGGCGGCGCCGGCGTAGTTTGTCTCCGACTCCATGGGGCGCGCTAAAAATGGTATAATGGACGGAGAGAGGAAATATCTGGGTGGGGGCGTTTTAAAGGGGGGAGAGAGAGAGAGCGTAAGGAGGGGAGGAAATGTGACGGTGGTGCCGTGGCGTTAAGCAACAGACAAAATTGAAATTTCTTGTAAAATGGATGACCAAAACTGAGATATTCTGGAGAAAGTGATGCGGTAGGAGACTAGACTAGTATATTCCTTTTTAGAATAAATTCTATCCGTCGGCGGTGTAAAATCTTACGTTTCCATCGCCGTTTATTCATATAGTGTATATTCTTGTGATTTGAACCATTTATATTATAAAATCCGCAGTATAGTATTGTCATGCAAAAAATCAGCTTGATCCGAAGAAGTCGATAAATATTTCAAAATTTGAATTTTAGTTTCTAAAATGGACGATCTGATTTCTGTCAATAATAATATTGACAAATTGTCTATTTTACAAAGTAAAATTTAATTTTTGATACTCCTATTGATATCCGATCAAGTTTAGTTTTTGCATAGATACACTACTGTGTAAAGTCTACGAGATGAACGGTTTAGATTAACAATAAACACACGGTAGAACTAAAAAAGATGGCGGTGAAAAAGTTTTCCACCTCCGGTAGAAAGAATTTAATCTCTTTTTTTTTTGTTTTTATAACTAAATGTCCGGTCTAACTTGTGCGCACTAGATAACGATCGAGCCAATGGCCCCAAGATTTTGGAATAGTATTATTGATGGAGACTAATTTCATCGTTCATTAACGGAGGCCTATTCGAAGGATTAGTAAGGGAAATAAGTATTTTAAATAAGTACTTATTTTTTAAATTAAAAGGAATGTATTATGAGAAAATGATTTGTCTCGTAAAGCAAAAAATAACTATTTAAATAATAAGAACCTTAGTAGAACGAGATCTTAATTAAACCCTCTCACTTGTTTGTCTATATATATAATGGTGTAACGTGGAGGCATTGAGACAGCACAATTGAGAATTGGGGAAAAAAAAATTTAAAGAGAGACGTAAATAAGTTTCAATGTAATAAGAAAAATGATTGATCGGAAGACTGATCCCAATAATTCTTGAAGAACTAATTCCATGTATATTTTGTGTTCGCTTTTTGCCTTACTTTTATGTTTTCAAAAAAAAAAAAATTGCCTTACTTCTATCTATAATTTCCTCCTTTTTATTTTTATTTTTTATCTATGTGTTCAGTAATGAAATTGTATTAATAAAACTACAGAGCCAAAAAAACAAAAAACAAAAAACTTTACTTATCTAAATTCAAAGACATGCAATCAACCCACGTGCGTACATATGCCTATTTAATCAGCGGATTTTGAAAAGTCATTTCAATTTTTGTTCCAAATAAAAGTGTCTAAAATTACTTGGATTCACAACAATTGCCGATAAAAAAATATTCACAACAATCATTTGTAGTCCATTGTTCTTTTTTTATGATCAGGGGATTTCCATAATCATTTCATACATGAAATTTTTACATGTAAATGATGGTACTGTAAATTTGCATACAGAAACACACAAAAAAAAAAAAAAGGGTATGAAAATCAATTACTTATTTTGTACTATATTATAAAGGGCTCAAATTTCTTGGTTAAAACAATTTTCTTCGTTGGACATGCCTCAAGATCTTATCTGTCCCACAATTCCAACGTAACAAACAAACAATTAGGTACACATACATAGGACAATGACATGTTTCCAAAAGATAAAGAGTCACGAGACACTAACACAAAAGTATTGATTCACCAATAATATTTAAGGCTAATGACTGGAAAATCCATTTAAGTTGGATTAAAAGCAACAAAATAAGTTCTTTATCTTTAATATGTGTAAAGTTGGAAGTCAACTTGTTTACAAAAACTAGGACTAATCTAATTAATTCAATCTTTGGATTCTGAGCAGCTCTCGAGATATTTTGTTTTTGATAGAAGGGACAAATTAAGGGGGTCTTTTCGCAATTGACGATTGTTTGTGAATTTTTCTTTTTGCGCACTCAATAATAAGATAAAGTATATAATTTATATCAGGCAACTATTAGGTGGTTTTGTGAAAACATTCCATTTCGACGAAAAAATGGTTTAATTATCCTCGTTAAATTTAAAAAAAATCATTCTCACACCATAACCAAAAGCAGGAAACAAAAACTTTCAAAATTCATTTTACGTAAAAGTAAAATAGAAACAAAAATATAATCCTTGCATGGAAGGCATTTTAATTTATTTTTTTACAGAAGGCATGGAAGGCATTTCAGTTGAATACAAAGCAGCAAAGGGAGCTTGAGACTCTCTCCTTAAGAAGTTGAGACCTCCTATTCGCCTCATCATTTTGGACTCAAGAGCCAGATTTAGGGTTCTAAATCTGGTTTCTTGGAACCAATTCAACGGTAGCGGTAACGGCGTCTGCAGCGGCTTCAGCCTTCAGTCTGCGGCGGGAACGAGCTCAAGTTGGGGCGGCGAGTCATCCAGGAGAGTTTGTTCTGTGTCCATACCTAACCACTCCAACCCCCTTCACGAGTGTGATTGACGAGTCCGACTCCGGCGTCTTGGTTCCAGACGACTTTTCTTTTCTTTTGTTTGTTGTACTTTGTTTTTGTTTGTTGTTTTTTTGTATTTTCCGACTGATAGTATACGCTTTTATTGTACTGTATTTTCTTATATATATATATATATATATATATATATATATGGGATGATCTTGTTCATCGAAAAAAAAGCAACCAAGGGGTTTGAGCAAATGAGCAATAGTAAACAATAACCCCTTTATCCTTATCCTTCGTGAAGTCGCATGCTTAAATTTCACAGTGGTCAAACATTTCAAATCTTGAGACTACTCGATGGTTTGTCCGGTTGTTAACTTCAAGACCCTATAATTAGTCGAGATGCGCGCGCAAGTTGGCGCAGACCTCCGGTTACGTAAACATCGTTGAATGCATTAAAGCAGGTACATGATGCATTACCTAAAACGTGTCTAAAATGTCAACCCCATAAATTGTTTGAAACTAGTAAAATTCAAGGTTCTTATTGATTGGCAGCCCCTATGTGCAGGTGAAGGACCCATCATTTTCACCTGATAAATGTGCCTCAAATGTCTTTGGTTTGGTGGAAATAGAATAGGGAGGTGTGGGCCTTTTTTCCCTCACTCAAACTTTTGGCCACCTGTATATCATGTATTCGTGGAGTCTAAGTTTTGCTTCCATTCGACATTTAGAATGATGACACAGATGAAATAAGATACCCCGTTCCAGAACGATGAATAAGAACTTATTTTTTAAGAAGGCAATTTCAAGTTCAAAAATTATGTGCTTAAGTAAATAATTTTCCTATCAATATGGATCTTGTTTGATAGATCTCATATAGATCTTTAATACGGTGCAAAAATAATTGAAAAATTATTTTTCATTTACATTATTTTTGAGTTTAAAAATTGAAATAAGTATTTATTTTTTAAGAAGGTGTTCTGGAACGGGGTCTAATAGTACACAATAAAGGCATAACCGTTGGAATTTCCTTTCTTGCTACGTGAATACTCCAAGGAAGCCTCCACTTCAATTCTCTATTAGGAGCACGAAGTTTTAAACCTCATCTGTTCCAAATTGTTGGGCCTTTACGAAAAAATTTACAATTTTGAGAATACAAAATAAAATACGTCAGGGCATAATTTATTAAAGAGCGTCGTAAAGTACTTTAATTTGGTGTAAAGAATTAAAATTTAAAAATGATGCCCAGAGGTATTTTATTTTTTTATCCAAAAATTGCATGGTTTTTTCGTAAGAGCGCGGGCAATTTGAGACGAAGGGAGTATATAAACTAACATATGGTTTTGGCTAAATGGGCATAAGAAAATAAATACCAGTAAGTGTTTGTCATATATGTTGTTGTGTGGTGATAAGAAAAAGAGAGAGGTCTCATGTTCAAATTTTGTGGAGGACAAATATTTCAAACTTTAAGATCACTTGAGGATTTGTCTGATCGTTAATTTCAGAATTAGTTGAAATTTGTGCAAGCTCACCTGAACAACAGGTTATGAAAATAAGTTTATATTAAAAATCTATCATCGTCATTGTCATTGTCATTTTTGTCTCTATCATCATCATTGTCGTTTTTATCTTCTGTTTGTTTATGTTTGGTGGGGTTGGGTTCTCTACCACAACCAATTTAATTTGGGTTTATACTATGGGCTGGGTTAGGGCACAAACAAATACCATACGAAAAGTTCAGGGGAAAATGACCATCCAGGATGTGTTTTGATAATTAATATATTTTAAGGACATGCTAAGAACAATTGTTAATGAACAAAATGTCCTTAGCGGGTATTAATTATTAAAACACGTTCTTAGCCGTCATTTTCCCAAAGTTCAGATTGGGAAGTGTTTTCTTCTGGCCCAGTCCATTAGCTCACGGATCCATAGGCCTTTCTTGGCCTGAAGTACTTGGGAGCCCAAATATGCCTCTGGACTTTGGCATAGAAGATCATATAGGAGGCAAATGTGGGGCTTGTTAATTAGTTACCGGCACAAATATATATGAAATATTATCACGAAAAAAATTAGAAATTCAAGATACATCTCACAAACTTTATTTTTACATAAATTCACACTTTTTACGTGTATCACGAGATTATATTATATATTATACATTGCCGGCCAATTCTCAGTAGCATTTTAACTTTTGGTTTTTACTTTTACTCTTTGCAAAAGAGGTCATGATCAGCGTACAGTACTAAATAAACTTCCAATATGTTCGTATTATGATAGTAGTGATCGATGGATGAAGTTTGTTGTTAGAGAGATGAATATGCGCTGGCTATTAAGTTTGATTGAGAGATAGAGAAGTGCATTTACACCGGGTCTGAGCATCTTCATCATATAGATAATCTTGTTTTTTCATCGAGGTACAATATCTTGATAGATTATATATAAATCTCCAAGGAGTTCATTTTCGGTGGTTTGATTATAAAAGAAATAAAAATGAACACCATATCATAGACGAGTCGGATACTTGTTCAATACTCTCAGAGTACCGTGCATGTCTGTGCGGTATTGTTTACATGATACTCTCAAACAATACCATTGGTAAGCATTTGAGATTGAATAAGGAATCGCTTTGTTAGGTGAACGAGAGGTAAGTGGTGACCAACATAGGATGTGTTGCGGTCTGTGATCAATGGACACAAGTATTTCACAGAGAGAGAGAGAGAGAGAGAGAGAGAGAGAGAGAGAGAGAGCCCTTGCTATTGAACTGAGAGAGAGAGAGAGCCCTTGCTATTGAACTACTTAATATGGTAATTATCTATTGATTGCAGCCCTTTCGGTAGTCGTTGAAGTTTACCAAACGGCCGTCAAATTCAATTATTTATTTATCGGACTACAACTAAAGATTTGCATAGTATAGTGAGGAAGTCCGAGTCGATCCACAGGGAGCTCGAATATAGCTTGTTCGGATTGTAGATGTAAGGGTTTGTGGCGTTTAGGCGGCCAACTTTTAGTTTTCCTTTGAAAGATGAGAATTGCCCTTATGAAAAAGACTAGAAATGAGTTTTAACTAAGAATTAAAGGCGGCAAGGCACAGAAGTTCATAACACCCGTAACTTAAGCCAATCAACTTTTCTCAACGAAAACACGGTTGAATTGCACGGCTTAGGCTATCAACTGGAAGATTTAGCGGTTAAAATGGTTAGACTTGATATAGAGTTTGAATAACAAGCTAAACACAAGGCGTGACATCGCTCACGGAACCATGCGAGCGAGCACATGATCACCGGAGATTAACAACGCCAAGACTTGCATTCAAACTAAATATCAAGGTCAAGAACTAGAAGTATAGTTTGGAAAGCAAGCAAGTTCTTTGGTTCTTTTGGCAAACACGAGACGAGACATAGCTCACGGAACCATATGAGCGAGCATATGATCACCGGAGGTTAACATCGACAAGTTTTGTTACATAAAAGGCGAACCACGCACATTTCCAAACCATAGCTCAAGTCTTAAGTTGAGAAAGGCAAGATTAACCGAAGTCACGAGGTGTTATTCACCCCATGGCCAAGCCTAAACGACTACTCACACATAATGAAACGACTAGAAAGCTTGCTTAAGGAAGAAAACATGATTAACCGATAGAAATGGAAATAAACTTAATATTAAGGAGAATCTAAAGCGTAGCTACAATATTAATAAACGAGAAATTAACATACAACTAAGACTTACCAAGGTTCTTGAAGGAAATGACATAAAACTTGAAAAGACATTAATGGAGTTCTCTCCTAGAGAGAGAACATAAACTAGGACATAAAGTAGATATGGCTAAGAGAGAGAGGGATGAGTATTTATACAACTCAGCCTTTCCTCTCCACAAAATATCCCTGAACTTGCCAAAAGTGGCAAGTATTCCATAAATGGAAAGTCCAAAAAGCAGTAAAAATATCTGCTGAAGACCAATGTTATCGATACCAAAAGCAAAGGTATCGATAACATCCTTCAAATTTCTTCCCCGGAGAAAACTGGTATCGATAACTCCAACAAAATGTTATCGATACCCTCAGGTCTGGACAATTTGTGGACCAAAATGTGGCAAATGTTATCGATACCATTGAGATGTTATCGATAACATTCTTCAAAAATTGCAGATTCAGGTTGAGGCTTCAGCTTCAGCAACAACTCTCAGCACTTCATAGCTCCTCAGCACCTTATTTTCATTCTCTAAACTTAAGTAAAGGCTACATTTTAAACCTTTCTTTTACCTTTCCTTTACTTTAATTTATTTAATGAAAATAAGAAAGTACCCCCCATTTGGAAACAATGGCATTGCCAGAATTTCAAGATTCCATTTAAATCAAAATGTCCACCCCCCACTTTTAGTACAAAATGGAAAACTGCACATTATTCTCAAGAGAAAATGGCTCAAAACATGACCTTGCTCTTCAAATTAAATCTTGTAACTTTGCAGTTACTCTTAGAAAAATTCAAGAATCAATTACCGCCATTTTTTATCTCGAAAATCAAAACTTTTTCAGAAAGTCATTTTTCCATACTTAGACAGATTTTAGGGGCCGACAGGGTCTTCGGGTACTTGGAAGCTTCTGGAGCATTTCTTGGCCTTCAAACGCGCCTTATTTGCACGTTTTACCTGAAACTACTAAACCACACCTTACGTGCAACATTGCATAAAAACGATAATAAATATGTACAAACACAACATGCTAGAGGACTTAAGCACCAAGAATATGCATTATTAGGTGGTTATCACACCCCCCAACTTGAACTTTGCTAGTCCCTAGCAAATTAAACCAAAATGCATTTAAGTAAGCTATGCAATCCTCTCGAGATTCAAGGTACAAAAGTTATGCTCAACTACTACAACTAGGCAAGAGTCCAAAAACACCCCTTCAAATCCTATCATATTCAACCCACGCACAAACATGCCATGAACTTTGACGAACAAACTATGCCATATTAGTATAGTCAAGCATGCATGCACCACAAAGAGTTTTGACTCCAAAACTCACAAGGATCCACTCTTATTCGACTTTTCACACATTAAGAAACAAGATACATCCCATGATAAGCGCTAGCGAGTAAATGCAATAGCCAGAGGCAAAAAGCTACGCAAGCTATCAAAAAGCGCCCCTTAGAACGAAAGGAAAGCTAATTATTCACAACTTTGCAATAGAAGGGACAAATCATACTCAAAAAGCAATAGATATCAATCATGCATCAAATAGAGTTAATTAGCGTACAAAAGATCAACGGAGGACTTTATTAGCTTATAACGACCTTGGATACAAAGGGAAAGGGATTACAAAAATGTAGTGGCCATATACTTGCATGGTTCATCTACCCTTGGCCACTACCGACCCTAAACTACCCAAGGCATGGCCACATATCGGCCAAACACCAAACAAAATTACGAAGAAGAAATAAAGAACAACTACTAGACAAAACCTACATAAACTACAACCACCGACTCAAACACACATAATCGCCATCGTCATCCAGCTCCTCATGGTATTGAGCATCAAGCTCCCCCTTTCCGTTGGATTTATTTTCATCCGGAATGTAAGCTAGCCCAGAGTCACACCAATCCTCTCATCATAGTATTTAACCCTCTTTCGAATATGACTTTGCTCTTTCATAGCATTTTTTTGATCTTTCTTTGAGGAATAGGGTCATTTGAATTGAGATTTGTAGCGAGAGAGATTGACGAGCCAATTTAGAAGGCTTTGGAGAAGAAGATGAAAATTTGAGGTTTTAGCTTTTATAGTGGGAGAGGAAAGATAGGGAATCATGTACCAATTCTTTGCCTTTTCACATCCCAACCATTTCTATCACATTCACACCACCCCCAAACCTCCTTGAAACATTGAGAAACATTGACAAACAACCCTCCAAACATCCGGTTACCTAGGTTTGAACAACGGAAGAGACTCGGACTATGGCTCAAAATAAGGACAGGGTGACTCTTATATGGTTTAATCAAGCAAAAATGCCTTGAATCATTTCCTAAGTACGCTAGCAACTCCAATAAGATGCATGAAAGATATATACACTACTAGAGCATGAACAAAAGATATTATTTACGCAAGTGCGGGAAATGAGAACAAAAAGCATGGGATGCTTAAAAAAAATGAATCTCCACTCTGGCGATGCACAACACTTGACTTGACTTTTAGGCTCACTTTGTTCAACAAAATTCATGTATATGCATGTGACATGGATTGAAACACATAACCAAATTCGATGGGATATATGACTCTTGCCATTGACACAATTGAGCATAAGTAAAGTATCTAACATACGAAATCATTACTAACAAGGGAAGATTGCAAGCAAGAGCAAAAATTTTAAAATTTTAACGAAAACAAAAAGAGATAAGTCTCAACAACATATATATAGCATATATATATACCTCCCCCCAACTTAAACGATGCTATGTCCTCATAGCATGAAGAACAAAAGTAAAGAGAGGAAAGAACAAAAGATTGTACCTCCGGGGGAATGTCAACCCCCGTATACCTCGACCAAGTTGGAGGCTTTCTTGTTATTGCTTCCCTTCGTCATTGGAACTGCTTCCAAGGCTCACTCTTTCGGCTCCTCCATTGGAACCACAGCTAGTCACACAAGGTCATCGCCGGGGCTTTCTTGGTCTTACAACCATGACACGCAAGCACACCCATGCTTAGGGCTCTGAATGCCTCATTCACCCGAGCTTTTAGACCTAAACCACCAAGGCTGGTGTGGTAGCATGCTTACCCTGCAAAAGACTTAAGAACCAACTACCTACTAAGAAGTAAATGACATTAGAACCGCCCGGCTCGTGTTATCCGGACTCAACAATTGACAAGTATTTAAATCCACCGAATCGTCACGTGATTAAACGGGTACTACTTTTCTCCCCGAATTCAACTCATAGTGTCATAGAGCAAGTCATACAACAACTTGGAGCTAGAGATGGGTGGCTATACCGGACCATCAAAAGAGGAAAGGAAAAGAAGAAAACAAAAATTTGGTGCCAAATTCAAACGTCTTCATCCAAACGTGGATTTCGAACATGGATTGTGCCAATGAGAGCTAATAAGATGAACATTGCATTCCATTCCAAACTTTGCTTCAAAAATTGAATCCGACCATGCCACAAAAATAGATACTTTGAGTACCGCAATTGCCGAATTCGTTTCAAAAATTTAAGTTCCACCACGTGCACAGCCCAAACAAAATCAATTTTCAAGTTGTTGAGAAATTCTACTATAAGAGGATTGTAAACCATGTCAACATCCTCAACACCAAGAAAATCAATTATTTCTATGATTGGTAACTTCTCAAGATTAGGGCCACATGCATCTTGATTTTCTAACAAAGAGTGTAAGGAATCTACCTCGCTATCCATTTCCTTTGCGGTGAGGAGATCAAAGCATGGAGAATTCAAAGGGACAATTGTAGCTTCCATGGGCTCCAACTCGTCAAAGATTGGTGCATAAGCATCCTGTTTAGCCAACAACGAATACAAGTAATCCACTTCGGCATCTAGTTCCTTAACGGTGAGAGGTTTTGCCAACGAATCTTCATAGTAGATGCCCGATGAGTCAAGCAAGTTCATCTCATGAGCAAGGAGTAAGTCCTCCGGGGAAGGATCAAGATATGGAAGATCAAAAGAAACAACCTTGGCAGTGAGGCATTTCTCCCCCGGATCATCACAAAGAGGGGAATCCATAAGAGAACTTTGGACCTCAATTTCATCAATAAGCTCATCACTCCATGCAGACTCTGAAGAGCTGTCACAATCTAAACTAACATTTGCAACAAAGATGTGCGGCTCTATATCCTCTTCCATGGCATTGGAGTTGGACTCTTGACAATGTTTAACAAAAACCCGAGAGTGTAAAATTTGAGCCAACCGATCAAAGAAATCTAAGGCTTCAGCGGGTTCTTTATCAAACAGTTTTCCATCACACAACACATCTATGAAAGCATGACTCTTTTGAGAAAGTCCGTTATAAAAATAGGTAGCAATTTGGAAGTTTTCAAAGCCATGATTCGAGACCGCATTGAGCAAGTCCTTGTATCTTCCCCAACATGCATAAAATGACTCATTCTCTCTTTCAACAAAGGTTTGAATTTTTTTCTTACGAACCCACGTATAAAAAATGGGAAGGAACTTGCTATAGAATGCATTTAGCAAATCAACCCACGTCAGCAGAGATTGAGGGTTCAAGGAATTGAGCCAAGTTTTGGCACTATCCCTTAAAGAGAGAGAAAAAAATTTCACCCACGCAGACTCTGATTTCACAATGGCACCAAGGGTACCAAGTTTTTCCTTGAAAGCCGCAACATGTTTATGAGGGTGTTCGTGATCCATGCCATGGAAGCGGGGCAACAAATTAGAAAATTTCATTTGTATCCTAAATAGATTAACGGCAGGAGTGGTGGGGGCAACTATGCAAGAAGATGGATAAGCATAATCGGAATAAGAGTAGTCCCACATAGTCATGGGGACTATTTCCCCATTTGCCACCGCCATTCTATTAGGTAGATAAGACATAAGTAAACAGGTTAGAGGGGCTATGCCGCCACCTCTCTCAAAACAGTTCCGTGGCGTTTAAGCCACCACCACGTTATATGGACAACAAAAAGAAAAGGCAATCAATACTTAATATAGCTTCGTTACACCTCAAGTTTGATAAGATGATCGGTTAGAGGTCTCCGCTAGACAAAGTATGAATTGCACAAAGTAAAATAAATGGAATACTTACAGTGGTTTGTCGAACCTCCAAATAAGCTATAATAAGACTTCCCCGGCAACGGCGCCAAAATTTGATTGCAGCCCTTTCGGTAGTCGTTGAAGTTTACCAAACGGCCGTCAAATTCAATTATTTATTTATCGGACTACAACTAAAGATTTGCATAGTATAGTGAGGAAGTCCGAGTCGATCCACAGGGAGCTCGAATATAGCTTGTTCGGATTGTAGATGTAAGGGTTTGTGGCGTTTAGGCGGCCAACTTTTAGTTTTCCTTTGAAAGATGAGAATTGCCCTTATGAAAAAGACTAGAAATGAGTTTTAACTAAGAATTAAAGGCGGCAAGGCACAGAAGTTCATAACACCCGTAACTTAAGCCAATCAACTTTTCTCAACGAAAACACGGTTGAATTGCACGGCTTAGGCTATCAACTGGAAGATTTAGCGGTTAAAATGGTTAGACTTGATATAGAGTTTGAATAACAAGCTAAACACAAGGCGTGACATCGCTCACGGAACCATGCGAGCGAGCACATGATCACCGGAGATTAACAACGCCAAGACTTGCATTCAAACTAAATATCAAGGTCAAGAACTAGAAGTATAGTTTGGAAAGCAAGCAAGTTCTTTGGTTCTTTTGGCAAACACGAGACGAGACATAGCTCACGGAACCATATGAGCGAGCATATGATCACCGGAGGTTAACATCGACAAGTTTTGTTACATAAAAGGCGAACCACGCACATTTCCAAACCATAGCTCAAGTCTTAAGTTGAGAAAGGCAAGATTAACCGAAGTCACGAGGTGTTATTCACCCCATGGCCAAGCCTAAACGACTACTCACACATAATGAAACGACTAGAAAGCTTGCTTAAGGAAGAAAACATGATTAACCGATAGAAATGGAAATAAACTTAATATTAAGGAGAATCTAAAGCGTAGCTACAATATTAATAAACGAGAAATTAACATACAACTAAGACTTACCAAGGTTCTTGAAGGAAATGACATAAAACTTGAAAAGACATTAATGGAGTTCTCTCCTAGAGAGAGAACATAAACTAGGACATAAAGTAGATATGGCTAAGAGAGAGAGGGATGAGTATTTATACAACTCAGCCTTTCCTCTCCACAAAATATCCCTGAACTTGCCAAAAGTGGCAAGTATTCCATAAATGGAAAGTCCAAAAAGCAGTAAAAATATCTGCTGAAGACCAATGTTATCGATACCAAAAGCAAAGGTATCGATAACATCCTTCAAATTTCTTCCCCGGAGAAAACTGGTATCGATAACTCCAACAAAATGTTATCGATACCCTCAGGTCTGGACAATTTGTGGACCAAAATGTGGCAAATGTTATCGATACCATTGAGATGTTATCGATAACATTCTTCAAAAATTGCAGATTCAGGTTGAGGCTTCAGCTTCAGCAACAACTCTCAGCACTTCATAGCTCCTCAGCACCTTATTTTCATTCTCTAAACTTAAGTAAAGGCTACATTTTAAACCTTTCTTTTACCTTTCCTTTACTTTAATTTATTTAATGAAAATAAGAAAGTACCCCCCATTTGGAAACAATGGCATTGCCAGAATTTCAAGATTCCATTTAAATCAAAATGTCCACCCCCCACTTTTAGTACAAAATGGAAAACTGCACATTATTCTCAAGAGAAAATGGCTCAAAACATGACCTTGCTCTTCAAATTAAATCTTGTAACTTTGCAGTTACTCTTAGAAAAATTCAAGAATCAATTACCGCCATTTTTTATCTCGAAAATCAAAACTTTTTCAGAAAGTCATTTTTCCATACTTAGACAGATTTTAGGGGCCGACAGGGTCTTCGGGTACTTGGAAGCTTCTGGAGCATTTCTTGGCCTTCAAACGCGCCTTATTTGCACGTTTTACCTGAAACTACTAAACCACACCTTACGTGCAACATTGCATAAAAACGATAATAAATATGTACAAACACAACATGCTAGAGGACTTAAGCACCAAGAATATGCATTATTAGGTGTTTATCATCTATACCTTATACACACTAAGGGTCTGTTTGATAAAACTGAAAACTGAAACTAAATGCTGAAAAATTAAGTACTAAAAGTTGAATGTTGAATTTTTTAAGTTGAAAGCCTGTTTGATAAATATATTAAGTACTGAATTAAAAAATGATAAATTAATTTTAGTTGCAATTCTCTCTTATTTTACTAATGGTCACAATGTACTTATAATAATGGTGGAATGATGATTGTGGTGGTGGTGGTGTGTTGGTGGTGATGGAATGGTGGTAGCAGCGGCGGCGGTGGTGTTGAAGTGCTGGCGATAGTGGTGTAATGGTGGTGGTAGAGTGATGGTGATGTAACGGTGGCAATGAGTGGTGGTGGTGGTGGTAGTGGAGTAATGGTGACAGTGAGTGGTATCGGTGGAGTGATAGTTGTGCAATGGTGGCATTGTGGTGATGGCGATGGCGACGGTGTGGTAGTGGTGGTGGCAGTGTGGTAATGGTGGTCCCGTGGTGGTGGTGATGGAGTGATAGGGGAGTGGTGGTGATGGTGGTGGTGGTGGTGATTTGGTGGTGGTGGTGGTGGTGGAGGAATGGTGGTGAAGTGGTGGAATGGTGGCGGTGGTGGTGGAGTGGTGGCGAAGTGGTGGTGGTGGTGGTGGAGTGGTTGTAGGAGTGGTGGTGGGAGTGGTGGTATGATGATTAAATGCAAGTACACAAGAATTCAGTCAGAATTAAGTAACTCAAAACTACTTATTTTTTCTCAACTTTTTAGCTTACATTTTAAGTAGCACTTAATTTGTTAAGCAATGTATACTGTCGTTATCAAACCTACTGAATCATTTATTATTTAATTGATTTAGTTTTAAGTGCTGAATTTAGGTTATCAAACAAGCCCTTAATTTAGACTCTTTTGAGAATTGGCATTAAAGCGGATGCTAGAGGTTGACCGTGGGGCACAAGTTTAAGTACATTAATTACACAATTGAATAATTGTAAATGCTCGATTCAATTGTCTAATTTTTCTTCTTTTTTGCTATCTCACCTGACTTCTGTTCGGTTGCAATGCATTTGTAATATTTTCTCTCTTTTAGACGTTGTAAATTGATAGTCATGGGTTGTTATGAAAATATTGTTTCTGTTCGTGGTAGTACTACCAAATTGTTAATTTGATTTTCAATATCATGAAAATATTGTTTCTGTTTCTTAGTTTTTTTTTTTTCCCGATTCATTATAATTGTTCATTTGGCCATAAATGATCATACTGTTGAGATAGTGGTGTCATTTCAATTTGTTGTCCATTGCAATTTTCAAGTGTTCATTGGATTATGAAAAAAAAAAAATACAGTACGGAGTAATAAAAATTGAGGAGAATCTAAGTCTACACCTGTAATGATCTCACCGACCTGATTTTTAAAAGAGGAATGAGGGTACTAATATTGTCATTAAGAAAGAGTATATAATGAGTATAAACGAACAATATTAACTGATTTTTTTTTTTTTTATGGAATTGTTGGGCGTTTACTTGATGAGCGTACGTGTTGAATCCTTATTTTACGAAATGGGGTATGAAGATGAGATGAGCTTGTCCCTATTTAGTTCCCCATACCAGTCTGTTTACCACGTTCCAAGTTGAGACAAAGACTATATATATATATCTCATCATTACATACGATATTTCGAGATAGCAGAGAAGGTTGTATTGAAAAGGTTCTGATACGGATTGGCGAACTTCTTTCTTGCTTTAATAGCGGTCATTGCAGGCAGCAGCGGCGAGTGAAAGCATAGGGCTGATCCCGTTAGGGTTTCCCTGGCTTAGCTTCCTTCACCCATACGCCTAGGAAGTCTAGTATGTACGGGCTTTATTAGGGCGAAAACACTTGCTTGACTCATTCTCGGGTGACATAAAAAACAACGGGGGTAGATTATCGATATGAAAAGCCACGGGAGGTGGATTGATAATTATGGAAATCGCCTTGGAGTGGGTGCCTATCTGACCTCACCCCCCGACCTGTCTTTAACATTGAATGCCAGTTCCCGAAAGGTCTTGCCCCCATATATATATATATATATATATATTCATTATCTCCTAAGAACCACCTCATTTTAGTTAAAATGTGGATCTCCCTATTTCTTTCATTTCTCTATCGGAAACTTAAATATACTACTCCATATTCTATATACATACATATAAGTTGGACCCGGGATGCTGCCAAGCACCTCCTACTAAGTGGGTGTCGAGCGGCATCCTGCCGTTCATCTCAGTATTGTCGGCTCGGATTGAATTTTAGTGTATACATATCTAAACCGTTCATTAGTCGGTCAAGATGTAGGCCGTCGATTGGTGAGATGAACAATCGGATACTGCTCGGCAGCATCCCCATCTGAGAGAGATCTCTCTACATCACCACTTAATCTGACCATTGATTATTATTATTTTTTTTAAAATCAAAGTAAAGTGAGAATGGAAAAAAACAATAACTGATTGTCCTTCATGAGGTTGCATGTTCGAATTCCATGAAAGATCAAACATTTCAAATCTTGGGACTATTAAAGTGTTCGCCTGGTCGTTAACTTGAGGACCTTAGAATTAATTGAGATGGACACTGTTGACAAACAACACAAATTGATCCAAACATTTGATTATAAAAAAAAAAAAAACAATTGATTGATTATTTCACCTATTTTAGGCTTGTAGTCCGATCGGGCACGTGCGCATGGGATGCTACTGTTGTGTGAGTAGCTAGGATATATATGTCCACTCTGGAATTCCCTAGTCATTGGTCTCATAGCATATGCTGAGGTCAAGTGTGTGCACCATTTCATGTGCAACTACCAGCTGCTTAACAGCTAGCCTGTCTTTTTCCCACTTGTTTCTTAGTATTTTTTCTCCGTCAGTAATCAGATGTCTGGATCAGTTTTGCGTGTACCTCAATTAATTTTAGGATCCTGAAATTAACGACCAGATAAACTCTCGATTCAATGGCCTTAGTTTGTAATGTTTGGCCTCTGTGAGATTCGAACATATGACCTCATAAAGAATAAACACTTATCGTTTTCTCATACCTAGCTACTTGGCAAACCCCTCTGAGAGTTTTCTTAGTATTACTTTCATGCATTCCCAATTTCATTTTTATTTGCAAAAAAAAAAAAAAAAAAAAAAACTAGAATAAATCAGACATTCACAAACCGTTGTCGGATATAGAAGCACTCCAGCGTTTAAACAATGTACCGGCCGGATTCATTTCACCATTATTTTTTCGGAAAAGACTACAATACACACTCCTTATTTGGGTGTGTATCATATGCACCCCCCAAAATGTTATGAATTGTAGAGAAAATGTTACGAATCGTATTGCTAAAAAATTACGAATCGTATAAAAGTTATGATATACACTAAAATATTATGAATCAAAATGAAAATATTATGAATCATACTGCTAAAAGGTTATGAATTCTAGAACAAAAGTTACGAAGTATACTAAAATGTTATGAATAAACTTTAAAATAGGTGCATATGGTACACCCTTTTAAGGGGTGTGTATTGTAGATTTTTCCTATTGTTTCACCTTGTATTTATGTTAATTTACAGTGCGCCCAATGTGTTACATATGGGAAACAAATGGAGCCATGTAGCCATGTAGGAATAAGGAGTTTAAGGGTGGAGCTATTCTAGAGTTGGGGCTCACATATAAATCTGAATCGTCCATTACTCGATTGGTTAAGATTCGAGCTCTTAATTGTCGAGATGAACGGCTGGATCGCCAAGCATCTCCCATTCCTTTTTGTATAGCTTCTATGATTTTGTTACATATACGTATGTCAAAAAGGCGCAACTTTGAGTCATTTTTAACTATAAATAAATGTAAGGCACAAATAATTTTTCACTTTGACCACAATAATAATGAACCCTGCTACAGGTACAGCAAGGAGCACATAGCAGCCGCGCACAGACCGGTTTTGCTCCAGTCTCGGGTCCCGCAAAGATGATCGGAGCCGCTCATTTTGTTTAAAATACTTCGTTTAGGGTTCCTGGAAAAAATCACTTCAATTCGATATCGGGAAGGGTGTTTACAAACCATCCAATGTTGCTTCAAAATTTAGCCTAAACTTTGAAGCAAAATTGGATGGTTTGTAAACACCCTTCCCGATATCGGATTGACGTGATTTTTTACAGAGACCCTAAACGAAGTATTTTAAACAAAATGAGCGGCTCCGATCATCTTCGCGGGACCCAAGACGGGTGCAAAATCGGTTTGTGCGCGGCTGTTGTGCGCTCCTTGCTGTACCTGTAGCTTTTTTGCAATAATAATACCATTGAACGATACTACGGGTCGTTGAATAATACGATAAAAAAAAAAAATCTCAAGATCAACTCTTTAAGAGCCCATTCTGTTTTCTCCAAAAATCTTGTTTTTCAAAAAAAAAAAAGTAATTTTAAAATCAAATATAATGAAAATGAAAAATAATTTTTTGATTTTTTTTGCACCATTTAAAAGATCTTAATGAGATCTATTAAACAAGATTCATATTAGTAGAAAAGTTATTTGCATAAACACATTATTTTTAATCTTGAAATTACCTTGTTTTAAAAAAAGAAGATTTACATAGAAACTGGAACCGGCCCTAATATATTGGACGCGTTCGATAAAAACTCGAATGATTGAGGCTCCGTTCCGGAACAAAAAAAAAGCCCTTATTTTTTAAGAAGGCAATTTTAAGCTCAAAAATTATGAGTTTATTGAAATCTAAAAATATGTAATATGGATCTTGTTTGGAAGATCTTGATGAGATCTTTTATACGATGCAAAAAAAATTAAAAAATTATTTTTCATTTACTGTATTTTTGAGTTTGAAAATGTGAAATAATCTGCTTATTTTTTAAGAAGATTTCTGAAACGGGGCCTGAATTTAATATTAAAAAATTACCCATCGAAATTTTGTCTTTTCATATTTAGTTTGGCCTCATCTCGAGTTTGATTCCTAGCTCTGAGGTGAAAATTTTATGTCATTCTTTTTGGTAAAGGTCAATTTACTAAACCAAAACACTAGAGACACCAGGACGTACTATAGCTCGGTCCTGAAATTGCTACATATAACTAGTGTATGATAAAATTGAAGGAACCAATTCTCGTTCACTGAATGCAGAACCCGGCCGGCTTCTTTGCAGTCAAATATAGAGAAGGGTGTGCGGTTTTATCTAAAGCGTTCATCTTGAAAATCAATGGTTCAAATTTGTTAAATTTATTACCGGTTATAAATTGAAAACAAATCTGGACCCTTAAAAAACTTCATCCCACAGCTGCAATCACTTGAACCGCACCTCTGCAGTCCAAAACTGAATTGCATCAAAATCTAATGAACTGCGTTGGAATATTTCATAGAAACGATCAAGAGCTCTATAATTAAAATATCGAGCAATGCTGCGTACGTACAACTTATGTACGCGTCTCGATATAATGGTGTGGCCTATGTACAACCGTCAGCAGAGACGGATTTACATATTGGCATATGGGGGCCACGGCCCCCACGTTGTTTCAATTTTTTTTAATTTTAAATTTCAATGTTAATATTAAATATTTTTTGTTCATTAAGAACACTTAGATATTGTATTTTGTATTGGATATTATTTATATATTTAAATGCTTTAAGAATGTGTTCATTTTGGGTCCCCAAAACCAATCCCTCTCTCTGCGTAAGGTCTCTTATAAGTTTTTTCTTCAATTATTAATCTCATTTTCTTTCTATCTCTCTCCACTTATTACCGAAAAAACCTCCCTCAAAATCTAAACCAAACAAATTAAACTACTAGTTTCCCGAATCTTAAAATTTTAAAATCTCGTTGTTCGTAATTCGACCCCCGCGTTCACAAAATTCTAGTTCTGTCTCCGTCGGTATATCAGTGCATGTAGATCTCTTAAATAGTTGGAAGGTTCACGTTAATTTATCAAATGATTCTGTTTACACTAATCGAAATTTCAAAGGCGACGGCACTTAATATACTGCACCGCGCGCAAGGAATTCTTCACTCATAATATGGAGATTTTTTCGGGGCAGAATTATGCGGCCGGAAGGGAAACTAGCTACGCAGCGCAAACCGTGCTGCTCTGCATGGGAATTTGATAGTATTTATAAAATAATTAAATGACAGCAAACGGCAATTAACCGTTGAAAATTTGTAAGTACCCCCCAATCATTAAGCATAAATTAATTGATAATTATGGAATAATTATTTGCGAGAATCAAGAGAATTTGAAACAAATCCCTATTGTTAATGACTGCATGGAATTCTAAACAGATGCATGCAACAGAGCAAAATTAATTAATTAACATACAAAAAGACTTCAGGACTTGTATTATTATTATTATTAATTGTAATCAAAATTCAACTTAAAGTTTATTTTTTTTAATACTATATATATACTTCAGCATATAGATCTAAACTAAAGAATTATACCAATTTAAGGTCTCAACTGAGGGATGTTTGGCTTGCAATTAAATAATTTTTCCATCTGTTGACAATGTTAATTATTATCTGTTTTAATGAGCCAATCTGAATTCAGGTCATGATGAAATTACTGCCTTGCTTCACATTAATTTATGGCTCTGATCGATCAAGGTCTTTGATCTCTTTTTTCTTTTTCGATGGGCATGGCGAATCAAATTATGATTTTATACACTCAGTATAATGACTCAAACTCAAAAAGATGAATGAAGAAATCCGCTATCAAACTTTCAAATACAAACATGATTGATGGACTCCAAATCTACAGTTTTACGTGACTTTCTAGAATAGTCACGAAAAAACACGTATTCATCGGAATAGGTCTCACTAGAGCCAATTTCTCAATTAATCCTTAATATTTCGCAGTACAAGCTAAACATTTGTTTAGAATTTTTTTTTTTTTAAATGCAGTTTTCAAAAGAGAGTAAAGGAATTGAATACCACCAGCCCTTGAAATAAAAGCCAATGATTGTTATTGAAGTCACATGCCGTGACTAATTAAAGCTGGGAGAATTAATCCAGTTGGGTTAGATCTTCACTTGTAGCTAGCTCACTTATTATCTTAGACAATTTGTTGAGTCTGTTCTCTGCAGGGTTTCTAATGGGACAACTTGCTAGCTTGTTTCTCATGGGCTTCAAATACTGGAGTAGTATACTTTTTCCGATAAACTAGGTCTTCGAACCAGTTTACGTGTACCTCAATCGATTAGTCCTGGGCATCAATCTCGAGATTAGAAATGGAAAAGTCTTTTTAAATCTTGGGGACCAATACCAGTATATGTAATGGAATAATAGGGCCACAATTGAAAAGTGTTTTTTTACTTATGGGGTTGCCCAGAAATCTCTCTCTCTCTCTCTCTCTCTCTCTCTCTCTCTCTCTCTCTCTCTCTCTCTCTCTCTCTCTCTCTCTCTGTAGGATTAGTATGTTAAGTAACAAGTTAACGAATGTTCAATTTGGTAGACTTATCTGATATACCTACTGCTTGACTTTATGGGGAAATGTTATTAAAATTCCCTTCGGCTTCTCATGGCCTCTGAGAGACCCAGAGACAAAAATAAATGAATACAAATAATCTGTGACAAATGTAATTTTACAGTGTGAAGATCGCTTTGTTTTTCCTTTTTTGCCCTTTGGAGAAAGGAACCGATCAGTTTTCCTAATTTGAGTAGATCAAAAGGTTTGTTTAATTAATGTTCCCATTTTGTCTGATGATCTCATTCATATATACCCTCTTTGATTTTTACCACAATAAGACACAACAACATTACAAGAGGAAGACGTGTGACAAAACGACTGAGGATATATATACAAATTGCCACCGCATAATAGTATTATCATTGCGATGATGCCTAAGCAAAACAAAATCACGCAGGGATTCCCTCCCGCTATGTTCACCATGAAATCACAAAACATTCACAAATTAAAGAGAATGACATTACTATTTCGGTCTCTAAACAAATTAACATGGGACACCTTGGAATTTCCCAATAGATATATCCTAGCTCAAATTTCAAATTTCTTCAAGTTGAACCAAAAAAAATTTGCTAAAGAAGTTGAATAATTGATCTTCAACATGTAATGTTTCTATGGTTCAAGATATTTATGATAAACATTGCCAAATTGAATAAATTGTAGGATACCTTTTTGGTGCATTGGTTCACACTGAATTAAATTTTCCCCTAACCATTCAACAGCATAAATAAATCCAAGACTGAAAAAACCAAAAGCATCCTACCAAAAAAAATCACAAATACATATAAACAAAGGACTTCAATTATTTGGTCAGAGCTAATCCATGGATACAACCTTTCTTACCCTTCCATAACATGAATTACAAAATTCCATAAAAATAAATAGAAAGAATAATAATATTACAAAGAAGATGGACATTAGATAATTAATGAAAAATGGGACAAGGTTGCTCAACTAGCTTCCAAAGGATAGCTTTTCTTCAAACTTTGTCTCTTGGAATATTTCTTTTTTAGTTACTTCTATCATTCTCTCACTACAACAAAACATGTAATAGGTAACGAATTATTTTCGTCGCCAAAAGATCAGATTTCGTCTCTATTTTTCGTCACCTATTACATGGATTCTGTAGTGTTTGATCTTCTTCTTCCTCCTGGGTTTCGTGAATCACTCTAAGCTTGAGTTTTTTTCTTTTTGGGATGAGAGGATTGCATCAATGGCTTCTTTTACCTGGGAAATATCAGGAGCTTTTCCGCCTTGCACTGGCCAAAATTCATCGGTCGCCAACACCTAAAGAAATTCCCAGAAATTTTGAGTTAAATTTTCTGCGGGAAAAAAAGTGCAAAAACAAAAGTTACTCTCCTGTCCTTTATTGTTTGTTATTTAAAAAAATTATGCCATTTTTTGGATAAAAATAGAAAGAGCTTTTGTGCATATTTTTAAAACTTTTTTTCCCTCCAATTTGAAAATCTCAATCAATTCCTTAAATTGGTGTAGTATTTCAAAAAATTATGCATGGTGGTACTTTATTAATTACAAAAATGACCTATTTTTCAACAAAAAAAAAAAGCCGAAAGGAATATGTAGTAAAAATCAATGGTAGTCAATGTCCAAGTAATGGATCTTATTAGGCCCCGTTCCGCTAAAGTTTTTATTTTTAAGTACTTATTTCCCCTTCTGCGAGACAGATCATTATCTCATAATACATTATATTTAACTCAAAAAATAAGTATTTCTTTGAAAAATAAGTACTTGTTTTCCTTAGTGGAAGTTTCACATTATTTTTGTTCACATTCTTGTAAATTATTTTATGTGTAAGTTTTCTTCAATGATTCAACCCCAGGTTATCTCTAGAGAAATTGAGAGCTTTTAAAGAAAAGTACTAACCTTCACTTGTAATTGAAGAAACTTGACATAGCTAATAGCTTTCTCTAACATGGTAACCAAATCAACCTGCAAATGAACAATGTTAAGAAGAAAATTAGTACTAAAACGTTATTAATTAATTTACACTTTTACAGCTTAAGAAGCTGAGTAAGAGGACTGATAATTACGGTGGAATTTACCTTAGAACCATTTGGAACAAGGTCCTGCAATACCTTTAGCCTCTCGCTAATCCGTTCGCGTCGATTCTGTAGCACACACACACAATATATTCCTTCATTAATTAGTAGTAAATTCAGATGTTGATCCTGCTTAATTCGAAATTTAAGTTAATTTATTTTGAAAATAATTAAGTTTAAATTCAAGAAAAAGGAATTAAATTAAACCTTGGCTGCAACACTTTGTGGGTCCTTGGATGGAGTAGTTGACTTTTGCTTGGCTTTCTTTGTTGCATTTGTGCACTGTTTTTTGATAGCTTGGTTGCTCTCTCCCTGTAATAGTTCATTCCAATGGATATAATCAAGAAATTAATGTAGGTAATTTTTTTTTTTTTGTGAAATTTTACGCGTTTTTTTATCGAGCGAAGCTAGTAGGCACACCAATAGGATTTTGCAGAATTTTCGTGCAGAGTAACGTAATTTTTTTGCGGCTGTTACATTTCATTTCAAATTAAAACATCCACCTGTCACTACGCCTCATGATTTCAAAAACGTCACTGTCACCTCATTCTGGACAGGCGAGATTTCCGTATAAAAATTCTTCGTTCTTTCCGAAACAACAAGGTACTAGGCTAGGCTAGCTCATCGATTTTTGAAGCATTTTGGGAAAAGGAAAATTACCTTATGGGGGCGCTTATTGAAGCCTTCCTCTTGTTTTCCAAACTCCTCAGGAAAATTGTTTCCACAATTGGGATTTTCTTCGGAATTGGGCCACCCAAATGGCTGATCAGCACCATAAAAGCTGGTAGATTGGACGCGAGTAGTGCTGAAATCTTGAATAAGATTATCTTCCCAAATCGAGTAATCGTCGTCTAATTGCTGATCGTCGCTAATCTTGTTAGGGTTAGAATTTTGATGATGATGATGATCAGGATTCTGGTCAAAGCTAAGAAAAGATGATCCATTGCTATGAATTATGTTGTTGTACCCTGCAGTTGTAGTCTTGAAGTTAATCACTGATTGAGCTCCCCCCTCAGCAGGCTGATAAGATTGGTCGGAATTAACTTGAGCTGATGACCCTCCAAAAACGTTTCCATAGTATGTGTAGGCTTGGACCAAGCCCATTTGTGTGTTGTTTGGGATTCGGTCCTTGGTGAGGGCCATATGAGAGAGAGAGAGAGAGAGAGAGAGAGAGAGAGAGAGAGAGAGCTACTATAAGTATACTTCGACAAGACAAGAATCTTTATGGAGAAAAGCAACTGCTGATGAAGGCCTATTTGTAGAGTTTCAAACTTATATAGTGCTTAAGGGTGATGGGGTTGGTTTGTATTTCTGGTATGAATTGCAAGGTTTTAAATAGCAATTGTTAGGTATGTTATTGACCGGGGGTTTGTGATATTATTACCAATCGAAAATTGCATCCGTGTCAGTCGACTCTGATCAATACGATGGTAGTCGGTACAGAAAATTACATTTGTATCCGTTGGTACTCAAATTCAATAGCGTACTATTGTGTTCAGAATTAAATGATGCATACTTAATCCAAGTAAATTGCTAATCTCCCCCCCCCCCCCCGACACACCCCCCCTCCCCGGCCCCACCACCATTTCCAGGATTACCCCCGCCCCCCCTGCTCTCTCTCTCTCTCTCTCTCTCTCTCTCTCTCTCTCTCTCCTTTCTTTCTTTACAGTTTGCTCTTTCTTTCTTTTTTTTTTTCCTTTTTTTTCCGGTTTGGGCTTTTTTTTTTCATTTTATTTCCTTTTCTTTTTTTCCAGTTTGAATTTTTTTTCTCTCTGTCAAAAATTCTTAAGTTACAATTTTTCGGCTTTACGTTTTTTTCAAAAAACAATCCAAATACAAATTTATATTTAAACTTTTTTTAACTATGACAAAAATTTTGTTAAATTTTTGTTTCCAACAAGTATAGTTGCTTCAAATCATTTAACCCATTTGAAAGGGGTTTTCTATTTTTTTAATAAAACCGTTTTAACTTCGTAGGGGTTTCCAATGGGGGGCGGTTGGGCCCCCATTTTTAATTTAATTTAATTGTTAATTTAATTTAATCCCTTAAAATCCCCTTTGAATTTAAAAATATTTCAAAATTAATGCTTAATTGCAATTCGTTAATCAGGTTAAAGAGTTTTTTATATTTTATTTAATGTGATAAGGAATTTTTGGTTTAAAGGCTTAAAAAACCCTTAAATATTATTTGTTTAAACCCTCTTGGGTTTAATTAAAGGTTGAACCAAAATTTATTAAGAATTTGGGGAAATTAAAAATAATACCCTACGGTTTCCAAAGGATTGAAATTGAAACACATTTTGTTTTTTTTTTCTTAAAGGGCCAAAAAAAAAAAAAAAAGGAAAAAGAAAGAAACACTTTAATTACTTTCAAAGCCAAAATTTTAGAAAAACCAATTATTAAGGAAAAAATTTCAAACTTAAAAAAAAGAAAGGTAAATGAAAAAGGAAACGGAAAGGAAAAAAAAAAAAGAAGAGAAATGTAAAGAAGGGGGGGAAAAAAGGAAAAGGAAGGAGGAAAAGGGTGGGCCGGGGTAACCCGGAAAATTAATTTGGCCGGGGATTTCAAGGGGGGGGTAGAATTAAATGACGCCTACTTAATCCATTGTCAATACTCGACCAATGAGGCTGATTCAACTATGGCGAATGTATTTTTTGGCCTTCAAACAATTTTGAAATTTTGAAGACCGAAATAACTAGTATTAATTTTTAGATAATATACATCGCTAAATAAATTGATATTTTCAACAGTGCTACTGCATCGTCACCGTTACATGTATATAGATACTGTACTTGGAACTATATGGAGGATTTGTACAATGTCACATGCACATCATTCTAGTCAAGTATCCGAATATATACTAGTAGCTAGGGAGTACTATTTTTGCTAAAACTAGTGTTATGGGAACCAAGAAATGTGTTTACCATATAATATATAACTATTATATTTATGCACTTGTAATATATATTCAAATGTATGGGAGTTGATAGCTGGCAGAAGAAGAAGAAGCAGCCAAAGCAGCAAAACCCTCGCCGGATCTTTCGCCTATGGCACGTTTTAGATTCCCAATCTAATACTAGTAATACTCTCTCTCTCTCTCTCTCTCTCTCTCTCCTCAAATTTTGGTGAATGTGAGGGAGTTTCGTACGTAGCTAGCTCCCTTTTTTTTCCATAATTTGTCGCTACTTGAGAGCCATTAGCACGTGGAGTCATACACTTGTTTATGTCTCATTCCCATCTTGGTGATGGGGTTAATTACCTAATTAATCAAAGTATAGTTTGGTAAGATTTATTTGAAGCTATACAGGTTCTTCTCTGGCTAACTTGCAGCACTCACAATAGTACACCGTATATGCAATTTATATGTATCGTTTTATAGGGAGTAAGAGGCAAGAAATGCATCGAAATCCAAAAATAATTGAATAGGGTATTCATGAATATGGATAGATATATGCGAGATGGGTATTAAGATTATCGGTTATGCTATTAACAGCCCATTGGATTGTCAATTCGGTAATAAGCAGTTTTCGATACACATTTTATGCTTTTCGAGGAACTATAACAAATAGAAAACTGTATTTGTTTGTCATTTTAGCCCTTTTCAATTTCCATTCATTTCAGCTAATTAACATATATATATGCATCTCAGAGCGTAATTGATCGTTGGGTGTGGAGTCCAAATGAGCCAAGTCAGTGTCTTGCTGGGCAAAGTTTGGTTTGACGAAGTCTCAATTGACCCGTGGGGCTTGGGGTCGCTATGTAGTATAAAGGAAACTAGTAATTGTTCCTATATGAAGGCATGACGCAATGTTTTCTAAGCATAGTCTAAATGAAGTATCAAATCCTTTCTGAAGTTGTTTTTTTTGGATATAACGGTTATTTTTAACGCCATCTCACATGAGGTGAGTTCCGGATATGCATATGATTCCACCTCATGCGAGAAGAGCATTACAAATAACCGTGAATCAGAAAATTTTTCCTTCTCCCTACAAAATCTACTTCTTGGAAATTTTTATTTTAAGAAGTTTCAAACATGGTTTATCTAACTAAGTTCATAAAATAGTCTAACACAACAAATATTACTTACCAAATCTGTGTAATTCAAATTAGTTGCATTCAGGGATAGCATCAAAGGTATTAAGAATGTATAATCATACGGAATTCCAACTCGAATTCAATTTTCTGATCGAACATCCACTCACTCAAAATTAATACCCTTATCGCATTTGTTTTTTTTAATTGACCTAGAAAAATAGAAAAGCAAAATAGTTCTAAGATTACATAACCAAGTAAGGAGTAGAGTTTGAAACTCCGCCTATCCAAAAGGCTCCAATAAAAAATCTACAATCTTCAATACCAAACAGATCATGAAACTCCAAATCATATAAATCAACAGCTCAAGTTGTATTGAACAACAATTTTGTTCTCTTACTTAGTAGTTAAAAAGAAAAAGAATCTGCCACGAAAAATTACTCTTAGCCACAAAGAATTACTCCTGGCCACGATGAATTACTCTTGGCCGCAATGAGAATTACTCTTGGCCGCGAAGAATTACTTCTGGTCGCAAATGATTACTCTTGGCCGCCAAGAATGACTTATGGTCTCGCAATTCTGTGCGGCCAAGAGTAGTTATATGCGGTCAAAAGTAATTATTTGCGGCTATGAGTAGTTCTTTGCGGCCATGAGTCATTCTTTGCAACCAGAAGTAATTCTTTGTGAATTTCTAATCTCAGCCATTGACTTCAACGATTGAGATGGAGTATTTTTTTTTTTGTGTTCCCAAAACGCTCCCCTCTATAGATATATTCTTCAAATTAGCACATAATCTGAAAAGTTTTGATAAGCGCTTAATCCAAACCGTAAGTAATTATCAATCCTGTACTACTTTGCTTGGTCCTCCGTTATCAATTAAGTAACATCTTTCACAAACCCGATGAAGATTGATCTACAGTCTACACCCACAGACTAGGTTTTTGTATTCCAAACAAGAAGGTTGGAAATTGAGAAGATCAAGGCTGGCGTTGGAAGGAGAGAAAATTCCTTGTCTCAAGGAGAAGAGATTATGTTGTTTCTTGCCATGCATAAACAAACCCTTTTAATCAGAAAACACAGATCATAATCTCACAAACCCCATGTTCATTTAATATGCCAGGTTAGTATAGTCTTATTTTCCCGTGTAAGTTGTCCCTAATGGCACATGATAATTATTTTTTTTTGAACGGCGATTTTTTTTTATTAAAACGGGGTAAGGGAGGGGAATCCAACCAAAGGTTGAAATATAGTACAAGACAAGAGACAAAGCCCTAACTCCTGAGGTCTAAGCAGTTACAACCACAAAAACAAAAAGAAGCCCAAACTGCAACCCAGATATACATTAAGCCCAACTCCTAACCCGGCCCAAACCAAGGCCGGCCCGCCCTAACCAAACCCTAACCCAAGAATCTCCAAAACCGCCGTTGCCGTACAAAACACTGAAGCCACAACTCGCCGTTAAGCCACGCCAGCGACTCCCAGATGTAGCGGCCAGCGGAGGGCTCCGGCCTACGAACACGAGAGTACGGAGAAACCAGGCTCGGGCAAACCACCACCAAGCGAAATGCAGACAGTAGCAAGCAACAGAAGAACGTTAGAGATCATATACAGAAAATTAGATCCCTGCGCCGGAGGAGCAAAATAGCAGCCAAGATCCGTAACGGGCAAAAACTCGATAGCCTAAGCACCATCCATAGGGGATCCGACCACCTCCGCAAACAACCACCAACATCACCACCAAACCGCCACCGCCGCACCACCACCCCGACCACCAAAATCCACCAGATTCGCCATTCATTTTTGGAAGACCTGCAAAACAAAGATCAGAAGAAAAAACACCTACAAGAACACTCGCACCACCACCCAACACCAACGACCACCAGATCCAGACAACGCCACCACCCCGGACCACCACGATCGACGAGACTCCCACGACGCTACGCAAACCAGCGGAGCCAAGGAACCACCGGCAGGAGACGTAAGAACGCCTCACCCTCCGACACCGGGGAGGGCGGAAACTCGTCAAAAATCAGAGGAGAGAGGGAATGACACGATCTGGAGGAGGAGAGGGTAGGAGAGAGAGATAGAGGGGGAAGGAAGAGGAGATCGGGCCCGGGGGAGGAGGGAAGGAGGCCGGACACCTCCCCCCCAGGCGGGCGGCGGCGGTGATGAGCCAAGGGTTTCAAATCGCCTAAGAGAGAGAGAGAGAAAACTATCCTGGAACCTCTTGACTAGCGGGCTAATACAGTCTCATGTTATGGCACATGATAATTAACCCCCAAGAGTTGGTTGAGTAGAAGCATGACGACAAATAAAGTGCTTACTTCACTCTTGAGTTAATTTGCAGCTTTCAAATCGATATCATTGTTGGCAAAAATAAAAAGAATTGAAGTTTCGGAGGTTTGTCCAGTTGTATACTTCAAGATCTCAAGATTAGTTAAAGTGCAGCTAAACTAGCTCGAGCATCCGGTTATAAAAAAGATGACATACAAAATTTATAACTTTTAAACGGGTTTTTTTTTTGTCTATCGATAGGATAGATCATTTACATCATGAATGATTATAAAGTACAATAAATTAACCAATACAAGAAATAAGCTCATTATAAGAAGAAAAAAAAGAAAAAGAAAAAAGAAAAAAAGAAGTGCCCCTCTAAAGGAAGAAACCTACACGCACATGGAAAGCTTTGAACTCCTAACCTCTCCTATAAATACAAGAGTCTTGACCAACTGAAGTAGTCCCAATTGGTTAAACTTTTATGCGTTACTAATGAACCATGTTGTTAGAACTTGTGGCTCATATGTTAATATGAAGAGATACTAAGAAGTTCTAGAAAGAGGCTAGATGCCAGAGCGGAGCGGAACGAGTGGAGCGAAGCCAAATACCGGATTAGGATTAGAATATAGTACATATAAATACTTTATGTTGTAAACCCTGTTTCAGTTGATTGAATAAAAAACGATTGCCGCTCTCGCTCCCGTAGACGTACCTGGTATTGGGAAACCATGTATATTCTGTGTGTGTGTTGATTTCTTTACTGTTTTCTATTCGCATATCGTATGTGTGTTTCGGTCCTACACTTGTGGTAAGTTCAAATTCTAAAAGACCATCCATTAAGAATAGAAATTGAAACACAAAAACAAAACAAAACAAAACAAAACCTTCACCTAATAAACCTCTCTCTGAAGCACATGGAAATTGACTTCTGAGTTTCAAGACAATTGATCCTTGGCCACGTTATTCGTAAAATAAAACCTCAAGAGAAAGTTGACCTTGGTAATTCCTTCTTCTATTTTTTACTCCACCAATTAACTAGGGATGAGGGCTAAAACCAAACAATTAAAGAAATTAGTTTTCTTTAAGGAATTTTACGTGCCTTGTTTTCTGAAACTTTGATTGTTTTAAAGGATTCCTTAAGTATCAGGGGTTGTCATTTGGCTGCGATCTTTACCTTTGCATACAATGTGATGCTAAAATACACAGATCAAGTAACAACACGGAACCGAGACGAGACGTAGGGGCGGCTCAATCTCATTGAAGGCAAAAGCGAAATATGAGAGTGACGCCTCTAAGAGTTTAAATATCAATCTTAAAAATTTTATACTACATTTTAATTTTTATTGAAATTATAGTACTTGCATTATGAGATGTAAAATTATTACCGAAGAATCCTAGTCTCTAGCGATTAGAATTCTAGTGCAGAGTAGTTTTTTACGTAAAAATGCAAAACACAATGCCATTGATAGAGCTCTGTTCAGTTTGGTAATCCGGGAAACATGAGATAGCATATTAACACGAGCCAACAATACCAACAAACTGCAACAATATATTACACCACCGCCACAGTACCGGTAAGGTCGGAGGTTCAAAACTTAGCCCACTCGATCTTCTTTGTACAGACGATGTTCTACTTATCATACATAACACTCAGATAAACAGTTAGGTTTGAGATTCACCAAACCAATAAGAACAAAGGTGGCATTTGTTACTTATTGGACTAATGAACGAGGATGAGCTTGATTCTAGGCAGCAGCGCATTCAACCCGAAACCTGCATTTTCCCACAGAGAATGTACATGAGTAGATCACACCAAATATGACACAGGAAAGCTTATTGAAAGAGAATATGCAAAATCAATATCCTAGTACATCTCTGCGTTAGAAAACTAGGGGAAAACTTAATTATACCAAACCAAACCAAACCAAACCAAACCAAACCGAGCCTTACGTCCCAATCACTTGAGGTCGGCTACATGAATCCGTTTTCTCCATTGAGCTCTGTCAAGAGCCACTTGTTCACATAGACCTATTAGACTCATATCTTTGCGTACTACAGCATCTAATGTCAATTTAGGTCTACCCCTCCCCGTAACATTGTTACCTAGAGCTATCCTATCCACTCTCTTAACTACTGCATCTTCCGGTCTACGGTAAATATGCCCAAACTACCTTAGCCTATTTTCCCTCAACTTCTCCTCTATAGGTGCTACACCTGCCATCTCACGAACTGTTTCATTTCTAATCTTGTCTCGCCTAGTCTTACCACACATTCACCTCAGCATTCTCATTTCCGCTACACTCATTTTGCTCACATATTGTTTCTTAATAGGCCAACATTCTGTTCCATAAAGCATCGCTGGTCTTATGGCCGTTCCACAGAATTTTCCCTTCAAAAACGATGAGAGCACACGTTTCAAAACAACATTTGTTGTTAAGAGCTCCAAGAACATACATGAGGTTGGTTCACTAAACAAAATACAGGATTTTGAGCTACTTGTTGGGCAACGCATGAACAGGCAACCTGCATAATCAGAAGCAACGAATCCTGATTAAACTAAATTTTCTCTTCAAAAAAGACAAAATAATCTTGACAAAACTACTTAAGAAGGCTTGCAAGGGTTCAGAAATAGCCAACAAAATCAGGGAAACTTCATCATACAGTTTGGTAAACCAATAGCTATGGCCTTTGAGTATGAGATATTAAACACCAGCACAGAGAGATGCTGAAGTAGCTACCATCACACCCTAGGGCTGTAAACCTTAGAAGCACGGATACGGACATGCGATATGGACAGCTATACGCATCTAAAAATTAAGATCACATAATCACATTGGGGGCACAAGGACTATGTAAGCCTACATATCTTATACTTAAAATTGTATCCTTATAATTTCATGTAAAGATAAAAACATGCCTTCTATCAAATTGAAGATAATAGTAAAGACAAATAACAGTAACAGTGTGAAATGTAAATCAACCGCCAATAAACTAGTCTTAAGCATATGACAATTTTGACTATCATGACATCCAATTGTGTTACTACCAAGTCAACAAACATGTCCTAGCGTGTCTGACTAGAAAACATACAAAGTCTGACACAAATTTACGCATGTCTGACACGTGTCCAGACTCCAGAGCATATAGAGTATGTGTCTGACACATGTAAAACACAGGGTACCTGAGGCCAGTGAACGAGTCAATGCTTCTCAGCCCTTAACATGAATATTTACCACATGGATAGAAATTTCTGATGAACGGACAATTAGAGATGTTACTAAACTCACTGTGCATCAACCTGGAGCTTCTTCCTTTTCTTCTTGTTCTTACGGTTTCGCTTTTTTGCAGAACTTGGACCAGCACCTAGAGGCTGTTCCATGGCTGGAGGCACAAATGCAGTAGGAGGAAATGCCACTGGTGATGGTTCCCATTTAGGTTTCTTGCATTGATGGAGAGGCCTTTGCATTGCTAGGATATTGCTGAGTTTAGCAAAAGCCTCTGAAATCACATTGCTCTTAACATTATTGGCACCCTGAGTAATTCCAACCTCCTTCCCATTGCCAAAAGGAATTCCTGTGTTTACCATCAACGGTGCATTGCCATTCCCAGTACTTTCAACCTCTTTCTCATTGCGAAAAGGGAAGACAAAATCAGTCCCCGTGCTTGGTGCTAAAGGTGCACTACCGTCCTGGAAAGGCTTTTGCATTGCTGGGATATTACTGAGTTGGCTAGCACAAGCCTCTGAAATTACAGTGCTCGTAATGATCGTACCATTATTGGCTCCCTTAGTAATTCCAACCTCCTTCCCATTGCCAAAAGGAACTCCTGTCTTTACCATCAACGGTGCATTGCCATTCCCAGTACTTTCAACCTCTTTCTCATTGCGAAATGGGAAGACAAAATCAATCCCCGTGTTTGGTTCCAAAGGTGTATTACTGTCCTGGAAAGGCTTTTGCAGTGCAGGGATATTTCTGAGTTGGCTACCACAAGCCTCTGAAATTACAGTGCTCGTAATGCTCGTACCATTATTTGCACCACGAGTAATTCCAACCTCCTTCCCATCGCCAAAAGGAATTCCTGTGTTTACCACCAACGGTGCATTGCCATTCCTGGTACTTTCAACCTCTTTCTCATTGCGAAAAGGGAAGACAAAATTCCCCGTGTTTAGTGCCAAAGGTATACCATCCTGGGAAGACTGTGAGGCCTTAAGTTTATGCAATGCAGCATAAAGCCTGAATTTGGACTTTATGATCTCCAAGATAGCGGTTCCTGACTCAGAATTACCTGGATGACAGTGTAAAGAAAAAACAAATCACACCACTCACACCATATCAACTTGCATTATAGGAAAAATAGAACATGTCGCGAACTCCATGAACTAACAAACATTTAAGCAAAGTGACAAACCTTCAGATACCCATGCCTTCTTACAAAGATAGAATTGCACCATGCACCTCAAACATCTCATTAAGTGTATAACATGACTACGTGAGAGAACCAATTTTCCCCACATAATAGGGACAAGGCTTTATTGAGAACACTGATCAGTATATAAGCTAAAAACAAAGGGAGAATAAATTACCATCAAATAGAGAGCCAGCTCCAAAGTACTCCCAAAGCCCAGCTCTTATACCATATTGAAAGCAATGGACAAAAAGAAAAGACTAAGCTAAAAAGAGTGTCTGAGGCCGAATGGGAGAGAATGAAAGTTTAGGGGTTGCTGCCTCAGTCACTAGTATTTGTACTAGCTTAAGTCAAAAAGTATGAAAACAATTTAATCAACATGGTTAATGACATACATATGTTACCTGTACCATCAAAGATGCCCTTTCTATTTAGATAAAGGACCTAAACTCAGCTCTCCATCGATAATTTTGGAAAGAGGCTATATATTGTTTGTCACAAAGCTTCGGAGTTGGTGGATTTCCCAATATTTCACTATGAGGTGGCAAGAGAATTTGGAGAATTGGGGTCTGTTGCTTACCATGGGGTCCTTTTTTATCAATCATAAGCAAGCCTATGTGCCTCCAATAAATTCAAGGCAACCCACTATGAGGCGGCAAGAGAATTTGGAGAATTGTGGTTTGTTGCGTACCATGGGGTCCTTGTTTATCAATCATAAGCAAGCATATGTGCCTCCACCAAATTCAAGGCAACCCTCTTACACCTGTATATGGCAGGAGTAAAACTACAGTGTCTGGAGAGATAAGAGTTGTCAATACAGCTACTGAAAGGCAAATAAAGCACACTCTTTCCATTTTGGAGAAAGGGAATTTTTGTGAACCATGCCTAAGTCTAAACTCTTGTAGAAATTATGGAGCACTCCCTTTGGGAAAGGATTTGCAGCTTCTTTGTGTGTAACCCGCGCAGAAATCAGGCTCCTTTTGACATTTTTCCCAATACAGATATCTTGTTTACCCAAACAAAAAGGGAAAAAAAAAAGATGCAAAAATAACACCCGAGAAATGAGCTTTTATGAAAACTAGCTGTTTGGCAAACCCATCCCATCACCACCATTGTTCTTTCACCAATCAAAATAACCAAAAAAATTTACCATTGAAGTTTTGAACTCTATACGTTTTGTTGGTGACCTACTGTTGCCGGTACGTACGTTTCATTTTGATCTCATGTGATTAGTTGAGGGGGTTTGCTTCCATCCTAACCTCATAAATGCTTTCCCAAGTGTGGACCTTATATTTACGTGATCTTGATCAAAAGTTGGTTCTTTTCAATTTGCTAGACTAGATCTGCTCCTTGGTGTCGTTTTTATTGCCCATGTCAATTATACCCATTCAATCACCAACATTGATAGAGTATTATGTACATCGGTTGCCTCTATCATAAACAATTCTTTTCGATTTGCTGCAGATATTCTTTGACTTGTCGATGTTGTTCCGTCTATACCAAATTACCAACCAAATAAAGTTGTAGTATAAATGGCAACCAATTTTTTCCCTCAAAATTGTTTATTCTTATTTTCCTAGATTTGCACTATGATGTCATCTGCCATTGACATTTTCCTTCATCCTCACTTGATATATATTTTGAGACCATTTAATGCTTACAAATCTGCTAATGCATTTGTTCAACGAATTTGATTGGGTGACGTAGCCAAATGATAGGCATAGGATGCACATAGGTTTTCTGCCACAATATAGTAGGTCGCGAAGATAAAAAGTTCAGGGAAACACAAGCTGTAGGGGACTACATATTTATGTGGGGGTGGTAAACACTTCTGGATTTCTTATTGCTTATGATTGGGCCATCTATGATCTACCGGCTGCAATTTAAACAATTTCTTGTTAGAAAAAGTGGAAATAGGAGAGCAATGGAAAAAGATTCAAATGCTCTCGCTGCGATTGTACACAAGTAAAGATAAAGAAGTGAAGACAATGACACATAAACAAATAGTACGCATCAGTTTAAACTTATGAAGAGAAATACAAGCACAAAATGATTCTCCAGCTATTTTTGGATGATTGGTCAGTAAACTTGCAAATATGAATGAAGAAATGATTACCAAAAATTGATAGGATAACAGCACGTGCTGCCAATTGCTCAGCTTCTTTCTTGTTTCTTCCTACTTCACCGGTATAATTAACACCATTGAATACCAAAGAAGATATAAAAACTGGAAGCAACCCCTTTGGCTGAATCGTGGACCTCGTGGTATAAGTAGGTTTCTCTAGATTCATCTTCGTTGCATATTCATTGAGGATAGACTTGCAAAAGACTGTATCCTGGATGATCGGAAAAGGAAAAAGACTCTGAAGATGGCCAAAAAAAGGAAAGAATTTGAATGTCACAGAAATGGATAACTAAGAGAAAAACATGAGTCTACTTAGCACCAAAAAGTAAAAGAAATTTACTCATACCTCCATTTCATTCTTCCTTGTACTATTACAAGTTTAAAACAACAAAATTAAAGAACATTAGGCATAAAAGGGTTTAAATACAGCATGGGAACTCATATTGAAGTTGTCAACGAAGAAAAAAGCAGGAGCAAGCTTATGTTGTAAGCACCAGGATTTACTAACAGATTCCTAAGTTGACTGCAAATTACTAACCAGACATTAACCTCAACACTAATAATAAGTAGCATGCCTCATAAGTAGGAAACTTGATATGCACTTAACTTAATATTGGAAGCAGGCTTACGACAAAATGGGTTCATATTATCTCCCGTTCTCCCTACAAGTTTCACCATGTGACTGCGACCGCCCGAAAAAAAACCCACTAAAGATATCTACAAAGCATTGACCCTCACAAGGACAACTCTAAAATGCCTGATAGGAACGGTGAAATGGGCAAATGGCAACAACGACAATGAGGTAAATCATGAAATTCATCGCCATAGACAAACATTCAAGGTGGTTAAAAACACAATATGATCATAATATTATGGACATCACTAGAGCTATGTTCCAAGTTTAAACAGACTAAAGCCAGAATGTCAAGTAGAGGTATGTGTCAATGTGTCGGATTCATACTTTCAGTCTACATACTTCATCAAATTTCTAATGTAATTAAGTGTACAAGGTGCAAAGACCATTTCATGCATAAAATGAGTTTCTTTCTTTCTTTTCTTCTCTTTCTTTCTTTTTTTTGATACGCATACCATGAGTTTCATGCACAAGTCTGTGGCAAACTGGAGTACTTTATATGCTTTCTAGGAAAGCGACTAAGCGCCCAGCTAAAAATATTGGACTTGTATGTCAAACATTTATCCAAGTGTCGAGTGTTTGATGGGGTACTTTTCCAACATTTTGTGGAGTCCATATAACCGAGCCATATCTAGGTGGTAGTCCAGTTGGTGGGAGTCACCACCTCTTTTTAACACCCGCACCGGTTCGAGCCGCGGAAGGCACATTTGTGCTGGTACCCGGTGGTGCCACTAATAGGCTTTATTTTGAACCCGTATGTGGACCGAAGAGGGGGATTTCTTGCCGCTGTGCACCAGGTGGTGCCGTGGTGACGGCTCGTTCTCACGGACGGTAGCTATGGCTCGATCCGGACATTCCATTGGCGGGTAGGGAGCTATGTAGCACCGACACTCCAAAAGGGTGTCGTGTCCACGTATTGGACACGGAGACACGCCCAAATACGTATTGGACACACCACATGGCGTGTCCAATAATTTTTATTATTTTTTGATGGGGGACACGCCGGGGACACGGCTGGGGGTCAAAATGTAATATATATTTTTAATTTTGAGGGGTTAATACGAAATTATTCAAAAATATTTGGATTAAACTATAATTATGCCTTTATTTGGACCATGGTAATCTTATACATTCATATAGGACATGTCTTCACCAACAGGGGAAGAACAGAAAAAAAAATGCATATACGTATTTATTTATTAATTTATACACATGGCGCGTTCCCTGCCGTGTTCGTATCCCCATTTTTTTAGAATTACCGTGTCCCGTGTCCATGTCCGTGTCCGTGTCCGTGTCCGTGTCCGTGTCTGTGTCCGTGCTACATAGGTAGGGAGCCCCTATGGTCACGCCTAAGGGGAGTTAATATACTGGTCGCCCCTCCCACCCTTTTGATTATCATATAAATAAATAAACATAACCTAGCTATGATCTGATTTGACTCAGGGTCCTAGCACCTATTTGCATTTTCAAAAGGGTTTCTGACATGTAGGTTTCTCCAATCTTATCACATAATGGTTGTAAATGCTAGAAGAAAGAACATCATAATAAGTCAAGTAAACTACAATCCACATGATATAAAATCCTCAAGCCACCAAATCAATAACTTAACTTTGTGAATTGAACTGTATAAATACATCTTGCAACAAAAATCCCATTGGTACACCAATATGTTAAAGTAAAATCCAACTTAGTAAGTTGGAAGTAAGAATCATGCATGCCACATACCTCACGAATAATAGGATATCCTTCTTCTTTTATCTTTTGAGTTAAACTAGCCAATGCGACGCTGGCAACATCTTGCTCTGCGGCTTTGCGATTGGAAAAAGTGTTTGGAGATGTAATGTATGTTCCATCCACAAAGACAGTAGACCTAAACATAGGCGGACGTTGAGCACCTTCATTAATTGTTTGATATATTGGGATGGGTAAGCCAGATCTTTGAGCATACTCTTGCAAACGGTTCTTCCATAGAAAGTGTTCACGGACATCTAGTGAAATAAAGGCAAATATGTTAGCGCACAATCCCATTTGGGAGTTCCTTATGCAAACATGCAATATGGTAATTAATATCAGATACTGTTGTCAAACATGAAAGTATAACTTCAAAAGAAAAGTGAGTAAAAGCAATCAAAGTCTAATACATCTATACAACAAAAAGGAGCAGTTTCTCAAAATGCGAGAGATAATTGTCCTTGTTAAGTTACCCTTCTCTGGTACCCTGCTCTGCTTTCTAATCCAGCAGTTTCCCAAAATGCAAGAGATAATTGTCCTCGTTAAGTTACCCATCTCTGGTACCCAGCTCTGCTATCTATCAGTCTTTTTTTTTAATCCTCATATCTAACAGTCATATGGGTCGTTTTCAAGGAAACATGTCAAGCATTGTTTTTTGTTTTTTTTTTTTTGCTAAGCAACACGTCAAGCATTGTTAAGTAGTGAATTATTAAAGGCAAAACATCAAGCATTGAGCAGTTTCAAAATGGCATTACCTTGCAGACAAGATAGCTCAGTTTTTAATGGCAATCATGGTTAACTCTAGCCTTCAAAAAGTCCACTATCAACACATTTATAACTTCTTGGAAGGTAAAAGGCCAAGCAAACATGAGAATATTTCTGAGAGGAGAGCCAAACAAAAGATTCTAAATAAAATATATACAAAAACTCCTCTAAGCCTACTAATACATGTTTAACAAAAGTAAGCTAAAGATATATCTATCATTTAGTTCCTACTAAAACATACATGTATAAGAATTGCATGCCGTCAGTCACTCTTCCCTTTTGTATCTCTCTAAACTTCTTTCTGAATTTATTTCTATAAAGTATCAAATTGATCCTACATCATTTCTACGAGAGGGGTAGAAAGGGAGTGAAGAACTATAGCTCATTTTGTTCCAAAGAAGACTACAGACAATGCCAACACATTTGGGAGGTGAAGCACAAATTCAATGCCGCGATGCGTTTTGTGGTGGCCTTGCCTTTAAACATGCAGTAACAAAAGCATTTTAAAAACCAAAAAAGACACAGAAATAAACAAACCGCAGCAAGTATATTACTCAAAACCAAAATGAAACAGCCCAAATTAGACTAACTTTCCTAAAAAAAACACTACTAATGTTTCGGATTTAGCCACTTGGCTTATTTTTTTGTCTTTATGTAAAAAAAATTGTGATCCAAACTCAAATTTTTTTTAATAAAGCCAATTTTTTTGGCTTTTTGGCTGATTTTTGTTTTTATTTAAAAAATGTGAAGTTTTTAACATAACTTTTTTTTACTTTTCCGATTAACAACAATAAGGCACCAAAATCTACCAAGTCAACCCGTTCCACTTAGTTTTTCGAGTTTTTCTTTTCTTTTTTTTTTTTTTATCCTAATTCAAATTTTTTTCACGTTTGCTAGTTTTACATCAAAGTTTTATGCATTATTGATTTGTCTCGCGAGAGGAATAAAAAATAAATAAATACTTTTATCGTAATATTTTTTAGAAATTTCCAAGATAAAGCCTTAAAAGCCTGACTTTAGTCCGAAAAGCCTATTTTTTGAGCTTTTGGGGCTATATCTTGAATATTTTAAAAATATTTGGATAAAAGTTATAGTGTACAAAAGTTTGACACAAGACTGAGAAACACAAAATTATTTTTAAAGACAAAACTCAAAAAGCTCACAGAAAAACTAAGGCCCCGTGTTGCCAAGTGTCGCTAAGGAAACAAGGGAAATAAGTACTTATTATTTTGAATTAAATGTAATGCATTATGAGAGAATGCATGTTCCGTAAAACAAAAATTAAATAATTAAAAAATAAGAATCTCAGCACAATGGAGCTTAAGGAGAACAAACCAGCCAAAACAGCTGCTGTGTTTGAATGAGTTTTTGAGATTTTTTGAGTTTGAATTTTTTCGTAAGTGAGAAATAAGGTAATAATTGGAAATAGCGGTAATGAGTGGAGAGAGAAATAGATGAGAATAATGACCGGAGGGTGGAGAGAGAAATGACAGTAGTGATTGAAAGTAGGGTAATGAGTATTATTTGAGTTTGATTTTTTTTTTTTCCAAAAAGTGAACCAAACAAAGCATCCACGATGCAATCGCTTTTCTCTCCTGCATTTTGTGAACAACCAAACAAATCGATCAAATAACATATAGAAAAGTTGAAGCAGAGTCTTACTAGTTGAGGGCTGAGGTGGTTGCTCCGTCGAAGCAAGTTCAGAAACACCAGCGGCGATGTTAAGCAACTGGTGACTAGTTTGTTCCGCCATGGTTGATGAGAGAGGAAGAGAACCAAAGTGAATGAATTCACTTATCTCTGTGCCAGTCAGAACTAGGGTTTCAACTGTCAACACTCCTCTGTCTGAGTAGATATGAACACAGTATTCGGGGCATCCGTCCGTTAGCACTTCGTACTGCCCTTCGTACTCCCTCCATCCCATTCCCAATTACTCCCTCTGTCTCATCTTAACTCTCAATGCGGAAATTCGTGTATTTTTAAATTTTAAAAATATGCTTATATTTTTATATATATCATATTTTTTACACTAAATTAAAATATTTAATGAGCATTTTCATTTGGTATTAAAAAAATGAAAAATAGAAATATATTTTTAAAAATACACGAATTTTCATAAGAGACATTTAAAATGAGATAGAGCGAGATATTTTTAAGAGGTTTGGAAATTTTTTTCGTCCCTAGCTTGATCGTATTTGCCTTTGATGTCTCTCTTTCCTTGACTAATTTTTAGACATTTTCGCTACCAACTTTGGAAAATTGTACTCCAGTTTACAAAAATAATTTTGGAATTATTATCATGGGTAAATTTCATTGACCTCCCCTGAGGTTTCTGATAAAAGCAAAGACCTCCCTTGAGGTTTCTGAAATATCACTGGCCTCCCTTACTTTACCTGACAATATCCAACTACCCCCTTCCGTTACCTTACCGTCCAAAACATGACGGAATTGGCTAATTTCAGAAAATCTAGTCAGCAAAATGTCTAAATTATCCCTCCCTTTTTTTCTCCACTTTTCTCATTGTCATCTCTTCCTAAACGAGGGAACCATATTTTCTGAATTACTTCATCAATTGAAACCCACAGAAGACAGAACCCAAATCAGAAATAATTTTGAGATTCCAATCAGCCATTGTTGTCGGCTTCTCTCTCTCTCTCTCATTAAGCAACTATCTTAAAGGCAAAATCCATTTAAACCCAAATCAACGTCATCAGTACCACAAATTTGATTTTTGTGTTCACATACAACTTGTTTTATATCTACACACTAAAGTCGCTTAAATGAAAAAAAGAGAGAATTTTATTTGTTACCAGAATCGCAACAGAAGCGTAAAAAGAGTCTCCCATTTTCAAGAAAAAATGCATACATTCAGGGGAATCGAAGAGGTGGTGAGATTTCCGTTCTCGATTTCCCAAAAAATTCTCGAGGTTCCGATCAAAACCCAGTTCGGATTTCTCAATGTTCTCTTGCTAAAATGCAAAAATGGACTTCGAGAGTTTGAGAATTGGTATAAAATAACCCAGGAGTCAGGACAGAGAAAAGAAAATTGGAGCAATTTGATTTCCGAAGAAAATCTCGAGGTTCCGAACAAAACTCAGCTAGAAAGAAACAAGTAATTTGCAATTAAGACTGTAAATTAAGCTTATCAAAAATACCCATGTCAGAAAGTTTTTCCAAGGATCGTCCAACAATCAAGGTATAATCTCGATTCCGCATCACGAGCAGGTATATTGCTATGAATTTGGATTTCCTCGATCAGTGGGGTGTGTGGTGGTATTGACACAGTAGAGTGGTAAAATTGTTGAGATGAAGAGGGTGTAAAATTTGATTTGGTTTGCAGATTTTTCTTCTATTATTATCTGATCGGTGGTTGGAGTATAAACTAAAAATTTACTAGCAGTATGGAGAGTGGGTTTGGGTTGAAAAGTGGGAGTAACTTTTTTTCATCATTATTCAAACTTTTTTCTATTTGCTAATTTTACGTCAAACTTTTATGATTTATTGGTTCATCTCGACGAGAGGAATCGAAAAAGTAAAAAAAATTTGATCGAAACCGTAATTTTTGAAAAAAAACAAAAATATGTCAAAAAACAGTTTTTGACTTATTTTGTCTTTTTCAAAAAAATTATGAGTTCCGATAAAATTTTATACTTTTTCAATTCCTCTCGTTGAGATGAACTAATAAGTTCTAAAAGTTTGACGTAAAACTTTCAAACGCAAAAAGAAATTGAATAAAGACGGAAAAAAGTCATTCTATACTTTTTAATCTGAACCTATCCAGAGTAACATTTAAAATTTGATTAAAAACGGAAAAAAGTCACTCCCTACTTTTTAATCCAAACCTGCCCGGGGTAACCTTTAAAGGGTACAGGGTATTTTTCTTTGAAACCAAATTTTTTTTCTTCGTCATTCTTTATAACCAGATGATGGTGGTGGTTTGAGGGAATGGGTAAAACGGGAAGATACTTTATCAATTTGAGGGCATTTTCGTCATTTGATCAACACATTAAACACCGTCTAAGGGATATCTAACAGATGGGGGAATCTGTGTAATGTCAGGCACAGTAGGGGAGGTCAGTGACATTTCAGAAATCTCAGGGGAGGTCTTTGATTTTGTCAGAAACCTCAAGGGAGGTCAGTGAAATTTACCCTATTATCATTAGGTACAAAAAATAAAAAGTATTTCTCAGGAAGGTAAGATAGAATACTTAATTACCACTATGACTACTTTTTCAAAATACATTTACTATTAATGAAAAGGAAGTACTTACCCTAGGGTTTTAGGGTGCCCTAGGATTTTAGGGTTTAGGATACCCTACGGTTTAGGCATTTTTATAGGATACGTATGGTTTAGGCACTTTTATAGGGTACCTTAGGATTTAGATACTTTCATAAGTTATCCTAGAGTTTAGGCACTTTCAGGGTTTAGAGTTTTAAGTACTTTCATAAGGTTTTTGTGTTTCGTTAATTGGAGGTGACCTGGTGGAGAAATACTTTTTATTTTATGTACCTAGTTGTAAAAAACCCTACAATTTTTTGGTCCACAACTTTTTGTTAGCGGAAACTCCCGAAAGTATGCTTAATTGGTAAAGAATCTAAAATGAATCTGCGAAAGGCTTTCCTCGTAATTACTTCAAATATACAGGTCAAATTGCGGAATACCAACTTTAGCGATCAATAAATAGATTAGATTACGACACTTTTAGAAATGGACTGGTTTAGCGAGCTCAGGTTACCGGCACATGCTATCGTTGTGTTTTACTTGTGTATCATTTTATTGTTTCTCCCTTGTTTTTATTATTTTTATTTTTTAAGTATTCAGGTCAGTCTACTCGCATCTCATTCAATTTTAGGCGATTAATCCGCCCGCCCACTTGCGTGAGTCTGAGTCCCAATTAAAGCCAAAACAAAGTTCTGTATGAACTGACTCTAAAGAATTAAATATCACCTACGAGCTTTTGAACCCTAAACATAAAAAATGCAGCAAATTCATAAGTTTGAGGCCTTCATACCAACCCCTCTCATTTTGCCTGTTTGATATCCTATTTTGGGTATCTCAATTGACTGCTCATTTTGACAAAAACAACGAAAAAATTTACTGCTCATTTTGAATCATTCATTTGCTTTGGATGTGTTATATGTTTTTCCGTATGTAATAGATCTTTGTAACAATTGTATTAATTAATTACGGTAGGTTGTAATCATCATATTTATCAATGAATTTCTAATGTGTTCCTAAAAATTTAAAAAAGAAATGAATAAATTTACAAAGTTCTGCAGACTAAATCTCATAAATAATTAAAATTACTTTTAACGGTAGATAATAAGGGGTAATATTGAAGATCTCACAAAATGTTGCAGGGAGATATACATTAGCTGTACAAATTCATATGGAGGGACTAGTATATTGTACTGATAAAAATATAAATTAGCAAGGCCTAATAGTCTCATCATCCATATGGTCAGATCAATTGTATAGAAAACCAGTCCAAAATTTTGTTTAGAAAAATACTATATATTTTGCTCGGTCGTCAATTTCTTTCCAAGAAAACTCATGAACAATAAAGAAAGAAAATTGATTTTTACACTCCTCTTTTATCCAAATAAATTTTTTTGTTTTGTTTTGTAATGATGTGAAATTATAGGATTAGCCTTTACATATGTATGAAGGGTAATTTTTAGGGCTGTGCAAAAAATCCGGTGAATCGTGAAGAACCGATCCGTACCTTTTAGATTTTGTCTGTGGATTAATAGTCCGGACACGGGTTGAAAAATTAAAAAACTGTGACCCGCGATTTGATCCACGGATTTTTATTACGAAACCGTGGATTAACTGAACCGAACCGCGATAATTGATTATAAATATAAATATATATTAATATACATAAATAATTTTCACCTATAAATAAATTAATAGTAAAATTTTGTATACCAATTTCAGTATTTTACTTAATGGGATATAATGTAAATCTATATAAAATGCTTTAGTCTGCAAGATATATGATTATATGCTAGTGTTTAATTTGGTGTATGCTTTAATCATTTGGTGTATGCTCTATCTGAGCTCTGCTACGCGCGGAGACAATTCGCAGAGAACTACGCAGACATAAATGCGTTTGGCCCCATTTCGGGTCCCGAAAAAATCTAGAAAAATATCCATAAAATTTAGAATATTATTTTATGGAGCCCTGTAAAAAATCAACTCCAGTGGATATCGATAAGTATTACTTTTGGATTCGTATGGGCGAACTGAGCAGTTTCGCCTCTACGAATCCAAAAGTAATACTTATCGAAATCCACTGGAGTTGATTTTTTACAGGGCTCCATAAAATAATATTCAAAAATTTATAGATATTTTTTCTAGATTTTTTCGGGACCCGAAATGAGGCCAAACGCATTTGTCTCTGCGTGGTTCTCTACAGATTGTCTTTGCTGTTAGTATTTTTGGCTCTATTTCTAGAACTGTAATGCAGCATTGAACTGTAATACTTTAGTCTGCGAGAGATATATGATTATACGTTAGTTTTTAATTTTTGCTTGCTTACATAACAAATTCGTGGATAAAACTGTAATCGATCCGCTAGTCACAGATTGAATTGAAACCAAACTGTAGGACTTTTGGTCCGAAAAGTCCTAATAATTTTATAATCCTACATAAATGAAGACCTCAAAGCAACAAGTGAAGCCGGAATTCAACCTCCACTAAATAGGGTAAACATTACCCATTTTTATTGATTGAAATAGCGTAGATTTTATCATAAAATGATGTCATGCTTATCAAAAAGTATATTGCATAATAAATATGACTATCATTTTTATGATGGAGTCTGTACCATTTTAATCAATAAAAGAAGAATAATGTTCAACCTCTTTCGAGAGGGTAACCAAAATTGCACTCTTTTTTTCTCCCTTTCAATACTTCTCCTCCCATCTCTCTACTCTAATCTTTTTCAAACCCTAATTTCTTCTCAAGTGATCAAAAACCATGAGGAAAGACCGAAAGCGATCGCAACGCGAGGACTCCTCCTCCTCCTCCACCACCATTATCGACCGCAACCACCACAAGAAGCACCACCACAACAACAGCTCCCCCCCAATTCCGCCAACTGGTAAGCCCTCGTCTTCCGCCTTCGTTTCGTACCTCGAAATCCCCAACTTAAACCCTAAGTTGAAACTCCTCTGCGAAATCATCGCCAACACCCCCTCCCTCTCCGTCGAGAAGGTTCTCGACGACACGGGCATTAGGGTTTCCCAGGAGGACGTCGAGGAAGTCCTCAAGCTATCCTACGGGTCCCCCGGCCCCGCCGTGAAGTTCTTCCGGTGGTCCGGGATCCAGTTACGTGACAGACACAGCCCTTACGCTTGGAATTTAGTTGTGGATTTGTTAGGCAAGAATAAGCTGTTTGATGCGATGTGGGACGCGATTAAGTCCATGAGGAAAGAAGGGTTGCTTTCGCTGGCGACTTTCGCGTCGGTTTTTAGCAGTTACGTTGGTGCTGATCGAGTGGACGAAGCTATCATGACGTTTGAGGTGATGGATCAGTATGGGTGTAGGAGGGATACGGTGGCGTTGAATTCACTCATTAGTGCCATTTGTAGGGAGGGGAAGACGGTGAAGGCGAGGGAGTTTTTGCGCGTGGCCAGGGAGCTGGTTAGGCTGGATGCTGATACGTATGCGATTTTGCTCGAGGGGTGGGAGAATGAAGGGGATGCGGCTAGTGCTAGGCAGACTTTTGCACAGATGATGAGTGATATAGGTTGGGACCCAAAGAATGTGCCTGCGTACGATTCGTTCTTGACCACTTTGGTTAAGGCTCCGGATGGCATGGTGGAGGTGTTGAGGTTTTTGGAAATGATGAAGGATAGGGGATGTCATCCGGGGGTGAAGTTTTTCAAGGTTGCGCTTGAAGAGTGCGTGAGGACAGGTGACGGGAGGAGTGCTAAGTTACTTTGGGAGACAATGATCAGAATAAATGGGTTGAGACCTGATACCCAGATGTATAATTCGGTGATTGCTTTGCATGGTTATCTTAATGATTCTGACTTAGCTATACGGCTTTTGGACGAAATGGTATTTAATGGTGCTTTCCCTGACTCTCAGTCGTATAGTATATTGTTGAGATTCTTGATTAAGAAAAAGAGGGTACGGGATGCTTCGCCGGTTTTTGCTGAAATGGTTAAGAATGAGTTTGTTCCTGACCATGAAATCTGTAGTTCAGCTGTTAAGATGTATATGGATCATGGGGACACTTATATGGCCATCAAGGTTTGGAAATTCATGATTGAGAATTACAAGTCTGATTTGGAAGAAACTGGGAATACGCTGGTGATGGGGCTTCGCGAGATTAATAGGGTCCCCGAAGCTGTCAAGTATGCTGAGGATATGATTGATCGAGGGATCAAGTTGAATTCTTCTACATTGTCACTGTTGAAACAGAGCCTTTCCAAAGTCGGGAAGGGGTTTCTTTATGACGAGCTTCTGAGGAAATGGAAAACTCGATAGGTCAGCTTTGGAGCTTGTTTAAATTGTATGTTAACAACTTAACATATGCAATTAGTTTACTATTCACTAAACTTGAAATTTTTTGCCCTCTCGCGTCTGACATGTCACTTATTCTCTTTAGAGGAAACAAGTGTATTGCACATGGTATAACATCTGCGTTGGCTGCACCTTTGATGTTCTTTATGGCCTTTAAATATATTCGCAATTATAGAAACCTGTATTTTTTTTTTTCATTCACGAAAAGCTTAGAAACCAATATTGTCATGGTTACACGCTCGGCAACCCAAGACCTCACCTACCTACACCCCATTTGTTGATGTCCATCTATCTGTCTTTCATATGTATAGCTCGTTTTCCCATCTCCTTCACGTGTTCATTTTGTTTCACCAAAACCACTATTGTGCCATTACTCAGCTTTCATTGTGGAGTTTATATGCAGAAGAGATCTATCAATTTTGTTAGAAGTCGGCAGAAAAACAGCTGTTTGTCCTAGTGTTCGGTGATTGGTCCTCATATTATGGGAACCTTATAGTATTGCACTTCACATTGTATGTTGATATTGATGAGATATACTGCTTGCACACCCGAAGGAAAGCGTTCAAATTCAGAGGGGAAGGAAGCACAATCTGGCCCGTGTTACCCAAACAGTGAGCAATAAGGAAGTTGAGTTTATAATGAACAGTCTTGAGGTGAATGAAGAAGAGGTAACTTGAAGCTTGCACACCTGAAGGAAAGCGTTCTAACACAGAGAGGAAGGAAGCACAATCTGGCCCATTTTACCCAAACAGTGAGCAATGAGGAAGTTGAGTTTATAATGAACAGTTTTGAGGTGAATGAAGAAGAGGTAACTTAAAGCTTGTCCACATGAAGGAAAGCGTTCAAACGCAGAGAGGAAGGAAGCACAATCTGGCCCGTGTTACCCAAACAGTGAGCAATAAGGAAGTTGAGTTTATAATGAACAGTCTTGAGGTGAATGAAGAAGAGGTAACTTGAAGCTTGCACATCCGAAGGAAAGCGTTCTAACACAGAGAGGAAGGAAGCACAATCTGGCCCATGTTACCCAAACAGTGAGCAATGAGGAAGTTGAGTTTATAATGAACAGTTTTGAGGTGAATGAAGAAGAGGTAACTTGAAGCTTGTGCACCCGAAGGAAAGCGTTCAAACACAGAGAGGAAGGAAGCACAATCTGGCCCGTGTTACCCAAACAGTGAGCAATAAGGAAGTTGAGTTTATAATTAACAGTCTTGAGGTGAATGAAGAAGAGGTAACTTGAAGCTTGTATATGGGTGTGTTTTCCACAATTACTCAGAATGATTAATTTATCTATCTTCTCGTTTGATGCTTCTAGTTTCAAGAATTGCGTAAATGGTTAGGAGTTCTTTGTAGAATCGTAAGGTAATGACTGTTAGCTGTACGGACACTCTGTCAAATTACTGTTAGTTGTACTATTTGCCTGTTAAAATGCGCTGAGTCTAATGCAGAAAAGGTAACGTTTTGTAGACTAATTGAAGTTAAATCTGATCTGGATTTTGTGCTCATCAAAATACTTACATCTTCGGTTCTTTCTTGGTCGCTTCTTAGTTCTTGCAGCTCCTTTAGCCTTATGATATTGAGTGCTTTCGGTGGAATTGGTTATGCTTGTGGAGGGTTTCATGTCTTGTGATTTTGGGGAGTTACTTTGTTTCGTCCCCTTCAAAAATATTGGACAATTAGTTTCCTAGATGATTAGGGAAATGTTTACTCAGTTTGCTAATTTCGTACTAGGATGCCTACTCGACAAAAATGCATGGATTTGTGATAAATTTTGCAAAATCTGGAAATATAGTTTCCAGATTTAGTGTTTCAAATCTAGTGTTGACAAAGTTGGGGTTGATTGTCCTCTCGTATCCTCTTTTGGGTGGTCCTCTTTTTTCGGTGTCTCAGTGTATTTTCGGTCATTTGATTACGTGAAAATCTTGAGAGATAGAATGATTCAATTGCTGAAACGAAACACTAGTACATAGTACTATATACAAATTGGGTTCAAAAGAACCATGTCCCCCCATGGCCATCTATCCTTTCCCAACTCAAACCCATCTCTCCACCACGCAATTATCCGTACAGAGTCGAGAAACTCATCCTGTTGAATGGTGAAAGGTGGGCTGGAAAGGGGAGCGTCATATATAACATGAAATAAATAACGTTATGGCAGTTCAAATCTATAAATCAAAATAAACACAACAAATTTTATCCTTTTTTTTTTTATAATCGAATGAATGAGTCAATTTACACGCACTTTGACTAATTTTTGTCGTTAAATAACATACGGCATTCCACTGTTTCTATTGAACAAATACTGCATTATAAGGTTATGATATGGGAGAAAATTGAGTTACACAACAAGATTTTGGAATCCCTCGCACAAGCCTTGATGAACTTTGGATACAGGCTTGTTTAATTGAGCTAAACGTTTACAGTATTTCCAACTCTCTCTTTTTTTTTTCCTTCCTCTTTCTATTGAACTAATATTGGGGAAATCACTTCAAAGACTAAGGGGTGTTTTGGCCTAATAATCCTTTTGGATTATTTTTTTCTTTATTGAAAATTTTCCCCTTTTTTAAAGTTTTGCATCAATTTTTTTCCACCCCATAGAGTATCGGTTCGTCTCAAAAAAATAAATCGAGAAAGTAAAAAAATTAACTGTAGAAAATTAAACTAGAGATAAAAATAATCATCGATCTTTGTCTTGGATGAATTAATATTTTTACAAAAAATCAATGCAAAATTAACAAATGTGAAATAATAATAAAGATTACTTAATTCAGAAGGATTAGTAGGCCAAATCAAAGAAGAAATTTGACCAACAGAGATGGTGAGTGGAAATAGTTTAATCATCAAATAACAGAGCCATACAACAAGTGCTGGAATAGCTCAGTTGGCTAGAGCGTGTGGCTGTTAACCACAAGGTCGGAGGTTCGAGCCCTCCTTCTAGCGCCTCATTATTTTTCTTTTTCACATTCTCCATTCTTTTTGAATGGGTTTTTCATATTTCTTGTTGAAACAAAGCACGACCTTTCTAGTTGATAAACAAGTTAGATTAGCATGTGCATTTGTGACATTCAATGCATCCTACGGTTTTGTACATTCAAACTTCGAGCCTTTCCCTCGTTTCTAAGAGGTACAATCACTTGAACCGAGCTCAAGTTATGATTGAAGCATAATTGGGCGAATCTAAATATTATGGTATATCATGTTTCCATTGTTGAGTTTCATAAATATTCTGCCATGTTATACTCAATTTAGATACGATTGGTTTGTAAAGTGAGTCAATTACTTTCATGTTGTGTTTTTACTCAACAATAGTGTGTGTATATACACACATACATACACACAATCTGTTTCACATGATGAAGTCCTCATTTTAGTTAAAATGCAAACCTCTCTATTTCTCCTATTTTTCGATGGAATTTCGATGATCCGACCTACTCAAATTTGATAAAAACGTGATTTTAAAGGTACTGGCGAAAAATTGGCAAAAAAAATAACCGGGAAGGGCTTGATTTGAATAGTTTTTATTTGAACCGTTTAATAAAAAACTGTTCGAATGAAGCCCTTCCCGGTAATTTTTTTTGCCGATTTCTTGCGGGTATTTTAAAATCATGTTTTGAACACATTAAGTGGTTCGGATCATCGAAATTCCATCAGGAAAGGGGGTCCACATAATTTCTCATGCATGGTTATGATCAGGTTAGGACACTGGTTCTATTAAACAAGGGTATACACTTTAGCGGAAAATAGCATAGTGCCCACGGGTGGTCGACCACTTGACCGAATTCCTACGCCAATAATGTAATATTAAAGGCAGTGGCGGTTCCAGTATTCTAAGTTTTTTTTTGGCATTCGTTAATTTTTATCTACATTATCCTAAGGGATTCAGGGGAGGGAGATGAGGGTTACGGAGATCGAAACCTACCTATGTGTATGAAAGTATATAATGGAGGCCAACTGCACTCCATTTCACTAGCCCAATATTCTGGTTTGGTGGCAAAATTATTCAAATTTTTTTTTTTGTAAAACCTATAAAAAGTGAAGATATTTCTTTTGGCTGGAAATTTATTGGGCTTGGTTCACTTTGTTTTATAGAGTTATATTATTTATTTACTCACAAATTTAAGTGAATTTTTATTTACTTTAACTACATACAAATAATTCAATACAGACAATGTTAAAGAAAATTACAATTGTATGTTAAAATCATTAAAAAAATTAGTGCATTTTTTGAATCTAGGGGTACGCTTGAACTCTAAAAAAGTAGTAGAGCTGCCATTGTGTAAGATAAAGGTGGTTAGAGTTTAAAAATACCTAGCAAGAAATATTATTTTTGTCAGATTATAATTTTTTCGTTTGACCTTATTTATAAAAGACAACGACGTTAATAAAAATGGTAACCGAAAACTCATAAACAAGTAATCAGAGCTCTATTTAATTATTTTTCTAAAAGGAGAGGATAAAACAAGAAATACAAACAATTTTGTTTTTTTTTATATTTTATTTTATAGGAACACAAGCATAATTAAGAAAAAGCTTTTGTATATGAACGCGGTAGTGAGTCAACTTTTAACCAAGTAATGGTGTCGAATATCACTATCACAATCAATTTTTATAAACAGAACCGACACCATCTTTATCAAAGTGGGCTCATAGTCGACGGATAGTTTTCCTAATATATACAGTATAAAATTTCAAACATGTTTGGATATTAATAAATATATTATGGATATTAATACACTTTCATAACTATTAATACGTTTTTTTAAATTTAATACACCTTTAACTTATTATCTTCTGTCTTTAAAGTCCTTAGAATTGGTTTATAATGATTTGCGAGCAGGTAATGTATAATTCAATATTAATCTTTTAAGTCACGTGTTTAGGTTAAGGGTAAACAGGTCAATTGACAAGGGTCATGACACATGAATTGTACCAATCCTCATACGGTACCACTCAGTTAGACAAGGGTATACCCTTTGGCGGCAAGAATAAAGTGGAGTAAATAGCCACCAAGTGCCCACAGGCCACATGTGGCCTTATTCCCAGCCATTAACTTATGCTGCTTGTAGGATTATTTATTTTTTTAAATTTAAACCATTAATCGTAGAGATGAACCGTGGACGGCTCGAATTGCTTATTACGTGTCTTATCACGCAAGGGTGTACTATGACATACCTGAGGTCTATGTAAAGGTGGATAGGATTTAAAAATACAGGGCGAATGTTTCTGTTTAACGTCGTTTACAACCGACAACAGTGACGTTTATAAAAATATTGTAACTGAAACCTCATCAACAAGTGATCTTATTTTTCTAAAACAGAGAGGATAAAGCCTGAAACACAAACAATTTTACTAGGAAGAAATTAAAGCTTTTTAGTTTTGTATATATATGAATGAGGTAGCTAGTGAGTCAGCTTTCTACAAAACACCAGTGTCGAGTATCACTATCAAAATGTAGTATTTCTATTTTCTATGACCAGAACCGACACCATTTTGTGGATCTCAAAGGACGGGCCCAACAGGCGAATTTTACAAGGAAGAAAGAATTAACGTACACTCCTTTTATTATATTCCACCACGTACGCTTGCTATGCTTTCATTTCATTTCTTTCCTTATGTTATTAGTCTCATGATGACCAGTACTACCACGTTTCTCACCTAATGTATGTCATGCGCGTGCGTGTATGTATGTACGTAGTTTACATCTGAATCTGGGGCTTATTTGTTGGGAGGATAAGGGAGGCGATGAGAGAGGGATCATGGGATAAGGGAGGGAGGGAGGGATGGGGAGAAGATCGAAAGAGATGTGTTTGTCGGTGGGAGAAGAAAGGGGGAGATCGACCTTAATTAACACCCTCCAATTAAGGGTGTTAGCTAACAACACCTCTCACCTTAAGATTAGTTTATCACCCCTCAACTCATTTTGTATTCTCAATGAAAGGATTAAATGAGGGCAACCATGTAAGTAATTTATCACATTATCCACTCTTATTCACTCATATCAACTACTATCCAAATTCAGTATTAGGTAATCTCTCTCCTTAAATAATTCCCCTTTATAATATATCCATTATTCTTCCTTATACACCCAAAAACCTTATCCGTCTGACAAACTGGCCGTTGGTTAGGCCCAAAACTTAGAGGGTTATTGCCTCCTATGTTTTAGGTTCAAAACCGGTCTTTTGGTTTTATCAACCCTTGTGAGCCCAGTCTATATATAATAAACAAGGTATTCACGGTCCTGCATAATTTCAGTTGTTCAAAAATATTTTGAATGGTCGAGATTGAGAATTATAAACCTTATTCACGGCTCCTTCATGAATAAGATTTTCTCTTAAAGGAGTACCTCACAACCAATGGTGCAAACTGATTGCTACAATGTCACACTTCCATCATGATACATTGTACTTCGATAAACTAACTTTGTTACCTCATTGTTATTGCCAATAATCAAGTTTGCAAACCATCCCCTAATCTTAGAAGGTCTGTCGCACGTGTAAGGGCCACACCCACAATTATTGACTTCGAAGGCCTTTTTTCCTCGGATCAAAAAAAAAAAAAAAAAAAGCCTTTTTTCCTGGCCAATTAAAATAAAACCTACTTTACCAGAATCTTAGGAGTACCTGTTATGGGGCCCATCGACAGCACAACTCTTGTGCTTGGGGTCCTAATCTTTATTATGTCCTGTCCAAATCTTTATTATGTCCCATTTGGTTGTTTAGTTTATGGAAAATTCTATGTATCCAGACTTCTTTATTATGTCCCACTTTAAGTGAATATGGACCATCGATTATCAAATTCGGTTTAATTTTTGGGTACTATTTATGGGTACTCTTTTGTGGCCATTGTATTCTTGAGCTAGTTCAAAGTTCCTATCTAGGGCTGTAAACAAACTGACCAGCTCGCGAACTTGATTCAACTTGACTCGACTCGTTAAGGCTCGTTTCGACTGATTCTGAGACCTTGTGAAGTTCTATCCCTGCTAATTCTTGAATTGAACAAGTTTGATAAAATTGATGTGCCAACTTATAAATTCTATTATTCTTAGTACGTTTGTGGCTTTGCAAATCATTTAAGATTCTTGTTCCACCAAAGTGGGGTTAAAGATGAAAACACTTTGCTTTATGGATACAAAAAATGTCTTTTCGATTCTTACTTTGTCAAGGTGAAATACACACAACTTTATTATTTTCTTTGGCAATAAAAAAAGAGTTAATTTTCAGAAGGGGCAAAAACAAAAGAAATAAAGAAAAATTTGAGAAAAACTAAAACTGCTGTCAGGAGAAATTAATGTTCATAATAAAAATTAGTGGTGGGAAATCAATACTGTGAAGAATCGGTAAAACCATAAACAAACATCCAAACTTTAACAATTCAACGGATCTCACTTGTCCTAACATAACTCTTCCTGCTCATCAAAATTGTCTTCCCTTTTGAATTGGACAATATCTGTCCACGATCATGACCAATACCATGGCTTTCTGATGAACCTAGTGATGTTAATGTAAATCTACTCTCGTCCTTGAAAGAAGTATTGGAATCGAATCGAACCTCAACTGACGAGCGCATGACGTGACCGCCGGAACTTTGATAGATGTCACACACATCGCTAGAAAAATAAGGAAGGATGATAGCAAACAAACATACAAGAGTAAAAGCCCAACAAACAAAACCACAATCAAGACCAATACCATGGCTTTCTGATGAACCTAGTGATGTTAATGTAAATCTACTCTCGTCCTTGAAAGAAGTATTGGAATCGAATCGAACCTCAACTGACGAGCGCATGATGTGACCGCCGGAACTTTGATAGATGTCACACACATCGCTAGAAAAACAAGGAAGGATGATAGCAAACAAACATACAAGAGTAAAAGCCCAACAAACAAAACCACAATCCATGGCTTTCTGATGAACCTAGTGATGTTAATGTAAATCTACTCTCGTCCTTGAAAGAAGTATTGGAATCAAATCGAACCTCAACTGACGAGCGCATGACGTGACCGCCGGAACTTTGATAGATGTCACACACATCGCTAGAAAAATAAGGAAGGATGATAGCAAACAAACATACAAGAGTAAAAGCCCAACAAACAAAACCACAATCAAGACCAATACCATGGCTTTCTGATGAACCTAGTGATGTTAATGTAAATCTACTCTCGTCCTTGAAAGAAGTATTGGAATCAAATCGAACCTCAACTGACGAGCGCATGACGTGACCGCCGGAACTTTGATAGATGTCACACACATCGCTAGAAAAACAAGGAAGGATGATAGCAAACAAACAAACAAGAGTAAAAGCCCAACAAACAAAACCACAACCACCACATTAATAGGCACGATTAGAGCATCTACGGTGGAATAACCAAAACCATAAGGTTGCTAAAGTTAGCAATGTTTCCTCAGAAAAGTGCTCACAGTGGCATAATCAAATTTAACAACCTCTTAGCAACTTATCAAATTTTGGCTATTGGATAATCATAAGTAGTAACATTTTGCCAATAACCAAAACCTTCTCTCTCTCTCTCTCTCTCTCTCTCTCAACAATGTTTCTAAGAAAAACATTTTTAGAAGATTTTTGTGACACCCCGCTTTCCGGTTGCCGGCGGTACTGCAGGATGGCAGGCTCAAACAAACAAGAGTAAAAGCCCAACAAACAAAACCACAACCACCACATTAATAGGCACGATTAGAGCATCTACGGTGGAATAACCAAAACCATAAGGTTGCTAAAGTTAGCAATGTTTCCTCAGAAAAGTGCTCACAGTGGCATAATCAAATTTAACAACCTCTTAGCAACTTATCAAATTTTGGCTATTGGATAATCATAAGTAGTAACATTTTGCCAATAACCAAAACCTTCTCTCTCTCTCTCTCTCTCTCTCTCTCTCTCTCTCAACAATGTTTCTAAGAAAAACATTTTTAGAAGATTTTTGTGACACCCCGCTTTCCGGTTGCCGGCGGTACTGCAGGATGGCAGGCTCCGTCCGGATGGGAGGGGGTAAGTTATGATTTATAAGAAAAGATCTCTCCTACTTGTGCAAGGCCTTTTAAAGCCGAGAGGGCGGGCCAAAGGGCATCGGAACTTCACAGTTAAGCGTGCTCGTCCTGGGAGCAATCCAGGGATGGGTGACCTCACTGGGAAGTCTATGGGCTTTGGGCGTCCAAAGCGGATAATATTGTACAAAGATGGAGCGGGTCGTTACAATTTTTTTTTTCAAAAACAGTTAAACTTTCTTTTTTATTAAAAACTGTTTTTTTAAAACTTTTTTGGAAAAATGTTTTTTCAAAATAAAAGTTTTCAAAAAATTATTTTCTATTTATAATAACCTGTTTTTCTTAGTTTGAAAACTCTTTTAAAAAATTGATTAATATGGCGATAATTTTAGATTTTTACAGGTTGAAAATGTAATGTAGCAAGTTTTGATTATTTAATATTGATTATACTACTGTAGACATCTATATTGCTAACATTAGTAACCTCTTAAATGAATAATCAAAAAGTAATATGATAACTTTTAATTATCTAATTTTAATTAGTCTACTGTTGATGCTCGCAAACTATCAAGTCCAGCCATATATAACAAGCCTACCTTGCACATTATAACTGCAAGCCGTTAAAACTTGAATTTGTCAGACCTAGACAAGCCTGCCAAAACTAGTTAAATTCGTCCTTCAATCAAATCTCACCAAACGACCTGATTTACTTGAGATGGGGACGGACGGGGTTTAGTGACTGGGTATGGTCCATTAGGTGTTTTACGGACTTTGTCTTTTGGGTGTATGAGTTTTTCTCCTTTTGGTGTTTCATCCAATTTTTTATTAGATGCTTCATGTACTTTTTGTCCAGTTTTAATACAAATAATTTTTGCCGACCAAAAAAAATTTCCAAACACCAACATTGAAAAAAACTAAGTCTATTGGTACAACAGATTGGTATAGACTTTGTGCACAGATCTATCGTGGGGTTCACTACAGGTCTCACACAAAATGATCCGAGCTGTTCATTAAATGTAAAACATTTTTTTCAAGAGCTTCCCACAAAAATTAAGCTCAATTCGATACCTATATGTGTTCAATCCAATCATCTAACTTTTCATATCTTGAAATCTAAATGAAAAATTAGATGATTGGATCAAACACATATAGGTATTAAATTGAGCTGAATTTTTGCAAGTGCCCTTGAAAAAATGTTTTACATTTAATGAAAGACTCGAATTATTTGTGTGGGACCCGTAATGAACCCCGCGATAGATCTGTGCGCAAAACCTGTATCAATCTACTGTACCAATAGACTTACTGATTGAAAAATATACAGACAAATATAAGTTGTCAACTTGTCATGGTAATGGAGCCACCCGCCCACTCCGCATCTGGAGGAAATAAGTAATTCATTATTTTCGCATAACCGGGGGATACGTTTCCTAGTTGGATTGGGAGGGGCTGTAGTGTACCTCTATACTATACCGTGTAGTGCGGTTACTTCGACCGTCTATCTTGGCATGAACAATTCGAATTTAATCCGAACTCTTATTAATCCGAGCCGTTGATTGTTCGAATTAAAATTCAAATCGTACATTATCGAAATGAACGACTGAATCAATCGCAGTACACGTGCAGTGCAGGGATCCCCCTACTCGATCTCGCAATGCCCCGGGAACTACTATTGCACTAGGACCACTGCAACGACATGACACAGTCCTAGTAAAATACTACCCCACTTTCATTCCCAAGCTCTGCTTTTGTCAAGGGTAAGTGTGGTGGTTGGCTGTGGGGGATGGCTTCTGATTGGTCACCAAACCACGGATATCCTCCTCCTCTCTTTTTTGCGTAACTGGTTTATTGTTTCTTGATTACTTATTACCCATTTTTATTTCAACAAAATATGATTACCCAACAAGTTTCTCCGATTCCTTAAAACATGCTGTCCTTGTCTTTTCCTTCCATCATAGGTTTTAAGTTCGAGACCTCTTAAGTTGATATCAACTGCTTTGAAGTTAGTCTATTTAGAGTTTTGTTTTGATTTTAATTAAGACCTCGGCAAGTAAGCGGTAGAATTAGTTTTCTAAAATTAGTTGAGATGTGCGAAAATTGGTCCGGATTTATGAAAAAAAAAAAATGCAGTCTCCACCGTCCCCCTCTCTCTCTATATATCACGTGGGTTGAATTGCACCCATATTTTAGTACTCATGAAACCAGTGAGCCATAAGCATCCCTCCCTTTTCCTTGATCAGTTTTTATTCACCTAGCCTCTCTCTCTCTCTCTCTCTCTCTCTCTCTCTCTCTTGTTACCATTGTAGGTTCTGGTTGCCTTTCAGCACCAAGAATCTCCCATTCTCTCTCCATCAGTTCACGCTTTCCACCCTCCATATATTACAACACATTCCTCCATTTATTAAAAGTTTTCTCTGCATCATATTCCTACACCTTCTCCCATTAACGACGTATACAATCTACCGCACTTGCCACCTACGCATATATTATACACAAAAACCCCAATTAACAATCTCCCGAAACAGTTTCAGATCAAGAAATAGAAAACATCAATTCACCCCCTTTTCCCTTTCTCTTTTGTGATATTCTCTCCCCTACTTCAAGCAAAGCAACTCCCCACCTCTCTCTCTCTCTCCACCTTTTATTATTCCCTTCTATCTGTCAAACTTTTTTGGTTTCTGGGTTTCTGTGATCTCATGGAGATCTGCTTCAAAATGGGGGCTTCCCGAGGCAGTTACCCAATTAACTTTGCGTACCCTCATCTTCACAACCAAATCGCTCCTGCTACTTCCTCTGTAGCCACTGATAGTAGCAGTAGTAGTAGTGACTATAGTAATGAGCTAAAGATTAAATCTTTGTTGTATAAGATGATTTGGGAATTTGGGTTGGGCTGTATTCTTCCTCAATCTCGCTTCAAAAATCAGAGGGAGGAGAGAGAGAAGAAGAGTAGCAGCAATTCAGAGCACAACAAGGCGTGGTTGCTTGCTGAATCTGGCCCAGATTTGACTAGTGCTGACCCACAATCAGTGCACTCCTCTTTCAGGTCTCTGTTTTTTTCTTTGGGGTAGAAATTTCCTTTTTTTTAGGGGTAATCACATGTTGGGTATGTTAAAAACACAATGTACTAAATATATATTTTTTGATTCGATAAGTAGTTACACAACTGGAGAATCACGTAAAAATTTCTGTGTCGTTTCTTTGTGTTCTTTCTTGATTTTTCCATAGCCGATGTACTTTTCTTTTTCTTTCATTTGATTTTGATACATAGTTACACAACAAGGATGTCACGTTAAAATCTCTGTGTCGTTTCTTTGTGTTCTTGCTTGTTTTTTTTTTCTTTCTTGATTGATTCTTGGTGCGTGATTGTTCGTGTTGGGTCGAATTAGCACCGAGAGATATGAGGCTGTCGCCAACACTTACTCATTTGTCACTGAAATTTAAGTAAAAAAATTTGGGTATGAAAGAATCGCGTAGACCTCTCGCTCCCGGTAGAAGGTCTAACTTTGAGGTGTCCTTTTTCAGGTTCAGTTTCTGCTCCCAAGTTGAACTCGAATCGATGAATGTGGCTAATCTTAATCCCTCTTCTGCAACTGTCTTGATGGTGAATTTGGACAATGGATTGACCGACTCTCGTTCTCGTGTGCTAAAATGGAAAAGAATTGAGTCACTGGAGAGGAGTATCTCTCCTGTGGCTCACACCTTGATTAGGTTCTCCTATGGTGAAATCCTATATGCTACTCGCAATTTTTCTAAAGGTATTGAATCGGGTTTATTTGTTTTTTGAATTATTTTCATTCTTGCTTATGGGTTTGTTGTTGTTGATTGTGATTGATTTTGTTGTTGTGGGTAGGCAGGGTTTTGGGCAGAGGAGCATTGAGCTGTGTTTTCAAAGGGAGAGTTGGGTTTTTGAGGACTACAGTAGCGATTAAGCGGCTGGACAAGGAGGATAAGGAGTCATCAAAGGCATTTTGTAGAGAACTGATGATTGCTAGTTCACTCCAAAACCCGAATATTGTTCCTCTTGTGGGGTTCTGTATCGATGCTGAAGAGGGTTTGTTTTTGGTGTACAAATATGTATCTGGTGGAAGCTTAGAGCGGTATTTGCATGGTATTATGAATAATCGCTTATCTTACAAGTGGACAATTGGCTTCATTTTTTGTTGAAGTTAAATGACTTTGGGTATACCCGTTTGCAGACAAGAAGAGGGGAGTGAAGGGCGGTCCATCACTTCCATTTTCCGTGAGGTATAAGGTTGCCATTGGAATAGCAGAGGCCATCGGTTATCTGCACAACGGAACAGAGAGATGTGTGGTTCACAGGGACATTAAACCCTCGAATATCCTTCTATCTTCTAAGAAAATGCCAAAGGTAAGGATGGATCATTAGAATTCGGTTTATTTTTGTTGTGTTCTGGTAATATGCTAACAGTATCATTGGTATTTCTAGTTATGTGACTTTGGATTAGCTACATGGACTACTGCACCTTCGGTACCTTTCCTTTGTAAAACTGTGAAGGGAACATTTGGGTATGATCTCATTCTCAAGAAGACTTACAAATAGAATGAAGCTAAATTAAATTACTATCCCATCTTTTGTTTCTTGTTTGACGACGGTCATTTGTTTTCTTCCCTCTCCTGAAATTGTTAGTCAATTTTACAGTTACTTGGCCCCTGAATATTTCCAGCATGGGAAAGTGTCTGATAAAACTGATGTCTATGCTTTTGGGGTGGTCCTTTTGGAACTTATAAGTGGGCGGAAGCCGATCGGTCCAGGGGAAGAAAACTTGGTCATGTGGGTACGTCACCTTTCTGGTTTCTGCTTAATCACATTCAGTCAACTTTCTGACAGTTGAATCTGTGGTTCTTATTACCTTCCAATACTCAGTTATAAGGTCTGGAAACCTTTTTCTGGTTTCTACTTAATCACATTCATTTGATCGTTTTATGTGGCAAAATGGTTCCATCACTATGCTACGATATTTTTTTTTCGTGAAAGTGACCTTTGTTTTGATTCAGTTATTTGAGTTTTATGGATATATATTGTAAGGTGTGCTTTAAATGTATCAGAAGCGATAACTTTCCTGGGCAAGACTTCATGTGTACGTAGGAATTCTGATTGTTAGCATTTGAGATTTCTTCAATGTCTTTGATTTGCGGCAACAAAAATTGGATTCGTTCAGACTCCACTGTTGTTGAAATAATTTCCTGAACCACACGATAAGATTGCTTCCATGGCTAATGTAGCATAATTGAGTATGATCTTTTAACTTCAAACTTTTCTGCTGAAACAGTTGCTGCCTTGCTGTTCTACCCTTTTTTTTTTCCCGTCTCTGTGTTCTTTGTGTTCTTTCGCCTGAGTACTTTCTGCTGGCAATCCGCCCTCCCAAAACTTGCCGGAACTAGTGTGACTGATTTGTTGAACGTGCTCAAACCCATTCCTATTTCTAACATAACTATTACGTTCTTGACATTTTACAGTTACTATCACGGATTATGGGCCGAAGCTAGTTTGTTAACGTAACTGTTGTTGATTAACACACTAAAAGATGTTGGGTTCTTCTTCCTTTGCAGGCAAAGCCACTGTTAGAGCAAGGCGCCATTGAATGTTTAGTTGATCCACAGCTCAAATTCACTCCTAAAAACTCAAAACAAATAGCCCGGATGGTGGAAGCCGCAGCTGCCTGCATAAACAGCGAAGAATCCCGGAGACCTGACATCGATCAGATTATCACAATAATAAGAGGAGAACAACCACCTAATACCTCTACCCTGAGGAAGTCCGGCTTTCCAAGTAGCGGTAGCGTTATTGGTAACCCTCTGTTTCAACAGACAAAAAGCGAGATGAACAGTCATTTAGCGTTGGCGATGGTAGGAGTTTCAGAGTTTGAAGATGATGATCTTGTTTATTGCCGGTGAACTTAGTCAAATAATCCTTTCAAATGCTCTCTGCTCCCGCTCTTGATCCCCTCTTTTGCGGATTTTAGTATTCTGGAATGTGTTTCAAAAACGCTTTCACCCTCCCACTCGCACCCCACACGCGAATGATGTGACTTAGCCGGTGAACACAAACACACAGCAATCCTTTTTTTTCTTTGTTCTTTCAATTTTTTCCGCCTCTGGTATTATTCTATTGGTTGCGCACTTTGTGCGCAAAGTGTTGATATGAAAATAGCTTCGAAGTTGTATATATAGGAATGGTTGTGTCGTGAGTTATTTCTAGCTTGTTTACAAGTTTTCTTGCTTTCAGATGAAAGAGATGATCAAATAGTTTTTACTTTTTAAGTTACTCTTTTTTTTTTTTTTTTTTTAAATATCCCTCTCGTGTCGCAATTTTCTCTTTAAAAAATAGATTTAATTTTTTTCGGACTTTTGCATTTCGTGTGGTGGTCGGCATGGCTTGCGTATGCATGGGAAACTTGAGGTGAATAAAGAATGGAAGAATGTGTGTCTGTCCATTTAGGGTTGGACTTCTCACCTCCCTTCGGACCGTCTAGTTTTGGTATTTGGGCCTCTGTCGGGCCACTTTGATGGTCAGATCCGTTTCCCATCCAAAACTCGTAGAGAACATGAACCTTGCCGAAGCTCAAGTGATTGAAGTACGGTAAGTATGATTTTGAAACACATTTATCTTGAGCGAAATAGACTGTTGCATTGGATAAGAATCTATTTATCTCAAGATAAATATGTTGATCATGTACAGGCTGATATTCGGTAGGCTATTTTGACCATGATTGATGTGTTCAATGAATTCTAATAAGCGAACGGCTTGGCTCATTGAAGACCAAAATAAACCCCACCTGAACCATTCTTTAAACCGCCAAGCCCTCTAGAATCATCATTTTAACTCCAGCGTAGTTTACACACAACTAAAAAATTAAGGAAATTATCAACGACAAAGAGTCCCCGAGCCTGTGAATTTGAAGTTGGGCAGTTAGAGAGTGGAGACAATCCAACCTCTTACGGAAATTATCAATTGCACATTTTTTCTTTCTTTCATTTGTTTCTCTTTACTGCAAGAAAGAAGGGTCCTGTTTGTCAAACGTGAGGTTATAAAAAAAGAGAGGTAAGTAAACGGTCCAAAGAACAACCATATGTAAATAAGATTAAAAAAAAATTGGGTCAAAAGATTATATTCGTGAAAATAAACGTAACTAAGATGTCACATGAAGCACAAGTAAATATAAAATACCAATCTGTTGTGTAATAAAAGGGACAGGTAAACCAATGAAATGAAACCCACAAGACAACATTAGCGGATGAAGTAATGATACTACCTCCGTCCCAAAAAGATGGTCCGATTTGCAAAACAATAACTTAAAAATAATAGTACTTTTTTTGTGAAAAAAATTTTGAATTTTTTCTCTAGTTGCTTAATAGTATCAATGATTTCTTTTAGTTTATCAAAAAGAAAGTTAAAATTTTTCTTGAAAATAAACATGTTTTTTTTTTTTTTTTTAAACTTCTCGTTTTGCAGACTGAACAATCTTTTTTTGGCATCGAAGGCATAGGGCAGAGATGAATTTTGGAACCGTCTTTCATATGGTTGCGATCATAGAAGTGCACATAGCACATCACCTCATGTTAATTTTCGGTCTAGATTTCTTAACTTTTCTAGGACGTGTTGTCTGTGTACCCTACTATTTGATCAATCTCAAAATATTTTGGCAACATCTTTCACGAGGCCCTTGTTGGCTAGGGCGAAACTATTGAATTCCTCGAACGAAATGAACCTGTCGCCGTCGGTATCGATCTCCGCCATCATTCTCCTGACTTCATCTGCCGTGACGGAGCCCAATGCCTTCAAGGCGTCCCCGAGCTCCGTGGAAGAGATTTGGCCGTCCTTGTCGGCATCGAAATGCCTGAAGATCCGCTCGCGCTCCGCCTTGTCCTGTTGAGTATCCTCAGCCATTGTTCTGTTGTGGCTGCGTTAGAAGGTGTTTTGTTTGGGAAATTAGGTTTCGGTATTTCTGTTAATGGTTTGGAGATGGAGTGAATTATTAGAGTTTTATAGAGGAGGGTGTGGTTGTCCTTTGGCCTCGGGGAGGCAATGTCGGATCGCCTGAGGAATGAATAGCTAATTTTAGATGTTTTTTCTTTCACCATAAGCTGTGGATTAGATTTTAACAACTGTTGGAAGGAGGAAATAGGTTTGCAGCGGACATTGAAATAAGGATTCGCTCGAATGATGTTCTTGTATATCCCGTCCTCTCACGATGCAGCTATGGATCATACCATACCACAATTCGACTTTTCTGATCCGATCGGTTCATTTGGAACCCTGAATGTGTCAAACATTAAGAATAAACTAATTTGATCGGGTAATCGTAAGCACATTATTGCGTAACACTCTGTTTGGTGAAGATCTATACTCCTTTAATTCTTAAATCACATATGTCGTTTATTTTGGTTATGATCACTACGATTAACAGATTAAGTTGATTTTTTCGGCACAGATAATTTACAAATTGGGGCCTAAAAACAGCACATACTAGATCACCAGTAAGAGACTTGTGAAACATATAGGGGAGGAAATAAGAAGAGAAATCACAAAAGAAGAAAAGTAAGAGACACTGTTCAGCAGAAATTCATGGATACAAAATTCTGCTTATTCGTAGAAAAAGAGGATCAAATTAATTACAAGAGGAGGTTCTAAAAAATCTCAGACAATGCACGCGAAACTAGGATACATGCATGCCGTTTTATTGAATCTGCTCGAATGTGGAATTTTTTGCCCAATATCATCAAAACGAAACAAAAAAAATGCTTACAGAGTAGAATAATTACGGAGCAGTTGATCAGAATGTTTTTCCTGAGCCAAGTATGGCAGCAAACACGTCTTCTTTAGTTGGCAAAGCTGGAATTGCACCTCGCTCCTTGACAGTCAATGCACCACAACCATTCGCAAACCACAGAGCACCTCTTAGTCGCTTCTCGTCCTGAAAGATATCCAGATTTTCCAGTAATGTTGGGCAGAATGAAATGAGAAAGAGACCTGAATCGATTTGCCAAAGAAAACTTTCCGTGCATACCGGCAAACCCAAATTTACAATGCACAGTTTGCACCAAGAAGGATACCATGAATAATACACACGGGAAATGGAAACAGGCAAACGTATTCTACAATTGAGTATTTTCACCTGATAAAGAAAAACCCAAAGGGGAATGCCTAATAAAAGATTGAATAAAACTCTTTCAGTAATCACATTTTGCTTACCGACCCTTGTGCTAGGACATTCTCATTTATGATTACCACAGGAAGTTTCTGACATCTGTCAATATGGAAAAACTATCCAAAACATGTAGTTGCTGTATGTATCAGTACTGCTCTCTAGGCAGCTAGGTGTATATTTTCTGCACGTGTCCGAGTGGGAAAGAGGAGATATTGAACAAAATGCAACTTTTCTAAAAGCGGTATCGTTTTAGTAGGCTTTTAGGGTAGAGGTAGATTTCCTAAAGACCTACCATTTTACAGGTGAATGCTAGTAGCAGGCTGTAACATTGTCTATTTTTGTTTCCCCTTCTCAAAGATGATCGTCACCATTTTTTATCCATGTTATGTCAGGTAGGAAAGGCTAACCAGCAAATGCTTTCTTGCTGAGCATGACCAGTACACGTGTTTAAAACATGGTGCTGAGCATTATTAAGTACTTCAATGAAAACAGTACCTCTAGCCATGTGTCATCCTCAGCCAGTTGTGCTAATACTCCAGCCACAAAAGCATCTCCCGCTCCTGTAGTGTCCACAGTGTCCACCTTTAAACCCGTAACTCTGCCAGTGAACTTCTGAAAGAACACATAACTCCAGCCAGCTTCAGACGCACAGTTATAATTGATGACAGTTAAAAAAATGGAGCCAAGCAATGCAAAAATGAATTGGTCCAGCAAAAACATATCTATGAGAAAGAGAGCCAGCTGTTTCTCCAGGATTTTAATTTAGTGGTCACGAAATGTAAATTTTTTTTTTTTTGTATACAAAGCCATATATCAAATAAACATATTTATTTTACTTTTTTTTATTGGGTCTGGTTTATTTTGTTTCGTTGAGTTATATTGTCTACGTGCTCACAAATTTAAGTGAATTTTTATTTCCTTTAGCTAAATATGAATGACTAAGTGTTGACAATATATTCCAAGAAAAATCAAATATATGTGAACCTCCTTGAGATATAGTGGAGCTGCCCTGAAGAGAGCTGCCCATACGTCCTCCACCCCAAGATAATATCTCTAGTGGTTTCTGAGGTCATTTCACTATCTTTTCCTTGTGGAGAGCGGACAGGCGGCTGGGAAGAGAGTCTACGTTCTATCTTTGGCAGGCAGAAGGGATAGGTGCGTGTGAATAAAATCTTTCTCGTGCGGGTATCGGATATGGAGCAGAGAGCAGAGGAAAGACCAGAGAGAGGGCAACCTTTAAGCATACAAACTAAGATTCTAGAGAATGGTTGATGTTCAACAAGGTCGAGTGTAGGTCCATTGGTGACAAAACCAGTCTAGGTGAGTTCAGCTCTCAAGCTTTACAATCCTATTTTCTCTCCAAGAATAAGGCAAACATTATATGCTACAGTAAAATGACTTCTCCCATATTTGCTTAGTTGTCAATGTCAAAGACTCAAAGTACGATTGTTTATGCCGACAAACATAATGACTGCCCGATATTCTCTTCAAAAGGAGAATCTTTTCGTTTTGTGTAGAAAAGAAGAAACCTTCTTAGTTTCATTTCCAAAGCAAGGACATTATTATGCCAAAATGCAAGCTGAGTGCACCTATCTTCATAAGAATATGACAGGTTTCTCATTTCCACTTATCAAAGGAAATAGATGAAACCAAACAAGCACAAGTGCACCTATCTTCAAACAATATGACAGGTTTCTCATTTCCACTTATCAACGGAAATAGATGAAACCAAACAGACAGGTAAAACACCAAAAGAGCTTTTCAGCATTTGTTCAATCTAACAAATAATAACTATTTGGAGGGCTTACCTTTGTGAAATACCGGCAACCCTCTGGGCCTCGAGTGACAACAAGCAATTTAAGCTTTGGATGAAACAATTTACGAACAACAACATCATAAGATGGATCGTCCCCTTTAGTCAAGAAAGAAACCTCTTCTTCACTTACCTGGTTAGTAAAATTAACATAATCAGCAGAAATGGAGCTTCCGAGAACATTTTGCTTATTGTGATTTATTCGTATCTATGACAAAGGATTGCAAAAAAGCCAGATAGACAAAATGTCAGGATGATGTTTTTAAAGGGAAGACTACCTTAATTATATCAGCCATCTCCCATATGCTCAAAATCCCTTCTCGGGCACTCTCTTCAGATTCCCACAGAGGAAGCCTCAAATTAGGATCGTAAGACAAAATCACACCAGCATCTTTGGCAGCTTTCGCTGCAGCAATATGAGCAGACTTGCATGGTTCTGTTATCAAACTTATGGAACCATAGTGAAAAATTTTTGCCTGCCAGAGTATATAACATATTACCAGATATTTCTAAACAAACTGGACATTTAGAAAGAATGCATATATATATATATATTTATTTTCGTATAAACTATATTGTATTCATTTGTAGATCGTTTGCTGTAGTGCACATGCATAATCAATATGTCTGAACATATTTATCAGAAAGAAGACATTCATATGAATATCAAGAAACACAAAAAACTTTTTATGGGAGAATGTTTCGACTTCGATATGCGCAACCTGTCCAGATTGTCACTAGCCAGAAATACCATTGACAACGCTGTGACTGTATGAAAAATGGGGCACACAAAGTTATTCTACGATTTTTAGTGCTTCATTGAAGAACATCTAATGGCCTTTAAAAGGGGAGAAAGTAGAACTGTGCAAAGACGAAAGCTCAAAGAAAGCCATAGCTAGACGATGAGTAGAATGAAAGGGGAATATGATAAGCCTGTTAGAAGGATGGAGGTACATGGTGAGTCAAGAGACAAATGGCCCATTGACCCTTCAGTAAAGATAAACAGGGGCGGCTTGTGGATAATGAATATGTAGCAAGGAAAGGGGCGTGCTTTAAAGCAAAGCAAAAGACTAGAACTGAGGAGAAGTTTTGAAGGCCAAAAAGCATAAATATGAAGGAAGTCCGGAAAGAAACAAAAAGAAAAGACACACTAAAAAAAGCCCGTTAGAGATACTATAAAACATTACATACAAACATGCTAAGTTACAGGAGAGGAAAACTGGAATTGGAATCACATTAGATGTACAAAGAATGAAGATTCACGAGAATTGGCGAAAGAAGAGGAAATCAAAGAGAGGTGGAGAGCTAATTTTGAGAGGTCAATGAATGAAATAGTATGCGAACTGAGTTTTACATGAAAGTGCTAATAGTACAAGGAGAGATTAGAAGGTTTTTTCCCTGTAACATAGAGAAATAACAAAAGGTAGAATTGAATCAATTGACTCAAAACTTCTTACAGGCTAAGAACCCCACAAGCATTACCTCCTAGCGAGCTACCCAAGACAAGCTCATTCGGAGAACAGAGCCAAAAGAATGACAATTAAAACACAAGTAACTGAAAGGTCCAATTCTATCAATTGCTCCGCATCTCAAGAAATAAATCACTTGTTCAGAAGGAAGCAAATTTAAAGAATCTAGGCATTGAAGTGTTTTGTTATTCATTATCTGACAAAAGTTGGTAAATGTTTCCATGAAATATCTACATGGTTATAAGGATAAGATGGGTAGGCATTGAAGTTAGTTTTTCTTTCCAATTTTTATGCAGCACAGCATGAGTAATTCTAAATAATTCCTGACTCCTGTTTATCAGAAATATCCTCATCATATAGTTAACAACTTTATGTGTGTGAAAGTTAAACTCATATAGCAAAATATCCACATAAAATTGCATTTGATATCATGTAATCATACTAGAAAACTACTTATGGATTTCTTTCACGCCATGCTTTGCCTCTTGCTTTAAGTATCCAAGTACTCCTCACATACCTTCCTAATTAAGTCATAATCAAGTTCGGATTCTTGAAGCAGCATATCGGCACTGGGATTCCGATAAAACATAAACTCACGTTCCCCATCACTTCTCAGTGTGACAAATGCTAAAGCAGTTCGGGCACCAGGGTCAAAGCGCATCCCTTCACTGTTTACCTTATTCTCCTTCAAAATTTCAGCAAGCATGTAGCCAAACTCATCTTCCCCCACCTGTGCACATCGTATACACATGAACCATCTCAGTGACATGAGAAACTATTATCTTTTTCCAATTACGGCATTGACAAGCACATGACAAGCTGTTCTTGGAAAACCAATTTGAGATACAATTTAGGTTGAAGCACTGAAGAAGTTGATAGATATTGTGTTCAGCTGTAGGGAGCTAGATTTTCAAAGTAAAGTTTACAAACGAGTTCGCAGCTTGGAAGATCAACGGGTGTGAATAGTATTTCAGATTCATATTAAGTAGGAATCATGGTCGATGACTTCTGTCACGCAAGAAACAAATATTTTCGGTTTGTTTTAAACTACCTCTATTGACAACATGACAAACTATTCCTGGAAAACCAATTTTGAGATACGACTTAGGTTGAAGCTGAAGAAGCAAGTAGATACGAAGTTTCAATTGTACGGAGAATAGAATCTCATAATACAGTTCAGAAAACACTTCACCGCCTAAAAGATCACTCAGGTAAATTGCATTTCAGATTCAAGAACAAATAAAATTAAGACGTTGATCACTCTAGATGACTTCTTCACAGCCATAATACGGATGGTATAGACTGTAGATAAGTGTATCCACGAAATATCCAGAGAACCTATTTCTTCAATGGGAAAACAAATACCAGAAACAGTAGGCGTGCTCAAATAAAAATGATTCGAAAGTGTCGAAAGGACAGACCAACTAGGGTAATCAGATACATTATTGTTATCCATTTTGATGCACAGAACTCCATATAACTGAGTTAGTAGGCTCGAACTACATTGGCACAACAGAGGCTGCAATTGGATTCCATTACACCTAATATATGCATGCATATGTGAAGGCTTGGAAAAGGTTGAATAAGAATCAGATCAACATATAAAGAAACATGGATAAGCTCATACTTTTTTTCTCGAATTTTTTCCCCCCCCAGAGGCTACGGAGAACAAATTTTAAATAGGCTGAGATACTACAGAAAGACATGTTAACTTGCAGTTCATCTGAAATAACACTAGTTGGATAAGGCCACGCAAGGACACGATAATGGTAATAGGCTGAGATATACCTGCCATTGTACAAACATTTTGGACTAATGAAGGGGGAATACCTTCACAGTAGTTCTGCAGATCAGGAACAAAGTAGTCAATCTTAATATGTTCCAAACAATACCTTGCCAATAAAAGCAGATGAACCACCAAGACGAGCAATACCGACAGCAACATTAGCAGGTGCCCCTCCAGGAGCTTTCTTAAATGCAGGTGCTTCAGCTAATGAGAGCCCACTTGTTGTTGGAACAAAATCGATTAGCATCTCTCCAAAGCAAACCACAAGGGGGGATTCATTTCCTTGAGGTACCCCCTCAGTGCTCGGAAATGCCTTTCCTAAAATAGAAAAACAAAGTTGACAGAGTTTCATGAAAAAAAGAAAGAAAGAGCCAAACCGAAAATTTGGTACCGCAGTCTGTACCAAATAGAATTTTTTTTATTTATTTAAGTTCTACATCTCCATGAGTAATTATCTTTCCTGAAAATCAGACATTTCAGTCCATAGCTAATTTAGTCCCCCCCAGAGAAAAAGTTTTAAATTTGTATTTTCCCCTTTTCTTTCCAACCCTTTTGTTTAGTGCATTTTTCATATTCAAACACAGAACTAAGATTCCCGATATAGAACTCTGGACATTGAGCCCAACACCTTAGCGTTCAGCAACTATCCAAATGCATCTATGTGCTTATGATTCAATAAGTTCACCAACCCCAAGGGGCAGCTCAAATGGCAACAGGGATAAGATGTAAATCCAGACATCCTGAGTTCGAAACTTGGCAATCTTCTGGGGCCAAGTTGCAAGAGAGAAATCTCTTGCGAATCCCCTAGTCCGCATGGAGGGTCTGCCTTTGACCGGACCGGGAAGGGGAATAGTAGGGGTGCGCGTAAGCTGGCCCAGACAATCCTAACCGTCGAACCAAAAAAAAAAAATACTGCGTAATAAGTTCACCGTGGAATGTGGATCCATAGCCTTTCCAAACGTGCCCGCTTATATAATTTGAAGGATTCACATCAACTCTCAAAGTACAATTATGAACTCACTTGCAAGCTAACGAGGAGATTATCTGAATATCCAAAATTCATTTATTGCGTCGAGCTTATTAACTGAAGCATAAAAATCATCCATAGACGTTGACAACTGAAAAACCTAACAGTAGCAAATTGATGGAACCACAAGATTCAAGTAATCTTATCTCGGAAGTTAAAACATACATGAATAGAGCCACAGGCGCTCGATAATCAAAATAATTTTCTCTCGGAAGTTAAAATATAAACAATTACCTTTCAGTTGACATCTCGCATGCGCAGTGGGAGGCGGAGAAGAAAAGGCCGATACGTTGACTAAACATCGCCTGAAAATAGGCGAACACGAAGAAGAAGAAGAAGAAGAGGAAGAAGGCCAATTGTTCGAAGGCACCCCGCTGAAGCACAGGGAGAATGAATGCAGGGCCATCAAACCAGACTTTCAGTAGATGCGAAGACAATTGATCGAACACAAAGAGTTTCGTTTTGATATTCAACGCCTAATCGGATGAGTTTTGGTTAGAGGTGTCGTGTTGGCATTGGAGTGGAAGTTCAGGTTGAGAGGAACAAACCCTAGGTTATGAGCTGGGGCACAATGGTAGCTCTTTTGGAAAGAGAGAGAGAGAGAGAGAGAGGCGGAGAAAGCGAAGAGAGAAGAGTACCAGTAGCAGTTTGTAGTGCGTCCGAGTTTTTGGACTGTCCTGCCGGCCAACGACCTTTCAGTCTGTTAGCAGAGGGAGCTCTTGACTGTTGACTCTCGGGATTTCAGGACTCAGGAGTCCTCTGTTTACTTTCATTCGTGTAACTACATTAATCAAGATCAAAAAGGATTACTCTCCATTATAAAAAAAAAAAAAAAAATTTAATCGAGATCGGTAGCTCTATATATGAAACAACTGTGTTGTAAAAGAAAGGAATTCGTTTTTTTTTTTTTTCCGTGAATGTAACTACTCCCCCGTCCCCTAAACAATAAATCCAAGGACAAATACATTTTTACACATATCTTGCACATACACTTTTATGAGGTCCATCTTGGGTTCCACCAATATGATTCGAACCGCTTATTATTTTTAAAATAATATTTTAAGAGTTTCTATAAAAAATCAACTTGATAGGATATCGGTAAGGGTTTTTTCAGAAATCATAGGGCGAAACAGTCGGATTCGCCCTGCGATTTTTGAAAAAACTCTTACTTATATCCTATCGAGTTGATTTTCTTAGATAAACTCTTAAAAAATTATTTTAAAATTAATGAACGGTTCGGATCATATTAGTGGGACCCGAGGTGGATCCCATAAAAATGTATGTGCAATATATGTGTAAAGATGTATGTGCAAGTAGCATGGTTCGTCCTTGAATAAGTATCTTTTATGAAAATACGTGTAATTTATGAACAAAAAATAAAGTACTTACTGTGTTTTTTTGCACCAAATTACTTATGTGCATAGTTTTTTAAATTTATTTGCACTGAATTAAAAATCAAATTGAGTTCTTTAATTTGGTGTGAAAAAACACGGAAGTGCTTTATTTTTTATTAAAAAATTACATGTTTTTTCGTAACAACACTTAATTCCGGGACGAAGAGAGTGTAAAACTATAGTATATGTAGGATGTTATTATGCATGTTGTGATGATATTTCTCCGATCAGTTTTATATTTCATACTGTTACTTTTGATTTAGCTGAAATTTTATTACAAAAAAATGAATCAGATCAACCCTTTTCCGGTGTTTTTTTTGGTCAATTTCTTGCGAATACCCTTAAAATCACATTCTGATCACATTGAGCGGATCGGATCATCAAAATTCAATGGAAAAAGGGAAGGTGCGGATGGAAAGAGGTGTGGATGGAAACCAGACTGATATATTGAAGTGAAACCTATCCCAATTTGAACTGAATAATTGAACCTCTCCAATTCCCTGTTTTTGGCCCAAAGTAGAAGTAGTTGGGCGCATTTGGAAAAATGACGGCCTAGGACGTATTTTGATAATTAAAATTTGCCAAGAACATATTAAGAACATTTGTTAATGCTGAAAATATCTTTGGCGGATATTAATTATCAAAACATATCATTGACCGTCGTTTTCCCCGCGCATTTTGGTGGGATAGCCTGGAATTATATTGGGCCTTCGTAGCCGGGGGTTGGCAATGAAAATGGAGGAACTCGTGGACCAAATCCATTCCACTTTCATGGGTTGGGTTGCTTTTGTTTTTTCTTTTCGGCACATCACATGGGCCTCCCATGAGGATTTTCAGAAGGAAAATGTCCCATTCAAATCGGTGAAAAGCGTGTAAGAATGTTTTGGAAAGTGTAAAAAGTGCACAAGAGTGTCTATTTTTTTTTTTTTTTGTTTTGTTTTGGGTCTTTTATTTGCTTACCCCGGTTCCAGTAAGCTTCTTTTTTTTCGATAACTGCCCTACAGTCGAGCCATAATTGGATTTGACTGCGCAACCCAAACCTTGGGAGAACTAGCGCGGTCACACCAGTTACGGCCCCACACTTACTATCAGGGTACTCACCCGGTGGAGAATCGATCCCCTGACCAATGGGAGCTCTCCCAAAGTCCGTCATTCGCTCTTACCACGAGGACAATCCCTGGGTGTGTCAGTGTCACTAAGCCTTCTTATTCAATAAATACTTATTTTGCAACTTTGGGAGAGAAAATAAGAATTCTTGTTCCACTAAGAGTTCTTAATAAATACTTATTATTGATTGCTTAAATATTTCAATATGGATGATCTTGTTTGATACTCCTAGATCTCAATTAGTTCTGCTATAAAAAGTTCATAAAATCATGAAATTCATTATAGATTGAAAGATATAAGCAATAAAAAAATGACACACATTTTGGAATGTAAAAATAAGAAGGCAAAATAAAAAGTTGTTAGAACATGAGTTCTTATTGGATAAGAAATAAGTAGTACTTATTTTGTTAGCAAAACGAAAAATTCATTGCCTGCAATCTATCTATCTATCAATCAATATAAAAATTAATTTGATTTAATTTTTTTAAAGTAATTTAATGTGATTTAATATTTGTTCAATGCACAGAACCAAAAAAATTCACATTGATAGTTTTTCCTTAAACTATCTTTTCTAGGGTGCCTGCTAAGGCGACAACATGCATGTTAGGCCAATCTGGACCCTCATACTCGGCAATGGATGACTCAAATTGCATCTCGATCAAACAGATGCAACACACGTGTTGTTTCAGAGGGAAAACACGCACCCCGGGTTCCTTTTCTATCGACTAGCGTCGTTTCCGTTCAATGCACGAGAAAAAATATATATTTGTGTGGCTCCGCTACAAAATATCGAGTTCGCACAAAATTTATTATTTGTCCCGTGCATCGAACAGGAACGACGCTAATAATAATACATGATAGAGGGTCTAACCTAAATAATCTACCACAAATGCCATTCATGACGAGATAATGCCATTTGATATTTTATTTAATGAAAATCACTCTAAGAATCCTGACTACTTAAAATCATTATCTATCAGACGTACGTACCTTCTCATAATTTTGCCTCCCCGTGGAGCACGCTGTGATAATGTTACTCCGTAATACAATCATAGTATTGAATACACAAATATTTGCACTCTTTTGGAGGGTCAAACTTTACAAAGTGTTTTTCGGGCATAGGTATTTTTATATCGTGTTTGTGGTTGTACACTTTTCATGTTAATAACATATACACGAACAACATGAAGGCCTGTTGTGATTGAGACGCTATTATGCTCTGATTTTAAAACTTATTTCAAAAAAAGTGATGTAAATTATTGATTTTATTCGGTTTGTCGAGTTTGGCTGGTCTACAGAAAATCATACCACGTACATATATAGCTATAGACAAGTTTATCTTGAACTTCCAAAATCATAGCAGCCGTGAACTTTTTTTTAAGATGAATGTGTTTCGTTCGTGGCTTTACGAATAAGCAATCCGTGTAATATTTAGTGTAGACGACATACTACATGGAGTGTGCAACTTGAACGGTACAGATCATATTTTTGAACTTCAAAAGGGCTAAATATTAGGGTTGCGTTCTTGTAAACTTATAAGTCTGAAACTTATTTCTGTATTTTTTATTTTTTGTACTTTTTATTTAACTTTTCGTCGTAATTTTTGGGATTAATCGTTCATTCAAGACGAATCGGAAAAGTATAAAAATATGGACGGATGTTGAAAAAATTCAAATAATACGCCATTTAAGACAAATATGATAACTGTTTAAAACTTTTTTCGTCTTTAGTGAACTTTTTTTTTTTTGCTTTTTGTATAATTTTGTAGTTTCTTTATGAGTTTGGCTCCTCTCTAATCCCCCAATTCAAATCCAAAGGTTGAAAATTAATTCTTCATAGTATCCTCCTTAACTATCCCGCTAACACCCAAAAATATCTCTCTCTCTCTCTCTCTCTCTCTCTCTCTCTCTCCTGCTCTCCTGTTCACGGTCTTCACAACCCAAAGCTTCAATTGAAAATCAATCTCTCTTCAATTCATCACAGCCTGAATCTCTCTCCATGACCATGCCAAAATCTTTACCTTCTAGTATTTTTCTTTGATTCTCTTCTTTGTTGCAAAAGCTGTCCAGCGAAACCACTGTTTAGCAAAATAACTGGTAGAAGGTGAATCAATAAAAAAAAAGTGGGTTCACAATAATTGATTTTTGAATCCACCAGTGAAGGTTAGGAGCAATGACCATTATCATCTGATACTTACAATTTTTCATAATAATAACGTAATTTGCAATCTAATTGTATGGTTGCCATTCAAATTCAAGTGGGTTAAACTTAATTTGAAAAAAACTGTTGCCAAAAGTTCAGTTTTAACTAAGTACAAACACGATCTTCGCCAGTGTTTGAAATGAGTATGTACAATTTTGTGGAGAATATTTTTGGGGAGGGGAGAGAGAATATTGGAAAAGAGAGAGAGGGGACGGCCGGAGAAGAGGTGAATTGGGTGGTCATGAGTTGAGAGAGAGAGAGAGAGAGAGAGATTATTAGATGTTAGCGGGATAAGGAGGATGTTACAAAGAATTGATTTTCAGCAATTGGATTGAATTGGAGGATTGAAGAGGAGCAAAATTCTTTTTTTTTTAGACTGCTCTCGTCAAGATGGATGATTAATCCAAAAAACATCACGCAAATCTAACAAAAATTTAAAAAAACCGAATAAAACACAAGAAACGAACAAACAAATTAAGTTTACAAGATTTCACCCAAAGAGAGAGAAGGGCCCCAAGTCAACCTCAAACACACAACATACAATGTGAAAGGGTACAACCACAACCAACCCATTTTTATGCATGCAATAATAAATGAGGAAAGCAGTCCACTCGTTTTTGGTTCACTTACCTTTCAATGGGGGCTACCCTACCGTTGGGACGGGTAAAAGTCATTATCATAAACCAACGCCCCACACATCCCTCTCCTTTACGCCAACGCGAATACATCTGGAAAAACACACACTCCTCGCTTTGCTTTGCATTCACGTGATCCCCATTCCTCCCTCCATCACGCGAAGCGTGTCCAACTCCTACTGGCTCCCACCATCATATCCACACCAAAATACGTAAGCCACGCTGCATGAGCCACTGCAAGCCGTGTAGGACCCATTTCGGGCGCTACAAAATTCTACAATTTTTTTTTGTTTATAGTGGACCCTGCAAAAAAATCAGCTCTAACGGATATCGATAAGTATGCTTTCTGAATTCGTAAAGGAAACTCGTAATTTTTCCCTATAAATTTAGAAAACATACCTATCGGTATCCGTTGAATTTGATTTTTATAAGGTCTCATAAATAATTATTTTAAAATTTATAAATATATTTTTTTATATTTTTGTGAAGTTCGGAGTGAGCCCCACACAACGTGCGGCTGTGGCCCATGCCGTGGCCTACGTGCGGTGGTACTAGACTTTTTGCCAAAATTAACGCGTTCCATCTCATGCAGCGCCAAAAGTTAATAACTTCGGCCACCCACCTTATCATGCCCTGTTCCCGGATCAGATTATTCAGGTCGCCGGAGCGTTGCTCCGATAGGCTTGCCCACCGTACACGGGATCAATTCCACTCCCAAGCCAATACAGGGGATCGGAACTGTTGATGTTGTAGAATTTGTTATTTGATCAACGTCGATGAAAAAAATAGATTCGTCGAATATTAATAAATGTATAAAGTATAAACAAATCGTACTTTATTCACAAAATGGAAAGCTAGGTGACTTCAAATTCAAACTGTCCATGAAACAAAATATGATTTGTTTAAATGTTTGTAAATGTCCGATAAATTTGATTTCTTTTCCTAATGTAGCTAAGCCTATGTTTCACATAGTTTTTTTGGTGAGACTTTAATTTTTGTTTCGTATTTGTTAGTTTTGCATCAAATTTTTGTGAATTATTAGTTCGTCTCGAAGAAAGAAATCGGAAAAATAAATAATTTTAATTTTTATCCAAATAATTTCGAAATTATCCAAGATAAAGCCATAAAGCCCCAGATTATCTTGGATACTTTTCAGAATATTTGAGTAAAAATTATAATATTTTTATTTTTTTGATTTATCTCTATGAGACGAACCAATAATTAGCAAAAATTTGACAAAAAATTAACAATTGTGAATTTTTTTGAAGAAAGACAAAAAATAACAAAAATCCCAAATAAGTTATACGGAACAGGGGCTAACTGCGTGTTCTACTAGATGGACAATTTCAATTTTTTGCCCAAAAGCTTTGGAGTGGGTTTCACACAAACGAGCGATACGATAGGAGTACCTTAAACGATTGGGCAAATAGAGGGACACTAGGACTATAGTTTGCGTTGATGAGGCACAATCAGAGTACCCATATCAACACAGATCGTAGTTCAATCGAGGAATTTATTACTGTATCAAAATTCAAGTTAATAGTCACATTTATTAGCACATGATCCATATAGATTTGTTTTATAATAATTCATTTTCTCTCAATCATACTAACAATTATTTCATATTTGTTAAGAAACATGTATGTTTTTTTTTTTTTTAAACTATTGATATCTGATCGCCATAATTTTTATTTAATAGTTTTTTTTTATAACAAATCTAAACAAATAAAAATGAAGATGTCGCCAAGCACTTTTTGTCCAGCGGGATGCCGAGCGGCATCCAGCCGTTTCATCTCGGCACAGACGATTCTGATTAAATTTGAACGCACATAAATCTGAACCGTCCATTATCCAATCAAAATTCAAGCCATTAATATACGAGATGAATAGCTGGATCGATCGCTCGGCATCGCTTCTTGGTAGAGTATTTCAAAGGGTCGTGCAATAATTCCGTAGCGTGTTAGGACCCCAAGTACGGGAAAACTACGCCACACTCCAACGCGTTAACGCGTCTTTAACCTTCAAAAACCGCGTGGTACCCCACCACTCTCTATCAGACTCTATATATACTGTACTGTGTACGCAACCAGAAAACCCTTCGCCCGCAGAAACTCTGCCCGACCGTACTCCATCTCTTTCTCTCCCTCTCTACAATGGCGAAAAGTAATGGCAACGGTTACGTAACGTCGCTGGGCGGCGCAAGCGAAGTGGAGCAGGTATTCAAAAAGTTTGACTCGAACGGCGACGGCAAGATCTCCGCCTCGGAGTTCGCGGCGGTGCTCCGGGCGCTCGGCACCGAAACCTCGGAGGAGGAGGTCGGCCGCGTGATGTCGGAGATCGACAAGGACGGTGACGGCTTCATTGACCTCCGCGAGTTCACCGAGTTCCACGGAAACGGATCGACGTCGTCGCCGGACGCGAACAAGGAGCTGCGCGACGCGTTCGACCTGTACGACAAGGACGGGAACGGGCTGATATCGGCAAAGGAGCTGCACGCGGTGATGAAGAGCCTGGGGGAGAAGTGCTCGCTGGCTGACTGCTCGCGGATGATCGGCTCCGTGGACGTCGATGGCGACGGGTGTGTTAACTTTGAGGAGTTTAAGAAGATGATGAAGGTTTGATTTAATGAGTATTAGTTTAATAATTAGTAGTGCTTAACAAAAATTTGAAGCGATTAGTTGTAAATTAGATTAGGCCAAAGCCGCAAAGGGCGATGGTTGCTAACGGTACGCTTTTGGTTTTTTGAGCTCTCGGAAAGATCTTTGAAATAGAAGTAGGGCGTAGTAGTGAAGTTTCAATTATGTCTGTGGCTATGAGAAAATTTTTCAGTGCCGAGCGGGTATCACGTGGTGTCCGATCGCGCATCCGAGCCGTCTATTACGTGTTTGGACGGTTCAGATTTGGAGAGAGAAAAGGAGAGAGAAAGTGTTAGGATGAGAGGAGAGAAAGTGTTTTAATCCGAGCGGTCCAAAAATGCATCGGACGGCTCGGGTGCGCCGAGCGGGTGCCACTTCTGCAATACCCACTCGACACTGAAAAATTTCTCGTGGCTATGATTGACTCGAACTAATATTTGGAAATTTAGGGTATGTTTTTTTTTTAATTCACAATTTACGGTATGTTTGGTTGGATAGAATTAAGGTTGGAATGGAATAGTCATTCAAATGTTTGTTTACCATTGAATAATGAAATGATAATTTCAAATAGAATCACTATTCACCTCAGTAAATGAATTGTCATTCCATCCAAAAAATTAAAGAATTGTTATTCCATTTCTTTGTCACACCAAAATTACTAGTGTCACTCCAACATTCACTATTTCCACACCAAAAAATATTATTGCCGCACCAAAAAATACTATTGTCACTCCAAAAAATGTTATTGCCACTTAAAAAATTGATATTACCACACTATTCCATTGGAGATAAGAAATTGAGAATGTCTATTCCTAAGCACAACCAAACATGAGAATGAGAATGATTATTCCATTTTTAATTTCTCCAATTCTATTCCATTCTTAATTCCATTCTTGTTCACATTCTTATTCCATTCCTATTCACATTTCATTCAATTCAGCCAAACGCACCCTTACAGTAGTTCTGATTCTTCACTATTGAGAGTTCAGTAGAGTTGTCTATCTTCTCTGCGGGATTTCTCTCCAAATTTTTTGATTCTATTTTTTACTTTTCGACGATTTCTTTTAATTTTACGCCTGAATTTTTGAGATTAATCATTCGTCTTTACGAGAAAAATCTAGGAATTCATCGTTTTTATTCATTCCGCCAATTTTTCATATGGATGTTTTCATCATTTTAGGGTGTGAATTACATTTCTTACCCTTTTCACTATGATATACATATATTATGTTATATTGCTTTTCTAATTTAATGGGTTGGATTAGATTGTTTTTCCAATTTAGTGGGTTTGGATTAGATTATTTTCCTAACTCAATGGAATTTGGTAAATTTCAATATGATTGACGACTTCTTTTTATTTAATTTTATCATGGAATGCATTTGAGGAATCGATATTTTTAGGAATATAACATAAGAAGTTGACTACATTTTTTAATTTTTTCTTCATTTTTTGAGTTGGCTAACCATACAATAAAAAGTCATATTTTTCATTGATCTTATTACACGGAATATGATTAAGTTACCATAAAAAATATATAACACGACATACTCAAACCGTTATATTGTTAAATTATTATGACATTACATGGTAAAATACTTATGTTTACATCCTAAAATGCTTGGCCTATATAGACAAAGATTTTGGGATATAAACATAAGTATTTGTACATCCCAATTTATCCTTATATAAATTGGTCTGCGCAGTGGTCTAATGGATTTCGCCGGACTAGTTTCATGGTAAATGGTCCAAATAATAAACCATGAAATAGTTTCATGTTAAATAGTACAAATAATTAACCACAAAGTGATAGAAACATACAGACATCTTTCATGGTAAATGCTACTAATAATTTATCATGAAATCGAAAAGCTTGTATTACATTACATATATGGTTTAAAATCAGGCCTATATATATAGTTTAAAATATATACATATATACAATTAACAACACTCAAAGGGCAATAGTGGTATTAAAAGTATGAGAAGGACGAAATCATAAGTTACTGAAAATGATAGATGAATTCATAAGTGAAAAGGACAATAAGGACGAATTTTAAGTCTCCCAAGAATCTAAAAAGTATTAATAATTGGATTGAAGTTTAAAAAAATTCATATAAGAGACATTAAGGACAAAAATAAGTTTGATATATTTTTGTCTTTAGCGTTTTTTTTTTCCTTCCTAATTTTGGTTCTTTAAAAATCTTATGCTATGTAGTGCATTTAAGTTTAGTTTTGTGGTTGGAATAATCGAACTATAAGCTGAATCTACCAACACACAAAACTCTTGGGGCTTGGACAATATGAAGTACTTAATTTAACCAAGAGAGAGGGAAAGAAAGACGGAACATATCGATATACGAGGTTTAGCACATTGCCTACTTATCGAAAGCCACACAAATTTACTATAATTAATTGAGGAAACCCTCAAAGTCTCTCTCTATACAAATTACAACATCTTCTTTCTCATTATTCTAGAGTTTTTATTTTGTTCTAGCCATAAAAATAACAAGTCTAATTTTGTTCACCCTCAGTCCCTCACCAAACGAGGGTGAACATTACTCACACCAAATAAAGGTAAACATTGCCCTCACATTTATTGGTACTTTTTAACCATAAGTCTCACCATATTTAACAACTAGGGATTGTGCCCATTTTTGAAGGCACAACGCAACACAATTTTGAATACTACTAAAATCAATTATCGAGGAGTGTGTAATTTTAGCCAAAAATGAAATAGTCAAAACGAAAGTTACAGACACCAACAGATTTAACACAAAAGAAATGGAAAATGGGAGATGCAGATTCCCTCGAGACTTTGCCTATAGTTATCGCTTTTGCCTAGAATTCTTAATAGAAACCAAAACCGAAACCAAAAGCAAAAATCACGTACTACCAAAGAGTTGTTGCCTCCGTTCCACAGAATAGTCAATATGTTACTTGATCAAGCACACCACAAATCAGTACACAAGGTTATATAATCAGAATTTCTTCCAACACTTCTAGTGACACGATCTTGCTCTGGTAAACATGTCCGACAACAACCATGTTTAAACATAACTTCCTCGTAAATGTTGATTACAGCCATAAACAAACTCGAGAAAGTTGTACCATTTCAAAATAGAACATATTCCAAAATTTGGAGGGCATGCTACACTTCATTAGATTAAACAGCAACTAAAACATGATTTCAAGTCTTCGAGCATTTGAAAGCCCTATTTCCAGTAACTACTATGCTAAGCTTCTACATATACTGAACAAATTCAAACTACTTGTGTGGCCCGTGGTCCTCGTTTTGGTTCCTTCCTCCGTTGGTTCAGTGGCTTCCCAGCCTTCTTCACCTAGCCTGCATAATGAACGCACGACTAAGACCTGGCCGGGGGTTGCCCGGCAAGGCCCTCCGGCGAGAGGATAAGTATGTGCAGAGAGAGAGGAAAGAGACTAGGGTTTTGAGTGGGTATTCGCGTGTATGAGTGCGTACCTTTCCAATGGCATTATCCTTTGGTATTTATAGAGCCTCCCTGACTTGCTCCCCAAGCACGGGCACGTGCCTTGTGCGGGCCAGGCGGCGTCATTGTGACGTGACCGAACAGATCTGGTAACCGCTTTTGGGGGTGAGCTGGCATGATCCATGTGCGCTCATGATCATCCCATGGCATAACCATCTCCGCACGTGGGTAGGCGCGTGGCCGTGCAGGTGGCCGAGCCCAGAAGACCCTGGCGGTTGCCGAGCTTGAAGGGAAGCCGAGCCCGAAGGGAATTCGGGCTAGGTGATCATCGTCTGCGGGGCCGCCCCCAAATGGTGGCCGAGCTTGACACACTCCTTTCCGGCGCCGGACGCGAAGCAGAGGTAGAACCGATGATCGGCATGCCTCGGCCCAGGCCGAGCCCCGGTGGAGTGGGTTTGCTGCCCCGTGCGGCAGCTGGCGGTGGCGGTGGCGGTGGCGGTGGCAGTGGAGTAGAGGTGGCCCATGGTGGAGTCATAGTTGAGCTCGGCCCGCTACAATAGCCCCTCACTCTCAGCCGTCGCTGAGCGCGAGGTTGGGATTGATTTTAAACTTTGGTTGAGCCTTCTTAATGCCGAACATGAATCACGGTTGCTGGGCAGAACTTGGCCGAGCCCCAATCACCTTTCAACAAACCGCCATGGACAAGGACCAACGGAGGTGTGCCAAGTGTCTATCTCTGGTTGAGTACAGCTGACAGGGGGACGGCTGGCACGCGTGCTGCTCTACAAATCTAACCTGTCACCACCATGTGTCGAGCGCTTACTGGCCATTGGTTCGGCGGTGTAATGATGGGCGGGAAATTCGAACTTCCATCCCTAACCCTATATAAAGGACGACGAGAAAGGAGAGATAGGTTACAAACTGTCTCTCTCTAGAACTCCATAGCCAGAGCTCCACTTCACACCCGTTCATCCTTCAGCCTTGATTCCCAGCAGTTCTTCATCAAATCTCGTTGAAATCTCCAGGTATGTGTTCGATATATCAATCTCTCTTCATTTTTGCATCCTTTACGCCCTTTTTCGTCATTTTTCCCTGCGTTTTCGGGGGTTTCCTGTTCTGTGAACAGTACGAGGGTTGAGATGAATGACTTTTCATCTTCACCTTCATCCTGTTCTTCCGAGCCCTTACTTTGTAGTTGGTTGGGTTTGGCCGATGCCGAACTCTACGATTAGAGTAATAGATTCCCCCGAGCTTGAATCTCCATAGGACGAAGATAGGGTGGGCCAGTAGGGTAGCCGAGCGTAGGGAGATCCTCATCCGTTGCCAACAATAAGGTTTCTCATCATTTTCTTGTGTTGATAGGTCTGGCTCACCCGGTCATAGTCATCTCTTTCGATTCTAAAAGCTCGGGGGACGACTCTGGAGACTCGATAATTCACGAGTGTGTGGAGAGACATAGAAGCAGACACCAGATTTCTTCCATCGCCTCAAACATGTCCACTGACACCAGCGACTCAAACACCGAATGCGTGTACGAGTACAGCGAAGAGGGGTTTATTATCGAGCCTGAAATCACGTTGACGCCATTAACTCATTCTGAGGCCGAATCCCAACTTGGGCCAGAGGCTGAATCCAGGCTTCATACTCAAGCTGACGCTCTCTCTCCTAGGCACAGTGAGGCTCAATCCGAGAACAACGAGGTCGCTGACCTCTATGAGAGGGGTCAGGTTTGCCCTCATGCCCATTTCTTCAGTGGAGACCCCAGGGAGTACCAAAATTTTTGCCGAGAGTACAGTATTCCCAACGACGTTGTAATCAGCCAGGTGGAGAGCAATAGAATAAAGGATAAGAGGGAACACCACCCCGAGCACATCACTGTCCCTCTGATGGCAATATGTGAGGCCGGGTTGAGGTTCCCTCTCCACCCCTTCTTGAGGGAACTCCTAGCTCGGTTCAGCATTGTCCCACATTACTTTGCTATTAACAGCTATCGAATAGTAATGTTGGTGATCAAGTTGAAGGAGCTCTACGACTTGGAGTTCATCGTCGCCGAACTTTTCCACACCTACATTATGTCTAGGCACGGCCAGACCGAGCGTCGATACTTGTCGACACGCAGCAGGAAACAACCATTAGTGGATGGCTTGCCCGACACTGACGAATGGGCCAATTTTTATGTCGAAGTGAGCGGTAACTTTGAGTTTGGCAACCAGTCTAACCGTAGATTCAGCGTACCAAAGATCAAAGACTTTAGAGGTAGCTCAACCACCTTTGTTGAAGCTGAGCTTGGACATTTGTCAATTTTTTCGACCGTTGACTGTTGTTTCTTCTTGCAGATCATCGAGTCATCATAAAGACTCAACAGTCTCTGTTCGTCGAGGCGCACGTCGATATCCTTTTGTCATAAGCTTGTAGAGACACGCCGACGCTGCTCGGTTATGAGCCGTCCTACAAGGAAAACCTCAAGAGGAGGGGAAAGGAGGCGGGGCCGAGCACCGAAGGTCAAAGCCGAGGGAATAAGGCGGTGCTGACAGGAGGCAGCAAGCGGCCGAGAGTTAAGTTGTCGACGTTCAGGAGGCCGGCTGAGTTCTGGTTCCAAGAGAGTCGGCAGGCCGAGCTCCCAGGTATTCACATTCCGCTTCAAACACTCGTTCCCGAACATACCGGCGAGATGGGTCGACGGAACGTTGTCCGCGTGAACATCAGGGACGGCAAAGCCGTCCATCAGGAGTCTGGGCCTTGCTGAAAGAGGCAGAAGCTCACCCATGACTTCTTCCCGACAAAACCACCGAATCCTCGTCCGGCCGAGCAGGAGAGGACCGAGTCGTCGGCTGCTGGTGGCTCAAAGGCAGCCTAGAAGCCTTTAGGTTCGGCTGACGCCGTCGCCGTTCAGGAGTTTGCTCCCTCTTACGCCTTGGCCGAAGGCAGGGTCGTCACCGTGGAAGATTCTGTCAAGGTTGAACCGGGGCTGGCCACTGCGATGCTCCAAGGTTTAGCTTTGCCGAGGGACATGCAAAAAATTTCCGAAGGCCTCCAGCCGAGCTTAGTTCATGCAAGTGCTTACCTTGTTCAGGTTTGATTCGAACCCAGTCCTCTTTTATCTACCATCATTCTACCGTTGAGTATTTCCAAGCTAACATTCTCTCTGTTTAATAGGCTGGACAAGCCTTGCTCCGCTCGTCTAAAAATGCCGAGCTCGTTCTTGCTGAGCGCACTCGCTTTCACGAGGACTTGAAGGTCGAGCGTGAGAAGGTGAGAAGCTACAAGGGTAGCCTTAAAATGGTGAAAGCTCAGATCGCCGATCTGGAGAAGGAGAGAGATGAGATGGAGGAGAGGATGAAGAAGGCCGAGCGCGAGGTGCCCAAGGTTTTAAGGAGAGAGAAGCGAAAGATGAAAGAGGTGGATAGTGCGGCGTATCAGGCTGGTTTTGAGCAGGCCGGAGCTGAGTATATGAGGGACGCTCGGTCTATGGTAAATGATGCCATCAGGATGAGGGTCCCCATCGCCTACCGAACGGGATACAAGGACGGTGTGAAGGCTGCTTGTGGGGTTATGCAGTTGGAGGCTGACATGAATTTGATGAAGTCAATTCCAGCCCCCGTTATTCTCGAGCTCGTCCTCCCCTATACTGAAGAAGAGTGTGCGCCCCTCCTTCCCGAGGAGTTTCCCGAGAGTGAGGATGACATTGAAGACCTCACCGAAGCCGACGCCGACGCTACAGCTGTAGATGGCTCAGGTGGGAAGAAAGATGGCAAGGACGGTGGGAATATGGCTGAGGACGCCGATCCCAAGACGGCTGCTGACGCCGATCATGAGCCCATGAATGTTGATAGGAGCGTCAAGGCCGAGGCTGATGTTAACACTGTTGCCCTAGGAGCTACTGTTAACGCCGCGGAAGCTGCTCAGGGTTGAGGGAGAGGCACTTGCAGGTACCGGACTTTGGGTGGCCGGTCACCGTAGTTAACTACCCTTTACTTCTCGTACTTTTTTTTTTTGAACTCTTGTTGGGTTGGACGGATCCGAACTTGGATTTTGCCGTTCCAGATGTAATGGTTGTTGGCTTTAAACATTGCGCCGAGCTTGAATGCATGATCTCTTTTAATGAATGATTTTTCTTTTGCAATGTTTTCTTGTTTTGTCGAGTTGGCATGCATGCTTGTTTGAAATTGTAGTTGTCCGTAGCCCCCACTTTGGTCTGGGTTCGGCTTAATAGTAGGGATGTCGGCCAATGTAGAAATGGTTAGTTGTAGGTGATTACCGAGCCTTGACCAAAGTAGAGTAGTAGAATGGAGTGGGCAGTTTGCCAAGCGTGGTGTTGTTCTCGGCCATTTTGCTAGTTTAGTGGATGATGCTTAGGTTAGCCGCCACGGTTTGTTGAGGTACCTGTGGTTTGGGGCTCGGTCAATATGCCAGCCCCTAGCCAAGGTGATGAGGTGTTGTAATGTTTGTGGGTGGTTTGCTCACCAAAATGTGAGTGTAACCGGGCTGTGGCCGACCTCAGTGTCTTGCCAAGCCGAACCGGAGCCCAAATTCCAGCCATATTGTGTCTCTAGGCTCGGTGGACCTGATGTCCGTTGGATGCTTCTTTGGGCAGTAATAATGGCCGAAGCAGGGGCGTAAGAGCTGTTTGTGGTGTGACCGAGGTCAACGTTTGTGGTTGGCCAAGTGAGCGAAGTAGAATAGAAAGTAAGGAAAATGGATTTAGAATTGTAAAGGACAACAATTGCCAAATGAAATTTCTTTGGTTCGACAAACATGAAATACAAGTTGGAATGTAAAGATGTGGGCCGAAGCCAATAAAGAAAAACAATATAGGTAGTGGCCGAACGTGAGGCACACTGTTGGGATTTCGGCTACATGTATGCCTTCTTTAGGTTCTGTGCATTCCATGGGTTGGTTAGAACTTTCCCATTCATGTCCTCCAGCACATAGGCACGTTCATCAGCAATCTTGACGATACGAAAAGGTCCCTCCCAGTTGGGCTTGAATTTCATTTTCTTGCTGGCTTGCACAACTTTTTGCCAAACCAAATCGTCTGGCTTGAACGTTTTGACCCGTACGCTTCTATTGTATCCCTTGGCCACTTGCTGTTGGTACTCAGTGAGTTTCAAGCGAGCGTCATCACGTTTCTCTTCTGCCAAGATCAGTGCTTGTTCCACAGCTTCATTGTTTGTTTTGGGGTCAAATGTCTCTGTTCTGAGAGTGGGAAACTTTGACTCCAATGGGATCACAGCTTCCATGCCGAATGCCATTGAAAATGGGGTTTGACCGGTGGAGCGCCTTGGTGTAGAACGGTAGGCCCATAGGACTCGTGGCAATTCTTTAGCCCACTTGCCTCTTTTGGAGTTCAGCCGACGCATGATACCGGCACAGACTGTCTTATTCGTAGTTTCGGCCTGGCCGTTCCCCTGGGGGTATGCTGGGGTGGAATTGAAGAAACGTATCCCAAACTCGGCACAAAGGTTGGTGAGGTCCTTGCTGACGAACTGAGTTCCGTTGTCAGAAACAATGGCGTAAGGGATGCCAAACCTTGTAACAATGTTTCGCCATACTAATCGTCGGACATCAGTCTCAGTTGTCGTTACGAGGGGTTCAGCCTCAACCCATTTGGAGAAGTAGTCCGTTGCCGTAATCAGAAACTTAAAGCATCCAGGAGCCGTTGGCAGCTTTCCCACGATGTCAAGCCCCCATTGGGCAAAGGGCCAAGGACTTGTGATGGGGGAGAGGTTCTGGGCAGGCTGTTTAGGGATGCGGGAAAAAAGCTGGCACGGTCGGCATCTGCGGACGACTTATTCGCAGTCTTTCTTCATGTTCTTCCAAACGTAACCTTGGCTTATGGCACGTTGACAAAGGGAGCGGCCGCCAGAGTGGCAGCCGCAGCTGCCGGAGTGAAGTTTTGCCAGAATTTCAGGTACCTGAGTGGGATGGACAATGAGGAGATATGGCCCAGAGATGGATTTCCTGTAGAGTTGGCCGCCTTCTGAAAGCTAGTAGTAAGTGGCCTTGTTTTTGACACGAAAAGCCTCCTTCTTGTCTGTGGGTAGGATATCGTGTTTAAGGAACGCCACGATCTCGTCCATCCAACTTGGGCCAAGTTCGACTTTGAGTACCTCTGGGGTGGGCTCAAAAGACGGGCGGTCAATGCTGCCGAAGTTGATGGTTCTGAATTCTGAGGCTGAAGAAGCCGAGGCGAGGCCTGCAAATGTGTTGCGTGTGCGTTGTGCTTGCGATTGATCTGTGCAATGCTGAAGGTTCCAAAATGAGAAATGAGCTCGGCTATCGTAGCTTGATATTTCGACATACGAGGGTCCCGCGCCTCATAGTCTTCGAGTACTTGATTGACGATGAGTCATAATAGACAACGAGGTTGGTGACGTTCATCACGATGGCGGAGCGTAGGCCAGTGAAGAGGGCTTCATATTCAGCTTCGTTGTTGGTGACGGGAAAGTCAATGGTCAGGGAGCTTTCATGAAGTGTTCCACAAGGTGAAACTAAGACTACCCCTGCTCCAGCTCCGTTGCTGTTGGAAGCCCCATCGACGTTTAGGCGCCAAGTCTTGCCTTGAAAAAGATGCCATGGCTTGTTTGCGGAGCTTTGTTTGGCTACGGCTGGTGGGGTCGGAGCAGTGAGTGCTGCTGTGTCTTCTGGGGTGAGTTCTGCTATGAAGTCGGCCAGAACCTGGCTCGTGATTGCCGTCTGCGGCTCGAAGTGAATGTCAAAATTTGCCAGTTCGATAGCCCACTTAGAGACACGATTGGAGAGATCCGCCTTCCGGAAGAGGGCTTTGAGAGGGTGCTCCGTTAACACAGTGATCGTATGGGCTTGGAAGTATGGCAGCAGTTTCCTTGCTGCCGAGACGAGGGCGAGAGCGAGTTTCTCTAGAGGGAGATAACGTGTTTGTGCTGGGAGGAGTGTTTTACTGATGAAGTAAATGGGCATGTCATCAGCCGCTTCTCGTCGAACAAGTGCTGAGCTGACCGCGTGGGTGGAGACGGCAAGATACAGATAGAAAGTCTCGAACTCTTTTGGTTTTACCAATAGCGGGGCTAAGCTTAAATACGCTTTGAGTTCGGCTAATGCGACGTCGCAATCTGGGGTCCATTCGAAACCGCGCCGGCTTTTGCCCTTCAAAGCATGGAAAAAGGCATGGCACTTGTCGAAGGATTTACTGATGAATCGGTTGAGAACAGCTACCATCCCTGTGAGCCGTTGTACTTCCTTGATCGTTCTAGGAGGCCGCAAGTCATTGACTGCTTTAATTTGGTTGGGGTCAGCCTCGATACCTCGCCGGGTGACCAAGTGTCCGAGAAATTTCCTTGCGGTAACACCGAACGCACACTTCTCAGGGTTTAGGCGGAGCTTGTGGAGTTTGAGAATATCGAATACTTCCTTCAATTCTTGGAGGTGGTTGCACGTATGCTGGCTTTTAACGACGAGGTCGTCAATGTACGCCTCCACGGTGTGGCCAATTTGGTCACTCGGCATCTTGAATATTGTGCGGTTGAACGTGGCGCTAGAGTTTTTGAGGCCAAATGGCATAACTCGATAACAGAAAATGTCGTAAGGGGTGATGAATGCCGTTTTTTCCATATCGTCTGGGTCCATGGCTATCTGGTGGTAGCCGCGGTAAGCGTCGAGGAAGCTGAGCCGGGCATGACCTGCCGTTGCGTCGACTAGTTGGTCGATTTGGGAAGTGGGAACCAATGTTTGGGACAAGCATCGTTAAGGTTGGTATAATACACGTAGACTCGCCACTTGCCATTCTTCTTCTTAACAACCACCGTGTTGGACAGCTAAGTTGGGTACTGCACTTCTTGGATGGCATTTGCTTCCAGCAACCGTTTGACTTCTTCTACGACGGCGTCGGCATGGTATGTGGCCGATCGTCGCGCTTTCTGGACTATAGGTTTTGCGTCCTTTTTGACGTTGAGGGAGTGGCAGATGAAATCGGGGTCGACTCTTGGCATCTCGTTGGGTGTCCACGCAGAGACTTCCATGTTGTTCTTTAAGTATTCGAACATTGCTTCTCGGTCGGTGTCGCTGAGGGAAGAACCGATCAAGAAGAAACGTGAGCCATCCTTATTGATGGGCATTGGGATGAGTTCCTCTTCAGTTTTGTCCTCAGCGCTCTGGCCGACGTCGTCAATGATGGCTATGTCGGGGACTTCAACCCATTGTACTTGTTTGGCCTTGGTGGAGTTGTGGATAGCTGAGACGTAGCACTTTTTCGAGCCTACTTGGTCACCTCACAGATCTTCCTGTCGTCCATTGGAGCCGATGAAGCGGACAACCTGGTGGTAGGTCGAAGCGATTGCTTGCATGCCATGAAGCTAGGCTCGGCCAAGAATTGCGTTGTATGGGCTCGGCACGTTGACAACGATGAACTCGACGGTCAACGTTTTCGAACCGACAGCGATCGGAAGGAAGATATTCGACCGAGTGGCCAAACCGAGGCTCTGTTGAATCCGATGAGAGGGACTTCGGCGGGTTGTAGGGCGGACTCTGGGAGGTCAAGCCTTTTGAGCAAGTCATAATGCATAACCTCTGCTGAGCTTCCCTGATCGATGAGGACTCTTTTGACATCATGGACTCCGATTTGCACGGTCACGACGAAGGCATCGGAGTGTGGGGTTTGAACAAACTCAAGGTCGCGCTCGGTGAAAGTGATGGTCCACTTGGGTAGATCATCTGGGCGTGGGCGTTTTGACCCAGGTCCTATCGCAAGTACCTGTTCAGAAGTGGAGGCGCGATCGAGGTCCGCTCGGAGGTATACTTCGGATTCTTTTGTCAACGGGCCATGAATGACATGTATCGTCGGCCGTGGTTCGTTGGGGTTGGGATTTCCGACAGGTGGGCGGGCAGGTGTTTTTGCACGATTAATGTATCGATCAAGATGGCCTTGAGCCGCCAAGCGTTCAAACAACGCCTTGTACGGAGCACATGCCGTTGTGTAGTGGCCGAGCTCGTTATGATACGAGCACTTCTTCCTTGGGTTCTGATCTACTTGGCCGTTGTCTGTGCCAAGCTTACCTTGCGGCCACTCGAACCATGGTTGCCGCATGATCTCCTTTAGAAAAGACCAGATGGGTTCTTTGAAGTTGGTGGTTTCGGCCATGTAGTCGTGTTGTTTCGGCTGACGTTTCTTCCCCTCTTTGATGTTGTTGACGTGTTTCTTTTGCTGGGGTTGCTGAGTTGCGATTGGTGTCGGCAGCTGAGAAGCTGCCGTCGGCGGAAAGGTTGTGGAATTTGGAATCCCCTGAGTGGCTTTGTCTGCGTAGAATTCTTCAACAGCACAGAATCGTTCTACGACGCGCATCAACTCTCCCATGCCGTGCGGAGGTCGAATAGCCAGTTCGTCTAGTATCTTGCTGCCAGATTCCAACCCATTTTTGAAGGTGAGTGCGGCCCAATGCTCGTCGATTCCAGGAATTTCATTGTAAAGCTGCTAGTAGCGCTCGGCGTAGTGTCTGAGTGTTTCATTTGGGAGCTTCCTCATCTGGGACAAGGACTTAGGCTCCTTGGCTGTCCTGTTACTGGTGATGAAGCGGGTGTTGAAGGCGCATTCAAGGTCGGCCAGGTTCCGTATGGATCCAGCGGGCAATTTGTTGAACCACTGGAGTCCAAGGGAGCCGAGGCTGGATGGGAACGCCTTACATTTGATTTCGTCCTTGGTGGTGCACAGCTCGATGGTTTGTCGAAAATGAATCAGGTGAGTGTAACCTTCGCAGGTGCTTGGGTCGAACTTCGTGAATTTTGGTAGGTGGAAGTTGGGCTCGGCTATGGTGTTGATGATGTGGGGGGTGAAGGGTGAGATACCAAGGTCTTTTAGTTGCCGCTCAAATCCTGGACGCGGCGGTTTGTCGAGTACGTTCGTCCGTGTCTTCTTTGGGTCCTTCTCTTTTTCCGAGGTTTTCTCGTGTACTCGGCTGTGAAGCTTGTCCCGCAGGTCCGTCGTTGCCCTGTGGGGGTGGTCAACTGACTTCTCCCTGTCGCCACATGTACTGTTTCCATTCTCCGCCCCTTCGATCCGTATGCCTTTCCCGTTCCGCCGAACATAGTTTTCATTATCCAAGTTTTCGGGTGGGATCCCCCCCCGAGGCGTTCAGAGATGTGGCGCCTGGTCTCTACGGAGTCTCGGCTATGGCGTATGACCGTTGTGCGAGAGAACTCCGCTCGACTAGTCGAGTACGAGCTCGTGAAAGACTCGGTGTCCCTTGTGTGGGTCCGCTTGCGGTGGGACCTTGAACGGTGTGTTCTAGATGTTGTAGGTCGTTTGTAGAGGATAAGTTCCCTGGCGTCTCCCTTCTTTGGTGTAAACCCAAGGCGGTCTTTGACGGATACGCGGTGGCCCGCCTCGTTGGGTTGCTCTCGCTGAGGAGGTGGAGGAGGTGGGGGAGGAGGGCTTCTTCGCCTTCGCCTTCCGCCTCCAGTGGACCTGGACGCGGCCGGCGTTGCGTCCTACATATGTTGCTTCATCTGGGCCACCTCCACCCTCAGTGCTGCCAGTTCATTATCCCTTTCGTCATCTCGTTGTTGCAGCAGGCGGATGTAGGCCGCCGTTATGTCGTCCGCAGCCGGAGATAGCCCAGAGCTGGGCGGGAGCGAGATGGACATGTGCCTTTCGGGGAATGGTTGAAGAATTGTGTTTCCACTGGCGTCTTTGGCCCCCGAAACGGTAATGTCTGGTGGATCTCCGCCGATCGCGTTTGAGTTTTCGATTATCTTTGGAAGAGGAAGGTGGTTTGGAGGAGGGTTAAAGCCGTTTGGATCAGAAGCTGAGCAGGTTTCACGTTGGGTTCACCAATTGTGTGGCCCGTGGTCCTCGTTCTGGTTCCTTCCTCCGCTAGTTCAGTGGCTTCCCAGCCTTCTTCACCTAGCCTGCACAATGAACGCACGACTAAGACCTGGCCGGGGGTTGCCCGGTAAGGCCCTCCGGCAAATGGATAAGTATGCAGAGAGAGAGGAAAAAGACTAAGGTTTTGAGTGGGTATTCGCGTGTATGAGTGCGTACCTTTCTAATGGCATTATCCTTTGGTATTTAGAGAGCCTTCCTGACTTGCTCCCCAAGCACGGGCACGTGCCTTGCGTGGGCCAGGCGGCGTCATCGTGACGTCACCGAACAGATCTGGTAACCGCTTTTGGGGGTGAGCTGGCATGATCCATGTGCGCTCATGATCATCCCATGGCATAACCGTCTCCGCACGTGGGTGGGCGCGTGGCCGCGCAGGTGGCCGAGCCCAGAAGACCTTGGCGGTTGCCGGGCTTGAAGGGAAGCCGAGCCCGAAGGGAATTCGGGCTAGGTGATCATCGTCTGCGGGGCCGCCCCCAAATGGTGGCCGAGCTTGACACAATCCTCTCCGTCGCCGGACGCGAAGCAGAGGTAGAACCGACGATCGGCATGCCACGGCAGCTGGCGGTGGCAGTGGAGTAGAGGTGGCCCCTGGTGGAGTCGCAGTTGAGCTCGGCCCGCTACACTACTTAAACAAAGAATCTCAAAATTACATCAAATGTTCGAAAATGGTGTATAAAAATTGGCATCTCACATTCAGAAAAAAGGTTTTTGAAAATAAACAAAACCCATTTAGAAACCCATATTAGAGGCCATTGGCAAATTAAGAAAACCATTTTGGAGATGGTCGAGAGAGCTTACCTATGATGACAACAACTGTAGTCTTTGTTGGAGGAGCTTAATCAATTTCGTTCTACAAACGACACGAATAAAAATTCCCATAGCTACAATTAACTACATTTTTTTTATGCAAAGCTCCAACAGCTGTGGTTAGTAGAAAGCTTTCTTTAACTTCAAAGCTCCAACATTGAGGCTTTTAGTGGTGAAATAACTCCAACCTAGTCAAAACCTATTCATAAAAAGGGAAAGAAAGGAAGAGCTCCAATTAAGTGTAGGTAAACTTTAATAATATGAAAATGAAAAGGAGCCAAAATAGGAAAAGAGAACACTAAGAGTCCCTCTAAAAAATGTGAGTTAATATAAGCCCAGTTAGTACCCGAGATAAGTCAAATCTTTCTCCACCTGTTGAAAGTGCTAAATGTGGACGCTCGTTTGAGGGAAAATAAAGTCTCCTGTAAAAAAAACCTGACAATATTGATATGCAGAGAGAAGTAAATCTCCCGTAATCCTGCTTTAGTCTCGTGTAATGTAATAAACATAGTTTCTTCACCATGTGTGTGCGTAGGAAGAATGAAGGAATAGGTGGAAAAACAAAGTTGGTTGTAACATATTTTGCAACTTAGAACTGAAATCAGGTCCATAAGATCAAATGGTGATGGGGTTTTTTAGTTCTATACTTTCATACCAGTATAATGGAATAGAAAATCAGACATGTACTAAATATACTGATGAACATGAAAAAGAGAAAATCATACGAATTTGGCAAACAATTGCAGAGCCAAAATAGACACTATACAACACAAAAGAAAAATATCAAGCCTTCATCATCATATACTCCAGTTCAATGTTGAACCCAAATGTAATGGACCAATGGTTAAGTTGTCCTAGGAGGCATGATTGACCATGACGGCATGACATGAAGAATCCACATTCAAAATATTGAGTTCAGATTCGTAAGTTCGTTTGAGTCATTTTAACATACACCTATGTTGCTAACTGATTTCATTAAAAAATATTAATCCTTTTCCTCAGGTTTGCATGCCTTAATCTGGTGTTTTTTCTACTGACATGAATTGTGGATTTTGAGTCAATATTCTACGAGAATAAAAAGAAGAATGAAACTAATAAAAAATGAGACAGATTTCACAGGCCAGTTCCAATGAAGGCACTGATTTGAGATTTTGGGTGTTTCTGACGCAACGGAATTAACAAAGAGATTAATTGCGTACTAATCAAAATGAGATAAAACTCGAATCCACGAGCAAACCTTGCGCACAAGGAAAAGTAGAGAGAAACTCATAAATTTTATTGAATAAAAGCTTTAAAAGTTCAATAATTGAATAGGTTACAACCCTTTTTATAAGATCCTAACCCTAGAAATCCTATTGTAAAAGAAATAATAAATCATGCCAAAACAAGCGGCATTAAATAAAAGATATTTCTTAATTAATTAAAATAAAATTCTAATTCTTATAGACCAAGAATCCTAATAAAGATAGAAATCAAAATCAAACCGAATACGGAAAGTTAATAATTCTAACCTAAACGAAAATATTCCTAATCAAAATCTTATTCTAAAACAATAAAAATAAAATACAAAAACTATCCATTTTTAATTTTTTGTCCTACATTAGTCTCTTTTTCTTCAAAAGAACTCGCCCTCGAGTTCTCATTAGAAACTTGCCATCTGCCATTCCAAAGAAATAAATATTTGGAATACTTCAACCTCTTGTTCGTCTTCCAAAAATCATTTAAAGAAAAGTATTCATGTAATGATTTTTTCTCTTCATACTTCAACTTGTTGACAAGATGTACTAGACGAATGTTCGGAACCCAATCAAATTGTTGCACTCCAAGAAAATCGACAAAATTAGCATCATTAATTTTGCTTTGCCCACAATCATGGTTTGAATCCTTCCCGTGGATGTATGCTTCGACATGATTGTTGGCTGACCTTTTGAATCTATTTTTCCGGACACCAATTTACTTTCGCCAATGTCGCTAACCAAAATCTCCTCATTAACACTAATATTAGTATCAACCACCTCTAATGGACTATTATTTTGGTCATCAACAACTTGATCACCAACATCGATACTAATTTTTTTATTATCAACCTCAATTTTAGCTTTCTCTTTTTCGCTAATACAAAGGTCAACTTTCTTTTCACCGTCAACCTCAATGTGCCCATAATGACTGCATTCGACATCAACCTCCACTATTTCTTCGGTATTCGGCTCAACAAATATTACCTCTGTAATTCAACTCGATCTCCTTCTTCTTTTGCGATCTCGTGTCCATCGTAGTAGTTGGCACATGATGAATGTAAGATTGAAAGATCTTTATTGGTTTGTTGACCTTCAAAGCTTGATCGACTCGAACCCAACAGTCTCAGTGATGTGTCTCTTGAGTTTTCAATAGCCACAATGGTATAATTTTTATTACTTGGAAAAGAATAAGACAAGTCAAGATTATCTCGTGACAATTGCTGGGACTCAAGATTTCTTCGGTATTCTTCATACAGCATCTGACCATGATGCGATTGAAGAAATCTATCACTCATCAATCGTCTCATCTTCAACCAAGCCCTCACTGGCTATTTATACTGGCACCTTCGATTAGATTGCAATTGCTCCCACCATCTAGAAGCATAGCCTTGTAATTTATGAGCCACATATCTAACTTCCTTTTCTTCCGAAATTTTCATATACTCAAGAAACTTGTCAACTTTACGAAACCAATAAATTAAATTCTCAGGATGACAATACCCATTAAAACTAGGAATTATTGATTGTACCTGGAAAGTTGAAAAGTCGTTATCTGTATGATAAAACCCTTTAAACCTTGAATATCGCCTTTTAGATTGATATCCATAATAATCTTCAAATAACTCGTCTTCAAATTCATCTTCACTATCAAGTTGATAATAAGAATATCTTCCAGAGACGTTTTGATTAATAGGTTGGTTGCGGGCAAATTCCTCAACGCGGTTCCTATCAACTCTGTGTTTAAAAGGTTGACCATGGGCAAATCCCTTGGCGCGAGTCTCGTTAAATCCTTCCCTACGATCATCGTCAATAGGGTTTGTGTATCTTCCACGGACGAATGCCATAGAGCCAGGCAAAACCGTGCTCTGATACCACTTGACGCAGCGGAATTAACAAAGAGATTAGTTGCATACTAATCAAAACGAGATAGAACTCGAATCCACGAGTAAACCTTGCGCACAAGGAAAAGTAGAGAGAAACTCATAAATTTTATTGAATAAAAGCTTTAAAAAGTTCAATAATTGAATAGGTTACAACCATTTTTATAAGATCCTAACCCTAGAAATCCTATTGTAAAAGAAATAATAAATCATGCCAAAACAAGCGGCATTAAATAAAAGATATTTCCTAATTAATTAAAATAAAATTCTAATTCTTATAGACCAAGAATCCTAATAAAGATAGAAATCAAAATCAAACCGAATACGGAAAGTTAATAATTCTAACCTAAACGAAAATATTCCTAATCAAAATCTTATTCTAAAACAATAAAAATAAAATACAAAAACTATCCATTTTTGTCCTACATCAGTTTCACAGGCCAATTCCAACTAATCGTGGATTTGGGGGTTTTAAAAAACGACGAACAAACTGATTTTAACTAGAATCGAAAGAATATATGAAAAGTAACAGAAATTTGAGTGATACTTTTCCTCAGGTTTGCATGCCTTAATTTGGTGTTTTTTCTATTGACATGAATCGTGGATTTTGAGTCAACATTTTGTGAGAATAAAAAGAAGAATCAAACTAATAAAAAATGAGACAGATTTCATAGGCCAGTTCCAACGAAGGCAATGATTTGAGATTTTGGGGGTTTCACAGGCCAATTCCAACTAATCGTGGATTTGGGGGTTTTAAAAATGACGGACAAACTGATTTTAACAAAAATCGAAAGAATATACGAAAAGTAACAAAAATTTGAGTGATTTCTGCCTTGTTCCTTTTGGTTTTTAAAAAGTATTTTTCAAAAAATACCCTCTAGATTCCCTATATTATCAACATTTCTCTCTCTATCTTTCTCCACTTATTACCCCTACTATTTTTCAAAAAAAAAATTCAAATCTCAATCCAAACAAGGCAGAAATTGTTTTAGATCAAAGTTTCTGGTTCGAGATTTTGACCCCAGAGAGAGAGAGACTGAGCCCAAAAATGAAACTCAGAAGCGGTGGGGCGGCGTCTGTGGGGGCTTCGGTGGAGGTGAGTCGTCGTCGAGGGGGTCTCTGGTGTGTGAGTAGAGAGAGAGAGAGAGAGAGAGAGGGGTTCAAAATTTGAATTCTTGAGATTGTTGTAGCAGTATGCTTTGCGAAGACGGACACAATCAAGCGGTTGTAGAAGTAACCTTTGTGTTTCACTCTATTTACTGAATTGCCATTCTAAAGTTAGTTTGTGAGAGGGACAATTTTGAACCATTAGATTGTGTAGAATTGGAGGGTTGAGATGGCAGGAAAAGGAATATTATTTTGGAATCTTGTAGATACCTCCCCTCTCTTGTTATTTGAATATGAATAGTTTGCATTAAAAACAAAACAAAAAAAGGAAGGAAAACAAAATCTATTTAATTGGGAAAGTATCCCTGCGATGCACGGTTTGAAAAACTTGTATTAGTATTTCTTGTACTACAAGTTGTATTAGGCTGAGTTGAACGTTGAAGGGAACCTATTCAAAGCTTCTGTTTATTGTTTAGTTTTATTCATACAGTAATTCAGAGGGGCCATAGGTTAACTTTAATCTGGGTTTAAGCGTGTTGTTCCAAGATTACGTGCTTGAACAGAAAACAGAAAGAAAAAGGGAAATACTATAATTCACATCCCTTATTTGGATGTGTATCATATACACTCCAAAAATGTTATGATCTATAGAGAAAATGTTACGAATGATATTGCTAAAAGGTTACGATTTTAGTATAAAAGTTACGAATGCACCAAGTTGTTATGAATTATAATAGCAATGTTACGAATCATATTGTTGAAAAGTAAATAAAATGTTAATGAATGAAGATGCATATGGTAGACACTTTTAAGAGATGTGTATTGTAAACCTCCCTAAAGAAAAAATGGTGATTAGCAATGTAGCTCTAGGAATTCTTTTCTTTCTTATTTTTTCTTTATGCTTTTTTTAGGGGCAATAGGGTAATTTCACTTGACCAGCCACCTAGGCAACTGCTGACTAAAAGGGTTGAAATGGACCCCATAAACACACACACACAAACTCAAACTCCCGTTGTGAGTGTCAGCTTCGCAGACACAGGCCCAAGAGCCTCACCCATCATTTGGATGGGCCCGATCAAGGGCGGAGGTACTAAGGGACAAGGGAGGGCGGCTGACCCCCCTGGCTGTCAAATTTCCCTTGGGGTAGGTATAATTTTTACCCCATTTTTACTAATTTGACCCCAAATTTTCATAGGAGTAGGTATAATTTAGCTATTTTGACCCCACAAAAAATCTCTAAATTGTCACAACTTGTTTGAAGTGCATACGAATCTAATTTTTGACTCCACTAATCAAAATTCTTGGCTCCGCCCTTGGGCTCGATGTAAGGGGTCTGGCCCAATTCCGCTGGGAGTGGTCCCGATGTCAAGGGTCAGCCCCTCACCCATCTTCATGCTTCTTTGAGAAACCTAGAGCGACTGCTGTGCATGATTTTTTTGGAACCGGTGATCCTGCAAGACACTCTCTTTGTGCACCAACATGGTAAATCCGGACCATCTATCTTGACAGTTAATGATTTAGATATGTTTGTTATCTTTTGCCGATATCGGCAAAAGATAACAAACATATATGAACCATTAATTTTCTAGATGGACGGTTCGAATTTGCCCTGCAAGGTAGACTAGGGGGAGTGCACCACAAGAATTCCAATTCCCATTTTTTTACTTCGTGTATCACACTAGATAATGTTTTCAATAATTGTCCCTGACATTCTGTTTACACCATATATTCGCCGCTTGTCGATGATCGACCGGAAGGTGGCGATTATGAGAATGCTTTCTATTTTATTTATTAATTCGTATTAATAATATAACTAGTTTTAGTATTTCCTTTATTTGCTTTGTATTTTAATGAAGTGCAGGACACTTGGCTTACTCCTACACATTTGAAAGTTTAAAGGACATATGGCATTGTCCTACACATTTGGAGGTTGAAAAGAACACTTGGCATGCTTCTACATACTTTGATGTTAGTGGGAAGTTATTTGGACAAGTGGAAGCAAAGGAGAATGAAGAGTATTGAAGAAGTTAGGAAGTTATTTCCTGCACACTTTTGTTTTCCTATAAATAGCCTTTTTAGGCCTCATTGTAAGACCCCCACTCAATCGCCCAAAGGCTTCTACTTTTTATCTGTACTTTACTTTTCTCGCTCTAGGAGTAGCTTGTAACGTAACTATCCAATCGATTGTGTTTTCACCGTCGACTGACTTCTACTTGGAAGAATAATAAAGTCCATTTTGTTGTTCTTCTTTCATCTCCATTCACTTCATTAAGTTTGCTTCCAGAGAAGTCCTGAAACACGGCAAGGAACCAATCTCCACCACCATAAACACCACATTGTAGCACACACTACGATTTCTTAGTCGATCATCGACCATCAACAAAAATAGACAAACAAGTTTTGGCGCTAGAAGGAGGGCTACTTACTAATTTGGAAGTAATGGCACACGAAGTCAGGAAATTGGTTCAAGTTTTTACTTACGTTGTGGTAAATCCACAAGATGGTTTAGCCTAAGAATTTTCGACTTTATTACGAAGGTTGATTGCACCAGGACAAGGAGAAATTCCTTCTTCCAATGGTTTGCTTAACGACAGGAGAACTCTAGAAGCTTCAGATATGCCTGGGGGGCATCCTCAACAGGTATTTACTAATCCTACTTTCGAACCTCTAAATGGAGCGAATCGAATTCCATCAGGGTCCAGTCAACCTAGCCTAGCCCAACAAGGCCAACAAATTTTTATCAACCAGTTCCAAATACTAGTGGAAGTAATGGAATTGGAAGTCAATATGGTAATGGCCAAAATGGAAATATTCCCATTGGTTTCAAAGTACCGTCTGGATTTGGTACTAATCAAAGTCAATATGTGTCTCCTATGGTACACTACACGGTGTGGGCACGCGCCCCGGAAATTCTCAATTTACGAAAATTTTGGGCGCGGCCCCTTTTTTTGAAAAGCGCGGCGAAACGCTTCGATTCAAAGTCGCCACTCGAGTTTTAGCGGTGAAACACCCAAGGAACCGAACTCGAAAACGCTTGCTACGTTTATTTGATTTTGAAAAGGGATGGAGACTGGCCGTCATCAGCTTCGATATCTGAGGTTCGGGAGCTAAGTTACGAGAGGGGGAGGGTTTTATAGCACCCCTCTCGCCCAATCCGGAGATCGGTCTCTACTCAGGCATTTTTATAAAATATTTGCGTTTTTCTCTCATTAATCATTTTTTAGCCAGTTAGGGCGGGGGAACAGTTAATAGGGATTAAGACTGTAACATGATGCAATTTTGTGATAAAATGTTACGGATGATGATTTGCTTGAATCAATGAATGAATTATAGATTGAGAACAAGCACTAAGAGCAGCTTGAACGAAATGAGGTACGCTGTCCTTCAGAGCTGTGAGCGGGGAACAAATCGGTATGCACTGGTCAAGCCACTGCATACCAACATAACCTGCGCACGCCACCTAAGAACTAGCGTACTCCATTCGTATGCATTCACAGTCTTTGTTTGCAACCCTCTGGGCTCTGGAATGGACCAGCGCACAACCAGGACAAACCATGCAGTTTAATAGCAGCAGATATATAGATTGCTGACAGATAAAATGGCTTGAAGCCATGAAAATGGATAGGAAACCCCATAAACAGTGTGGGGGGCATGAAAAGAGGCCAAGACTTAAGCTAAATGCAAGGGCCAGCCACTGGACCCTGGTAATACTGCCGTACGCCAGTGTTATGAAACCGTACGCCAGGTTTACCGTTTGGTCAGTGCTTAGCTTTGCATTTTCTGGGCTCTGGAACATGACCAGAGGGATCCCAGGGGCCCTCGTAAGCAAGTAAGAAGCAGATATTGAAAGCTAGACATAAACAGTTCTAAGGTACAGAAAACTGTGAAACTGGTTATTAGCATGCTAAGGTGATGACAGAAGTATAAGAAAGTAAAATGGACGATCAATAATCCCCACGCTAGTAGTGCTCATACTACCGTTATCGGCGTACGGCATGATGGTACTGGCGTGCGCCATGTTTCATCTCACACGATTGCTATATTTAACCAGTTCAAGGCTAGGACTAGTATTGTCTACTAGCCTGAACCTCACTGGTTCCCCTCAGGGATCGAAAACAGAAAGAAATACAAAGGTGGTATACCTTTGGTTGGAGGTTGATGGATGGTTTTGGTGCTTTGAGGTTGTAGATGGAGATGATATGGTGAAAGAATGGCAATGGGGTGTATGAAAGTGGACTCCTCTTCTTTCTCTTTCAGTGGATGAAAAGAGATAGAGAACAAAAGAGGAGAGAAGATGGGTTGGACTCTTTGATGTAGTTAACCCCTTGCAAATAAATGCAAGAGGGGTATTTATAGGAGGAAAGTGGACTGAGGAGGGGGGCAGTCAGCTAGTTAAGGGCTGGTTAGGTTAAGGAGAGGAGGCTCCCATGCATTAAATGCATGGGACTAGGTGAGGGGGTGTGTAGGAGAGAGAGGGGGACGTTCGCTGCAGAAAACAATCATCAGGAGGCCTTTCACCGTACTGGGCAGTTACAAAGTCCTGAGCACGTGACAGAAAAGTGGTGATTTGACTGGCTTTGACCAGTGTGCGCCAGAGTTGGACTTGCGTGCGCCAGTCAAACTGAGTCAACGGTCGATGACCAACACGTGACAGTTCACTGGCGCACGCCAAGGGAACACTGGCGTAAGTAGGTAGGGTTTTGCTGGGGCCATCTGGTTCTGGCTTGAAGGGTTTGAAATTGGTATTCGAAAGGGTTTGGATGAGGAATGTCCAAAGCTCAAAGCTCGAAACCCGTCATCGACCTTGGAATGTTCTCAATCTTTTAATCATCATTGGGGCAACAAAAGACCGTAAATAAACTAATCCGGATAGTCCAGGGTAGGGTGTCTACATACGGCAACCACAAGGGCCCCAAAACCATTTGTTCAATTGTTGATCAAAAGTATTCATAAGAAGTATAGATTTTTCAAAAGCCATTTGCATTGGTATCCGTATTGGTTTTGGTTGAAATATGCCCAATTTTGGTTAAGATGTGTAGATAGTGTTCATTGCTTTTCTACAATTTTGGGCAAATATAAGTGGCCAAATTGGCCACAGTTTTGTCCGCACCATCACTAAATTGGAAGTGATGGCAAAAATCAATTGTGGAAATGAAAGCCTTGCGTGAAAGGCTTGAACATTTTGCGGAGATGGAATAATGGCCATTTATTGGCCAACTCTTGAATCGTTCTGGATAAAGAAAAGAACCAACAGAAGTGGATAATGGCTTGATAGATAATGGCCAATTCTTGAATCTGTTTGCATATATGGATGATATTTGGAAGAAGCAAGTGTAATATTGAGAAATGACAGAATTCTGCCTTGCACGAAAGGCTTGAATAATTTGAAATTGACCCATTAAACATATGGCCATAAATTAGACAAGTGGCTATGAAGTATAGCCAAATGGCCGTGAATTAGAACCCTACAGTGGCGCATGGAGCCATGGAGGCATGAATATTCAAAACAGGCCACTGTAAAGGAGGTTCATAAGTTGGATGAATTTGAACATGTCCATGCTGCCGTTTTTGTGTTTGGGCGATTGTTCCTCCTTTCGATGTCGATGATGAATTTGGGAGGCAGAAATTCATCTTTGGATATATGGCAACGATTGGATTGGTTGCTTGGTCCAGTCGATTTTGAACATTTTGCAGTCGATAATGGACATGCGGAGACTTATAATTTTGGACGCCACCTGTGTTCCTAAAGGCCTTCATAGTTTATGAATTTCAACTGTTTTAAAAAAGAGGCCATGGTTCATCATTGGCGACTGAAAAATTTTGAAAGGTCGTGTTGGCATCTATGTCTCCTTCATCCAGATTTTTGTAAGGATGATTGAAATGAGAAATAACCCTCTTTTGATATCGAGTTTGCATAGGGGGCAAACTCATCTTTAGAAGAGCCAATTTTGATTCAAAAGTTCGAAACTCAAAGCAAGTCGAATCATGAAAATTATAATTCGACTAGAGTTTTTAATTTAGACCATGAATGGTCGAAATAAAAAATGATCCCTCCACTCTATCTATACGGGTTAAGAATAGTAAAAACTTACCCATGAAGTATGAGTTCAAGTCAATCATGGCTGCGACTCATGAACAACCATATGTTCGATACGAATTTTTGATCGACGTTGTTCATATGTTCAAGGCCTCTTGTATTGGCTGTGTTTGAAATTAATATGCCCAGCGTGGATTTATAGTTGTAATCCACAATTGATAAAAATTACAGACAATGCTCTCTGTTTTTGTACAGTTGTGGGCATTAGTGAGCTATTTGGCCAAAGTTTCCTTCAAAGGAACTAATCGACAGAGGCATGCCACCATTTGACAGTGGCATTTAAGACTTGAAATGTCACCATGATTACTTTCGACAGCGGTTTAAAGCCAGGAAGGCTTTATTCAATAGTTGCCCGGTATTGTTTGGTTTTGCCAAATGAATTTGGGGGGCAAAATTCATTTTTACAAGCAAGATAAATGCCTGTTAAGGTGATTAATTGGCTGTTAAAGGCCCATGGCATATGCTTGGTGCTTGTTACTCTTAATTGTGCAGGGTCATAATATGGACCACGTTTCCTTTCAGTAGGAAGTATAGTTCAAGGAAAATCATCAGTGGAGATTTCTCGACAGAAAAAATACTATCCCATAATTATCGACAGAGGGAATATTGCATTTTAGAAGCCAACACATGACTTTCGACAGTAGTTTTGTTTAAGCCTTGAAGGACTTGTTACATCAGTCGAAAAGTGAAAAGGTTGGTGTAAAATTTATCCAAAACTCTTTGAGAGTTGGAGGCATAAATGTTTACACCATAAAAGGTTATCACCGGTTGATATCGATAGAGGGGTGATTTAAAACTAAGAGAAATATTTACCAAAGTTAATTCTTAACTCAGGTAAATAGGGGGGCATTGTTGATACTATATATTCGCCGCCTGTCGATGATCGACCGGAAGGTGGCGATTATGAGAATGCCTTCTATTTTATTTATTAATTCGTATTAATAATATAACTAGTTTTAGTATTTCCTTTATTTGCTTTGTATTTTAATGAAGTGTACGACACTTGGCTTATTCCTACACATTTGAAAGTTTAAAGGACATATGGCATTGTCCTACACATTTGGAGGTTGAAAAGAACACTTGGCATGCTTCTACATACTTTGATGTTAGTGGGAAGTTATTTGGACAAGTGGAAGCAAAGGAGAATGAAGAGTATTGAAGAAGTAAGGAAGTTTCCTGCACACTTTTGTTTTCGTATAAATAGCCTTTTTAGGCCTCATTGTAAGACCCCTGCTCAATCGCCCAAAGGCTTCTACTTTTTATTTGTACTTTACTTTTCTCGCTCTAGGAGTAGCTTGTAACGTAACTGTCCAATAGATTGTGTTCTCACCGTCGACTGACTTCTACTTTGAAGAATAATAGAGCCCATTTTGTTGTTCTTCTTTCATCTCCATTCACTTCATTAAGTTTGCTTCCAGAGAAATTCTGAAACACGGCAAAGAACCAAACTCCACCACCATAAACACCACATTCCAGCACACACTACAATTTCTTAGTCGATCATCAACTATCAACAAAAATAGACAAACACATCCTTCCCTTTATTCCCTTCCAAGTTTTTTGGGCTTTTAATGATAATTGTAGTTAAATATGGTGGGTCTTACAAGTTAAAAAGTGTTCAGAAAGGTGAGGGTAATGTTCACTCTCGTTTAGTGAGGGTGAACAAAATCAAACTAAAAAATGTATCACATTACGACTTTATTACAATTCTGTTTTGCATACGACCATATGGATCCAAGCTCCGACTGTCCGGACGGTGCGTTGGAGGACTGCTAGTGGATGATCGGGTCCTTTGAAGTCGACGGCGACGGGTGTTTTAACTTTGAAGAAGAGTTTAAGAAGATGATGATTTCGGTTTGATTTAGTGAATTTTGTAGTGCTTAAAAAAAAAATAATCGAAAGTCGCTTAGGATAGTGTTTTTAGACCTCGTAAAAAAGAGCAGTTAGGTTTTTTTTTAGAACTGAAAGAGCAGTCAAGCTTGAATTTTCTCCTTTGGCTGTGATTGACCGGAACAAAATGTGTGGAAATTAGTCCTGATTCTTGACTATTGAGAGTCGTCGATCTTTTCTGCTGCACTCGTAGCTTGTGGGCGGCCCATTTTTCTGACTGAAGCAGTATGTCACAATCAGAGAAATCATAAACGCAGGACCAAGGTTTTAATTAAATATAATGGTGGTGGGAGTATCGAATGTTATGAAGCACCGACACATTTTTAGAAGTCGGCGTGTTCCCGTGTCCGGCATTGGGACATGCGGGAGACACGGCAAAATACGTATAGGACATGGCACAATGAATTTAATTAAGTAATTTTGGGGGGGACATGGGAGGTACACGCGAGGGACACGTATGGGAACACAACAAGAATTAATATAAGAGAATAATGGGGAATGAACCAATTATTGCATCAAATGGTGTACCATAGAAAGATCATCACATCAGCATTAGAAGATCTTGATTTGTAATGCACACTATGGATGGGGATTTATGAAAACAGATATGAAAAATTGGTAAAGCCAATATATTAAGGGGACCTGTTCAAACAAAAATATATTAAGGGGACATCAAATCCCGTAAATATGATACAATTTCTGTTTTCTTTTGAGGAAACGGGAACCTAGATTGTAAGTATCGAAAAAATTTCAGTACCAAGTGGGTATCACGTGGTGTTCGCTCGCATATCTGAACAGTTCATTTCATTTTTAAACGGTTTAGATTTGGAGAGAAAAAGTGTTGAGATAAGAGCAGAGAGAGGGTTTCAATCCGAGTTGTCCAAAAGTGTATTGGACGGCTCGAATGAGCCGAACAGATACCACGTGGGGTATATCCGCTTGGAACCGAAAATCTCTCGTAAGGGCATTAACAGCAAGAATAGGTGAAATACCTAGCCAAAAAGTACTCTTTCTACTTTACCTACCTCTATTTTGCTCTCATTCTGCAGCAGACTCTTTTCTACTCTCTCTATTTCCATTAAACAAAATAAAATACTCATTTGGAACCCATCCCAAACCCCTTCCCGGCATCCCCTCTCTCCCTGCCGCCGGCGCCGCCGCCACCACCGTTAATCGTCAACAACCAGATCTTCGACCCACCACCAAACCAAATATATTCCTTCTTTTCTCTTACTCAATTAACGAGAATTGCAACTACAATGGCAATCGAACTCCACAAACCCCCGATCTAGGCTAGACCTAAATCCCAAATCCCACCAACCCAACCCCATCGACGACAGCTCCTTCGCCAAGGACGACCGCCCCCTCCTCAAACCCGATCGAGGAGCTGAAGAAGAAGTGCGCCTCGTACGTTCACGACAAGGTGTACGGCACCATGGGCCGCGGCGAGGTGCGATGGACAGAGAAGTTGCTGCTCGGAATCGCTTGTTGCAGTAGGGAATAGTGATGAGGTTTTGGGGGAAGTGAAACGGAAGAGAGAGGATGAGAGATAAACAATACTTGTTTATTATATACCTTTGCTACAGTTGATCGGTAAAAGTGGAGAGAAAATTTCGCAAATGCATTTTACCTCATTTGGTGCAGGCCAGTTTTTGTATTTTTCCTCTCCAAATTAGAGAAAAATATTTTTTACCGATTCTGATGTACATGCCCTAAAAGTATCATGCAAGTATCGCCGCTGTGCTAATTTTCTGAATCTGCCAAGGTGGTTAACTCGGGTCGGATCACATCCAGTTTTTTTATTGTTCATTATGGTCCAGTTAGCGGCTGAGATTTATTGTGAGAAATCCAAAGGTCCCCCATCTTGCCACGTCAAGTCCCATTATGGCTCTCAAACGGCACCAACAACTTGCTAACGGAAAGGAAAAAATCCCATTTAACGTGAATTTTTCTTTTTTTTCTTTTTTTTTTTTGTAGAGAAAAGCAGATGTTTGAGGGGCTCTCAAATGTTACATACGATTTTTGTGGAATCCATTCCGGATCTCACAAAGATGATTCAAAATGTAAATTGCTTTTTTATTAGTTCTTGCAAAAAATTAACTTAATCTGATATTTATAAGGGTTTTTTCAACATTTGTAAGGGTCCTACGAATTTTGAAACACCTTATGAAGTTTGGAACAACCCATATCAATATCGGATTGAGCTAATTTTTTTCAAGAATACTTAAAAACATAATTTAAGAATAAATATTTGAATCATTTTTGTAGGACTCGTAATAAGCCCCACTCAAAAATAAAAAAAAAACCTGAAGCAGTGTATTCCCTGAAGGCCCATTAAATGGACAATGATTTTTTTGAGTGGGGCTCATTATGGGTTCTACAAAAATAATTCAAACTGCAAGTTATTCTAAAAATATTTTTTATGGATTCTTGAAAAAAATTAGCTTAATCCGACATCAATAAAAACTGTTTCAGAATTCTTAGGGTGTTTTAGAATTCGTAGGGCCCCTAGGAATGCTGAAAAAGTCATCACAGATATTGGATTAAACTAACTTTTTGCAAGAGCTAATAAGAAAATATTTTTGAGAATAATTTATGGTTTGAATCATCTATTCCGGGTCCCACAGAAATCGAATGTGACGTTTGGGAGCCCCTCAAACATATGCTTTTCTCTACAAAAAAAAGAAATTCACGTTAAATGGGATTTTTTCCGTTAGCAACTTGCTGGTGCCGTTTGAGAGCCATAATGGGACTTGTCGTGGAAAGACGGTGTGGATTTCTCACAGTAAATCTCAGCCGCTAATTGGACCACATTGGAGAATAAAAAATTGGATGTGATCCGCCCCCGATTTAACTTTGAATTTGCAACGTTGTGTAGCGCCATCGCCATAAGTTGCTCAAGATTTTGGATTTTTGATGGGAAGCAAAGAATTTGCATTCATGAAAAAGCCGTCCGGCATTTGCGATGATATCCATTCTAAAACAGTGAAAAAAATCCACAACCAAGCCCAAACAAACTAAGGATCAGACAATGAAATACAAAGAGGCGAGCAAGCTTCAAAATTCTACATGCGAGAAACACCCTTTGCACACTGTCAGCAAGGATCGGTAAAGTGGGGTTAGTGATCAAAACGCTCAGCCGCCTCGAGATAATAGAGCTCCAAGTTTTGCACCAACTGTAAAGAACCGATTTTTTTTAAAGTTAATTTATTTATTGCAAAATATTATTTTTGTCGTCACACCAAATTTTATTCCATAATCGATTATGCATGCACGCATGTCCGGTGAGTAAATTCTTTATTGTGTGCATATGTGTACACTGAATCATTTTACCCAAACCCCAATTCCCTCCCTCATTGTCACTGCACAAACCAAACCTCCTTTACATTTTTCTTATTCCTTATTTTGTTATCTTCTTTTTCTATTCTTTCTTGGTCAAGGGAAAACAAATCCATCACATCCCCACTTTCCTCCATATTTTCGGCTACCACCACCTTTCACCTCTCACAAAAATTCGACAACTCACCCTAAAGCTAAGCCTACTACAAATTTCTTATCCATTGGTTCTTGCCCTCCCTCATACTCTCCAAAAAAATCAAACCCAATAAAATCCCCCTTCCCATTTCATTTTCTTCCAGAAAAATCAGGAGAGAGAGAGCAGCGAGAGAGAGAAGTGGCAGCCGGCCACCACCCCCCCAACCCCCCCACCCCGCCCCCCAAAACTCCACCATCACCTCTCGTCACAGCCGGGTCACCATCCGACCAAGTTCCGTCGCTGCTCTGAACCGCTGCCAAAATCTCTTCATACCCCGTTTCGCCGGACGAAAGGTAGTTAAAACTTATCTCTCTAAATATATTTGTCTATAGTTGGAAAATGTAGAGATTTGATGGTCGGGTGCATGTATATTTTATTGTACGGAACAAACAGTGTAGAATTCGCATGGTATATAGGCTCCTAGAACTTACATTTGGTTGAACTTTAATCAATGATATTAGTGCCTTGTTGAAAAGTTTCTCTTAATTGCCTTATCAAATTAAAATGATACCAATGTATGATTGAAAAAATAATAATAATGGTCAGATTATTCATGTCCTGAAAAATTACGCCTTGTAATGCTAATGCTAGCTAGTTCCTTGTTTAAGGGGCGCCTTTGAAATCATGCTCAGTTAGGAAATGTTAACTTGACAGGATTGATGAAATGAAAACGTGTCCTCTGTTCCTTTTAGTGTGGCCATTACAAACATTGATATCCCTCCCTCCCTTTTCAATTGCTTAATGTTTCTCTTAGTATATTTATTAGTTAACAAAGTTCCTCTTGGATGAGCCACTGGACGAACAAAACAAAAAAGAAAAAATAAAGGTTTAATCATATTTTTGTGTTTGTTTTTATTATTGTTGATGATATTCATTACTGTTATTGCTATTAATTTGTCGTGATAAATGTCATTGCCTCTGAGAACTTAGAATGGACATTAGGTTCACAGGGGATTGGTGTACGTATAGAGAAGATCACATAGACGATTTTAAGTTAAAGGAAATTGGAAAAGATAGAAGATGATGTGATTGGTGGTTAGCCAGAGGAATGAGGTTTTAATGGGATTCTTGGAGGTTATCCAGTGAATCCAGATCTGTTGGAGGTTATCCACAAAGTCTAGTTTGGGAGAAGAGAAATGAAGCCAGGGTATGGCAGTTGATTGTCAATTCGAAACCTCAGGATATAGCATTGTGTGATCGCTCTTTTTGAATAGGGGATAAAAGAGTGATGTGTATTATAGTACCAGGTTATGGTCTATATACTCCCAAGGTTACGGTTAGTTCTTTGTGGGCCCAGTGGTTACGGTTAGTTCCCTGGGGAATTCATTCTTGCGAGGTGGCCGATGACTCCGACTAAGGAAATAACTTAGGCCGTTTCATCGGGGCTCCCGATTAGGGCAAGCAAGGGGGAGCGGTATCACGAGTGGCCATAGTCCTAGTGTTTAACATGGGAGGATGTTTCTCAAGAGTTGAGATTCTAGATTTCACTAAGTTAAAGACTAGTAATTGAAATTGATCGCTTGCTACTTTAATTGTTCTTACTTTAATTGTATTGTGCATGCCCTTGTTTGTAAGTTATGGGTTTCAGGTGTGTTTTGGCTACTGAGCGTCATCGCTCACGGTATTATATTGCTCTGGTAACTCGAACGCTAGGTACCGAAGACATAACAGAAGTGTCGTACAATCCGACTGGAGTCAACGCTACTGAGGAGGGAGCCGAAGAAACTTGGTATTCGTATGCATAGTCGCTCTGATTTAATTTAAGTCAACTTTATTTTGAAAGCTTCAAAGTTTATTTGGGGAATTGTAATATTCGGTCAAATTGGGCTACTTAAACTTAATTCGATATGGTTGTAATATGATATCTGCTTTTGAAATAGTGATATATTAAATCTATAAATTTTAATTGGAAAATTGTCTTTCAAAAATATTTTTTTTAATGTTTCAAAATTCGGAGCGTTACACCAACTATTGACTGAGGTGTGAATGTGATGGATGTTTATATCTCTGTTGGTCAATTTTCTCTTTGTTTCAACTTTCAGTGGTGAACTGACATTTTGGGTTTCCATATTTCCTGTTGATTCAAAGTACGTTTGATTTCGGTAAAAAAAAAGAAGAAGAGAGGATGTCAAACAGTATCATGGGTATGGTCCCCGGTTTTGATTTCTTGAATTTGTGTGTGGGTTAACCTTCTCTAATGGGCCAAAATTTTGTAGGATTGGGCTACTTCATCATTGGGAGTAAGCCACACTTACATAACCCAAGTCAAGCCCAAACTAAGTATTTAAATCAAATCCAATTCCAACATACGTGTACTAGCTAATACTACCCCGTTCGGTGCAGGAGAAGCTGTTTCAGGGCATTCCCCTATTCCGTTTAAGAGCTGTCACCTATTTAGTCTGTCTTTCCATTGAACTAATTGCTCCTAAAAGTGCAAAACAATACAGCAAAAATTGCTGCTATGGCAGTGCAATAGAGGAGGCATGTAAACACCAAAACTCGTGCACAACACCACATGATAGAAATATTGATACGTAATCCACACAAGACATTATAAAAATACATGGACTGATTTTAGTTACTCTCCGTTAGTGGACGGTGGGATTGAGTCTCTAAGGATTAGTCATAATGTGTGTAAGTTGGCACGGAAATGCTGAGTTGTAAAAATAAATAGATACATGATCTTGTCATAGTTACTCCAAAAATCTGGCTAGAATTTAACCACCAACTCCTCTTTTAGTATTATTAATTACTATTTATGAAGCATCGACACTCATATCCATGCATTGGATACGGGACTAAATAAGTATGGGACACGCCATGTTGTCTGTCCCTAAAATTAAGTTAACTTTTGGAGGGGGACACAACATGGACACTTGGGCGACACGGTTGGAACACGTTTGGGGACGTAGCGGGGGTAGAAGTGATATTGGTCGCAAGAAGATGTGTTCCACATTCTTCGGAAGAATGTGGTGCCTCCGAGAGTTTGCTGGCTGGCTTGCTCAGAGGGGAAGAATCAAATCCAATGACAGACTCGTAAGGCTGGGCATCATCATGCTGCAAGTTTGCGCAAATTTTGCCGCAGAGAGGTGGAAACAGTGGATCACGTCTTACTTCTACGCCCGAAAGTTTGGAGAATTTGGTCCGGTTTGCTTACAGTGGTGGAATTATACAATGGGTTTGTCCGTCCGTCGTCTTTTCGGTCACTGATAGAATGGTGGAGAGGCTGCAAGTTTAAGAAGATTAAAAAAACTCATCTGGGAAGTTTTATCTTTTGCTAATGTTTGGTCCATTTGGAAGACTAGGAATGAGAGTATATATTTTAGGATAAGGAACCTATTTGGTTTTGAGACTTGTGAAGAAATCTGATTCAGAGTTGCATTTTTGGGTGAGTTGGAGAGCAAAAAAATCAGCATATTGATTCTTAGAGTTAAGTTGCAAGAAAGTAAATTTTCTGGTGTGAGTGGCTTGTCTTTAACCCGGCCGGAAAGGGTATTAGTCAAGATGCGCGTAAATTGGTCTCAACACCTTTGACTGCTTAACCCAAAAAAGAGAAAAAGAAAAATTAGCAAGGAAATGATTTTCACATTCCCCTTTTTACAATTCATACTTTCTTTTTTGTCTTTATCCACATGAATTTACAATGTTGCCGTATGTGAAAAAATATATTGGAAAAAGAACAAGATAGTAAATTCAAATGAATAAAAATAAGAAAAGAAAAATGAATGGTAAAAAGGACATTGTGAAACTCACTTTACAATCAGCATATTTGTTAATGATTTTGTATTCAGATTGCAAGGCATCTTGGGCCTGTCTGTCCGTTCTCTGTCTGAATGGTGGTTGTTGAGGGATATTTGGTTTCCAGGTAGCTAGTTGCTGGTTTGGGTGCCCATCTAGTGGAATTTCGCCAACATAGTTCGGTAATTTTTTTTGCTCTATTTGTTTTTGGGGTTTTTAGCTTCAGGGTGTTTTGGTGGATGCACGATCACTATTGGGTAGGTGTTAATATAGTTGGAATGTGCTACGATTGTAGTGTATTTGTTGTTTACTATCTTACGGTTTGTGTGTATCAATTGTTTACTATATTTTGTATATATTTGTTTTCTATGATATCCCTACTTTGAACATTAATAAATTCTCTTTTTCGTTGTTCAAAAGATCAAAAAAGTTAACAAACCAGACATCTTTTTATTTCACTTTTCAAAATTTAGATATCCATCTACACCTGTTTGTATTTGAAATTTCAACATAACTGAATGAGCAATATGATAATTGGGAGAATGCTAAGTCTATACACATGCCCATGGTTTTAAATCGCGGTTGCCGTCGGCGTAATGGTCGCGGTCGCAGGTGACAGGTATCGGGAGTATCGGTCAATGTATAACCGAAATCAGAGACCGCAATTGTGAATTTTTTTAAAGCACTAGCAAATGATAAAAAAAAACCTTTATACACATGTTCTAACCTTATTTTTGAAAAATTGAATGTTTTTATCGTTATATGACCAATATTTGACCTTTAGAAGTAATTTTGTGAGTAAGATTAGATCAAAAGTCGCATTTTGACGCAATAAATGCTGAAATTTTCGTAAGGTTTTAGCGTCTAATGAACTAGGATTGGTACTATCATAGATGATTTATATGGATACCTGTATTATTCATACAAGTAAATATAATTAGCTTTTAAAAGATCACCACTTATTTAGGTTTTATTTACTTCAAACACAAATATTAAATATAGTAGAGGGTAAAATATATTTTTATGGCCCATTAGTTAAGGAAAAAGCCTTTATAACCCATTAGTTGAGAAATGCAAACCTTAGGATATGTGGAAAGATGTTGGCCCAACAAGCCCCTAAGTGGCCCAAACCAAAAATAGACTAAAACCCTAAAAAAGAAAAGTTCTCGTCTAAACTGATCACTCTCAGCAGCAACAGCTGCTGCTCGCTGCTTCAGCTTCGTCATCTCCGACTGCGACGGTCAGTACTCTCTCTCTCTCTCTCTCTCTCTCTCTCTCTCCTAGTCTTGACAGATACTTCGCCCAAAATGGTAGATCGACAGACTGGAACAGTGTAACGGGGTGTAATGGCCGTTACACATCCGATTCCCCTTACGTAACGGCCGTTACACCTGTAAATTTCTGTAACACCGTTTTTTATTGCCGTAACCGTATCGGCCCTTCCAAATTCCGTTATGTAATGGCCGTTAGCCGTTTTTTAAAACCATGCACACGCTATATTTAAGAGTGTATAATACACGCTATACACCCCACTCTTGAATATATATAAATTTTAGGATAATGATTTTTGCACTTTCATTTTTACCATCTCACTCTTTGTTGGTAGAATGTAAATTCATCCCTGCGGCACTGCCCCTTCATTGACGTTTTTTTTTTCTTTTTCCCAAATATGTGGACTTAACATAGCGAATTTGACATCATCATCATATAATAAGGTGCGGATGTTAAAAAAAGGGTAAAAATCAATTACTCCACCTTTTATGTAAATTCCAAACATTTGGCGTGAGGGTTGCTTTGGTTTGTTTGCAATCTAGTTTTGGACTGCAGATGTGCGGTCCAAATGATCGTAACTGTCAGATGATATTTTTAATGGTACAGATTTATTTTTCAATTTTCACCGGAAAGAATATACTTTTATCGGTAAAAGTTTCAACAAATCGATTATCAAAATGAACGGTTGAAATTGAACCGGTAGAGAAGCTGAATCCGATTCTAATTTAAACTTGGAGGTGATTGATGTCGTGGGCCCAATTCAAAAAGGAATTTACAACTTCAAGTACTTGGGTGATAATTTAAGAGTACGGGTTAGAGTTGGAGAGTAGGACACAGTCCAAGTCTGAAATTAAAATTGCCTAAATTGGCCCAACCAAGTGGGGACTTCGATGATTGAGGACAGTCGGCCACGGAATTTCTTTTCCACATGCGAGGTTAACGTGACGTCGTTGTTATCTTACTTACTCCTTTGGAGGAGGGACCGGAACGATGGCCCGGGGTCAATAAAGTGACGTGACGTTGTTGTAATCGTAATTAATCATTCTACTTTCACACCTACTTACATATCCAATTTCACATCTTCATTCATAATAGGGGTGGAACCCATACATACTATACATTCAATGTGTGGAACCCACTCCTATTATGAATGTGGGTGTGGAGTTATAATTTTTGTATCGCAATCGCAATCGATTGCTGAGTGAATAATAGAAGTACATTAGTATGGATGAGGGACTGGAACTATGGCCCGGGGTCAGTAAAGTGACGGGATAGCGCAAGTATATTTGTTTGAGATGATAGCGCAAGTTATCGCATCATGTAAGTTTTAATCATCTTTTTACTGGATAGCGCAAGTATATATATATTTTTGATGAGAAATGCACTTTTTTATTGTTGTAAATCATGACATTTAAAAGGGAGGGAGGGAGTGTTGTCTCCTCTATTTTTTTTTTGGGTAACTACCGGGTAAGTAAGGAATTCACTTGCTGCCAGAATCGAACCCGTGTCACCTAGCGCGCTTCTGGTTATATGCTCGACCTCTAATATTTATTAAAGTCTCTCTTAATTTGGTCGATAAAAACAAATACTAAAATCATAAAAGACGAAACTCGACTGATACAAAATATTTCAAAGAAAAATAAAATGTCACGGTACTACTTGATGATCTCCTGAATATCCCAAAGGTCCATATTGTCCATAAAAAAGTCACTCCAATCACTCTGGTCATTTTGTTGAACACAGCTGAAAGTATCCCTACCAGCTCCCTGCATACCTGAGTTTTCCTTTTCGCCCCCGCCTTCCATAATCGCTTCTTCATTGGTCCATTTCATCATTCCTCTGTTAATATCAGGATCAGACAACATGTTATCCCACCACAATATTCCGTCATCATCCCCTGGCGAAGGAGTTTGGAATGGGTTGGAGAAATTTTCTTTCGTCTGAGTTTTATCCGTAATGACAATTTTACCCATCTGCCAAGGTAGATTCTTTGAGAAGGTCCGAGGTCGAGGCCGTATGACTTCGGTTTTTTCCGTCGTGCTCTGGGTCATTTTCGATTTTTGCACATCTTTCCTTTGATCATTTGGTTTCTTGTGCAAATGGGTATTCCAATAATTCTTGACATCATTCGATGTTCTTCCCGGAAGTCTACCCGCAATTAGTGACCATCTGTTTAAAGAAAAGAACCAATTAATGTGGTGAATATGAAACCGGAAAATGGCATATAATGTTGCAGGATTGAATAATGATCAGCATTAATTATGGCCGTATGCATCACAAAAAGTTAATGATAATTATGGGAAGGTATAGTCTGAAATTTCAAAATATATTTTAAAATTTGACGTTTCTATCATAAAATCCTCACACATATCGGGACAAAACAGTTAACGCAATCTCACAAATGATTTAGGCTAATTTTGAACCAACAAGTCACATATATCGGGATAAAGCAGTAAATGTAGTCGCACATTGGTTTGTCTTTATTTAAAAATATTTGCATTTGTTTGTTTTTGCGTTAATATTTTATGGATTATTGATTCGTCTCAACGAGAGGAATCGAAAAAGTAAAAAATTATGACCGAAACTCATATTTTTTTGAATAGATTTATTTTTGTCTTTATTTAAAAATTTTCAAAATTTTGATCAAAATTTTTTTTAAACCCTTTTTTACTCCTCTCGCTGAGAACAATCAATAATCCATAAAAATTTGACACAAAACTAACAAATGTGAGTTTTTAAGTGACTTAATCGTCCAAAACCAGCCTGAATACACACACACATGGAGAGAGAGAGAGAGAGAGAGAGAGAGAGAGAGAGAGAGAGAGAGAGAGAGAGAGAGAGAGAGAGAGAGAGAGAGAGAGAGAGAGAGTGCCTGTTGCCAAGCAGCTTATGAAGCCTGATAATGAGATCAACTTCATCCACAGTAAAATTCCCTCTCTTAATATTTGGCCTCAAGTAATTCAACCATCTCAGCCTACAACTTTTCCTGCATCTATTTAATCCTGTAATAGAAACCATGAAAAGAATGCTACTAAGCAATATTTTACTCGAAGAATTACTATCACATATGAAGTCTGTCTTTAACAGTTGCTTACATTAATTATTTTAGATTATTTGAGGTTTTCTTTTGAACCTTCATAACCTTTGCATTCAATTTTTTGTAATAAGCTAGTATGATAAAAGTATGATACAATAAAATTATCACTAAAATTTTGAAAAAATTAATTTGAAATAATGCAAAACTAATATCTCTTTTGAGACTCAAATCTTTCTGTAACTTTTTCCAAAACTCATCCATCTTTTTTCTACTATTGTTATTCCTCTTTCCGAAAAAAGAAGAAGAAGAGATTTACAAGCAACCAAGATAAATAGAAGAACCATGAAATAAGTTGAATCAGACCAAACTCTCGCGAACCGTTGGTACTTGGTACTATCAAGCAACCTTCATCTTCCCTCCTCTCTCTCTCTCTCTCTCTCTCTAAAAAGAGAAAAAAAAAACTGACCTGCTTTGCGAGGGACTTGGTGCCAGTTTCCCTCTCCATATTTCTCAACGCACTTCTTCAGAAGACAGTCTTCTTCTTCAGTCCAACCACCCTTTCTCACTCCTAATGGAACCTGCGTGTCCATCCTTTAATCAATAAGCACGTGAAAAGGTTTCAAGTAAAGTGCTCAAAAGTGAAGCGTAGTCTCTGGATTTTATACACATGCAAAGCAAGCACACAGATCTCTTTCTGTGCTTAATTCTGAGGCTCCAAAGGTAAAGGTATCGACGTGCATGTCCTCCCACCACAAAACCTGAAAACCAGGAATTCTAAACCACACAGAGTAGCAATAGGATGAGCCGGATATTCTTAATTTGAAACTAGACAATTTCTTAGGCCCAGGTCACGAATAAAATTTTCTTGTGAATTTTCTAGTTCCGGCATAGATGACCTATTTTTAACCGGATCAGAGTGGAAAGTAGTTGAATTTTGTGTAAACTGGCCTGGACACCTAACCCTCAAACCCAACCAAAAAAAAGAAAGAGATAGCACTATATTGTTGCTGATCTTTTCTCTATGGAGTAATAAATCAACTAACAGTCCACATCGATTTCAAACCGCTAAATGTGAAGTTGCTACACCGTGTACACTTTAATTTCATGGTTCTACTGATTTTCAACACCGTAGGATCAGGAGGAATTCTTAAGACTTTCTTTTTTTTTAATGTGGGCCACTAGTGTTTGACGTTTAGGGACTGGGGGCGTGCTGTGTAGTATGTGCTGCGCAATGTACTATGCAGCATCTGGACTGTCTATCTCAACAAATAATGATTTGGATTTAAATAAAATTTTCCCGGGAAGAGTTTCTTTTCTTCGAAAAAGTTTTATTTGCATCTGGACCATTGAAAACACTTTTTGACGGTTGAGATTGCACAGCACTGTCAGCACACTGCTTAGCACGGCCCCCGGGTTGTACGTTTTGGCATTCTCCTTTTCGATGTATTCGGGCCAGTTTATGCACACATCAATTAACCCTTAGAGTCTAATCTCACCGCCTATTTGCAGGGAGCCCAATTAAAATAAGAACAAAACTCTGTATAAAGAGTTGATAAATCCTGACACCCTAGTTCCATGCCTTTACATCAACTCATTCTCGGAGCCCCAGTTTTTTTTCCCTCTTTTCGCATTTCCGCCTCTAACATCAAAATTTGAGAATGTACCCATTTTATGGAAATGAGTTATGGCTTGGGGTTGCCAAACGGCCAAAAGCCAAAAAAGGGGAAATGGAAAAGGCATAAAAGAGATAGCCAATCAAACAGGCTCTACTTGTGATGGATGTTTATATCTCTGTTGGTCATTTTTCTCTTTGTTTCAACTTTCAGCGGTCAACTGACATTTTGGGTTTTCATATTTCCTGTTGATTCAAAGTACGTTTGATTTCGGTAAAAAAAAAAAAAAGAGGATGTCAAACAGTATCATGGGTGTGGTCCAGGGTTTTGATTTCTTGAATTTGTGTGTGAGTTAACCTTCTCTAAAGGGCCAAAATTTTGTAGGATTGGGCTACTTTATCATTTCATTGGGAGTAAGCCACATTTACATAACCCAAGTCAAGCCCAAACTAAGTATTTAAATCAATCCATTTCCAACACAATTGCAGGGTACTAGCTAATAGTACCCTGTTTGGTGCAGGAGAAGCTGTTTCAGGGCATTCCCCTATTCCGTTTAAGAGCTGTCACCTATTTAGTCTGTCTTTCCATTGAACTAATTGCTCCTGAAAGTGCAAAACAAAAAGGCAAAAATTGCTCCTATGGCAGTGCAATAGAGGAGCATGTAAACACCAAAACTCGTGCACAACACCGCATGATAGAAATATTGATAGGTAATCTACACAAGACATTATAAAAATACATGGACTAATTTTAGTTACTCTCCGCTAGTGGACGGTGGAATTGAGTCTCTAGGGATTAGTTATAATGTGTGTAAGTTGGCACGGAAATGCTGAGTTGTAAAAATAAATGGATACATGATCTTGTCATAGTTACTCCAAAAATTTGGCTAGAATTTGATCATCAACTCCTCTTTTAGTACTATTAATTAGTATTTATGAAGCATTGACACTCCTATCCACGCATTGGATACGGGACTAAACAAGTATGGGACACGCCACGTTGTCTATCCCTAAAATTAAGTTAACTTTTGGAGGGGGACACAACATGGACACTTGAGCGACACGGTTGGAACACGTTTGGGGACGTAGCGGGGGTAGAAGTGTACTTTTTTTGTAATTTTTTCGGGAACAAACATGTTATTAATCAAATGTTTGGGTTTTAAAATAATCAAACATATATAAACAATATTGACAAAACACATGTTGATTGAAGGAGTCTCTCTCAATGGAAGCAGGAGACCTTAAAAATTTAGATCGACATCAATTGAATCCCACCATTTTTACAGCTGAACCCCACCATCCTTGAAGCTCGCTCTCTCTCTCTCTCTCTCTCTCTCTCTCTCTCTCTGTGTATACATTTACGTATATGTATGTATGTACTACTTGTTAAATGGACAATGATAGGGGAGGTTCAATTCGGAAAGCATCTTCATCAGATGGTTTATTTTCAGTTGAATCAGAGTATCTGCCAGTGGAGAGTGATATTGGTAGCAAGATGTGTTCCACATACTTCGGAAGAATGTGGTGCCTCCGAGAGTTTGCTATATTGGCTGGCTTGCTCGGAGGGGAAGAATCAAATCCAATGACAGACTCGTCAGGCTGGGCATCATCGAGAATCATGCTGCAAGTTCGCACAAATTTTGCCGCAGAGAGGTGGAAACAGTGGATCACGTCTTTTACTTCTACGCCCGAAAGTTTGGAGAATTTGGTCCGGTTTGCTTACAGTGGTGGAATTATACAATGGGTTTGTCCGTCCGTCGTCTTTTCGGTCATTGATAGAATGGTGGAGAGGCTGCAAGTTTAAGAAGTTTAAAAAAACTCATCTGGGAAGTTTTATCTTTTGCTATTGTTTGGTCCATTTGGAAGACTAGGAATGAGAGTATATTTTAGGATACGGAACCTATTTGGTTTTGAGACTTGTGAAGAAATCTGATTCAGAGTTGTATTTTTGGGTGAGTTGGAGCATATTGATTCTTAGAGTTAAGTCGCAACAAAGTAAATTTTTTGGCGTGAGTGGCTTGTTTTTGATCCGACCGGAAAGAGCATTAGTCAAGATGCGGGTAAATTGGTCTGAATACCTTTGACTGCTTAACCCAAAAAAGGAAAAAGAAAAATTAGCAGGGAAATGAGCAATATGATAATTTGGAAAATGCTAAGTCTATTACACATGCCCAAGGTTTTAAATCGCAATTGCAGTTGGCATTACGGTCGCTGGTAACGAGTGTCGGGAGTATCGGTCAATATGTAACGGAAATCGGAGACCGTAGTCGTGATTTATTTTAAAGCACTAGCAAATGATAAAAAAAAGCATTGATACACATGTTCTAACCTTATTTTTGAAAAATTGAATGTTTTTATCATTATATGACCAATATTTGACCTTTAGTAGTAATTTTGTGAGTAAAATTAGATCAAAAGTCGCGTTTTGATGCAAAAAATGCTGAAATTTTCGTAAGGCTTCAGAGTCTAATAAACTAGATTGGTACTATCATAGATGATTTATATGGATACCTGTATTATTCATACAAGTAAATATAATTAGCTTTTAATATATCACCACTTATTTAGGTTTTATTTATTTCAAACACAAGTATTAAACAAAGTAGAGGGTAAAATATATTTTTATGGCCCATTAGTTAAGGAAAAAGCCTTTATAACCCATTAGTTGAGAAATGCAAACCTTAGGATAAGTGGAAAGATGTTGGCCCAACAAGCCCATAAGTGGCCCAAACCAAAAATAGACTAAAACCCTAAAAACAAAAGTTCTCGTCTAAACTGATCACTCTCAGCAGCAACAGCTGCTGGTCGCTGTTTCAGCTTCGTCATCTCGGACGGTCAGCACTCTCTCTCCCTCTCTCTCTCCCCGTCTTCTTCTTCCTCCTCCCACTCCTAGTCTTGATAGGTACTTCGCCGAAAATGGTAGATCGACGGGCCGGAACAGTGTAATGGGATGTAACGGCCGTTACACAGCCGATTCCTCTTACGTAACGGCCGTTACACATGTAAATGGGTCTTGCTATAATCAGCCTAATAGGCGGTAAAAAAAAACCAAAAAGCAATATGATCTGTCATGGTTCAGAAAAAGTCAGTGTACTTTTGCAGTTACATTTTTGTTATTTTAAACTTTCGCTTAAACTTATACCTAAAGAAGACAACTTTACCCTTTTTTTACCTCTTGACCTCTTAATAGTTTTTGACCGAACTCTTGGGTAATAGTTATCCTGACAAATTTGTCATGCCACATCAAAGTTTTTTGAAACTATTAGAAAAATCAGAATATAACTTTTATCCAAATTTTCTTATAAATATCCAAGATTTAGCCAATTTAGGCCCCGTTCCACTAATAACTAAAATAAATATCTTTAAAGTAAATAATTTTGAAAAATTAAAGATGATATATTTTAAGGGAATGATCTGTCTTGTAAAACTAAAAATAAGTACTTAAAAAATAAGAATCTTAACGAAACAGGGCCTTAACCCAAAAAACTCGACTTTTGGGGCTAAATTGTGAAAAAAAATTAAAAAATTATGACTTTTATCCTAATTGCTTTGTGGGTCACTTTAGGGATCCATAAGAATAACTCGAGTAGTTCATAAATTTTGAACTATTTTTTGAGTGGCCTCATAAAAAAATTTCATCAATTTTAAATGACTATAACTACTTGATCCAATTTTCCAATAGCATATTTACTTTTTATGTCTTGAATACCAAATAAAAAATTAAAAACTTAGATCAAATATTTACACTTACAGATATACTTATGAGATCCTGAAATAGGCCCCAATTTTCCAATAGCCAATTTAATAAAATGAAGCTGGGTTTCCTAATTGGGACTTGGAATTTTATTTTATTTTGTTTTAGTTGGGGAGAAACTAGAAACAATAAGTCTAGGTCCTACCAACCACTCTCCACACTCATCTCTTACATATGTATGTTCATTCTACAATCAAATGCATGGGGCCAACACATATGAAAAAGTGAAAATTTTATCGTAAGAAAGATTTGCAAGGAACCACGCAAGGAAAACTCGTTTGGACCCATTTCGAGTCCTACAAAAATCTAAGACAATATCCATAAATTTTAAATTTTGTGTTATGGGCCCCCTTATAAAAAATCAGCTCAAACAGATATCGGTAAGTATTACTTTTGCATTCGTAAGGGTGACTATCCAAAAGTAATAGTTATCGATGTCCGTTGGAGCTAATTGTTTTATAGGGTCCCATAAAATAATATTCAAAAGTTTATGAATATTTTTCTAAATTTTTGTGGGACCCGAAATGAGTTCAAACGCATTTTTTCTTGCGTGATTCCATGCAAATCTTCCTTGCGAACGTATCATTTCTAAGATGGGAGAGAGAGAGAGGTCATACGTTAATATATTAAAAAAAGCCCGACTATTTGCAAAGAAGATTTGCAGGGAACCATACAAGGAAAAACGTGTTTAGGCCCATTTCGGATTTCACAAAAATTTAGAAAAATATTCATAAATTTTTGAATATTATTTTATAGAGACGTATAAAAAATCAGCTCTAACAGACATCGTTAAGTATTACTTTTGGATTCGTTGATGCGAACTGAGCAGTTTCGCCCATATGAATCCAAAAATAATAGAGTAAATTACAGTAAACCCCCCTCAACTAATCCAAATTTTCACTTAACCCCCTCCGACTACAAAACCCAACAGTGTGCACCCTCTAACTATCCAAAATTGACACTTAACCCCCTTTTGTTAGGTCTCCTTAGGAAAAATGCACCGACGGCCGTCTCCGGCCACCGGGCGGCCGATCCGAGCCGTCCAAAAATTTTAAAAAAAAAAACCGAGTGGGCTCACGTGGGAATCAACGGCATCCGACTTGCGTAGGTGCTCGATCTAAACACCCCATTTAAATTCTTGGGATGTTTGGATCGAGCACCTACGCATGTCGGATGCCGTTGATTCCCGCGATAGCCCACTCGGTTTTTTTTTTTTTAAATTTTTGGACAGGTCGGATCGGCCGCCCGGTGGCCAGAGACGGCCGTCGGTGCATTTTTCCTACGGAGACCTAACAAAAAGGGGTTAAGTGTCAATTCTGGATAGTTAGAGGGTGCAAACTGTTGGGTTTTGTAGTCGGAGGGGGTTAAGTGAAAATTAGGATTAGTTGAGGGGGGTTTACTGTAATTTACTCAAAATAATATTTACCGACTTCGTTAGAGCTGATTTTTTATAGGGCCCCATCAAATAATATTAAAAAATTTATTAATATTTTTTTAGATTTTTGTAGAATCCTAAATAGACCCAAATGTGTTTTTCCTTCGTGGTTCCAGTAAATCCGCCTTACAATTAGAATTTCGGATTAAAAAAACGTTAACAATAAGTGTTACTATTCACTGGCTGAGATATACTCCAGTACAGCTGTACAGTGCATAGGTAAAACCAAAAGAGATAGAGGTTATTTTGGTCATTTGCCGCTGAAAACATTCAATCAACTCAGCGTAAATTGGCAGTGCATTGAAAGACGAAAAAGGACGGCAGTATCATAGCGCGTGGTGGGAATTTTTAGTGCATGTTATGCACTACCGTCAGCCCTGTGGGTTGATTGTAGAAAAAGCATTTTTAAAATCATGCACATGTCATATTTACTTATTTAGGAGTGTATAATACACACTATACACAACAATCTTGAATATATATACATTTTAGGGTAATGATTTTTGCATTTTCATTTTTACCATCTCACTCTTTGTTAGTAGAACGTAAATTCACCCCTGCGGCACTGCCCCTTCATTGATGTTTTTTTTTTCTTTTTCCCAAATATGTGGACTTAACATAGCGAATTTGACATCATCATCATATAATAAGGTGAGTGCGGATGTTAAAAAAAGGGTAAAAATCAATTACTCCACCTTTTATGTAAATTCCAAACATCTGGCTTGACGGTTGCTTTGGTTTGTTTGCAATCTAGTTTTGGACTGCAGAGGTGTGATCCAAATGATCGTAACTGTCAGATGATATTTTTAATGGTACAGATTTATTTTTCAATTTTCACCGGAAAGAATATACTTTTATCGGTAAAAGTTTCAACAAATCAATTATCAAAATGAACGGTTGAAATTGAACCTGTAGAGAAGCTGAATCCGATTCTAATTTAAACTTGGAGGTGATTGATGTCGTGGGCCCAATTCAAAAAGAATTTACAACTTCAAGTACTTGGGTGATAATTTAAGAGTACGGGTTAGAGTTGGAGAGTAGGACACAGTCCAAGTCTGAAATTAAAATTGCCTAAATTGGCCCAACCAAGTGGGGACTTTGATGATTGAGGACGGTCGGCCACGGAATTTCTTTTCCACATGCGAGGTTAACGTGACGTCGTTGTTATCTAACTTACTCTTTTGGAGGAGGGACCGGAATGATGGCCAGGGGTCAATAAAGTGACGTGACGTAGTTGTAATCGTAATTAATCATTCTACTTCCACACCTACTTACATACCCAATTTCATATCTTCATTCATAATAGGGGTGAAGCCCATACATACTATACATTCAATGTGTGGAACCCATTCCTATTGTGAATGTGGGTGTGGAATTATAAATTTCGTATTGCAATCGCAATCGATTGCGGAGTGAATAATAGAAGTACATTAGTATGGATGAGGGACTGGAACTATGGCCCGGGGTCAGTAACGTGACGGGATAGCGCAAGTATATTTGTTTGAGATGATAGCGCAAGTTATCGCATCAGGTAAGTTTTAATCATTTTTTTGCTGGGAAAATGATAGAGCAAGTATATATTTTTTTTGATGAGAAATGCACTTTTTTATTGTTGTAAATCATGACATTTAAAAGGGAAGGGGGGAGTGTCGTCTCCTCTCTTTCTTATTTTTTTTTGGGGTAACTACCAGGTAAGTAAGGAATTCACTTGCTGACAGAGTCAAACCCGTGTCACCAAGCTTCTGGTTATATGCTTGACCTCCAATATTTTATTAAAGTCTCTCTTAATTTGGTCGATAAAAACAAATACTAAAATCATAAAAGACGAAACTCAACCGATACAAAATATTCCAAAGAAAAATAAAACGTCACGGTACTACTTGATGATCTCCTGAAATATCCCAAAGGTCCATACTGTCCATAAAAAAGTCATTCCAATCACTCTGGTCATCTTGTTGAACAATGCTGAAAGTATCCCTACCAGCTCCCTGCATACCTGATGTTTCCTTTTCGCCCCCGCCTTCCATAATCGCTTCTTCATTGGTCCATTTCATCATTCCTCTATTAATATCAGGATCAGACAATATGTTATCCCACCACAATATTCCGTCATCATCCCCTGGTGAAGGAGTTTGGAATGGGTTGGAGAAATTTTCTTTCGTCTGAGTTTTATCCGTAATGACAATTTTACCTATCTGCCAAGGTAGATTCTTTGAGAAGGTCCGAGGTCGAGGCCGTATGACTTCGGTTTTTTCCGTCGTGCTCTGGGTCATTTTCGATTTCTGCACATCTTCCCTTTGATCATTTGGTTTCTTGTGCAAATGGGTATTCCAATAATTCTTGACATCATTCGATGTTCTTCCGGGAAGTCTACCCGCAATTAGTGACCATCTGTTTGAAGAAAAGAACCAATTAATGTGGTGAATATGAAACCGGAAAATGGCATATAATGTTGCACGATTGAATAATGATCAGCATTAATTATGGCCGTATACATCACAAAAAGTTAATGATAATTATTAATTATGGAAAGGTATAGTCTGAAATTTCAAAATATATTTTAAAATTTGACGTTTCTATCATAAAATCCTCAAACATATCGGGATTAAAGTTAACGCAGTCTCACAAATGATTTAGGCTAATTTTGAACCAATAAGTCGCACATATCGGGATAAAGCAATTAATGTAGTCGCACGTTGGTTTGTCTTTATTTAAAAATATTTGCATTTGTTTGTTTTTGCATTAATTTTTTATGGATTATTGATTCGTCTCAACGAGAGGAATCGAAAAAGTAAAAAATTATGACCGAAACTCATATTTTTTTGAATAGACTTATTTTTGTCTTTACTCAAAAAATTTCAAAATTTTGATCAAAATTTTTTAAACCCCTTTTTGACTCCTCTCGCTGAGAATAATCAATAATCCACAAAAATTTGACACAAAACTAACAAATGTGAGTTTTTAAGTGACTTAATCATCCAAAACCAGCCTAATACATGAAAAGTTGAACCAATATAAACATATATTTGATTTTTTTTATAAATTTTTTAATAGCCATTTTGATTGCTTTTCGAAATGTAAAAACGACTTTCCCAAAATTGCAACATAATAAGGGAAACATGTAACTGAGGGCATCTCCAAGAGAGAGAACAAACAAAATTGTATATCAAAATGTTAACTTTGTTGATACAGTTGGCAAGTTGAAAAATCAGTACTCTTACAATCGCATCTAAATTACTCATATATAATTCTGATATCTATTCAGTGTTCACTAGCATTTTTATTTAACAAGAATAGTCATTAAAAAAAATTTAAAAGCAAGGCCGCCGATGAACAAAAGCACTGGGAATATTGGTTTAGCTAGGTTATATCAACCCAAGGGCAAAGACAAGAAGTAAGATCATTACTACAAAAGAGTTTGGTGGCATGGGGTTCGAAAACGGAACACACACAGAGAGAGAGAGAGAGAGAGAGAGAGAGAGAGAGAGAGAGAGAGAGAGAGAGAGAGAGAGAGAGAGAGAGAGAGAGAGAGAGAGAGAGAGAGAGAGAGAGAGAGAGATTGCCTGTTGCCAAGCAACTTATGAAGCCTGATAATGAGATCAACTTCATCCAAAGTAAAATTTCCTCTCTTAATATTTGGCCTCAAGTAATTCAACCATCTCAGCCTACAACTTTTCCTGCATCTATTTAATCCTGTAATACAAAACATGAAAAGAATGCTACTAAGCAAATTTTTACTCGAAGAATTACTATCACATATGAAGTCTGTCTTTAACAATTGCTTACATTAATTGTTTTAGATTATTTGAGGTTTTTTTTTTGTTGAGCTTTCATAAGCTTTGCATTCAATTTTTTGTAATAAGCTAGTACGATAAAAGTATAATACAATAAAATTATCACTAAAATTTTGAAAAAATTAATTTGAAATAGTGCAAGACTAACATCTTTTTTGAGACTCAAATCTTTCTGTAACTTTTTCCAAAACTCATCCATCTTTTTTCTTCTCTTGTTATTCCTCTTTCCGAAAAAAGAAGAAGAGATTTACAAGCAACCAAGATAAATAGAAAAAAAAAAAAAAAACTGACCTGCTTTGCGAGGGACTTGGTGCCAGTTCCCCTCTCCATGTTTCTCAATGCACTTCTTCAGAAGACAGTCTTCTTCCTCAGTCCAAGCACCCTTTCTCACTCCTAATGGAACCTGCATGTCCATTTCTTTCCTTTATTCTCTAAAGTCCTAAAAATCAATAATCAATAAGCACGTGAAAAGGTTTCAAGTAAAGCTGCTTAAAAATAAAGCGTAGTCTCTGGATTTTATACACATGCAAAGCAAGCACACAGATCTCTTTCTGTGCTTAATTCTGAGGCTCCAAAGGTAAAGTTATCGACGTGCATGTCCTCCCACCGCAAAACCTGAAACCAGGAATTCTAAACCACACAAAGTAGCAATAGGATGGGCCGGATATTCTTAATTCGAAACTTGACAATTTCTTAGGCCCAGGTCATGAATAATTTTTTTTTTTTGTGAATTTTCTAATTCTGAAATAGATGACCAATTTTTAACCGGATCAGGGAGGAAAATAGTGTGAGTTTGGTGTAAACTGGTTTGGACACCCTAACCCTCTAACCCAACCAAAAAGAAAGAGATAGCACTATGCCACTATATAGTAGCTGATCTTTTCTCCATGGAGTAATAAATCAACTAACAGTCCACATCGATTTTAAACCGCTAAATGTGAAGTTGCTACACCGTGTACAATTTCATGGTTGTACTGCTTTTCAACACTGTAGAATCAAGTGGCGTTCTTATGAAGAGTATTTTTTTATTTTTTTTATAATGTGGGCCACTAGCGGTTGACGGTTTAGGACAGGGGCGCGTGCTGTGTGATAGGCGCGTAAATGTTCATATATGCGTTTCTTAATTTATCGTTGCTAAGTCCATTTATATTGTTACTCTGGAACTTAATGCTCGATTTTTGTATTGTAGGTATTTTGGAGAATATATTGGAATATATTCCTAATCATGGTTAGAGCTATAAAGATTGGGCCTTAAATTTTTTTTTACTGTGCCCGTGATCGTAGAAGCGTTATTGGTAGCAAAATAATACAAGGTATACATGTTTTTGGTGGGCCAAAAGGACTACTATTCATTACTTCATATTCTAATTTCAGTCTTGGACCAAGCAAGAGAATTAGGCCTAATGGGCATGGCCGACAGCTTTGACTAGAGAATGAAAATTGGGGTTTTCCAGGGCATAGGCATTGCAGCAGCAGCTTATAAAAGAGAGCCGATGACTTTTCGAAAGGACGACGAATGACGGGATTTTTCCACAGACGAATTGAAGAACGACAGTCATTTTTGTTCCAAGAGTTTTTTTCTTTTCAATTTCTTTTCCTCTCAAATTTTGAAATTTTGTTCAATTACTCGCACTCTGGTAACTTGTTTTAATTTCTATTCTTAATAAAAGTTATTCGCTAGTATTTGATTAGTTTATATTTCTTGTTTATTTTCCATCTCGCGTAATAGAAGTATGTTTCAAATTAGGGTTTCTTTTGTTTCTTGTTTGATAATGAGTGAGTAGTCGTATAGGTAAAGTCGCGAGGTGATTAGCACGCCGTGACCAATTCGGACACTGCTCCTATTTTCAAACAGTAAAGAAAAGGCAATTTTAGGTTAGTAAATAATATTCGTTAGACGAACTCGGGTATTGTTGGAGCCCATGTGAATGGGAGAATGGGGGACCAAAACTTATTCTTCACTGCGCTTGGGTAAACGACGATCATAAAGGTTCGCATCTCTCGGGGTATATTTTTCTCTCTAAAATCATTTTTTTAAGGACACTGAATGAAGCAGGTTAATCCGGACTGGTTGCGAGTGCTATGAACCCTACAACCATACCTCCTTTTAATTATTTGAAAAGTACAACCAATTTCTAGGTTTTAGTTAATAAGTATCAATCAACTGACAAGGGGTGGTTACCTAAGAGCCAGTTCAAATTATAACAACCCAAGTTTTTAAGCAATATACGTCACTGTTTCTGTGGATTCGACTCCGGACTTACCAAATATTGTACTACATCGGTCTTCGCCCTTTGCTTGGGGCAACCCATTAATTTAGGACTAGGAAATCGTCAAGCACTGTGCAGTATGTGTTGCGTAGCATCTGAACCGTCTATCTCGACAATCAATGATTTAGATTTAAATAAAAATTTCCCGGGAAGGGTTTAACTTTTCCTCAAAAGTTTCATTTGCATCTGGACCATTCAAAACACTTTTGGACAGTTAAAATTACACAGCACACTGCGTAGCACACACTGCATAGCATGGCCCCCGAGTTGGACGTTTTGGCATTCTCCTTTCCGATGTATTCGGACCAATTTATGCACACATCAATTAACCCTTAAAGTTTAATCTCACCGCCTATTTACAGGAAACCCAATTAAAATAAGAACAAAACTCTGTATAACGAGTTGATAAATCCTGACACCTACTTCCATGCCTATGCATCAACTCATTCTCGGAGCCCCAGTGTTTTTTTCCCTCTTTTCGCATTTCAGCCTCTAACATCAAAATTTTAGAACGTACCCATTTTATGGAAATGAGTTATGGCTTGGGGTTGCCAAACAGTCAAAAGTCAAAAAGGGAAATTGGAAAAGGCAAAGGCAAAAAAGAGATAGCCAATCAAACAGGCTCTACTTGAGAATGGAAATTCTTTTTATATTTTTTTATCTGAAATTTTGCAAGTTAGGAGTCATTAATAATGACCCGTATATCATCATGTGGTGTTGTTTTTATGAAATCATTTTCAGTTTTGAAAAGAGTTCCTCTAGATCTTCTCTCTTTTAAGTATTTGACAGCACGTTATCTTTGACAACTTAGAGCATTCACATTCACATTGTGATAAACAAATCGGTGTGAATAAACAAACTTAATAATAATGCTCAAAAAATACTTCAATCACGCATCCGACCATACTAAATTATTCGTCTCGACAAGACGATTCCAAAACTGAAAGGCCGGTTGCCATAAACCTCCTTACGTGCCATCTAAAGAGGTTGCGCGTGAGATCCACTCGCATCACACGCCGAATCGAGTATATCACGCGCAGCCTCTTAAGGCGGCGCATGAGGGAGTGTGAAAATGTTTTCGGCGACCGGCTTTTCAGTTTTGGAATTGTCTCATTGAGACGAATAATTTGGTGTGGTCATGTGCTTGATTGAAAATCGTTTGCAATTGGACAGATATGCATTGTGTATTTTGTGGTTTTTTTTTGTTAGGGATGCAAAAATAATCAAAATGGAGGTAGATGTTGTTATGTTTGATTGTGGTCCAAATGGATAATCAAATACTAATGTGACACATTTTGGTTATTGGCTTTAATTATTACCATTGCGGATGTTCTTAGTATTGTACAATTTTATACACCTACAAAAATAATGGGCGAACATGCATTTGGGCTTAACTGAGGCTAGCTCAATTGACTAGAATTCTTACATTTCATGTGGATTGTTTGTCTCTTTAATGGAGGTAGTAGTAGGGTTTAAGCTTATAGTGATTGCATGTGGAGTTGTGTCCGATTTAATGTAATAATTTTTATACTTTTATTCTCCTATGGTTTGACAAAACACAAAATATACATTAGACTTGACAGTCCTAATTCAAATAATCATAAGCCAGTATGATTTTGAAATTATAAAGAAGCATCACACCTCCGGACCGTTGATCTCGGTAATAACTGGTTTGGATTGCCAAACGGTTGGACGGTTAAGATTACGCACAACACCGTGTAATCCGGACTTTTAATTGTCGAGATCAATGATCCAGATGTACACAGTACGGTGCGCACGACACCATCCCTGGGTTCGGTGGGTATATGAAAGGATTAGTTTTGTGAAAATACTTGGTACACAACTATTCAACACAACGCTAAACACAAATACTCGCACAACATCATCTCCGGGTTTGATGGGTATATGAAAGGATTAGTTTTGCAAAAAAAACTTGGTACACAACTATTCAAATACAACACCAAACACAAATACTCACATTACATACCTATGGTGCCCGCATACATGTGAAGGCCCCATATGTTGGTGAGGGGTTGTGTATATAATATAACATGATTGTTAATTTTGTGTGAGACCAATTTCATTCCTATTTGGCCAGTTTTATTTTTGTAAATTTTTCTCCCATTCCCTGGATTAGGATTTTTTTTTTTTTTTGATTATCTAAGTAGGACCGATTTGATCGACTTAAATTCAAGCCAAGCCAAGCGGTTCTGAGTGTTGAACTTTTGTCTCCTTCAAGGTTTTTAACCAATTAGGCTATCTTAGTTGACCAAGACTCTTACACTAAGAGATTAGGAGTTTGAGTCTTCTCACTTATATGTGAGTGTTCTTCCAATGAGGGCTTTTATTTCTTTTTTCGTTTCTATCCTATAATGAGCTTATTTCTTGAATTGGATGAGTTGTTGGGCTAAGTTGTCTCGTGAACTCTCATAATTGATGTAGTGTCCCGGATTTGTACTCTGTACTTTATATCTGCTATAAAATGATCTCTTCTATCGATTGACAAAAAAGAAAGATTTTAATTGGAGATTGATTTTGACACTTCCCAAATTGATAACCACACTTCCAAAGGAGAGTGCCAAAGTCAATCCGGCACTCCAATAGGGAGTGTGGGTGGTTATCAATTTAGGGAATGTCAAAATCAATTTCTTTTTTATTTTATTTTATTTATTCTTATTAAACTCTAGACCAGTTGCAGGGAAATCAACTCCTTTCGCCTTCCCTGGTTATTTCCCCTATTTTGTGCTCGAAATACTGCCACGTCGTGGAATAGACGATACCCGTTCTTCCTAAATGATTGATCTGTTTTTTATTTGGTGGAGTATTTCTTACTTTTTCTATTTAATTTTTTGTCGTAAGTTTTAAAATTAATTATTCATCTGGCACAAATACCATCTGTGTGGTATTTTTGTGTTTGCTTTTGGTCATATTTTTACTTTAAGGCTCCGTTTGCTTTAACGTAAAATATTTTACGATGTAAAATGTTTTTCATGTAAAATGATTTTGCGTAAAATGTTTGTTTTTACTTGTGTTTTCCGTTGTTTGGTTGGAGTTAAAATATTTGTAAATGATTTTGACTAATCGCAATTGCAGAGAGAGAAGTATAGAGTTTCTAGGTATAACTTTGTAGAGAGACACAGAAATTGATATGGAGAGAGAGAGAGAGAGAGAGAGAGAGAGAGAGAGAGAGAGAGAGATTCCTCCTGTTGGTGAACTATTGGGGTCCAATTTCGGAAAGGGAAACAGGCTAAACAGCTAGCTACTGGACACTTCTGAAACTTCATGTCGAGACAAAGGGAAAACAACTTACCGTCATTTCTTAGGTAAGTCATTTTATGCCGGATGGTGAAAAATAATTTACATTGAAAAATATTTTCTTTGTTCTTTATCCATCAAACACCGGAAAAAAATAAAATATTTTTGTAAAAAATATTTTACGTTGAAACAAACGGAGTCTAAATCTAACAAAAGTTTTAAAAAGATTACAAATATAGTACTGGAGTAATTAAAATAGGAGTAAAACTTTAAGAACAACGGCTGAAATATGTGACGGTGTCATCATGGAGCTTTGTTTTTGCCTTTTTTTTTTGGCAACAAACTAGAATGATTGAGTAGTCCCACAATTGCTTTCTCGAAAAAGATACACGAAGAGTGTTCTGTTGCCACACGTTCATGTATATCATAAACAATTACTCGTATTATACAACCATAAACACACATATACACACAAATATTTTACACATATTCATATTTTTTTGGTAGACCCTACACACATTGAAGGTGTAGTGTTGGTGGGCTGCAATGAAAATGTGAGTGAGTTTGTGTAAATAATTGAATAAGAATTAATGCTAGGAACAAAGAAAACTTATCCAAAAAGTGGCGCCAAAAAGTGCGATTAGTGGCTGAGATTAACTTTGATGTGTGAGACTCAATCATTAAAATAAATCTCAATCACTGATTACTTTTTTGGGGACACTTTCGAAATAAATTTTGTTTTTACTTAGAATTTTTGGTAAGCATTATTGATTGTAGTATAAATGACGGACATGACACCTAATACTAGCAGAACGTACCAGACTTGATTACGGGGCTTTCAATGAAGCTTTAATTAGCCGTTGTACCTCCTAGGAACATCTCTAACGTACCTCTATCGCTCCATATTTACTCTTTCAAAAACGTGCAAAAAAGTATTTTGGGGGATGTATTTGTTTCAATCGATCATTCATTTCCCAATATCTTCATATTTTTGTCTTCAACCCTTTTTGCAGGGTAAAAAGGTGTTTGGATGAGTAAAATATGAAAATATGTAGGAATAGATGATGCATTGAAAATGCTCAATGCTCTAAGAGTATTTTCAACCCAACATTCTCCAAATCTTCATTTTGGAGGGCCAAAGTACTATTATATAAGCAAAAAGTAGATTTAAAGAGTTTTACTATTCATAGCAACTCCAACCCAATACTCTACTTCATCCTCTAAATTTTAAAAAACCCACTCCAAATCTTAAATTTTATCACTTTCCCTCTAAAATTCAAGTTATCATATTTTTATTTATATAAATAAATACTACCTCCGTCTCATAAAGTTATCAAGATTGGTTTTATTTTAAAGATATTACACTATTACAATAATCATAAAAGATAACAGTTTAAAAATGTCATTAAACGTGAAAGATGACAGTTTTGAAACTATCATCTATGAAGCTGTCATTAAAAATCCGAATCGTAAAATGATAGTTTGAAACTGTCATTAATATCTATAAAAAATGACGCTTTATAAACTAATTGAAAATAAAAGATGACAGTTATGAAACGTCATTAAAGTGCTTTAAAGCCGTCATCTTTTGTAACGACCCACTCCCGCCCTATATAATATTGTCTGCTTTGAACACTAAACCCCATCAAACCTCCTAGTGAAGTCACCCATCCCAAGATTACTCCAGTGCAAGCATGCTTAACTATGAAGTTTCAATTGGCTTTGGCACCCTCATAGCTTTAAAAGTTCTTGTACAAGATAGGATGACTATATGTTATTTATAGTACACAACTTACACTTCACCAAGCGACGTATGACTACCCTCGATTGACCCTTTTAATCACCGATCCGACAGCCCCTCGTACGCGTCCCAACTGCCCTCAGGCCGGTTGCCACTACCTAGAACTCCCTAGGGGTCGGGCGCCACAGTCTCCCCTACTTAGGAACACGCGTCCTCGTATGGGGTCGAGATTCTGTCTAACATTTTCGGTTGGTATAGGCTTTGATACCATATGTAACGACTCACTCCTGATTCGAGATTTCAAAACATCGACATTCATAGATGGCATCGTTTTCTCCAAAAATAAATTTTTGTTCTTCAATGTCACTTATAAGGAGAAATCGACATTAAAAAGAAAGAATAGTTATGTCACTATTTTACAAAGTGTTATCATAAATATATTAGATCATAGTTTAGGAGAAACTGACATTAAAAAGAAAGAATAATTTGTCACTATTTTACAAAGTGACATCATAAATATATTAGATCACAGTTTAGGAGAAACTGACATTAAAAAGAAAGCATAATTATGTCACTATTTTATAAAGTGACATCATAAATATATTATATCACAGTTTTTTAGATGACTGACATTATTTATCTATTGCAATCTTTTTAATTACGATTTTTTCAAAAACTGACATCTTTTCACTTTTTTAGGTGTCATCTTTTAACAATATTGTAGTAGTGTTATAAATATCTTTTGATTAGTACTAATTTTACAAAAGATAAATGTACCAAAATCAATTTGAAGATAAGAATGAGATATGAAAAAGATGAATACTGAAATGAAGGAGATCCACCATAATTTTTTGGCATTCCAAATATGGAGGATGAAAATCCATCCTCCAAAACTGAGGTAAATATGGAGGAATGAAGGAAGATTTGGAGTGCCAAAACTGAGGTAATTTTTTGGCATTCCAAAAATGGAGGAATGAAGGAAGATTTGGAGTTATGGAGAGCATCTCCAACCCATCTCTAAAACTCTGAAATAGAGAACATATTGAAGAATTTTTTTATATATGCTTTCTTTTTTTCACTTTTCGTACTTTTTGGAGAATTTTGGAGGCACCTATCGTCTTTTTTAGAGATTTAGTTTCCAAAATAAAAGTGTGGTCTTCAAATTTGAAGATCCAAAAGGAAATTTTGAAATCAAATCTCTAAAAAGAACTTTGGGTCCCTCCAAAATTCTCCCAAAGAGTACATAAAGTGAAGACAAAATTTATAAATTCCAAAAGGAAGTGATTTTGATAATCCATTTTTTTCTAACGGCACTCTTCTTCTCTTACAAAACAAATTACCAAATAAAGACACAAAATAGCCAGAGTGCCGTTAGAGAAAATGGGAGTGGCAAAATCATTTCCCACTACAAAACCTCTCCTCCATATTGTCTAGAGGTCGGGCATACGTAATATGTGCGCGCTAGTCGAACTTGTAGATTTATTCTACAAATTAATCATCTTTTTTAGAAAGTAACCACAAATTAATCATGTGATGCAGAAAACGTAATTGATCAATAGTAAACCCCCTTCTCCCTCGATCTCTCTCTTGTCCATTCCAATGTTTCGCAAAAGGTAAAACGTTGTCCTAATATGCTTATGGAACCACAAATTTAATTTTCACTCAATAAATAAGTCGCACAACCTTTAAACCAAAGAGGAACCAAACTCGTTGTACGCAAGTATATAAAAAAGTAAAAAAAAAAATTCTAGCATTCTAAAAATTGAGGGAGAATTATGTAGTAACGGTAGTACTAGTCGATCTCACGTCCTTAGTAGAAAACGTGAAAAAGTAAACATAAAAAAAAACTCGTCAAACCGTGAATCCAGTTCAAATCAATCTAAATCGAATGGCTAAGACTTATAGCCAATTAATTTTTCAATCTCTAATCTTGTAAGCTAATAGCCTGTTTGGTGCAGGAGAAGCTATTTCAGGGCATTAGCCTATTCCGTTAAAAGAGCTGTCACCTATTACTTTCTATTTATTTATTTATCCGCTTCACCTATTACTCTGTCTTCCCATATAACTTGCACCTAAAAGTGCAAAACAATAAAGCACAAATTGCTCCTATGGTGGTGCGTGCAATAGAGGAGGTTTTTTTTTTTTTTTTTGCCAAGGCACAATCATGTCATTTCAAAAAAGTCAAGGGAAACAATCAAATCCATCAAACTAAGAATGAAAAAGTAATTCAAAACAAGGAAAATAAATGTGTAAGACTAGGAACGACTTCACACCGCCAATGAAGATCGGGATATATGGAGTATGAAATCCAAACATTCAGTCCTTTTGGGGATTGGTGAAATCCCAAGCCACAGATAGCAATAATCTTCGATGGCTATTGATCAAACAACAGGTGCAAGATCAATTGCCTTGGACTACTATCCAATAAGCACGTCGGCTGTCTGCAGGTAAGGATGTGAAGCGCGTCAACCAAGGACGCGTACGAGTTCTGACACCAAAGCAGTAGAGGGAATCTCCGAGACAAACCTACGTTGGCACGACAGGCTCTGAGCGAGGAAACCGAAACCGAAGCCAGAAATCCGTGTTGGCTAGTGGTTCGATCCCACGATCGCGACGGCCGACTGACCTTGCCCTACCTCTAAAACTTGTTAACCACAACACCATAACCAAGCCAAAGCACATGTGCTTATTTTGAGACGGAACCACTATGGAGGAGCTTTAAACACCAAAACACGTACATAATACAAGATAGATATATTCATATATAGATATGTAATCCACACAAGATATTATTAAAATACATGGACTGGCTTTAATCACTCCCCGCTAGTTAACGGTAGAGTTGAGTCTCCTGGGATTAGTCATATTGTGAGTAAGCTGACACGAAAACACTGAGTTGTAAAAATAAATAGATACATGATCATGTCATAGTTACTCCAAAAATTTGGCTCTAGAATTCGATCGCCAACTCTTTTAGTACTATTAATTACTATCTATGGAGCACCAACACTCATATCCACGTATTAGACACGGGACCAAACACTTATGGGACACGTCACATGACCTGTCCCTTAAATTAACTTTTGAAGGGCGGACACAACATGGACACGTGGGGGAGACGGTTGGGACATGTTCAGGGAGACAGTAGGGGTAGAAGTGTACTACTCCCTCTGTCCCACTTTAAATGTTTCCTATGGAGATCCGTGTATTTTCAAACTCAAAAAAAAAATTATTTTTACATATATATATTTATTTTCTTACAACAAATTAAAGTGCCAAGCATTTTAATTTGGTGTAAGAAATTTTAAAAAATAATATATAGACGTGTTTTTTTTTTTAGTTTGAAATTTCATAGATTTGCGTACGGAACATTTAAAGTGGGATGGGGGAGCAATTTTCGGAGGTAAGCATATTATTAATCAAATGTTTGAGTTTAGTGTAATGAGACATATATAAACACCCGAGGGGGAAAACAGGGGATCCGGGGGGCCTGTGGTGACTTGGGTCACCACAGAGGTGTAGCCACCCAAAACTACGCCGTTTTGGGTTTGCAAAAGGTTAAAAGAACAAAAAACTGTAAGAACCTCTTTGTTGGAAAGTTGAGTAAAAAATTAAGTGTTCAAATTTTCAATCCGGTTGAAAGGGTGTGAAGATTTTATTTCTCTGATCATTTTATCCTGAAGGGTCATAATTAATTTTTGGCTCTAGGGCTCTCGTTGGTTAGTCCTAAGAGATATTTAGTTCTATTACTTTATTAGGGCTAATTAACGAGAGTTCTAGAGTCAAAAATTAATTATGACCATTTAGGATAAAATGATCATAGAAATAAAATTTTCACACCAATTCAAACGGATTGAAAATTGGAGCACTTAATTTTTCAACCATAATTTTTAATATATAAACAGCCTAAAGACGGTTTAAAAATTAAGTGCTCCAATTTTCAATCTATTTAAACCAGTGCGAAGATCTTATTTCTATGATCATTTTATCCTAAAGGGTCATAATTAAATTTTGACTTTATAGCTCTCGTTAATTAGCCCTAATAAAGTAATAGAACTAAATATCTCTTAGGGCTAACCAACGAGAGCTTTAAAGTCAAAAATTAATCATGACCCATTAGGATAAAATAATCAGAGAAATAAAATTTTCGCATCCGTTCAAACGGATTGAAAATTGGAGCACTTAATTTTTTACTCAGCTTTCCAACAAAGAGATTCTTACCGTTTTGTTTTTTTAAACCTTTTGCAAACCCAAAAAACGGCGTAGTTTTGGGTGGCTACACCCCGTGGTGACTCAAGTCACCACAGGCCCCCGGATCCCAAAACAGGAGGACGTATATAAACAATGAAACTTGTAGGTGATTGATGTCGCGGGCCCAATTCATAAATGTTACTAATTAATACTACATTACTGTAGATATTTATGGGTGATAATTTAAGACACGGACAAATCTAGTGGGGTCCTGGCGATTGAGGACGGTCGACGACGACGGACGGAATTTCTTTCTAGAAAGTCTGTCTACACAGATTATATATGTACAGATTGTACACAGATATTTTTGTAAGGTTCACTATTTGTCCCACACAAATAATTTGAACCGTTCATTAAATGTAAAATATTTTTGCTAATTTTTTCGCAAAAAATCAGTTCGATCCAATTCCTATAGATGATCGATCAAATCATCTAACTTTTTATTATCCTAAAAAGTTAAATGATTAGCTAGATCAATCATCTATAAGTATTGAATTCAGCTGATTATTCATATAAAACCCTAAAAAAAATATTTTATATTTAATTAACGGCTTGTATCATTTGTGTTAGACCAATAATGAGCTCCACAAAAATAATCTGTGCACAAGTTGTGCGTCTATACTCTGTGTGTAGCAAGGTTCCTTGTTTCTTTCCGACACCTTTACAAGGTGTTCGAATCCCACATTAATACGGAGTACATTATGGTATGGAAGGGAAAGCATAGAAAAGCGACGTCGTCGTCACGACCAAATCTATACCATATACTCTCTTTCCTACATGTCATTTTTTTATTCATTATTCTATACTTTTTACAAAATACAATCTCTCTCTCTCTCTCTCTCTCTCTCTCTCTCTCTATATATATATATATATATAAATATACATGAGTTCCCTTTCTTAAGGACCACTTTAACTTAATAAAATAAGGACCTCCCTTTTCCGATAGAATTTCAATAATTCAAGCCACTCAATGTATTCAGAACATGATTTTAAGGTACCTGTTTGAAATCATCCAAAAAAAATGACCGGAAAGGATTCATCCGAGCAGTTTTTGTTTGTTTTTTATCGAACGGTTCAAATAAAAACTGCTCGGATGAAGCCCTTCCCGGTCATTTTTTTGCTGATTCGTCGCGGGTACTCTTAAAATCACATTTTGAACACGTTGAATGGCTCGGATCATCGAAATTCAAACGGAAAATGAGAGAAATGGAAATGTCCTTATTTTAACTAAAATAAGGACTTCCTCATTTGAAAATGATTGTATATATATATATATATATTAATTCGCTTAAAAATGAAACTAAGGTCAACCAATAACATAATAAATACGAATTGAAACTGATCTATTTTCTTTAATTTTTTTGTTTATTTATTGTTGGGATGTTTTCCTCATTATTTTGCGAGAAAAGGAAGTAAATTCTAAGAGGTGTACCGCATACGCGCCGATCCACTAAAATACAAGACGACAAAAAAAAAAAAAAACCATTAGTTCCCACTAATGGTTTTTTTTGGTCCTTGTGCATCAAACGGGTAAAACGCTAGTATGCTCTATGCACAAGAATGATAATGATTGTTCTTTTTTTTAAAAATAATATTTTGAGGGTTTTTGGCCGATGATGCATTTATGCATCGTGTAAGTTTTAATCATTTTTTTTTTTGGACAAATGTTAGCGCAGATATATTTTTGTGAACGACAATGCAATTTTTGTGTGTGTAAAATATAACATTTAAAATGGAATGGAGAGATCTTTTTCTTTTAGTCTTTTATTTGTCAATATCGTCTCCTCTATTTTATTAAGTCTTGCTTAATTTGATTGATAAAAACAAACACTAAAATCATAAAAGACGAAACTCCATCGATAATAAAAATTTCAAAGAAAAATAAAATGTCACGGTACTACTTGAGATCAGCTCCCAAAATATCCCAAAGGTTCATATTTGAAAAATCAGGGTTCCCTAACAATCTGTAAAAACCCTAATAGTATGAAAGTGAATCACTAATTAATACTATCAATTAAAAACTACGTAATCAATCAAACCAACAATGCAAAGATATACGTGGAAAACCCCAAAACGGGTAAAAACCACGGGAAGGAATCAAATCACTATAATCATTGTGCAGTTACAGATATACCTATCCAAACGATGCAAATCCTCACAAAGTTCTAAGTATCACCTGTCGAGTCACACGTACACCGCACCCAGTGATCTTGATCGCCAACGACCTTGAGTCCACAAGCCCTCCAAAACCTAAGAAAAATTTCCCATAGAAATAGCACACCAAAAACTAAGTTCTTCGATCTTTTTCCTCAACTGCCGCCGCACACCCTTTTCCTTCTTTGAATAATAATCTATGTATATGGCTTGCACACCTTTCTTTTTACGTTCTTTTCTTTTTATACAAGGCTGTACTTTTTAACCTAGGCACAGGAACTAAGAAGTCCATATATGGATATCTTTGTCACGATTCTTTTCATTTAAAAAAATCGGATTGATCCGTCCATCGATCCGTCTTTGCCAAAATTTGTCTCGCTGAAGCTGGCCTCCTCTTTTATCCAGAACGCTCACTCTCAATTACAAATAAATGATTCCTTCCACTCTAATCCTATACAAACTCACTAGCCTATTAAAAATAATAAAATTACAACTCGATTTAAATTATGTGTTTTGTCGTACAGAATTGCCAATACAATTAAGACTATGGAATTTGGTCCTTACAATATTGTCCATTAAAAAGTCACTCCAACCACTCTGATCTCCTTGAACACAGCTGAAAGGATCCCTATTAGCTCCTTGTATACCTGATTTTTCCTTTTCGCCCCCACCTTCCATAATCTCTTCTTCATCAGTCCATGTTATCGTTCCTCTATTAATATCAAGATCACACAACATGTTATTTCACCACAATATTCTGTCATCATCTCCCAGTGAAGGAATTTGGAATGGCTCGGAGGAATTCTCTTTCATCTGAGTTTTATTCGTAATGACATTTTTACTCCTCAGCCAAGGTAGATTATTTGACAAGGTCCGAGGTCAAGCAAATTGAGTTACGCGTAAACTAGCTTGGACAGCCTCGCCCTCAAATCCAACAGAAGAAAAGAAAAGAGAGCACTATAGTTACTGATCTTTTCTCTATTATTACAGTATTTAATAAATCAACTAACAGTCCACGTCGATCATGTGGTGCACGTCGCCTTTCCAAAAAAAACAAAAAGTGCTCCAGACCTCCAGTGCTTTTTACAAGTGTCAGGTTGGTTTATACACATAACGATTAATCATTAGAGACTAATCTCACCGTGTACTTAAAAGGAAGTTCAATTAGTATCAGAGAAAAGCTCCATATAAAATAGCTTCAAACAAAATTGATAAATCATAAGAGGTTTTGAGTATAAAATCTTAAGATGGAGAAAACTCCTACATTCCATCCCTTCACGTCAACCTGTTTTCGGGACCCCAATTTCTTTGGAGTACTTGTGAAATGAAATTCCTCCTTTTTCTTTTTTCTTGAAATTTTGCAAGTAGGTCCCGTTCCAGAACTCAAAATAAATATTTATTTTTTCAGAAAACAATTTTAAGTTAAAAAATAATATGTTTATGTGTATAAATTTTCTTGTAATATGGATCTTGTTTTATAAATCTCATTGAGATCTTTTAAACAGTACAAAAAAATCAAAAAAATTATTTTTCGTTTACATTATTTTTGAATTGAAAAATGTGAAATAAATACTTACTATTTTTTTAAGAAGGTTTCGTGAAAATATGAAATAAGTAGTCATCAATAATGACACATATATCATCATGTGTTGTTGTTGTCATGAAATCATTTTCAGTTTTGGAAACTGTTCCTCTAGATCTTTTTAATGCTTGACCGACCCGTCTTTAGTTGGAGTATTTGACAACACATTGTACGCACACCGACAAAAATAGGGAAGGAGCTCAGCGAGGGGGGCTGCTGTCCCTCACGCTGCTGTGCCAGCCAAAACAACATTGTCCCTAGTTAAAAAATTTGATTTGAAATGTTCACTTGAAAGATCTCATCTTTTACTATGGCCCTGCAAAAAATAAAGTCGATCGAGCATCCATAACATAGTGAAAGAATCACTCTTTTTGCTTATCTTTGGCTTAATAATTTGGACATTGATAATAACATTGTAAACAGCTGATTCGTTCACTAGGTTATCGATATACGATCGACTTGATTTTTGAAAAGCCATAGTAAGCGATGAGATCTTTCAAGTGAACGTTTCGGATCAAATTTTTGGCCTCGGGACAATGTTGTTTTGACCGGCATAGGACAACAGCCTCCCTTCCTCCCAAAAGTAGTGGGTGGACATGCAATAGGCTTTAACTGAGGCTAGCTCGTAAAACGTGATCTTTTCGGATGAGATCGTTAAGTCTTCTACTTTAGATCACGGCTATAAATCGTGATTGAAGGTTCAAAATGATCGTGCCCTAAACTGAAATGGAAAACTGTTGCGCGTGATTTTTTCTTTGTATCTAATAGACCATTTTGTCTTGGCGTTGCTGAGTTTCGATCCCACATGCCATTTGGTTGATTTTCCAAGCACTTAGCTAAGAACTTCTGTTAGATTAGAAAATCAAAAAAAATCTATACGTACTTCTTAAATTGGGAAAACTTTTCTTTTTCTTAAAATTTATTGAATTATTAAAATGCAATTAAAATGATATTAAAATATATAAAAAAATACACACACACATTGTTTGAATTTTTTTTAAATAAAATATGAGAACAGATCTTTTGCCAATCAAAACTAATTGTTGGTCACCAAAGAATTTTCTTGTGGCGAAAAAATTAGTTTTAGCCGGTAAATTTAGTCAACAATAGTGTTTTTTGTTGCAGTGTGCGATTTATGTTATCATGAAAATTTTCACAATCTGCAGATTGTAACATTGTGGACACACTTTAGATTTTTCTATAAACTATCCATTTGGCATGGATTTTGTGTTTATATTGAATTTCAATTTCAGTGGTGGCTTCCTGGCCAATTGGATTTTAATCCTTTTTAGACAAGATTAAGCCAAAATAACATGTTTGCTCTTTTCCTTAATATGTCAAACACGCACTTGAAAGGCATCCCAAATAACTTAGTTTCTAGCATACACAACAAGAATTTCTACCATCTAAACACATAATTCAATATCTAAAATTAGGTTTCAACTTAAACTCCCAATCATCAACAAGTGTTACTTGTGTACTATCATCCAAATATCCCAAGCAAATGGGGACACACATAATTTTTTGTGTGTGTGACCTTGCTTAGATAAAATGGAGTAGTAATTTTTTTTTTTTTTTTTGCCAAAATGATAGAAGTTTCATATTCAATCACGGTACAAAATAATCGAATACATCAAAAGGACATTTATCACTTTCAAAAGGAGTCAATAACCCGTGACACTTCAGTGACAGTATAATTATCAAGTGACGCGTGTGTTGCACTAGTAATGTGCACCGACAGGTCTAACCTTAGCATTCTCCATTTGGTCCATGTAGATATTTTCCGAACTCTAGAAGGCAGCAAGTTAAATGTTGTAGAGTACGGGGTTAAGAGTACTGGTCCTGGAGAGTTGGGACAAAGCCCAACTCTGAAATTGCCTAAATTGGCCAAACCCTAAATTGGCCCAACCAAGTGGGGTCGCTCTTTGGATGGATTGAGGATGTTCACGTGGTGGGTGCCCAACAATAATAGGAGTACATTATTATCGACGGCCAAGGATCTCTCATCCAAGAGTCCCTCGGGGTCATGTGTAACTGAAAGGACCACGTTGGGCTAAGCGATGTTGTCCTCACGACCATGCTACATGCAGAGAATTATGATGACTAGTGCTAATTTAAAAAATAAAAAAATTTCTTTTGAGGGTTTTTGGCCAATGCATTTATGCATCATGTTAGTTTTAATTATATTTTTTTGGAAAAATGATAGCACGAATATATTTTTTTGGTTGAGAAAATGCACTTTTTTTATTATAGTAAAATACGACATTTAAAAAGGGATGGATGGAGTAGTTTCTCTCTATTGTACTAAAGTCTTTATTAATTTGGTCGATAAAAACAAATACTAAAATCATAAAAGACAACTCGATCGATACTAAATATTTCAAAGAAAAATAGAACGTCACGGTACTACTTGATGATCTCCTAAAATATCCCAAAGGTCCATATTGTCCATTAAAAAGTCACTCCAATCACTCTGGTTATCTTGTTGAACACAACTGAAAGGATCCCTACTAGCTCCCTGCATGCCTGATTTTTCCTTTTCGCCACTGCCTTCCATAATCGCTTCTTCATTGGTCCATTTTATCATTCCTCTGTTAATATCAGGATCAAACAACATGTTATCCCACCACAATATTCCGTCATCATCCCCTGGTGAAGGAGTTTGGAATGGCCGGGTTGAAGAAATTCTCTTTCGTCTAAGTTTTATTCGTAATGACAGTTTTACCCATCTGCCAAGGTAGATTCTTTGAGAAGGTCCGAGGTTGAGGCCGTATGACTTTGGTTTTTTCCATCGTGCTTTGGGTCATTTTCGATTTCTGTACATCTTCCCTTTGATCATTTGGTTTCTTGTGCAAATGGGTATTCCAGTAATTCTTAACATCATTCGATGTTCTTCCCGGAAGTCTAACCCGCAATTAGTGACCATCTGTTTAACGAAAAGAACAAATTAATGTGGTGAATACCGGAAAATGGCATATAATGTTGCAGGATTGAACTATGATCAGCATTAATTACGGACGTATACATCACAAAAAGTTAATGATAATTATGGAAAGGTATGGTCTGAAATTTCAAAATATATTTTAAAAATTGACATTAATCATAAAATCCTCACACATATTGGGACAAAATAGTTAACGCAGTCTCAAAATTGATTTAGGCTAGTTTTGAACCAATAAGTCACACGTATTGGGATAAAACTATAAACGTAGTCGCACGCTAGTTTGTCTTTATTTAAATAAATTCGCATTTGTTTATTTTTGCTTTAATTTTTTATGGATTATTGATTTGTCTCGATGAGAGGAATTGAAAAAGTAAAAAATTATGACTGAAAATCTTTTTTTTTTTGAATAGACTTATTTTTTTCTTTATTCAAAAAATTTTAAAATTTTGATCGTAATTTTTTTACCTTTTCGATTCCTCTCGCTGAGAACAATTAATAATCCACAAAAATTTAACACAAAATTAACAAATGCGAATTTTTTTGAGTGACTTTATCGTCCAAAACCAGCCTAATGCATGAAAAGTTGAACCAATATAAACATTGTCTTTGATATTTTTGATTTTTTAATAGCCATTTTCATTGCTTTTCGAAATGTAAAAACGTCTTTCCCAAAATTGCAACATAATAGGGAAACATGTAACTAAGGGCATCTCCAAGAGAGAGAACAAACAAAATTGTATATCAAAATGTTAACTTTGTTGATACAGTTGACGAGTTGAAGAATCGGTACTCTTACAATCGCATCTATATTACTCATATATAATTCATATATCTATTCAGTGTTCACAAGCATTTTTATTTAACAAGAATAGTCATTAAAACAAATTTAAAAGCAAGGCCGCCGATGAACAAAAGTACTGGGAATATTGGTTTAGCTAGGTTATATCAACCCAAAGGCAAAGACAAGAAGTAAGATCATTACTACAAAAGAGTTTGGTCTTGGCATGGGGTTCGAAAACGGAACACACACACACAGAGAGAGAGAGAGAGAGAGAGAGAGAGAGAGAGAGAGAGAGAGAGAGAGAGAGAGAGAGAGAGAGAGAGAGAGATTGCCTGTTGCCAAGCAGCTTATGAAGCCTGATAATGAGATCAACTTCATCCATAGTAAAATTTCCTCTCTTAATATTTGGCGTCAAGTAATTCAACCATCTCAACCTACAACTTTTCCTGCATCTATTTAATCCTGTAATACAAAGAAAAAAGAAAAAAATGCTACTACACAATTTTTTCCTCGAAGAATTACTATCGCATATGAAGTCTGTCTTTAGAAGTTGCTTCTATTAATTATTTTAGATTTTTTGAGGTTTTTTTTGAACTTTCATAAGCTTTGCATTCAATTTTTTGTAATAAGCTAGCATTCGCGTTGATGATGAAAGTATAATACAATAAAATTATCACTAAAATTTTGAAAAAATTAATTTGAAATAATGCAAAACTAACATCTTTTTTGAGACTCAAATCTTTTCGTAACTTTTTCCAAAACTCATCTGGAAAAAGAAGAAGAAGAGATTTACAAGCAACCAAGATAAATAGAAGAACCATGAAATAAGTTGAATCAGGCCAAACTCTCGCGAACCGTTGGTACAATCAAGCAACCTCCATCTTCCCTACTCTCTCTCTCTCTCTCTCTAAAAAGAGAAAGAAAAGTACCTGCTTTGTGGGGGACTTGGTGCCAATTCCCCTCTCCATGTTTCTCAACGCACTTTTTCAGAAGACAGTCTTTTTCCTCAGTCCAACGACTCCAACCACCCTTTCTCACTCCTATTGGAATCCTCGACAAGTCCATATCTTTCCTTTATTCTGCAAAGTCCTAAAAAAACCAATAATCAATAAGCACCTGAAAAGGTTTCCAGTAAAGGTGCTCAAAAATAAAGCGTAGTCTCTCGATTTTATGCACATGCAAAGCAAGCACACACATCTCTTTCTGTTCTAAATTCCGAGGCTCCAAAGGTAAAGTTATTGACGTGCATGTCCTCCCACCACAAAACCTGAAAACCAGAAATTCTAAACCACACAGGGT